>CM055403.1:16638270-16725461 GCA_029228625.1 Pseudolycoriella hygida | reverse complement strand
TCCTTCTTCAGTGTTGGACGAGTCTGTGGCTGTAGTGGGTGTTGATGATGACGTAGTGGATGTTGACGGATATGAACACGTATCTTTGGTTGGTGTTACACTTGCGCCGATTTTAACGGAAGCAAAAGACGGTTCAATTGGAATCATCTTCTTTGGAATTTCAAGTGTCGTCTTCTGACGAAGTGGGATCATATTTGAAAACGGGTCGCTTACGACATCTATCCCAAAAGGTGTTTTTCGTCGATTTATTTTTACGTTTCATGTCTTTACATTGAAGAAGTTCGTTTGAGATGAGGTTTTAATGATTGTAATCCTAAATTAAATACGTATTTCACATACCTTTCACAGCTACGGTTTCGTAAAGTCGTGCGTAAAATCGTAATGTATTTCTAAATTCAGTCAATGATTTTTGAAAAACCAAATTTTGAATTACCAAATGTCATTTTTTGATATAATATCAAAATATCAATTTTCGATATAATATCGAAATATCAAAATATCAATTTTCGATATAATATCGAAATATCGATATTTTGATATTTTTTCGATTGATAATTGATATTAAAAAATATCGATAGTCGATAATGGAAAATTATCGATATTTTACTGTAATTTTAGCCAAAAGAACTTTTTTTAAATATCAAAAACAAATGATTCGAAGTGGTCAATTTTGGTACCATTGGTAGTAATTCCCACAACATTCCACAGATATGAGAAAAATTTTGAATTTCTCAAAACGTTTAATTTCAATTAAATATGAAAAAATTAAACCGCAAATATTTGTTTCTAGTTCATATTATCAGTACATGTATGGCACACAGTAGGCGAATCCGTTATATTCATGTTCAAAAATCTATATCTCGTGAAATATTCACAATTTAAATGTAGGAATTCTTAAAACGTGATTTGAGAATGTTCAAAAATGTCGGAAAAAATATTTGTGCATGTAGGCCGCAGATTAATAGTCGTATAGTTGTTAGACAAAGTGACAGGTTTGATTTCTCCCCATACATAACCTCAAAAAAATATATTTTCCATATTTTCGTCAGAATCTTGTCGAAATCAGTTGTAAACGTTAAATTAATTCATAATAAGTCAAAACGAGCCTAGTCCGACGAAAAAGGGATGAATTTCCCAGTGGTTTTGAAGCGAATTGTTGTTCAGCGCTCTGAGACCCAAAGACAGTCAGTATCAAAATCAAAGAACCAACCAAGAAATTCATCTTTTTTTCGTCGGACTAGGGTCGTTTCGACTTATTATGAATTACTTTAACGTTTGCAACTGATTTCGACAAGTTTCTGACGAAAATATAGAAAATATATTTTTTTGAGGTTATGTATGGGGAGAAATCAAATCTGTAACTTTGTCTAACAACCATACGACTATTAATCTTCGGCCTACATGCACAAATATTTTTGTCATGTTGTAGACGGGTACGTTGAGTTTGCTGAAGATGTTTTCAGCCTGGAAAATAACACATTGTTGTGTTGCTTTTAGGACACGGTAATGAAAACTTTGCAGAACATGTTAGTTAGCTTAGTGTGTGAGTGTGTGTGAATGACGTCACAAAAATAAAATTATTCAATTGTTACGATATTGTTAATTCAGCAAACAATATTGTTATTTCGATAAACTTCATTGTTTTTTCAATAACAATATTGTTACTTTAGTGTCATGTGTATATTCACGATTTTTAGATTCAAAATTGATTTTGTTTATATAAATATTTAATGTAAAATTTGTTACAAAATGTTGTCAGTTCGATTTGGTGGTTTCAACGACCCGTCTCCAACATGACAAAATAGCATTCATGCTTACTAAGAAAACTCGTTCATTACCTTGTTACGAATTGCATCGACTCGCCTGGCGGCTCGTCGTGCAACTATTCGTAACAAGGTAATGACTCGTTTTCTTAGCAAGCATGAAATCTACTATTCCCGACATTTTTGAACATTCTTAAATCACGTTTTAAGAATTCCTACATTTAAATTGTGAATATTTCACGAGATATAGATTTTTGAACATGAATATAACGGATTCGCCTACTGTGTGGCATACAGATTCACAGCAAAATATAAAAAAATTTACAAGCGCGAGGTTAATTCTGAAATCCTGTTGTCATGTCATCATCGACTTTAAACGTTGTAGATAGGTCTACAGACAGATTTATTCAGCAAAATGATTTAGAGACTATGAAGTAAAATCGTTATTATAACAATAGGAATAAAGTCGAGCAACAAACACGCTGTTTGAAAGACGGTCGTTTCTCTTGTTCATATTTTGCAGGAGGCTGCATTTTTGAATTTTGTTCAACAATGAGCGAAATAAACTTTGAAGTATGTTTTTTAAACATAGGTAGTGGAAGTGTTAAATGTTGAATGAACGCAGAAGCACAACTTTTTCAACAAATTTCGTTAAATTCGCAAATTTCAGTAAAACATGTCTTTTATCTCAATTATAATAAATTTGCTGTTAATAACACCCAGCGGTCATATAAAAATATATAACAATTAGTTCACTTTTCACGAAACAATTATTTAATGCATTAATGCATTTTGTGGGTGATAATTCTATAAAACTACACAAAACACATAGTTTGTCCTGTCCCGTTGCTGTAGCATTCTCGAACCAAGAATTTAACCATCAAAATTACTAAAATAAATAATTTAAAAAGCTATCTATTACACGTTTGGTTGAAACTTTCTATCAGGCAAATTATAGTGCAACCATTATTCGTAAACGCTTTAAATCCTCTATCTATCTTAAAATCATTGTACCCACGGTTGCATGCATTTTGTGATGCTAGTCAAAAATTTTAGCGGTAGCAAGTTTTGAAAAAGCAGTTTTCACAATTCTGTGCTTACCGATAATTTTTAGATGCTAAAAGTTATGTCTAAAACGTTTGCAAAAAAGTTTCATATTTGCAAAAATCGGTTTTTGGGAAATTCAAATTTTTTCTCAAGTCAACTCTTTCCGGTTTCAGTTCAAAAATTCGCCACTAGGCAGTACGTTACTAGCGCTCGCACGGGTGGTTTTGGGAAGTTGTAGGGAATCAAAAAGTATATTTTCTCCTACTTTGTTGTAACGCTACCTGCAGCCATAACCATAACCATAACCAATTTTGAAAAGAGTTACACGAACATTTCATAAGTAAGAGCCAGGGGCATGACACCTCCATATAAATCTTATTGAAACCATAACCTCATTTTTTTCAAATTTCTCAACCCGTTTGACATTTGTTTGTCAAATAAATGTTTGCAGTGAAGTTAGTAACGTTTGTCAATCAAATTTTGAAAAGCGCCATTCTGTCAATTTTGTTTGACAGACGTGAAGTTGGCACAGTTTGCATAAATCACAATATAATGGAGTGTATGGAGTGTCATAGGGGAGGTTAGAGATCATCTGTCACTCTAACATAAATCACATAAGTCTCTCTCTCTTTTACTCCTATACAAGTCATGACGAGTAGTAGATTCTAAATGCATTACAAATCTACTTCATTCTCGCTCGATGCGAATAATCAAGTAGCACAATTGACTTTTGTCGGTGGCGTCACCCACGGTCAGAAGGAACAATTTTGTGTGCATTTTCCGACGCATCATTCTATTGCCAAAAATTATAAAGGATCAAAATTTGAATTAAATTAAGTGAAACATTTTTCTGAATTTATTACTTTGAAGTACACTCGTTCCTCTTACATGAAAACGAAAAACGTTTATCCAAAAACTTGAGGAAGTGTCTATTCGGAGGCGCTGGAGAGCAGTTAGATTACATGAAGATGGCTATTCGGCTTATACAAGTGAGCAAGGTTGCGCTCGCTAGTCATTTTTTTAGCGACACTAACGCTAACGCTAGTTTCAAAAAATACTAGCGTCGCTAACTGATTCGCTAGTCTAAAAAAACTAGCGCGCTAGTAGCGGTCGCTAATTTTTCGCTAATAATCCAAAATCTGGAATAGAAAAAACACCAAAAATTTTCGAAAAACTGGCATTCGGTCGAAAATAGACTATTGACTTGTGATGAACAGCTCCATATTTTAGCGAATCCATTGGCGATTAGCGAGAAATATACGCTAATCGGATTTTAGCGAGCGCTAATCGCTACTAGCGAGCAGTCTTGAATTTTAGCGTCGCTGCTAGCGGCGCTAGTAGCGACGCTAGTGTTTAGCGACGCTAACCCAATCATGCAAGTGAGTATGACAAACTGACAAGTATTTTTTGACGATGAAATCTAAGCAATTTTTTCGAGGAGACCATGATCGACGCACTTGCATCACATTCCAATAACAGATACAGCATTTCCTCCACTGTGTTTTTGTATGATATGTTGTACTTTATATATTGTTAAATTATAAATGGTCCACATACTGCGGTTACATTGTTATTTAAAGTATATATTCGAAATTGTGAGATTGTTTCTCCAAAGTTATTAATTAAAACTTTGTGTTATCACATTATCATCTCGCGCATAACGTAATGTATAGATGAAATGGATGGATTCAATTTCAAGGAAAACTTTCAACAATTTTCTCTTATGTTTTAATGCGATTTTCTATTTTAAATTGTATTTTGTGTATACGAAAATTGAGTTGTTTGAAAACCATTTAAGTCATTTTCTGTGTAATTATGTTATACACATTTAAAATGCACACGTAAATGCGTCGTTGTGTAACATTGTTCTTCATTATTGTCAGGTGCGAGCTGTTGACGATTTTTTTGCTTAATTGTTTTAAGTACATTTTCATGAATTTCGTTACATTTTGTGCAATTGTTTTCGAGATATTTTGTAATTGTAAAAGAAAAAACTTTACGCAACAAGTGCCTGAAAATTCCATTTCCTATCTAATGCACAGCGCACAGCAAGAGTGTTTCAAACAATTATCCAAATCACCGGCAAATTAATTGTAAGACCACTTTTGGTACTAGAGCCCTTCTTTTTTCCTATAACTGTTTTGAAAGGAGCCCTCTTTGGAGGAATTTAGTATATAGTCATAAAGAATGTCACGCTGCAAGAGGGGGAGGAGTTCGGGGCTAGCGTGACAGGGGGTGAGGGGGAGTCTGAAACCGTTTTACGTCATCCGAAATTTTAGAAAACGTTTGACTGAAATTCAAATTTTGCTTTAATTTTCATCATTTTTAAATAACGCGGTACTTACTACAATGGCCGAGATTATGAATAAGAACTTTGTAAACTTTGTACTTGCGCGCACGTTTTTAACGCCGAGAAAACCTGCGCAGAAATACAAATTGACGTTATTGTCTATAAATTGTCTAGTTTACGCTGATTTAAAAGTTTTCAATCATATCATGGTTAATTCCATCGGTAGCGTCACCTGGGTTTACGAAGTTGATCTCTTTCACTCTTTTCATGCGATTCATATTAGCATGAGACAAAACACATTCGTTCCCCTGGTGACATGGTAGCGACAATGTTACTTAACATTCAAAAATGCCATTAACAATTCTTCCTTAATACTTCCAAATTGTTCAACAAAATTATCTCATATTTTAACTATTGATTGCAAGCGCAACGTAACGTAACGTAACGTAACGTAAATACTAACTTGCATAGTCGTTAAAATTAAGGTAATCTGCTTAGCAGATTTATCCGAAAACATAACCAAAGACCCGTACGTATCAGAATAGATGTGACAAACAGAATAGATGTGGCAAAGTGACTCGAACGTACCTAAATATACAAATAAGCAAATAATCTAACGTTTTCTGTTCTTTTGTAACTGTAAGAATTTCAAAGATCCATAGAAATTACCCAAGGTAATGTCAAAGGCCCTACCGAAGTACGTCTCAGACCATTCAAATCTAGAAAAGCTTATATCCAACGACTAAGTCGTTTTTCCCTCAAACCCAGAAACACGTGTTATCTAAAATTTTATTGTATACAACTTTCTCCTTGGAAGCAACTTTCTACCTCTCATAGTTCTGGAGATCTGGGTCATCCTGCCCAATTATGGAAGTGGCCATATACCAGGATTGGGCCATATTTCCCCAAAACCTTGAAACACGTGTTCACTTAAATTTAATTCTCTACAACTTCGCCTTTGGAACCAACTTTCTAACTATTATAGTTCTGGAGATCTGGGTCATCCTGCGCAATTATGGGAGTGGCCATATACCAGGATTGGACCATATATCCCCAAAATTCTGAAACGCGTGTTCGCCTAAATTTAATTTTGTACAACTTCGCCTTTGGAACTAACTTTCTAACTCTCACAGTTATGGAGATCCGGGTCATCCTGCCCAATTATGGAAGTGGTCATTTCCCCAAACCCCTGAGACGCGTGTTCGCTAAAATTTGATTCTCTACAACTTTGCCTTTGAAAGTAAATCTCTGTATTGCGTATTTAAGCAAATACTGAAAAAAAACTATCTCTTATCATTTCGGGCAGAGAAATTTATTTTCGCCCATTCCATGGCTCCCAGTGCCCAGACCCCTGACCCGATTCCAACAAAAAAAAATTCCCCAAATTGAGCAATTTCCGTGCTTTACTTGCTGAGATATTTGCGAAAAAGTTTCACCGACCCTCCAAAAACCATGTTTTTGGTCACTTGCTCGACGGAACCACTTGATCGATTTTGCTCATCTTCGAACTTGAATCATGGGAGGCATTTACCTTTCAGGGAAAAAAAAGATTAGGCTGATCGGTTGAGCCGTTTGGAAAAAAAAGTGGAGACGAACGGACGGACGGACAGACGGACATTTTTTTTATTGCTGATTCGTCATCTCTAGACGATAAAAGATGCATCCCCCCACTCCCACCTCGATCTACCCCATGTTACAATAAAATTGTTTGTAGTAAACGTATAGGACATTTGTACTTCGTACGGGTCCAATAAAAATAACCCAAACAAATTCTCAATTCTTTCACTTCCAAATTGTTAAGCCATTCCAAGCATCTGATCCTTCGATTTGGATTATATATAAAGCGAATTTGTCATAGTCTACGTAGCATTCTATGACCAGTTGGGCTGATATACACATGGTCTTAAGACCGTAAGTCGTAAACGACGAAATCAGCAACATTTTTGTTCTATTCACTTTTGTTGAACAATTTGGAAATATTAGGGAAGAATTGTTAATGACTTTTTTGAATGTTGATACGAAAGGTAGACTCTAATCTACAGATGGTATAGCAGCCGTAGTATTCTATGGGTGCAATTGTACTAAAACGAGAATTATCTCATATTTTGGTTAAGGATGGAATTAGAATACGGGATTCCTTGCAGTGTATTGACAGCATCGCGTCGCAGTGATATTTCAACGGATAGTATAATGGAATACATCAGCCAAAATGCAAATGTTGATAGAAAACAGATAGTAATTCGTCGCCTTACTAAAAAAGGACAAGACATATCAATACTCCAGGCATGTTAATTTCAAAATTGAGACGACCGATGAAATTTCAAAGGCAATTTCGCAAAAAATCAAGCAGTGGACAACAAAAGCGAAGGTCAACGGTATTCTGCCATCTTTTTTAGGCAACAGATCGACGTAACCGGGAAGCTACTTGTTCCGGTTGATAAGAATTTGGAAGGAAGTTTAGATAACAACGAGGGAACACGAACCAACACTCCGCCTGTAAATATATCACTTCACTACAACAACACTCGTGGAATGACTGGCAAGAAAGACCATATTCTACTATCTACCACTGCAACCGACTACGACGTCTTCGTCTTATCAGAGACGTGGTTAACTAATGACAAATTTAACGCCGAATTCTTTGATCCACGATTCTCAGTTTATCGTAAAGACCGTTCTGACACAAACGTCGATGCAAATGCGGGTGGTGGTGTTTTGATAGGAATTGATTCTAAATATGGCAGCGAGATAATGGAAATACCCGCGTTGAAAGATCTTCAGGCGATTAATGTTAAAGTTAACTTGCATTCGTCGAATTCTTGTTTATATATTTACGGCCTGTACGTTCAACATGCTTCTAAGGAAAATGTAAGCTCTGATTAAGGTATATTCGATGATAAGTCATGGGGATATTTTCGTAGCAATAGGTGACTTTAATTTGCCAATTGTCAAGTGGTCTAAAAATGACGATGGCTTTGAGTGACAACGGGCTTCCTTGGATGTGGTCTCTTTCAAATGACAGACTTTGAAAACAAGTGCAAAAACGTTCTTGACCTTGTTTAAACGAATATGCCAGAACTATTTGTGGTGACGAAAGCTGATTTATCCATCATACCTGATATTTTGCAAGACAACTTTCATGTGCCAATGCATTGTCTAATTGAATGTGAGCCGTCGTCGTATGCACCATCAACATCATCCGATTCCATTTATTGCTTTAGGAAAGCACCATATCCCTTGATAAGGCAGGACCTTACAGAAACTGATTTTGACGCATTAGTTGCTGAAAAAAGCTTGGATGAAATGATTGTTGCTCTGTACACTAGACTTTACGAAATCTTCGATCAACGCATTCCCAAAGCTACACTTCGAATAACGAACCATCCCGTGTGGTATAATGCTAAGCTGATCAATCTTAAAAACAGAAGGAATCGAGCGTACCGTAAATGGATCCATCGACCCTTATCAAGATTGTCAACTGGAAATGAAACGAAATTCAGAGATGCGAAAAGTGAATTTGAATCTTATCAAAATGAACTCTACAACTCATACTTGACCAGCTTAGCATCTGATTACAAAAAACAACCGAAGAAATTCTGGAACTTCATCAACTCCAAATACAAAACGAACACATTACCAGGGAAAATGTTTTTCGGGTCAGAGCAAGTGGGAAATGACTTAGATAAATCCAGCCTATTTGCAAAATTTTTTGCTTCTGTGTATGTTGGAAACGAAGACGAAATTGACGAAGACTATGCTCTTATTACACATATTAACAAGCGAAATGACCAAGGCTACCTACACCAGATGTAGTTCGTCAAGCACTTCTCTGTATGGACCTCAGCAAGGGTGTCAGCCTGGACAAAATATCTCCAATATTTCTTCGTCAGTGTGCTGATCTCTTAGATGTATGTATGTACGTATGCAGATGTCTCGTTGATTTTTTCGAAATCATTAGCAGAAATGCACTACCCCGACGTATGGAAAATTGGTCACTTAACACCCATCTACAAATCTGGACGGAAGTCAGATATATCAAACTATCGAGGTGTCTGTGTATCACCAAATTGGGCAAAAGTTTTCGAGATAATTATTTTCAATCAAATAAAATTTAACATCTTTCCGCACTCAACATCGAATCAGCATGGATTTTTTCCTGGGAGAAGAGTACAGTCCAATTTGATGGAGCTTTCAATCATGGTGCACGATGGATTCGACAATGACTGCCAGACTGACATCTTTTACGCTGACATTCGAAAAGCATTTGACGTGATCAAGTGTATTCCGTTAATATTAAAATTATCTGTACACAAATGTCGTCTGAGTAACTCGCTGTTGTTATGGTTCCGATCATTCTTCAAAAACCGCAAGCTGTTGGTAAGAGTCAACTCCAGTAAATCCGATATGATTGACGTTACCTCCGGAGTTGGTCAAGGACGACTCAGATGGCAGTTCTGATATAACTAAAGACATAAATCTAGCTGATGACAAGAAAATAGTACATAACCGTATGTCCTCACCTAATGACACTCACATATTGCAGTCATCAATAAATGATTTTGTTGAATGGTGCAACAAAAATGGGTTCGAGCTAAACGACGACAAGTGTAAAATTACGGTCGTGTGCTTATAAATTTACACGTTATCAAGTTTCAGCTGTTTTCAAGGTTTTCCATACAAAAAATACATTACTTTTCGAACTCATGTTATTGTAATCTTACTGTGTAAGTAGTTATTGTAACGTTTTTGGTTTTTTTTTTAACGAGGATTATGACTTCCGTCATAATTACTCTTTTTTTACCATGTCATTCATTCATTCATACGATTCATCCCGTTGCGTCAGTTTATGATGCTCATCAAAATGATTACTTTAAAAGTCATCAAAAAGTGATCATTTTCATACAACTTTTCGAGGGCATCAAACTGATTCATTTAAAAGTCATCAAAAAGTGATCACCATTGTCACATACTCATATATACTCAAAGTTTTGACACGAGGCTACTTTCTTTTCTATGGTTCAGAGACACTAAGTACGCAGCCTGATGTTAAGTTGAAAAATATTTTGCCAAAAACTAATCGCTACCGGCACTACCACAAAGCTGCGTTTAGGAGTCTCGAACGTCGAGTGACTCGGTTGTGGTCTAAAAAATGTCGATTTTTGCATGACATACTTTACGAACGGCCTCTGAGTTCAAAAAAATTGGTTAATATATACGAGAGGCGATTTTCGTCAATTCGAAAACCTATTTTGAATGATTGACTACCACTGCTACCACAAGAGACACTTACCACGAAGCATTTCAAAGGAGGGTATTCAAACTCATGTAAAATTTTTACAAATTATAAAGAAAACTACCGTAAAGAAACAAAGACCACAATTATTATGGTGCAATAATTATAATTCTTAGTGATTTCTGTCGGCGTCTTACCGGAACATTCATATTCGTTACTTTGATTCACGTTTGAGCGGCTATAAAAATAGATATTTTTATATTTATTCTTTAATCGTAACATTTTCACATTTATAACATATCTGTATCACAGACAACACAACAAATAATAACGATGCAATGATGGCAACATTCTTTCATACTAAAGAGGCGATTTCATTCAATTTCAAGATCTTTTATGAAAACTGCTTCATTTTGGTTCACTGTCACGTGCACACAATCATGAAAAGAAAATGGTTTCTATATAGAAAAAAATCTATTGATGAAAACTGATTTTATATTTTCATGGATATAAATGCAATGTTAAACGTTATTATGAAACACTATTGAGCGTCTGAATTAATTGGTCTAACCCCGGTGATCATTATGTATGTATGTTTATTATAATAACTCACAGAAGGCTAACGCCTTATCACTATCTGTGATGTCGCATAAAATAACAAATCATATTAGCCTTAAAACTATAACTTAAATCTAATTACAATTGGCCTTAATTTAAAACATTCAATGAGCACTTTTACACTACTTGATAAAGAGAGAGAGAGATAACGATGGAGAGAAAGATACAAATACTGATAAATAGATACGATCCCAAAAGCTTAATTTACTTATATAACTATCACAAGTTCTAGATACTTATAAATTCTTTTACGTATCAGTTTAACAATGAAAAATACTGCAAACACTTATAAGGAAAGGAGACAGATGACATATTTCTTTTCAATTCTAACGGGAGCGAATTAAACAAAGAGGACGCCTGAATGAGGAAAGAATCCTTTAGCACACTATTCACGGCATATTGAACAATTAAGGATGGGTTACGTTCACTTCGCGTAAACTTCAACAGTTGAAATAAGTAGTCCGGTTTCTTATTTAATATGATACCCCTTAACAAAAGACACATCCTATACTTTCTATAGTTAGGATACGTACATCCCAAAATCGATATCTCCTGGGTCGATATGTGTTCCCTTCGCTTCATTTTGTAGGCGAATCGAATGCAGGCATTCATCGCTACTTTCAATGAGTTTTCTGATCGAGCATCTCTATCGCACATAACCGAGTCACAGTAGGCAAAATGTGGAAGCAATAACGTCTTTACAAGCATAGCTCGTTTTTTGTAAGGTAGATAAGGGCCACAGCTCCAGAGACTGCGTAGTCCCCCATACACCCTCTGCAATATTGAGCTTGTTTGATCCTTCCAATTTAACGTATTGTTCAAGTAGATTCCCAATACTTTGGCCCTCTTCACGTATTTAATATGTTCATTATCCAGAAGAATGGGGTTCATCATTAGAGTCGGATGCAAAATGTTTATTTCATTTTCTGCCATTATCATTGCCTTAGACTTGTCAGCATTTAAAAGCAACCTATTTTTAACCGCCCACCTATGAATACTACCTAGATCAGAATTAGCTAGTAAAACACCCATTTTGAACTCATGCCAATCGTGGTGCATATATAGCTGGACATCATCAGCAAATAAATGACACACACAATGTTGAATAACAGCAGGAAGGTCATTTATAAATAGCGAAAATAACAACGGCCCGAGGACTGACCCTTGGGGAACTCCATTTTCGATTGTCAACATCCTAGACTGATAGTCATCTATAACTACCGCTTGACATCTACCAGTCAAGTATAATTTAATCATTTTGATTGCACAATTACTAAAATAAAACTTCTCCCGTAACTTTTTGAGGAGTAAGTCGTGGTTTACCATATCAAACGCACTTGAGAAATCTAGCAATATCAGTAATGAAATATATTTTTTACCTTTTTGTCTCTTATGTAAATTTTCACGGATATCATGCGTTACTTTTAATAGAGCCGTGGTGGTACTGTACTTCGAACGATACCCCGATTGGAACTTATATAAGAGATTGTGTAGATTCAAATATTCTGTGATTTGCCATTTCATAGTCTTCTCCAGTGATTTCGATAAGGCTGGCAAGACGTGCACATCCCTATGATCTTTTAATCCACTCGTCATAGATTTTTTGTGCACTGCATAAACTTTAGATTTTTTAAACTCCTTCGGATAAATTGAAGACGTCAAAACAAAGTTAAACATATGATTAATATACAGGAGCGTTACTGGGAGAGCCATTTTAACAAAACTTATCGGTATACCATCCAATCCCACCGCCTTCGAAGTTACTTGCATTATTGATTTCATTGTAGTTTCTAGATCAACATTGTGGAACGAAAATGGAATCGGGACATTCTCCAGATGTCTACTATCAGAAGGTACATTCGTAGTTCTGGAATCTGCCATGGGTATTAAACTTCTTGCGCCACTATTTCTGTTGGAGTCACACAAAAATCCATTAAATTCATCTGCCGTAAATGGCGGAGAATACTTTGAATTGTCTTTACCGATTCCTAATTTTTTCAGTTGACTCCATATAGATTTCGAGTCCTTACAGTTATCAAATATTCGATAATAGTAGGAACTCTTTGCTTTGACTATGAGCAAATTTACTCTGTTCCTCATTTTACGATACTGTTGATGAGATTCAAGCGTCCGTGTTAAACGCCAATGTCGCATAGCTATGTCCCTTTCAATTATGGCATCAGCTATCTTTTTAGTGAACCATGGAGCATTCTCTTTTGAACGTTCACGAATAGGGATTAGGGGAGCGTGTTTATCTAGCAAGAATTTAAAATTTCTAACCAACGCCTTGACTATGGAATCAGAATCTGCCAACAATAATGTTTCTTCCCATGGCAATAAGCTCGCATCTACTAACAATTGTTCTTCATTTATTGCTTTTATATTTCTACACCTCCTCTGTGGGACTTGCATTACTTTCGACGGCGAGCAGTAGCTCATTACTAAGATGTCGTGCCGGGACATGCCTGTGTCAATCTGGTCAATTCTTTTAATTGAATCCACGTTCCTAGCTATAAATAAATCCAGCAGTGATGCTCCAGTCTCAAAGTAATGAGTTGGAGAATTATTTAACACCTTCAAGCCATTAGTCGTAAATATATTCTTAAAATCACTCATACGACTCCTTCTATCGTCATCTAATAAATTTTCGTTAAAATCACCTGCAAATACTACATGATCATAGTCATTTGCATACTTCGATATAATATCGGCAACCACATTGAATTCATTCGTCTTAATGGCTTTATAAAAGACCCCAAACAAAATTTTAATGTCCGGAAAAACTAATTCAATCAATAAATAGTCTAGATCATAACGTTCATCTATCGGAAGATCATACTTATGACCAGACGACACCAAAATTCGAAATTTTACAGTGTTTTTTACATAAATCGCTACACCGCCACTCTTGCGAAATCTCCTATCACATCGAATCAACCTGTAACCTTCTATTTCTACAGATTTGTCGCTGTTATAATTTTTCAGCCAAGTTTCGCTAAAGGAAATAACATGCGAATTTGTATCACGAAAAATACGGCGAAGTTCGTCTATTTTAGGTTTCAAGCTGGACACATTTAAATGACAAAAGTTTAAATTGCCTTCACCACTGAACATTGTCTTCAACAAAACATTCGGAATACTTACCCCATTCACGGCACCCCGTCTCGCCCTATTAAGTAACATTACAAGAACTTCCTATGTCATCTGCTCTATACATTTTACAGTTAAATCTCACAACCGACACCTTCCTACTTTGACTGTAGGAATTCATAATGGTAAAGATTTGGAAATAGACAATAAGCACTAGAACTTGATTAGTAAAACAAACATAAATGAATCTGCATGTGAAACATTTATTAAAATTAAAAAAGCACCCCTCACCAAACTCACTCTCTCGTGAACCTAACAAACTTAACCTAAAACTGCACCTCGATTTATACCTTTCTCTTCCGTGTTTCGATATTGTAAACGCTTCCAACAAATTAAGCTGTAGGATTGACCATAGACTGACTGGAAGAAGCATCACCGTTGTGTTGAGCTGGCAAAACTTTAGGAATTTGTATATCAGAACTTTCGTTACTAGCATTTGCACCAGTCGAAAAAAATGTGTCTAGCGACAATATCGACGAAATTTTGGTCGGTTGTGCTTTCGGGTCAAGGCGGTAGAAAACGAAACCATTCCTAGTTGATACTGAGGCAAACACTTTTCCAAATTTGAGCTGCATAGCTTTTTTAAATATCTCACTATTTTTTTGGGTGAGGGCCTCGCTGATAACCACTCGTAGTTTAGTTTTGAACCCCAAATTGCCCAAATTCAAATTCTGATGACTGAAATAAGCGCTCATGAAGTCTCTTCTATCACCTTTGTCATAGAATTTAAAAACTATCGGATTTGATCTCTTTTGGTGTTTTGACATTCGGAACGCCGCTTTAATGGCATCAATGTTTTTATACCCTATTCCATCACATACTCCATAGACAAAATTTCGCATATTTTCATCAGGATGATACGGTATATTCTTGACGATCACATCACACAGCTTACTTTGCCTTTCAAGGTAATCCAACCTATCTTCTACATTATCACTGAATTTTCGAATCTTTCCGTTAACTTCGTCCGATATAGCATTTATTGTATCCATACACTCCGCACGAACTCCTTCTATTTTCGAATTGACATAACCTGCAAGACTATCCAGCTTTTTGTCCAGATTGAGTTCCAACGATTTAATGTTCGATTTGTTTTCCTCAATGGTTTCTTGCAGTTTCTTGTTGATATTTTCTTGCAATTCTTTGTTCTGGTCAAAAATGAATGTTTTTAACTGATCCATGTCTAGAACCGCTCGATGATCCACTGGAACATCTGTTGCACGCCTTTTCAATGACTGTTTAACATTATCCATGAGTAATTATTCAATGAAAACCAGATGACGACAATGTGTTGTTTAATCCTATGATGATGTACTTAGTTCTTTTGTTTCTAATTGCACGCTTTCCTTTGTTGTAGATCGTCACAAAAAGAAAAATTGATTTAAAGTTGATAGAACAGCTACAGCAAGAAAATCTCTAGCCTTATCGAATACAGCCACAACCAACATATATCACCGACCAAATTCACTAACTCAATGTACGAAATAACATATAAAAAACACATTTAATTGACAGTGCAAAAATTAGTTCTACTCAATGCCGGCCATCTTGTCTTGCTCTCGGGAAACCGTATTGAATAGGTTTTCTTCAATTTTACGCTTGCAAATGGACAATGTCTCCATCACTGGACCCTAGAGAATTTTAAATCAAAGTTTCCGTGAAGTTTTGATTTTTTTTAATTGATGCGTAACCTCCGCCCACCGATTTTGTTGGCTAAGTTGACTTTAGTCGTCATATGCGTCATATTTTTTTTGACGACTTTGTTAAATATCTGCATTCTACTACAGAAACACAGAGATTTTGATCCCAAGCCTTAATACACTGAAATTAAAGATTTGTCCGAGTTCTAAAGATTGAAGAAGCGGTTGAGGCAAGTGACAAAGTCATTCCGTGTATTCGCGGCTGCTGGATTAAAGAGGATGTGGACAATGAAGACTCTCTGAATGTGTCAAGTGGTTGATTTATTTTATTTAATTTTTTTTTATATTGTTTAAAGACCAGTTAACAGGCCGAGGCCCAATAATAAACCAGTCTATAAAACTCATGGAGCAACCAAGCGACTTTATTTTGAGTGCTTTTGCTCAGTTAAATAGACATGTTGATACTACGGATTAGCGAATCTCAAACATAGGGCGAAGGGCCACCAAAACAACTTTATTCCTGAGAATAGACAAGAACTCTTTTGACTAAATCGAAAAACGGGGAATGAAGTTAAACTGGATTTTGTGTACCCTCGTAGTGGAACGGGAACACTACTGGAAGCAAGGAATACTTGAAGTGACACAAAAAACCCTAGCAGTGAAAAGTGTCCAAGGTAAACAGACAGAGTAGAAATAGGGCTCGGAACAGATCAATTCAGATCAGACTTCAAGCTTCCCTAAATTTGGATATAAAACTATTTCAGAGGTCGCAGCATACTCATCAAACGTCCTTTGACCTTGCTCTTGAATAGACTCGTGATTTCGCCAAGGGTAGAAGGCATGTTCAGATCACCAGATCAGATCAAAACTATGTTTTTGACTTCCTAGCGTTATGTACTAATGTCAATTTTGAACAAAAAGGTATGAAAATCAACGAAATAACATTAAATATTTTATAAAAATCCGCCAAAACCTTTGAGGTAGCTCAGGGTTTCAATAAAAGGAAGCTGGGCTCCAAATGAAGTTTAAATCTTTATTTGATCTGTTCCGAGCCCTATAAGAAATCTGCCACCCTCTAAGGAGGTGATGGTTAACCCCCTAAATGAAACTTAGGGTACGTTTCATCACCATCAGTATGCTTAGGATTTTCATTTCACACAGATATTTTTCAACTTAAGAGGCATCTATTTAAAAGCTCGGACACCCCATGTAAATTCAATGAAATTTGCGCTTGAACACTTCCAAAAATTCCAGACACGATTAAGCACCAAAAAAAACTTTGAACTCTACTTCAATAAGTGTTGGTCGCACTTTTTCCATTAATTAACATTTTTCACTTTAAAACAATATTTTCTATAACCCTTGCAAACATTTCCGGATTTACAAAGACTTCCACTTTTCTATTGTTATTTTGTATATTCACCTGAAGCTACAATTTGCGAAAAATTTTTGCAAAAATTCCCTTCCAGATCTTGGTTCTGGTTTTTCGATTTATTGTCTACACACTTTTTATTTATTCAAATTAATTTGGAATCGATATAAAAACAAAGTAGAACCATTTTTTCTTCTTCTTCTTTGAATAAAACGTTCGAAAATATTGACTGCTGAGTTCGAAATTAGCGCTATGTCAGATTCCGCAAATGACAGCGTGGGTAAATGCATTTTGAATCAATATTTCGAGTATACGACGGTTGGTGTCTCAGATATCTTCGAAAATTTCGCTAAACAGTTAGATGGCAAAAATCCACTTGTGCAACGAGGCGTACACTATCCTTTTTGCAAAGATGTATCGAAATAGACAAACACCAAAATAAATCGAAGAATCGTGTTTATAAAGGGTACGTTCATAAATTACGTAACGCTTGAGAGGGGAGGGGGGGGTTGGTGCCTAGCGTGAGAGAGTTTAACGGAGGAGGGGGAAGGGGGGGGGGGGTTGAGGTCCAGTGTTACGTCAAGCGGAATCCAAATTTGAAGGAGTGAATAAGAAGGTTGTTCTATCCAAAAGTGTTAGGCCTATTTCCATTACTAATGGTAAAATATAGGGTTGAATTAGCGACGCTGATAGCTAAAATAATTTAAAATTTCCAGTCATTTTAGTGGGGCTACTTTTTCCTACTATTTCGCTTCTCTAACCCTCACCCTCACTCAATGGCTGCCATAAATTCACTTTTTCGCCAAATTTCTCGAGTGGGGTGTCGTTGGAAAGGTAATGATAGTGGCTGTCCAGGAAAAATATCTTAGGCCGATCTGCCTGTCTTTATGAGAGTTAGGGCCCGAAAACGCTTAGAGATGCTCAAAAAAGCACATTCTGCGATTTCACGATCTCAAGATCTTTTTTGAAAAATTCCAAAAAAATTTCTCAAATATTAGAAACTTTCCAGTGGGGAAAACCTGAAAATCTCGTATAGATACATCAATCAATCAATCTCTTTATTTCATAGAACAAAAAGGAAATTCATCCTTATACAATAATGTTCACGCGAATACAACGGACATTATGCAACACTAACTAATACTAAATCTAAAACTATGGCTAAAATTAAAAGAAAAAAGAAATAAAACAACTATTAAACTTAACATTAATTTTTAACAAGTTATCACCGGAATTTCAGATTTGTTTATTTGGTTATTTAATTATCATTGGTGGCTAATGTAAGAAGCCAAAAAATTACAAATAAGATTCACGGGGAGGTCTAACGCTCAATGGTATCTTTGTTTGTATGCTATGTCTAAATCATTAAGAAAAATCGATGTGTTTGACAATCCTAATCGTAAGGCGAACTAAAACGAACTTCCCAATACCAACCCTACCCTAACGACTGACGTAACGCAAGTACATCTTCTTGAAGCTCTTGATTAAGTTTAGCCCCCTGATAGCAAAAGGTACCGAGTTATATCTCGAGACAGTCCGTACGAAAAATGAGCGGTTGTACTGTAATGATGTATTCCTCGGCAAAAGAAATGATAGAGTGCGAGTGGATCGCCCTCGTCTCAATTAAGTATAGAGATATTCGGAGGTCTTGCTAAGGACCAAATTGTGCAGAAAGACACACTGCCGATACCTCAAGTAATCCATAATCGAACAACCGAGTACCCGATCACTGTAACCCACGACACTGTCAAAACGTCTGAGCCCGTATACAAATCGAACACACGCAGAATAGGCTTTTTCGATGGATTCGATATAACCATCCTGTAGATTCGTCGAATACACTGAATCACCATAGGCGAATAGTGGAACAATTAACGCTCTGACCAACGTTAGCCTATTCTTCGAGCTTGCGTGACACCAGTGTTAAGGTATTAATTTGAACTCATCTGAGCTCCATAACAATCTAATATTTGTGTATGGCTAAATCCATTCGATTTTAGAAAAATGAAAAGCGGACAGCTACGTAAACTCGGTTCCTGTTACATATAGAGCTTTATTATCTTCTAGAAAGTTGTAGGGCATGTGAGAATTATAAGGAAACGCTGCATTTATCATTTTTGAATGAAACGTGGACAGCATGGAATTAGCCATATATGTTATAGCTAGTTACGGAAGCATCAATAAAGGTTGATGGTACCGAATACCGCGATCGCTATATAAGAGCAACACTAAGATCTCGTGCTACCATGCCACAATTCGATACTAATAGTACATTATGCACCGCTGTCCAGGATGCTCTATTTTGACGATTTGGAGGTTATTTCCCGAGCCGAAGGCGTGGGAAATAATCCAAATCGTCAAAATAAACCATACTGGACAGCGGTGCATATATAGTTTTATCTATCGAGAGCAATATATCGAGTTAAACAATTTTGCCCTAGGGAATTATTGCTCTAGATAGATAAAAAACACTATACAATGCAAAGTGACGTATTTTGTTGAACAAAAATAGCTTAGTTTGAAGTTGTCACTTTTTACACTAAAAATGGAGATTTATCTTAATTCATCACACTTTGCCAGTTCATCGTCAAACTTCAAAACCATCTTTGTTTCGAAGTTTCCATTAAAGCCGCTATTCAAGCACATAAAGACAAATTTCCCACCACCCCCTTTAAAGTCCGATTTATGACGTCAAAGTCACTTTTCGTACCTTCGGGAACTTTAACAGTGTGTAGCTCGGAGACAATGTCTCTCGAAAACCTTTCTTTTGCCGGTTCTAGTAGCTACTAGTCCCCCCTTCTTCGGCACAGATAGATCCATTCATATTCATTATTATTTGAAATAGAAATTAGTGTCTGAATGTGATCAATTTGTAAATCAAGCCCGAAAACCAGTGTGCCGCTTCCCGACTATAGTAGATCGAATTTTTAACAAAATCCAAGTTTGTAGAATTTTTCTTGGACCATTCTGGGTACAACCTAGCCCCAGCGTTTCCGGAAAAAAATGAAAAAAATAATTCGACCCACCCTATACTATATGAGATCCCTTAGTATCATTAATCTCAGAATGGAATGAACAAATCTCAGGGGGCGGAGAAAACCCCTTCTCGAAATCGACATTTCCCCCCTGTCACGCTAGCGTAACGCAAGGCCATTACATTATATTACCGACAGGCGGCTACTATTGCCTGATGAAAAATGATGCAAGTCACGCTCTATTGAGATTTGTCAGGGATTTATTTAGTTTTTTTTTCGAGTAAGTATCCCCTCGCCCTGCACCTGAAGCCATCCTTTCCATTAAATGGAAAATCAAACATTATGATAACCCAGTTTAGACACTCATACGTTGCAGCAAAGTGTTGAATATATTTTCATCGGGACGTTACTAACTTAATGTTGTGTAAGAATTGTTATTAATCTTTAATGATGTGTGTAAAGATATTGCACGATGATTTTCGTTACTTCATTTCACATATTGTCTGTACGAAAAGGAAATAAAGTTACAAATTCATTTTTTATGGTCAAAGTTGCTCTCATACTTTCTTTACGATATTGTAGTGAATGGTAATTGAAATATTTCGGTGGTAAACTTATAGCATATCCCTATGCATCAGAGCGCAAATGAAAAATCATAAACTTTTCAAATGAGTCGACTTCCTAGATTTCACTTTACTTTTATATTTATATTCTGTTTTTTTTTCTTGTGTTTCCCCAAAGAAATCGCAGAGCAAACATATCCGATAATTAAATTTAAACAAAAAGAACTTCACGTAACATTTCCATTAAACTGAAATTCACTTTGCGTACAATTTTACTGTATGCTTTTTGTAACGAAAAGGAAAAACTTTTGGAATAAAACAAGAAATATTAAATAAATAAATTAAATGAATTGTACCATGTTTGACGCCACTATAAGAACAATAAAAGGCAAATACATTGAAATGTTGGAACAAAAGTACGCTTATGGTTTATGAATATAATTTTGGTGCTGCTTCAATGACCCTTTTGAGCAGTCAGGAGCGCAGAGAGATATCAGATAAGGGACTAGTAGGCCCTCTCTGTGTGTTTATCTAACAACTGAATTAGCGAAGCTACCCTCTTTTCACCTCTTTTCCTAAAAATTTTAAGTTCAAAATAATGTCAAATTATATATCAAACCAAGGAACTCATCAACGAAATACTGTAAAAGTTCAAGGAAAATGTCATGGTAGTCCAGTAACGTGTCGCAAGTCCGAAACCCAATTCATGTAAAGAGTGACACTTTCGAGAAAAATGTCACCTAAATATAGGGAAATGTAGGGAATAGGTAATAGGTAAAAATAGCTTAACAGGATCTCAAGAAAATTGTTGAGATCTCAACAGTGGTGAGTATTAAGTTTTCCTGCGGTAAATATAGATTTTCCAACTGGTATCTGTTGATATTGTCAATATCTCAACATCGTACAATATGAAACGAACGGTGGTAGCTTAAATACGTTGATTGTTGATATTCAAAATCTCGACAAGAAATCCATTTCATTCGTTTCATATTGTACGACGTTGAATATTCAAAATCTCAAAATGAAATTCACTTTCAACTATCACTGTTCGTTTCATATTGTGCAGCACAACTGTGGAAATGTCGAATTAAACAAAGCGAAAACAATAGAAAAATTCACCACTTCACACCTCTGCACAGATTTGACGATTGTGTGATATATACTGTGAGAAGCAGAACGCTGGGTAGTCATGTGTATGCATGTCACAACGGATCGGCATAAAAGATGTCATCACTTGTTCGCCGAACTGTTGGTTTTCACCTTCCTCCAGGCATACTAACACATCAAGCCTCCACGACAATGCGAGAAACCTTAACTCATCAATGTACTATAAAATTACTTAGATGTAACAGTGCATACTTGAATTAAGCGAAGCAATGTAAAAATACCTGAAATTAATTGTAAAAACTGAAAAATAACCATACGAAATAATAATAAACCTTCAGAGATCCCAAAAGTAGGACACTATTGTTTTAGGAGGTTTCTAGTGGGAGGAACTTGGAAGGTTTAAATGATTTACGTTATCTGTTTAGGTCGTTTGACGTCTCGTTCAAATTGTTCTGACCTGATTTCGAGCTTTAGTATTATTATTAATATACTATAAAAGCGCAACATTTATTTATTTATCTGTGGGTAGAGGTGTGCCCCGATCGAAAAATCTCGGCGGCAGCTAGCCGAGTGAAATGATATCGGCGGCGACGCGCCGATGAAGGTTTTTCTCGGCGGCTCGGCTCAGCCGCGGCGCGGCGATCATATTTTTCAATAAATTAATTTTTTCACCCATACACATTTTTTGTAATTTTGTTATAAGAGCACCCAATTTCCTTCAATTTAATTTTTCATTGGCTTACGGTCGTTCAGTTAAATGCTATTCAATTCAAAACCACAAAATCTCCTAGTGGGAAAAAACCCCGAATTTACGAGAGGAAATAGTCGAAATCCACTTTCCAATCTAACCCGAATTCCGGTGGTTTTAAGCACACCGAAAATTCCACTGAAATTCCCTCCGAAACACTCCCAACTTTACTTTTCAGAGGAAATATATCGCTGAATCTAACAATTTTTTTTTCAATTTTCAACTCAAACTCATATTTTATTTAGATATTTAGTGAAAATCTTTTTTGGACACGTACGAAAAACAGCTCTACACTTTTACTGCAAAACACTTCGTAGATCGAGGGTAGATTAGATCGAGGCGGGAGTTAGGGGATACTTTTTTACCGTCTAGTGATGATGAATCAGCAAAAGAAATGTCCGTTTGTCCGGTCATCCGTTTATACTTCCCACTTTTTTTTCGGCTGCACCGATTCGGCCAATGTTTTTTTCCCTGAAAGGTGCATGCATCCTATGATTTAAGTAGAAGGATGAGTAGAATCACTCAAGTAGTTCCGGAGATATGGTTAAAAAGGTGTGCACAATTCTCTCTGCGCAGGGGGGAATTTCGCACAATTTAAATTCCAAGTAGCAGCTCTATGAAGTCTGAGTAAAATTCGCTATCAGGTGGCAGATTTTGCCTACTCAAAATTGTATTGGCCATGGGAGTGCTGCATTATGAAAACTATTAAGAGCACGGCGCAAAAATGTGAACTGTCAAATTTGCGATGTTTTTTCAGAAGAGAATCCTGCGTAAATAAAAAACTATTCAAAATTATAACTCATGTACTGAGAGTGGATGACACTTACACAAAAAATAGCTGAATCAGAATTCAAAGAGTTTCAGTATGAATGTACAAATTTGCTCTGAAATAACATCGCATTCGAACTTGGAATGCGATGACATTTCAGAGCAACTTTCATCTTCATACTTAAACTTTTTGAATTCTGATTCATCTATTAATCGTGGATGAGTCATCCTCTCACAGTACATGAGCTATAATTTTATATAATTTTTTATTTACGCACGATTTTGTTTTGAAAAAACATCGCAAATTTGACAGTTCATATTTTTTCAATGTGCTTTTAACTATCTGTTATTATGCGGTACTCTATTTTTCTATCTGGAATCTCTAAATGAATTGTTCGTCAAAGACACAGACTGCATGTAAAAGACATTAGTATTTCCGACGAATTAAGTAACTAAAAATCAACGACTCGACGACAAATTAGAAAAATCTCCCCGAAATTTATTTATTTCTTCAAGCCGACAAAAACACTCGGCGGCTGGCGGCGCGGCGGCTGCATACATTTTTTTAATCGGCGGTGGCGCCCGGCTGAGAGCTTCAAGCGGCTGAACTCGGCGGCGCACACCTCTATCTGTGGGTAACGGGGGTAACGCTTTTACCGAAAAAGCGAAAATAGAAATAATAAGAAATTTGATAGAAATAGGTCAAATTTTTGAATCGACTGTAGACGATGCATTTGGCGAGTTGGAGCTTCGGTCGGGGGAGAAAAGTGTTAGAGTTTCAGATGGGCTACAACTTTGTAGAAGAAAATTTTTTGATCCGACTTCATCGGGAGGAGGTAGGAGGTGAAAACTGCTGAAATTTTTGTGGTTGTTCACTTCGTTCTTAGGGAAGTTTTGCTGTTGTGTGTAATAATGGTAATTTTTCAGTGTCAATCGTTAGTGGAGGTTCGGGTCAAGAAAACTAGTGAACAATGTTGGGTGAAAAAATTCCATCGCGTTTTTGGGCGATTCAGCCCAGACTTCTTCGACTATATCTCAGTCCGCAGTGGTCAGAATACGGTCAGTGAGGTGTCAAATGAAAGGTAGCGATCCCACTAAGTCAACGGAATCGGGTTTTTTAAAATCGATTGGGGAGTTCGGTATCTAGGGTCACTCAAAGGGACCAAAAATTAGCTCCGCTCAAAATTAATTTTTGATATGTTGTCGGGGATGGTCTAAAACGTCGAGAAAACATGTTCGGGAGTGGGATAGTATAACGAAGCTAGGGATCTTCACCTTTTACGAAACGTCGCGAAGACTACGTGGCTCACAAAGCCAGGATTTTGGGCTTTAATGAAACGCCCTAAGTAGAATAACAAAACTAAAGAGCTTTTCCCTTTTACAAAATGTCACTAAAACCTAGGTTATACGAAGCTAGGGACTTTTACCTTATACGAAACGTCACAAAAACGTAGATTGATGGAGATTTGGACAGATTTTGACGGGGATGTTGAAGGTGGTCTCCAACGGAAGCGCCGCAATCAGGAAAAGCGCCGCAGGCAGGGAAAGCGCTGCAGGCTAATTAGCAGGGGTCCAGGGGCGGCAGCCCACTGGTATAAAAAAATTAATTCTGTTTATAACATCACAGCTTTATGCACGTTCTCTCTTATTGCTCTACCGACCCAACGTTACTAAAAAAGTGAATAGGGGGTGCCCTTGGGGACTACGGGATCCAACTATAATATAATATTATACCATTATACCGATGATGAAGGAAGGTAAATTCATCTCTTCACGGTGTTAACATTTATCTTTTGTTTTTTGAGATTTTTTGAAGCATAATAATATTTTGCTTCAAAAGCCATTTCGCTTGGAAATAACATAGATGGAGTTGCGCCACTTAAGATTTTTACTTTTGTTGAGATTCCCACTTTGAATCTTAAAACATATAAAGTCTGCATTCTCATCACAAAAGAAATTGAAATAACTGTTTAAAGTGACACATAACTACAAATCTTCTAATAAAAATGTTTACATTACAAGGGTAAGGCACCCATCACACCATTCACTTCGCAAGCAAATAAAGACCTTACAATGCAGTGACAGAGAGGTATACAAAAAAAAACTCAACACACAAGCTGGAAATATGTTTATACTGACAAAATGAAGAACTTTATATCCGAACAATGTACACAAGAAACATTCAAACATAATTTTATACAACAGGGGAATTTTCCTAATTTCGCCATTTTAAATATTTGCATACATTTATGTGTCATTATAAGATGAGCTCCTGTTGAAGTTTTATAATAAATACTTATCGTCACAGATTTATTCTAATAATTTCAATGTTAGGGATTATGGAAATGTGGGTATATACATGAGTTGAGTGAAAATACAAACTCTCACCCACCGTTTGAAAATTATATATTTATCTTTGTGATGAAAGAAGGTATTAAAACAAATTGATACAAATGTGCTTATTAGGTGGTGAAGTGAGTAATTCGCTTTTACTTTTGATTTTGTCTTTTCAAATTCAGCGAATGATGGGAGAGCATAGCAATGATATGATGTGTGCGAGTGTGGGATGAATACACTTATTTGAATAAATTAGTTAATATTTTCGTACAGGTTATTTTAGCATACATAGAGTTGCTAAGAAGGATTAACAATTTTGACAATTTTCTATTATTTTATTTAATTAAAGCATTGACAATTTGAGAATTTTCGATTAACCAACAGGCTTAAGTTTTGATGTCAACATCAAATAAACGAAAAACAACAATTTTTCGCTGCTATGAACTTACATATTTGAAATGACGTCTTTCGTTTCAGGGTTCGGAAAATAAGCAGACGGAAAAAATTACCCGAAAAAGCTAATGAGATTCGAAAAATCTTTCTCAATTAGCATTCCGAACCGGTCCGACAGGACCAACAACTCAGTTTTTCCAGATTCTAACCGTCTAACATGGTTTACAGATGGCTCATCTGCTAATAGGACCTCTTCGGACCTCAGCTAAGTTTACCCCTTGGGAAATTCATTACAGTATTCCAATCGGAGATTATTGGTATCCTCGATTGTGTCAACGAGCTGTTATCTTCTCTGGATAACTTGCAAGAGGACTATGGAATTTACATTTGCTCAGACAGCCATTCATCCTCATCACTCGTTTTAGAATGCAGATATCGAATACAATTACTCTCCACTTTGCGCAAAATTATTTTAGTTTGGGCACCAGGTCACAGCAGTATAGCGGGTAATGAGCAAGTTGACGAACTAGCTAGACCGGCCTCATCTTCCTCTTTTGTCGGTCCTGAACCTAGTATAGCTGTATCAGCTTCCGCTCTGTTTAGACTAATTTCATACTGGAAGGCTAAAACCTTCTCCCACCAATGGGAATCCCTCAACTATGCACACCATACCAAAAACTGCATTAGGATAAACGAAAACCATACAAAGGAACTTCTTTCATTCTCCAAGTGCGACGCACAGTAGGCGAATCCGTTATATTCATGTTCAAAAATCTATATCTCGTGAAATATTCACAATTTAAATGAAGGAATTCTTAAAACGTGATTTGAGAATGTTCAAAAATGTCGGGAAAAATATTTGTGCATGAAGGCCGCAGATTAATAGTCGTATAGTTGTTAGACAAAGTGACAGGTTTGATTTCTCCCCATACATAACCTCAAAAAAATATATTTTCCATATTTTCGTCAGAATCTTGTCGAAATCAGTTGTAAACGTTAAAGTAATTCATAATAACTCGAAACGAGCCTAGTCCGACGAAAAAGGGATGTGTAACAGATGCAGGGATATCGAGTCCGCCGAACACCTTCTCTGCCGTCGTCCCACCTATATAATGGCCCGAGCTAAAAACTTTGGTTCATATATAATGAATCCGAAATCCATAAGAGACCTTCCGCTGAAGACAGTGCTAGACTATCTAAATCGTATAAAAAGGGATATCCTCTAAATCCTGTGGGCGTGCACAACAGGCCCATTGGCAAGGTTCAGCCTTTCGGCGTTCCTACCCACTTTACCCACTTTATACTATCCTAACATGAGACAAAACACATTCGTTCCCAAGGTGACATGGCATCGACAATGTATGGGTTGCCGATGAAATTAGCCAATATTATGCGCGCGATTTTCAAATGCTGGTACACATTATTTTGATGGTTCCATTTGCGGTGCCGAGAGGCTACTTTTTTGACACAACAGTGAAAGCTGTCACCAAGCGTGATGGATGCGTGAATAGTAGACATATTAAGGGGTGGACTGACAATCAGAATGCATTGAAACGGCCAAAACGCCCGGCGTAGAGTGTGTGAGTGTAACGAATGCTCACACTATCGATAACATTTCTCTTTAAAGCGCTCAATTTGCTTTGCGTTGGTTTTCTGATGTGTTGCCTTCGGCTCGTATCGGCAATCTCACATCTAGTGCGTTAAAGTACCTTCATACGTAACTTGTATCAAAAATTACTATTGTCAACCCTGAAACCCGAACCACTTTGCCGATTTTCACTAATTTTTTTTTTTAACGATCTTTCCAACAACAAATTACAATAAATAAAATTCATCTACTCTACTTTTTCCTAATGTTGGTAGTATGAATGCTGAATTGCCTCTTTGTATTGCAACTGAAATCTTCTGTAATAGGAAATCTTTCGAGCGTATTCCCCAGAAGCTGTCCTTATCCTTATCTCTAAATTATGTTCTTGATTTTCTAAGGTCCAGCGGTAGCGGAGTGCGTGACGATGTCCCCATACCCCAAAAAAGAAGTCCGCAAACTCAAAAAACCCCATACAAAAACCTTTGGGACAAGGAGCCATATATACGCGAAATTTTGAGTTTTTTCCTCTGCCCCCTCCCCCTCCTAATAATTTAAAAAAACTACGTCGCCCCAAAAATGGTTGGAAATTGGCTGAGATATCGAGGTTTGAAAATGACATTTTTCTATGGACTTTCGATTTTTCTATTGTACTCATTAACTTTTTTCTGTTCTGTCGGTTTCTGTCTATCTATCTATTAATAATTTTCGATATCGGCCCCGAAAGAAAAATTTCATAGGCCACTTTTCCAGGAAAACCCTTGAAAAGTCTTGACATGTGGAAAAGTGGTCAATTCTGTGGGTTTTTCACGTAATGCAATAAATTATGCTTCTTTAGGTTTTCGAATTTTAGTTCCGGAATAACAATACCTAGAGGGTTGGTTTCGTCCAGAAAGTTATAGAGTTTGGTCAGGAGAATTTTTGGGATCATAAGAAAATGGCTGCCAACTGTCAAAGCGACGCCATCTTCGATTTTTGCTATCTTCGGTATTAGAGTACCTATACAGTTGGTTTCTTCGGGAAAGTTATAGAAGTTGTTGAGGAGAATTGTATTAGATACTGAGAAAATAACTGCCCGCTGTCAAAGTGACGCCATCTTGTATTTTTTGCTTTATTCTGAATTAGAATACCTAGACAGTTGGTTTCTTCGGGAAAGTATAGATCAGTGAGAAGAATTGGTGACACGAGGTAGCCGAAGGTGCCATGAAGTGTTTCGAAAGTAGCCGAAGGTGACACGAAGTGTTCCGAATGTAGTCGAAGGGGACTGACTGTGGTGAAAATTTTTCTGAAGAAAAATTTTTTTGAAGAAATTTTTTTTTTGAGAAAATTTTTTTTTGAAGAAAATCTTTTTGAAGAAAATTTTTTTTAAAGAATTTTTTTCAAAAAAAAAATTTTTTTTAAAGAAAATTTTTTTTCAAAAAAAAATTTTTTTGAAGAAAATTTTTTTCTCTCCTCTTTGAAGGTAAAGTGTGACGCAGTCTGTACGTCTGCTACCAAAATTAATCATATTGCTTGACGTGACGCCATCGCTGATTAACAATACGCAAAAATTTGTTTGAATTAATGTTAACTTGTGGTCAAAGCTTTATTCTTTAATCAAAATTGCATCACTTTTTCTAAAACAAAATTACGTTGTGTTCGGAAAATTACGTCACAAATGCAAGACCCACCGGCGGAATAATTTTTCAACACTTACAGTTTTCACACGCAAAAATTTAAATTTACGGAAATCAATCTTTGCAAAGAGAAAGCAAAGTCAAATTTTTGCAGTGTGAAAACTGAAAGTACGGAAAAATTATTTGGTCGTTGGGTCTAGTTGTTCAAAGATAGTCCAATCCAAAATTTTTCGCCCGCCTTCTGTTAGAGGAGGTTCCCAGCCTATTAACGTTAAAAGTTGGTATATAAGTAACTGTTACTATTGGGGCGTGTCTTAGGTTATTACGTTACCAAAAAAAGTATCTCTTCCGAGTCCAACTGTTTTTACTTATTATTTCTGGACTGTCCAAATTCTTTACCAAGTCTTATTTCTGGACTGTCAAACTTTTTTCGCGAGTCTTAGTTCTGGACTGTTCAACTTTTTCCACGAGACTTATTTCTGGACTGTCCAACCACGTTTAAAACCACTTTTTCGACTGCAACTTGGAAAGCTCTAAAATGATTTGCCTAAATTTAATTTTTTGATTATCGCTCAGAAAAAAAGTTTTTGAAAATCGGATAAGATTTACCCGATTTATGTAGAAAAAACACGTTCTGGGCCCAAGTAGAGACTCAGTTTTAGGGCCCTGACTGAGCCTAAGGGCTCAAAATCAAATAATTTTCTTAAGTTGTCGGGTATTCCTAACCCTTTCGAACAAAAATATATTTTTGAAAATCAGAAGAAATTTCCTCGAGTTGTGTATAAAATACCCAAAATCACTTAGGCAACCCTAGCTCAGTGGCTCTTCTTCCAGAAAATTGCCCATCTGCAATCCCAGAACCGCTTTTGGTACTGCCTTTCAGGGGAAAAATTTTTTGAAAATCAGTCAACATTTACTCGAGTTATCGTGTTTACCGACGGCAGAACGTACAAAATTATTTTTGCAGATTCGGCATCATGGAGTCTATGATTGCCCACTCTCTTTGTACGGGTCCAATGATTAGCTTGTTTAAGTCGTCTTAGCAGCGTTGCAATTTCACGCTGATTATGTTACGTTAAATTGTTCAATTTTGAGTTTATCGAGATTATTTAGTAGAAGTATATAAAACCGGTAAGAACTTTACGAAAAGACAATCACTTCAAATATCACGATCACATTTCACATTTTTTCCAGTAATTCAACTATCGTTGGATTGTTTAACGCTGACATTGTAGTGAGTCAGCTTAACCTTACAAATAGTAACTCCTCCTTCCTTTGATATGAGAACCTATGCTCCTTTTAGGTATGAGCAGCGACTTTTTGAGTGAAAATCTATGCAAAATATTCCAAACGTCTGTACTACCCCATCACTTGCATCAATTGAAGTCAAACCAAAACGAAGATTATTGGTATTCTTAACTGGGTGGAAAATATGCATTTCCATGAAAAGCGTAGATAGTAAATTGACTTAGTACTAACTAGGTTACAACTCGAAGTAAATTGCTTATGATGTTTTGAATTAATTGTCCCAAAATCCTTCTGGCCAAACCAAAAACCCTTCTGGAAACCACATGAAATATTAAAAACCAGAGATTAATATAGCGGAAATAAAATTCATGTTGCTAAACATAAAAGTTGAAAAAAAGCAACAAACAAAAAACTAAAATAGCAAACAAGAAATTTTGTCCACTCGGTCCACTCTTCAATTAAACTTTTTTCATGGGATTGAAAATGGATAGAAACCAAGCAAAACGGTATAATACTCAATTATGAGATTTTCGCAATTCCATTTATCACTAAAAGGAACTAAAAGCTATTAAAGCTTACACATCTTTTATGTGAATTTAATGTTGCGAAACAAAACATTTTTTCGTTGTGAATTTATCTATTTGCTACTATTTTGTAGCGGAAAAACGAATGCACAACGAAATTTCTATAGTTTTTTTTGTAGCTGATTGACATGAAATGAAATGTTGTCGTATGACGAAATATTTTTCAAATGAGTTGAACATATTTTTAATTGAAATCATTTTTTTTTTGATTTATTCACCGAATCTCCATTTCATTTAACGAGTTTATAGTCATGTTGCGTGATTAGTTATTTAAATATTTTATTATGAACTGCATTTATGATTTCGCGTTCTCGTAATTTTGTTATTAAAATGAGAAATTTAGTTTATTGGGCATCAATATGCAACGATAATTGAATCTGAAATATTAATCGGACGCACAAATGCAGGGGAACTCTCATTACAATGCGTGCTATTCGGACCTAAGCCGCATTTGGCTGTCAGGGGCGTCATTATTATTAAGAAAAACTTTGAGCTGAATTTTCGGTGCGTAAGAAGCAACGTACTAAATTTCAGTTTTTATCTTCAAAGGTTGAAACCAATTGTTTTTTGAACAACCAAATTTAGTTCTACGTATCTGCAGCTACCCGCAGCGGTAGCGGAGGGCATGACGCAGTCCCCACACCCCAAAAAAGAAGTCCACAAACTCAAAAAACGCCATACAAAAACCTTTGGGACAAGGCACGATGTATATGGGAGATGTTTTGAAATTTTACCCCTGCCGCCCTCCCTCTGCAAATTATTTAAGAAAAAAACTACGTCGCAGCAGCTTTCAAACGAGCCCTCACTCATCAAAATCGGTTGAAAATTGACTGAGATATCGTTATGGAAACTTTTTTTCTGATCTGTCGGTTTCTATCTATCTATTAATAATTTTCGATCTCGAAAACTAGATAGCCGATCTTCCTGAAATTTTGAGGGAATTTCATATGCCGCTTTTCCGAGAAAATTCTGGAAAAGCCGTGGCATGTGGAAAAGTGGTCAATTTTGAGGGTTTTTTAGGTAATGCTCGGAGTTTCCAGATTGATAATAGCTAGAGAGTTGGTTTCTTCGGGAAAGTTATAGAGTTTGATCGGGAGAAATTTTTGGGATTTTCAGAAATCTGCCAAAGTCTTGGATTTTTGTTAGGTATAAAATTAGGCTTCTTTGGGTTTTCGAATTTTAGCTCCGGAATGATAACACTTAGAGAGTTGGTTTCTTCCAGAAAGTTATAGAGCTTCATCAGGAGAATTTTTTGGTATCATTAGAAAATGGCTGCCAGCTGTCATAGCGGCGCCATCTTGGATTTTCCTTTATACTTTTTTGGTTTTCGAATTTTAGCTCCGTAATGACACTACTTAGAAAGATGGTTTCCTCAAGGAAGTTATAGAGTTTCATCAGGAGAATTTTTTGGTATCATTAGAAAATTGCTGCCAACTGTCAAAAATACGACATCTTGGATTTTTTGCTAAATTCCGTATTAGAATACCTAGACAGTTGGTTTCTTCAGGAAAGTTATATGAATCAGTGGGAAGAATTGGTGACACGAAGTGTTCCGAAGGTAGCCGAAGGTGACACGGAGTGTTCCGAAGGAAGGCGAAGGTGAGACAAAGTATTCCGAAGGTAGCCGAAGGTGATACGAAGTGTTCCGATGGTAGCTGAAAGCGTTGGAAAAAAAATTTTTTCGGAGAAAATTTTTTTTTGGAGAAAATTTTTTTTCGGAGAAAATTTTTTTCAAAAAATGGAAATTTTTTCAACAACTGAAAACTTCCAAAACGACTGATATCACAACAAAAACCTCTTAAAAGGTAAAGTGTGACGCAGTCCGAAAGTCCGCTTCCAAAATTATTGATATCGCTTGAGATGACGCTGTCGCTGATAATACGCAGATGTTTGTTTGAATGAAATCTTGTGTTCAAAGTTTTAATTTCGTGGAAAAATTACAGCGCATTCTTCTTCACAAATGCCGGACCCACCAGCGGAATAATTTTTCAATACTTTAGTTTTTACCCGCAAAAATTTTTTACCTTAAACAATCTACGCAATAACAAAGAAAAGTCAAATTTTTGCAGCGCAAAAACTGAAGGTACAGAAATCCGGCATTTGTGACGCAATTTTTTTAACACGACGTAATTTGGTTTTAAAAAAAGCGCTGTAATTTTTTCAGGAAATTAAAACTTTGAACACAAGATTCCATTCAAACAAACTTCTGCGTATTATCAGCGACAGTTTTTCAGGGTTTTTCAGGTAATGCTCGGAGTTTTCGAATTTTACCTACCTCCGGAGTGACAATAGCTAGATAGTTGGTTTCTTCGGTAAAGTTATAGAGTTTGGTCAGTAGAATTTTTTTGATCTTAAGAAAATTGCTCAAACCGGCGCCATCTTGAATTTTTCCAAGCAATAAATTAGGTTTTTTTTTGGTTTTCGAATTTCAGCTTCGGAATGACAAAACTTAGAGAGTTGGTGTCTTCTACAAGCTTATGGAGTTTGATCAGGAGAATTTTTTGGGATCTTAAGAAAATGTCTGCTAGCTGATTTTGTGAATACTGAAAAATGCTATCTTCTGAATTAGAATACATAGACAGTTGGTTTCTTCAGGAAAGTTGTCGAGATTGGCGAGTAGAATTTTTTGTGACCCTAAGAAAGTGGCGGCCAGCTGTAAAAGTGCTATCTTTTGAATTAGAATAGTTAGACAGTTGGTTTCTTCGGGAAAGTTATAGAGGTTGATGCGAAAAAAATTTTCAGAGAAAATTTTATTTTCGGAGAAAAATTTTTTTGGAGAAAACTTTTTTAGGAGAAAAATTTTTCGACGAAAACTTTTTTTAGGAGAAAAATTTTCGAAGAAAATTTTTCTCAAGAAAATTTTTTTTCTGAAAAAAATTTTTTCAGAAAACATTTTTTTTGGATAATATATTTTCGGAGAAAAAATTTTTAATGAAAAATTTTTTTTTCGGGAAAATTCTTTCGGAGAAAAATTTTTCTGAAAATTATTTTTTGGAGAAAAATTTTTTTGAAGAAAAATTTTTTTGTAGAAATTTTTTTTCAAAAAACAGAAAATGTTTTTCGCGAAATTTAATTTTAGTAACTGTAAACCGTCCGGTTTTTTCATACCTTTCCAGTAATCTGTCATTACTATAGAGTAATTACAGAAAAATTTTAGAACTTATGTCAAAATTGTTTCAGCAGTACTAGATTTACGAACACGAAGATAGCCGTTTCCCCACTGTGCGGCGGCGTAGCGTAAGTAAATTTTTACTTAAACAAGCTCATTTTAACTTTCATATCGCAATTCAATTTGCAAACGTCCACGTAGCACCAATATGTATTTAAAACATTTCACTGAAAAAGGCACTGTCCTCGTAAATGAAAACTGGCGCATTTCTCTTCTGGCAAACTTACTTTCGCACATTGGGTTCGGCCATTCATTCCTAATAAACTTTAACAATATGTAATTTCATCCAGCAACGCGTTCATAAACCTTCGTGAACTACTCCACATTCAGAAATAACGGAGCAATTAAAATTGTTTTAATAAATTAGTGCAGAATGGACGTTAAAATTTTTATCAGCCACACGTGTTATGTCAGAATTATCTTGTAAATTGCAAAAGTTAATTTCACAAAATACTCTGAACTATATGTGATCATGGCTTATGTATTCGAAGGGTATGTCACTTCGATAACAAAATGTACAATATTCTCAGAAAATTTCGTTATTGCCAAACGTTTTCTCACTCGATTCAGTCACGAGCGACAGTCGATGTTGTCGAATAAAAATTATGTTGGCTTTTAGTCCATTCCGTTGGATTTGAATTCACCCCGTCGGTTTTGGATTCAGCCCGCCGGGCTTAAATTTCATAAGCTTACATTTCCATGTTCAAGTATTCGCTTCTAAGTTGTTCATGTAAGACTCGAGGGGCAGATAACCGTGTATTTTGAGTGGTTTTTTGAAAGGATTTTTTTTTATTTCCAATGATTTTCTGTCGTTTTCTATGATTTCCAAGGATTTTCTTGTAATTCAAAGGATTTTTTTGAGGATTTTCAATGAATTTGAGGATTTTCTTAACAATTTATTTTCTTTTGAGTGCAAAAGGATTTTCTACGTTTATCTGCCCCTCGGATTTTCTAGCACTTTTACACGATTTTTAGGGATTTTCTTTTGATTTTAGGGATTTTTCTGAGGGTTTTCTTAAAAACTGATTTTCTTTTGAGTGCAAAAGGAATTTCTACGTTTATCTGCCCCTCGGTGAGACTGGCTACTTCGGTGTAAACGATGCACAATTTGATGTAGCAAGTGACACACCCACGTATTCCACGCTCATGCTTTATGAGTTGGTATAATTCGGTATTATGACGCTTGGTACTTTAAGTACTGCCAAGTGCCAGAGCAAGCTCTCGTTTGTTGGTACATTAAATAATGTAACAAAACTCGGCGATTAAATGAATTAATTCTGAGTGTTGAGTGTGTGTACGTACTAGTCATGAACATGCATCATAATTTTTTAATTTTTATAAATGTCCGAGATTTTTACGATAAAATATGTTGTGTCATGTACAGCAAAAGTAGTTTCGTTTATAACAAGTATTTTCGTTGTTAAGAGAAAAATCTCTCGGAAAAATGAAAAAAAAAAGGAAATATTTTCATAACGGCTGACATTCACATCTATCCGTATAATGTTACGAAAGAATGAAACTTTGAAAAAATTCAGTCCTCTTGTCGAAGAACGTCACGTGGCATTATTTTGGAAAACTTGGGGTGATCTAAGGCAAAAAACGCACGATAAACTGTTTTGTTATAGGGTAAATGCACCAGTTATCGGCCATGTAGTAGGCTACGGCCAAACCATAGTTTCGCATTGAAATATGACCGGTTACTGGTGCTGGCCGGAGACAAATACATGGCCGGTAACTGGTATATTCACCCTACTAGTTTAATGACACAATTATCGCAACTGCCAAATGATTATAAGAATTTCCCTACATCAAAACTAAGTGCGCCACCCACTTCTCAATGTATTTGATGCACTCTCAGCAACAGATAGCAATTTATGATAAATTGCAAAGACTGTCCAATGGATGTGTTATGCGTAATATAGTACTCCTTATGTACCCTAGCCTCTGTCCACCTACTCCTACATCCTATCCTACCCGTAGCGACACGTGTTATAGTGAGCATCCCGCATGAACGATCAGGTTACCAACCCTGGTGTAGTAGTGTGTGTCACTTAGCATAAGGATGAGGGCGCTGTCTTCGGTTAGTACCTTAACGTCACGTATAGGCAGCTAGGCGCTGGCGACTTAGTATGGTGGCGGATGATCTCATCGGCAAGAGACAACGGCAGCATACACAGCCCTAGTCAGTTGGGCTAACATCAGAAAAGAAAATTGGTCCTCCGATGAATAGGGGGTTCGAGTCGAGGCTTGCGACCTGGCTCTGGGACACATGACTGCGAGCGATTGTGGAAAAATCATTGCAACGAAAGCTGGAGAACAAAGAGACAATATGCGGTCTCATCCGGATGCTGGGAGGCCTTCGGCAATGTCTCGAAAACAGATAAAGGATGTGAGAATTGGAACGTGGAATGTGAGATGTCAGACTCACAGAATTGGAGGATTAACAAAACTGACAAATGAACTGAAGAAGTCCAAAATCGACTTTGCAGCTATTCAAGAGAGCGGATATAATAAAGACTCATAAATTTCCTGCTATAATGGCTACATCACCTTTCATAGCAGCAAAAGTCGAGACCATGTACTTGGTACTGCCTTCATGGTAGCTAGAAAATTTGAACTCCTAGTTCTGAACTTCTGAAAGGTGAACGAGGGACTATGCGTGCTACGAATCAAAGGCAGTTTTAAGAACTACTCCCTAGTTAATGTGCACGCTCCACATAATGAATCGTCAGACATAGTCAAGGACGAATATTATGAATTGCTAGCAATTATCTACGATGAACTGCCGGCACACGACATCAAAATCGTTTTGGGAGATTTCAACGCCAAATTGGGTAAAGAGGAAGTGTTCAAATCAATAATTGGAAGATACAGTCTGCATGATGAAACGAATGAAAACTTACAGCGCATAATTTATTTCGCGGCTGAAAGAAACCTTGTAGTGAAAAGTTCCTTCCACCAACATAAAAGCAGACATCTAGCTACCTGGAAGCACCCCAATGACAACTTGTCACCTAATCAAATCGACCACCTTTTGATTAGCGGAAGACACCTCGCTGATGTAATTGGCGTCAAAACATGTTGGAGAGTAAATGTCGACTCTGATCACAGTTTTGTGGTGTCAACACTGCGATCACATCTTGGCCGGTTTCATAATGGCCAACGAGAAACTGTGAGGCGTTCTGCAGTGGACAAACTAAGAGATCCACAGATAGCGGTGACATATGCTGAAAACATCAGCACAAAGCTTCAACAACTACAACAAGCTCAACCAGATGATACTCCTCTGAACTGGCAATCGATGAGTGAAGTAATCAAACAAGAAGCGACCAACACCTTAGGATACCTAATGACTTCAATACCTGGTTTGAAAGAACCCCCCGAATAATCAAATGTAGAGCAGTAAACGGAACGTTGCATACTGCAAAACATGATGTCTTGGAGAGATTTAAAGAACATTTTGATGCATTGTACAACGGGGATGATGATGTGACTTGACGACGCGACGACGATTGTATCGTAGCAGCGCCAACAATAGAGGAAATCTCAGCAGCAATTACATCACCCAAGAACAACAAAGCTTTCGGTCCGGATAATACACCAGCAGAACTGCTGAAGACGAGTGGTGAGGAATTGCCAAAAGTGATTGATGTACGATTTAGTAAAACGAATGTGGAACACGGAAAACTTGCCTGACGAGTGGTTAGAGGGTGCCATTTTACCTCTACACACGAAAGGCGGTAAAACCGAATGAGAAAACTACCGTGCCTTGCTGAACACGGCTTACACAGTTTCTGCTCGAGTGCTATTCGAAAGACTAAATCCACGGGCTGAGAGTGTCATTGGGGTCTATCAAAGCGGATTCAGACGAGATATATTCATACTTCGTCTGATTCTGCAAAAGGGCAGAGAGTTTCAAGTCCGGACGTACCATCTTTTCATCGACTTCAAACAAGCTTATGACACAGGACCATGCGTATGTAATTGTATGCGGCGATGAAGAAGCTGGGCTTTGAAACAAAGTATGTTCTTGTATAGTCTTGTGAAAGCGACATTGGACCAGATGTCATGTCAAGGTGCAAAACAACATGTCAGATGTGTTTGCTGTTAGAGAAGGACTGAAGCAGGGAGACGCTCTATCTTGCTTACTCTTTGGAAATTGCAGTGAGACGTGCTGTTATCCAAACCAACAAAACGCTGATGAATGGAACAGTCCAAGTTCTGGACTTTGCAGATGACTTGGATCTCTTTAGTCGTACACATGCAGCAGCAGTTGACACTTTCACAAATCAGAAAATCCAAGAGGAGAGAATAGGTTTGATGATAAACGAATCTAAAACCGTAGTACATGAAGACCGTACCGAAGCCGGTAGCTAATCAACAGTGACACAAAATGCGCATTGGAGAGTTCAACCTCGAGATAGTGGATATTAGTTCATTTATCATGGAGCGCTGATACGGTCAGATGGTGACAACACACCTGAAATTCACAGACGTATCATGGCGGCAACCAGATGCTATTTTGGTCTAATTAAACAGTTACGATCGAAGTTAATATCAAAGAAAACGAGGTGCCATATTTACAAAACGCTTATTCTTCCAGTATTGATCTACGGATGCGAATCTTGGACGATGAAGAAAAGCGATAAACAGTTACTCCTAGTGTTCGAGCGCAAGGTACTCCGCACCATATTTGGAGCGATGCGCGAGGGTGAGAGGTGGCGACGGCGAAATGACTTTGTATTGGAACGTGATTATGACGAGCCGGATATAATTACGATTGTGAAAATCCAAAGGTTGATCAAGATGGATTAAAACAGAGCCCGCTCAAAACTATTCCGAAACGATCCAGAAAGGCGAAGAGGAGTTGGTCGTTCAAAAATTAGATGGATTGATGGAGTCGAACAAGATCTTCGGACGCTCGGAATAAGAAATTGACAATACGCTGCAAACGACAGGCTGCGTTGGATTGGAATTCTGAAGCAGGCCAACGCCCGCAAGTGGCTGCAGCGCCGAAAAAGTAAGTAAGCAAATACTGTGAGCTGGTATGCATTTCGTCGTGAAATTCGTTACACTTTGACGCAGGTCAATGTCGTACTTTTTTGTAACGATCGTTTTACGTTTTCGTTATCGCTTTTGACGACGAAAGTATTTTTCGTTGACATGTAATTTCAACAAATTTAATATTCTGTTTATTGCGGTGAAAACAAATTCGTTTTGTGATGTGTGATAATTAAATGAAATACGCAAAATATCTGTATATTTTTTGTGTATATTGTAACAATGCCTAGTATAACAATGAACCATAATTTAGCCAGTACGTTTCTGTTGAAGCAAATGTTACTGTTAATCAGAGAGCAAGTGGTGCTATATACGCGTTTAGTACAACGTGAGCTTATGTCAAAGTATAGGGTAAAAGCACCGGTTACGAGCCTTTCTTTTGTTCACTTTCGAAAACAATGGTGGCTCGTAAATAAAGCACTTTCTAAAAAGGCTGACACGTGATGACTTTTGTGACTAGAAAATCAGTGAAGAAAACCGTTTTTAAGCAACGCATACTTGAGAGTGACTTAAAATGTATATCAAATTACATTAGAAGCATGTCGCAAAAATGTGAACTGTCAAATTTGCGACGTTTTTTTAGAACAGAATCCTGCGTAAATAACGAATTATTCAAAATTTTAACTCGTGTACGAACTGTGAGACTATTAGCTAAATAATAGATGAATCAGAATTCAAAAAGTTTAAGTATGAATACACAAATTTGCTCTGATATAATATCGCAAACGAACTTGGAATGCGATGATTTTTCAGAGCAACTTTCGACCTTCATACTCAAACTTTTTGACTTCCGATTCGTCTATTATTCGTGTAAGAGTCATCCTCTTACAGTAAATGGGCTATAATTTTGAATAATATTTTATTTACGCAGGACTCTGTTCTAAAAAAATATCGCAAATTTAACAGTTCACATTTTCGCAGCACGTTGCGTTGAGTTGCTTAATGGAATTTCATATAATATATGATACTTTAAGTCACTCCCAAGTACTTTTTGCATAAAACGTTATATGACACACGTTGCGAAACGGAAAACTTTTGTCACACGATTCACATCTCTTGACAAAATTTTTCCTTTTCGCAACTTGTTGCATAAATTACTATTGCGCCCCTATTTTTGAGTCATTTGTCATCAGTTTGATTTTCGTATGAATTTTCATAAGTCGTAGTATGCAACACGTTGCTTGTAGCATAATATGAACATATCTATACGTACGGGCCTTGAGTAGTCTTCGTTTTTAATAAAGCTGAGATTATAAATATACTTTCTTATCAGCAATATAAAAAGAGCAATTTATGTCATTCATCACCCAATTACGATTTCCGATTGATGATAAGATATAATCAAGCGGAAAGAAAACTTGTAATTCAATTGTACCTTTTACATTGAGCTAGCCGCAGTTTCAAAAAAAATTGATAACAATTTTCAAACTTTACAAGTTTATTTCTTTTCCACTTCAAGTCTCGTTCGTTGCAAGTGCTGATTTAATTTAATTAAGCTTTGCATGAGGCTGTTTTGATTCTGTATCATTGATAGAATAGAGAAAGCCAACAGTATAAGAGAGGATCATAGAAAAAAGGTAAATAAAAATTCAACTTCATATACGTAAGGAAGAAAATTCATTTTCTATCATGCATACAATCGATTTATGTAACCCATATTCAAGATGAGATTGAAAGGAGAAGCCACAATTTTAGATTTTAACATTTAACAGACAATGACGAACGTTCGCTTGGCAACATCTCTATATTAGACGTTGTGTTCTATCACTTTTGCATTTCTATAACGTGCATAAAAGTTTCTCACATTTCAGGTGCAAAAATTCCAAATATTTAGAAATTCGAACAAATACAACAAATTCAAAATGAATCGCAATGTGTTATGTATTGTGAAGTTTCTCTATATAAATTGAAAGGTTTGATGAGCTTTTATACTAGTAGATATAACTCCTCACAACGAGTGCGTGCGAGGAACAAACGCGTTTTGTTAACATGTGAATTTGTAAACAGTGAAAAAAACATAGAAGGGACGCGTACGTATCAGAATAGATGCGGCAAACAGAGTTGATGATACGAAAAGACTGGAACGTATTTAAGTAAATGTTGCGTTCACATTAAACTGTATTGGAAATTGCCCGTTGGGCAATATTGAAAAACCCGTTCGAAGTAACGGTGTAAAAAAATTCTCCGAACGCACAAAATTGACCACCAAATAGAAAAAAATGTTCTCCTCAATTTTGTCTACAACATAGCAAAAAACTATTTTTTGGTCTAGGGCCGACCTTCATACTGACCTAGGGCCCTTAGTAGAGGCCACGGACACATACTTCTATAGAAAAAAATGTTTCCCTCAATTTGCTCTGCAGCATAGCAAAAAAAAAATTTTTGGCTAGGGCCGACATTAGGACCGACATGAGGCCCACTTGAGCCCTAAGCACAGGCAAAAATTCTTCTATAAATTGTCGACCGTGCCGAGATCTTTCAAACAAAACAAAAAAAAAAAATTGAAAATCGGTAAAGACTTACTCGAGTTATGTACAAAAAACACATAGAGCCCTAGCAGAGACTCGTTTTTAGTGCCCTAGCTAAGTCCAAGAACTCAAATTAAAAAAGTTCCTTCCATAAATTGTCGGCCATGCCCAGATCTTTCCAACAAAATAAAATTTATGAAAATCAGAAAACATTTACTCGAGTTATGTGCAAAATATCAAAAACCACTTAAACGGCCCTAGCTCGGCGGCCCCTGGGCCGACAGTGCCCAGATTCAATACCATAAGATATTTTTCGACTACCTTTCAGGAAAAAAAAGTTTTTGAAAATCGGTCAAGATTTACTCAAGTTATCGTGTTGACGGACAGACAGACAGACCGACAGACGGACATTGTTTTTTTCGCTGATTTGTCATCTGGAGGCAACAAAAAAAGTTTCCCCCTTACTCCCGGGTTCGAATTCGCAATGTAAGAAACGTGGTAGTAAATGCATCAGACCTTCGTACTTCGTACGGGTCTGAAAACTTTTGGAGACAATTGACACAAAGTATTTTCTTTAGAAAGTTCAATTGGAACTGATTTTGCTAATGTATGGCGACTCGATAGCGCAGTGGTTAACACGTCTGCTTGCTACTATGAGGTTGAGTTGCCAGTGCGTTGGTTCGAAACTCAACCGCAGACTGATTTCTTCCGATTGTTAGATTATAATCAAAAACAAAGCTGATTGAATCGGTTCAAATCATGTGTAGTTGAGTGTAGTGTGCCATCGTACGGCTTACCGGTGAAAGGCATTTTTGGGAGGTGCCGGTATTCTACTCCTTCTAGTTTCACTCCTAGTACATCTAATAGCACTGGGTTTGTCTCACAACTTACCACTGGCACAGTAAAAACTTTCCGGTAATGAAAGGGGCTCTAGGATCGATTATCCCCAGTCAAAATATCTCCGGACGAAATATCCCCGGACAAAATATCCCCAGATGTAATGTCTGATCAGAAATAGTGAATATAGGTAGGTATTATTACTTAGATATTATATTGTGTGTTGGGGGGCTCTGCCCCTCACCCCCGCGCCTGCGGCGGTCTTTTGTAAACCTTGCAGGCGGTCTTACGATAATGGGACGTTGCCCCAAACCCCGCTAGGGATTCCGCCCCTTAGACCCCGCAAGGGGGATATTCCCTCCTGGACCCCCGTTTTTGGGGGTTGCCGCCACTCGACCCCGCTTTTATGTTTTGGGTTTTTTTTCAGGCCTGCGGCGCTAAGTACACTTCACATTGAATATTCTTAATTTTTTAGCGTGGATATTTTGTCTGAAGGGATATTTTGTTCGGGGATCCCAATTAACCAAATTCTTCCGATTTGAAAAATCGGACATCTTTTGGAAAAGCTTAGGCAAAAGAACAGAAGAAGCTTTGTTAAAGCTTTTTCGATTTTGATATCGGAAGAAATTGGTTAATTGGGGATATTTTATCCTTTTTTTATGGAAAAATTGTGGTTATTATGTCCGGTTATTTTGTCTGGGGACTAAGCTGTCGAAATTATGTTCAATATATTTAACAGAACAATTTCTGATCCAGCAAATGTTTCCAAATTTCATTGTAACAAACAGATTTTTTGCCGCCTTTTTTCAGCCTCATGAACTGTACATCCAGACACCCGAAGTATAGCGAAATAAATTAATTTATAAACAAAATTGGAATGTCAATAATGCGCCGCATAGATCCAAAAAGCAAAATCCACAATCCAGCAAATGCTTAACATTCCGCTATAAAAAAATAATATTTTCAATCGTTCTCCTGTTTCATTTCTTGATGGTCGTAGGCTTTTCCTTCAAACTTAGCTGATAGGAAAGGTATTGGACTAGTCAAAATCGGAAGATTGTTATTAGACATATGGAAACAGAAAACTCATAAAATAGCCAAGTGTAGTGAAAAACCCTCAAAGAAGAAATCGTGACTATAGGTAAGTGTAAAAAACGCTACGCTTTATCTAAAACTTTACTATCACTCTCACGACTCTCAAATGAAACTATAAGTTGCACAAAAACAGCTAGTCTAGCCGACTAGTTTCCACTAATCCTTTTTGTTTCAGGTAGACCACGTTGGTGCCTGATAGAACCACGGGCTATTTTAAATTTAAATTTCTAATTTATATTTGGACCCGTGCGAAGTTCAAAAGTCCTATACGTTTACTATAAACAACTTTATTGTAAAATGGGGTAGATCGAGCTGGGAGGAGGGGGTACGTTTATTATCGTCTAGTGATGACGAATCAGCAATAAAAAAATGTCCGTCCGTCCGTCTCCACTTTTTTCACCGATCAGCCCAAACTTTTTTCCCCTGAAAGGTATATGTCTCCCATGATTCAAGTTCGAAGATGAGCAAAATCGGTCAAGTAGATCCGAAGATCGGACGTCGATGAAACTTTTTCGCAAATATCTCGGCAAGTAGCGTACGGAAATTGTTCATTTTGGTGTCAAATTGAAGCATTTGATCTAAGAAAACTGGGAAATTTTTTTTGTGGAAATCGGGTGTTACCTGGGCACTGGGACCAATGGAATGGACGAAATTGAGTTTCTTGGCCGTATACGAAAGCAGATGGTTTTTCGTCTTTATTTGCTCAAATGTGCAATGTGGAGATTTACTGTCAAATGTAGGCGTGTGCACCGCCGATTTTTGGCTCACGCCGACAAGCACCGCCGCCGGCTTCGCCATCTGGCAAAGATGAGATTCTCTGATGATAGTATCGGTTTTCCAGATTCCCATAAAGACTAGAAGAATCACAGTTAACAGATGCACAACCTGACTAAAACTAAATTCGGTCACAAGTAAACTCAGAGCATACTAGAACGTAATATTTAGGCTTTCACGTCATAGTTTCTCTTCCCTTAGGCTCAGGACTTCCAGAGGTCGAGTGGTTCAACCCAGACTAGGACCAAGCGGCTAAGACAAGTTCCTAGTCGGGTTCGAGAGAAGGAACAAAGGATCACTGGATGTATGTTTCGAGTTCGACTTAAGAGGTGCGCGGGAACGCCTAAATCGAAATTTCTAAATCGAACGGTCACGGGTGGGCACGAGCATCTTATTCTCGAAAACGGGGGGGGGGGGGGTGGGGCACGAGCTGCTCGTTTTTAAAATTGAATGGACACGGGCGCGAACGGGCATCTTTTTTTGAACACGGGCGGGTACGGGCTCAATGCTCGGCGCACCACCGCTACTGTTTTAAAATCGGCGTACACGTCTAGTCAAACGCAAAGTTGTAGAGAATAAAATTTGAGGGAAAACGTGTTTCAGGGTTTCAAGGAAAAATGGCCCACTCTTGGAATTTGACCGCTTCTAGAAATGGTCGGGATGACCCATATCTCTAGAACTATGAAGTGAGAAAGTTGCTTTCAAAGGCAAAGCTGTAGAGAATAAAATTTTAGAGAACACGTGTTTCAGGGTTTTAAGGTAGAATTACCATTTGCTGGAAGTGGCTATCACTTCTACAATTGGGAGGGAAGAAGCATAATTCTAGAAGTATGGCAGCTAGAAATTTGCTTCTAAAGGCAAAGTTGGTGAGAATTACATTTTAGAGAAAATAGTTTCAGGATTTCTTGAAGAAACTACTTTGGTCGTCTTTGTGATATGGTGCAGGGGATAAGATTTCGATCATCAAAATCAATGGTCTCAGACGTACAGTCAGCAAAATTAACAGAACTGCGAAAATTTTCTTTTACTCCGTTTTGTGAGTTTTTACGTTTGAGTATTTACCATGCACCAATGGTTGAAGAGAGAAAAAGAGAAACAAACGAAACACAAAATGTGCAGTTCTGTTAATTTTGCTGACTGTACTTCGGTAGGGTTTTTAGACCCGTACGAAGAACGAAGTTCTTCGAAAAGGGGTTTTATGCGTTTACCACGACGTTTGCAACCACCCCAATTTCGACCGAGGAGTAGGGGGGGGGGGAGCATCGACCGTGGTCCTTAGATGATGAATCAGCAATAAAAAAAATATCCGTCCGTCACCGCGATGCGATAACTTGAGTAAAACTCAACCGATTTTCAAAAACGTTTTTTTCCCTGAAAGGTAATCAAAATATCTTTTATGGGATTGAATCTGCGCACTGTCGGCCCAAGGGTCGCCGAGCTAGGGTCGTTTTAGTGGTTTTCGGTCTTTTGTATATAACTCGAGTAAATCTTTTCCGATTTTCATATATTTTTTTTGTTTGAAAGATCGGGGCATGGCCGACAATTTATGGAAAAAACTTTTTTGGATTTGAGTCCTTGGACTTAGCTAGGCTACTAAAAACGATTCTATGCTAGGGCCATACGTGTTTTTTGTACCCTAAAACTGAGTTTCTACTAGGGCCCAACGTGTTTGCTTACATAAATTGGATAAATCCTAACTGATTTTGTTGATTCTTTTTCTATTTGAGAGGTAATCGAATACCGAATTATATTCAAAAACAAATTTGGGCCCTGTGCCTGTGCTTAGGGCTCAAATGGTGCTTAGGTCGGACCTTAGGACCTAAGGTCGGTCGACCCTAACCAAAAACAATTTTTTTGCTATGTTGCAAAGCAAATTGAGGGAAACGTTTTTGTCTATGGAATTATATGTCCGAGGCATTTCCTTATGGCCCTAGGTCGGTCCTAAGGTCTACCCTAGACAAAAAAATGGTTTTTCACAATGTTGTAGAGAAAATGGAGGGAAATATTTTTGTAAATTTGTCCGAGGCCTCTCCTGAGGACCCTAGGTCGGCCCATTTCTTTGGACGGGTTTTTCAATATTGCCCTTTCGGCAATTTCCAGTCCAATTTAATGTGGACGTAATTGTATATAGTTAACTTAGATACGTTCGAGTCTTTTTGCAACATCTATTCTGTTTGCCACATCTATTTTGATACGTACGGGTCTTTGGTTATGTTTTCTCGGGTAAATAATCTCGATCCACCAAAGTTCTATTGACTGTCGAATCTAATTTAGAGTTGTACCAAGGAATTATTCAGTAAATTCATTATTCACGTATCAGTAAGCCAAACTCTGGTGGATCTTTTTGTTTATTACAAGGTATCATTAGAGAGGGAACGGATTAGCTCAATAGTAGCGTAATGGCATTCCACCAAGAATATCCAGATTTAATCCTGGTAAGAAAAATTTCTATTTAGGATTTTTCTTCATCGCGGTCTCGTAGTGTGGTTAATCTCCACTAGCTGGTTGTTACTCTCTGTAACACACAGGTGGTCGTACCAGTTACTTCACAAGTGCTTCTCCCGATCAAAGCAATGGCATTGGATTATTATTACTATTACTGGAGAAGATCGTTTTTGTTCTTTATGTCAGATACTTTTTAAATGAGCAAGCATATCTGAGTGCGTGAAGTTTTCTATTTTCGCGCTTGCCTCGAAAATAACTACCCTGTATCTGAGAACACAAAACCACATATTGAGGGAATTCAAGACGGTTGAAAATATAATGACATTCAGTTCGGAAGTAATGAATGTTAAGAAACCAGTTCAATTAATTTCGTAACCAATTCAATCACCTGAATAAATTACTAATTTTAAAAATGCAACTCAGCGACGCTGTCAAGACCATAGCGTTAGCCTTATTAATTTTTGCAATTTTCAGTACCAAAATCAACCTATTTTCATGTTGGCTATGGATATCGTATACGTAGTACAGCCATGCACATTGTGAAATATCATTTACTAGTTATTGTAAGTAGATTTCGCTATTGCAACTTTAACGAATCCATTCTCACTCGACATATATTGCAGACAGGCCTTTGTGTTTTCATAGTTTGGTTTTCTCTTTCATACAAAAACTCTTTCGACGAGTCAACACACAAAAATATGAATCGTTTGCGCCATCAACAAAAACAATCCCAATCCATCAACGAAACGCATAATGACACTTTAGCGAACCTCCACAATTTTGAGTTTGTCATCAACAACGCGACGTTGTGTATGGAAAGTGCATCAACGGAAAACCCGTCGAGTGTTATAGTCATCATGGTACACACAGCACGCAATAATTTTAATCATAGATATGCTATCAGAAATACTTGGGGTTCCGTGAAAAAGTATAGGCAATGGCATCTTCATTTGATTTTTCTGCTGGGAATTGATTCTCAAAATCCTTCTGGAAGTTATGAACAAAATAAATTACTGGATGAAAGCAAAGAACATGGTGACATTATTATGGGAAACTTTGAAGACACGTATCACAATCTCACTTACAAGCATCTGATGGGGTAAATATAAAATCCCATATTCAAATTTTAGCGCTAATTTGTCGTTGAAAGATTGCGTTCAGTTTTGAAGAAAAAAAAGCCAAAAAGGGAAACTTAACCCGGACGGAGTATGTGAACGCTTTTTCTTTCGTCATACAAATTTTCGATGGCATAAGACATTCCCACACGATTCCTATACGATTCTTAAGGGATTGTGTTCACTTATTCCTGACGGGAAAATAATCGCAATGGAACGATTCCGATCAGGATTGTGTTTAGGAACTAAACTCCATTACGTTTATGGGGGGCTGTTCATAAATAACGTCCATCAAAAGGGGAGTTGTGGGATCTGCGAAATTAGACGAAAAGTTAGGGGCGGTCTATCAGTTGTTTTCGAAGAAGGAACGAGGACTTGCGTCATATTTCCTTTTTAAGAAGGCTTTCTGTTGTCATATCAGTTTTTTTGGAGGTGGGAAAATTGTTTCTGACGAATTATATGTAGTGCGGCGGCTACTACTTCCATGGGCGAAAATGATCTCCTCAACTTCTTCTACAACATATCAAAAGTTTTTTTTTGAGTCCCCGCCTATTTTCACTCCGATACACTACGCGCCTAACTCAACAACTTTCCCTTTGACACCAAACCTCTTTCTCGAACACCCAACCTTGTCTCATACAAAATGTGCTACCATACACATTACACATACAAACACATACATATGGGCTTTATACTGCGTCTTCTATGAGCCCTGGCGCCCAAATGGAAATCTCATATGGCGTAGAATGCCCAGTCGAAATTTCAAAAAAAGTTATCGAGCCGTTTTCGAGCGGGAGCCAAAAAAGTCGTTTTTCATACAAGTGCAACTAACTACTAACGTAGGATGTTTTGATTAACTTTGACTTCTACGAACAATGAACAGAACATGCAATTTTTTATTGAAAATGATCATTTTCTTAAGGTCATATCTCCTGATCCACTGAACCGATTTTAATGGGTGAAAAGACAATTCATCTTGGAATTTTTCGTAGATTCCGGGAAAAATATTTTCCGGCCGGTACGTCGCAAGGGGGGAAGTCAAAACATAGCAGCATATATGGTTCCGCAGTCTACGAAAAAAGATTTTCTTAATTTTTTGTTCGTATGTGGACTTGCGTCAAGGACGCATTGCTATCGCGCGCCCATGATGGAGAAATTTGTGGAGGATATATTTGCCCAAAGAACTAGATCAACGAATTCTTACGAATGAGTGGATACGAAGTACTTCTTTCCGATACCAGATGCGAAGTGGACTGGGGAGTTGCTCGGTATGGACCGGTGTCTCATAAGGAGAGTGAGTGATTACAGGGTACTGTGGGCTGAACAAACATCTAGCAAAGTGGCATCCACGTTATTTGTGAGTTCCCTAAGTTCCCTTTGAATTCTGTTGCTTCGAGCGAATTTATAGTTGGCATGAGGGTACCGCCTTTGGACTTAGTAATAAAGGCAAGAGCTTTCGCCACTGCGGATACGATAGAGCAGTCAGGCTTATGGGCCCCGGACTTCCGTTTAGGGCATGGCAGAATTAGAGACGTTATTTCGGATCCGATTTTTGACATGCCAAGAGACCGGATGGCGCCAGTAACTGACTTCACTAGGCGTTTTGAAGCAATATTTCCGACCAGGCAAGAATGGCTGGATTGGTCGCCAACTTGTTTGCCTAGAAATGCGAAAGTGTTTTTCACTGATGGCCGTGGTAAGAGCAGGGCTGGAATATACGATCCAGAAACTGCACGTGGCAGTTGGTTCCATTTGGGCAAAACTTCCAGTGTTCTCCAGGCAGAGGTCTACGCAGCTCTCCTGGGAGCTCAAGAATCACTGCCGGTGGGGGCGCAGGGAAGAGAGATCTTTATCTGTTCGTACAATAAAGAGATGATTAGGGCGCTCATGTCACCCACCTCGACCTTCAAGCTGATGAAAGAGGGAAAGGATTATCTCAACTACATGGGACTAGGTAATCAGATTACCTTGGTCAGATGAGCTAGCTAGGGTAGGCTCGGCTACCACAACAAGCGGAGTGGAGTCACGTCTACAAATACCCCAGGCATTATGCAATGATGCATTAAGCAACTGGGTGCGACGGAGACACGCAGAACGCTGGGAAGCGTATGAAGGAGGAGCGCATACAAAGCGCTTCTTCCCGAAACCTGATGAAAGATGGGCCAAGGACCTTATCAAAATGGATAGTGATCGTATCAGAAGGGTAGTAGGGGCGACCACTGGGTACTGTGGGCTGAACCGACACCTGGATAAGATGCGGTTGTCGGAGAGCCCAAGATGTCTTTGCGGATTAGAAGAGGAAACGGGAATACACGTGATATGTGATTGCCCTAAATCCCTCCAAATGAGACGCAGCATTACTGTGAGACCATCTGAGGCTATCAAATGAGGACCTGTCATTTTGGTTCTTGAAAGCGACAGGAAGGCTTACAAAATGATTTATATGATGAACGGGAAAAGGATCAGAGGATTCCAGGATCTGTATTTCAAGACCAACAATAGGTCGTCCCAAACTGATAAATCTAAATGGTATGAGGATGATGATCGAGATAAGAAAAAAGGATCACTAGATCTGTTTTTCATAGTCTGTGTTTAACCGTCCCAAACTGATGAATCTAAAACGGAGCTTTGAAACTAACATTTGAGTGAAGAAAATTAATGAACAACGGAAGAATACCACTTGTTCGTCTCAAAGCTAATAAATCAGTCAATAGAATAAACGTGACGAAATGCACACTTTTTACTCAACTTGCGATTTCTCTTACAGATATAAATGGGTGAACAAATTCTGTCCAACTGCTAAGTTTATCTTGAAAACCGATGATGACATTTATGCCGACATTTATCAAATTATGGACGTCATTCTGGAAGAGCTTAGAGATTCCAACAAAACATTTGCTTGTGAGAATATGGGTGGTAATAAGCCGGTTCGCGAAATTGCAAACAAGTGGTATGTTTCCGAAGAAACTTTCCCAGGGGATATGTATCCGGATTTTTGTTCTGGTAGTGCATATTTAGTGAAAGCCGACGACGCCACTAAAATTTACTCCGTCAGCAATAAAACAAAATTTTTTTGGATTGACGATGTCTTCGTTACAGGAATTTTGCGTGAAACGTTCGATGTTGTTGTTCACAATAGAAATGAAAGTAGTTTGCAAATTTTGTCGATTTACAGCCGACATCATTTGGGTGATAAAAGCGAAATAATCAATTGGTGCGCCAAAGACTTAAGCATAAATCAATTGAATTACGCGTTCATTCTGCTAACAAAGGATGAATTTGTACGAGACATGTTTTGTATATGGAACAAAGTTAGGCTCATGAGATATGCGATGAATGTCGTCGTAGATTCCGAAATACATTAAAGAATCCAATGAAACTAAAATTATGAAATGGTTTTTACTTCCAATTTCCTTGAGAGAATTTTCGTTGAATCGAGGTGCCCTAGACCTTAGACAAGTAAGTGGGTACTAAGTTCTTTACGTTTTTACATCAGCCTTAATATTCGTAAGAACAAGAGAAAAACGATTTTTGGACCTATATGAAAAGCGAGGCTTCTGCGTTTACCATTGAGTCGTGCGCCGGCGTTTCGTCGAATGGGTCTTCAAGACAGTCTCTATCCTTTGGATTACATTCCAGACTAGTGTAGGATGTAGTCCAAAGGCTGGAGACTGCCTTGAACACCCAGCCGACGAAACGCCGGCGCACGGCTCTAGTTAACCATGACGAATTTCTATGTAAGAGCTTGTGAGAAGGGATGTTGGGATCGAAGATAGAGACGGTTTCAGGAGGCGTCAAAATCCAGAGGCGCCAAAATCCGGAGGCTTCAAGATCCGGACGCTACAAAATCCGGACGCTTCTCTGGGTTTGGATGCTTCTGGAATTTGACGCCTCCTGATTTTTTATATGGATTTAGTCGCCTCCGGATTTTGTGCCTCCAGATTTTGAAGGTAAACCAGACCCAACAAATCATAGAAGAAAACTGATTTCGTTTCTGCCTTGTTTTTTTAACTAAATCTGGTAAATTCTGTGCGATTTTCTTTATTGTTTTTATCTGCGCAGAATTCAGTCACAAAATCGATTAACAAGCGCATTGAATCCTCATGTGAACTTATATCAATCGGTTTGGAAGGAGATGCAAGGGAAATGGAAATAGGAGAATAGGAGTTTTTTACCCACATGAATAGAACCTGTGTATATGGTTGGTAACTAATTACTACACAACTAGTACACAATGTGGTTTTGTTTGCCGTAATCATAGTCTGTCATCATCTGTCATGAATGACGCCACCCATGCGCGATGAATTCTGTGTACACCCGAGTGAAGAAGGTATGAAAGTCTCATTGAGCACTAAAATTGAGTCTAGAAATGAGCATATTCAGCTGTATCAAATAATCTGTAAATGAGCATACTCAACGGCCTCAAAAAGTCTTAAGGAAAAATTGAAGTGGCCAACTCTGATAGAGGGGTGGGGGTAGCATAATTGTGACGGGGAATCATCCCCCTTCAAGAATCACTACTTATTTCTCCCCCACTCTTCACGCACCCTACAACTTCTTTTTTTCAGAAATGAAACAAGAAACTAAAACCTCTGACCACGAAACTTCAATTTGTCCGCATATAATCATCATTTTTGATGATGATGACTGTCCCAAACGAGTCTAAAACGTTCGAAAATACAGTACTCAGTTCCATTCACAAAAACAATCTCAATTTCTCATTTCATTTGACTCTGTTGGAAGCAAAAAACGGTCAATTCTAACTTTTATAGTGACTTTTCAAACGTCAAACAAAAAAGTTTTTCGAATTGAGGAAAAATAAACAGGTTTCGGACATTTCCAAAAAAAATTTTTGCTTGACGTTTAAAACGTCACTTTGACAGTTGGAATTCGTTTCACTTGTACAAGGTCTTTGCCTTATACAGCCGTCGCTGTGTGCAAGAGTCATAATTTCAATCAATGTACACTATAATACATAAAAAATATCACAAATAGAATAAAAAAATAAGTCATAGTATCATAAATGAACAACACTGTAATGTCCATTCCTAACTATGAGCTATAGTAACACTACTCAAAAAATAATAGAAAAAAATACAACCTCATCCGAACACACTGCCACTTAACTTTTCATGAAGTCTATACATCTCGACCGAAACTGTTCAACCGACCACCTGCCATTTCTCACAACCATTGAAATCATATTCGACTCAGCAAATTATATTCGAACCAAAAGCCATGCTTATTCCTAATAATTAAACGACACTGCAATATTCGATATGTGGCATAAATAACGATTTCGCCATCATGATCTTGGTCAGTTATGGTGTAACGCTGAAGAATGCCCATGAACTTCGAACTTTCCAGTCCAATCTCTTGTTGAAATTCATCTCCAGATTTTTCACAGTTTTCGAGTAAGGTACAATCACTACAAAAACCTCTTTAAAGGCAGAGTGTGACGCAGTCCGTAAGTCTGCTTCCAAAATAAACGATATCGCTTGTATTGAGGTGACGCTATCGTTGATAATACGCAGAAGTTTGTTTGAATGGAGCCTTGTGTTCAAAGTTTTCATTTCCTGAAAAAATTACAGCACCTTTTTTAAAACAAAATTACGTTGTGTTAAAAAAATTGCGTCAAAAATGCCGGACCTATCGACGAAATAATTTTTCTGTACTTTTAGTTTTTCTCCAAAATAATTATTCCTTAAAAAAAATTTTCTCCGAAAAAAATTTTTCTCCAAAAGAGTTTTTCCTTAAAAAAATTTTCTCCGAAATAAAATTTTCTACAAAAAAAATTTTTCTCCAAAAAAATTTTTCTCCAAAAAATTTTCTTTCCGAAAAAAATTGTTTTCCAACAGCTTAGGCTACCATAGGAACACTTCGTATCACCTTCGGCTACTTTCGGAATACTTTGTGTCACCTTCGCCTGCTTTGGGAACACTTCGTGTCGACTTCAGGCTACCTTCGGAACACTTCGTGTCACCTTCGACTGCCTTTGGAACACTTCGTGTCACCTTCGACTGTCTTTGGAACACTTCGTGTCACCTTCGGCTGCCTTCAGAACACTTCGTGTCGCCTTCGGCTGCCTTCGGGACACTTCCTGTCACCTTCGACTGCCTTCGGAACACTTCGTGTCACCTTCGGCTACCTTCGGAACACTTCGTGTCACCTTCGGAACACTTCGTGTCACCTTCGGCTACCTTCGAAACACTTCGTGTCACCTTCGCAACACTTCGTGTCACCTTCGGAACACTTCGTGTCACCTTCGGATCACTTCGTGTCACCAATTCTTCTCACTGATTTATATAACTTTCCTGAAGAAACCAACTGTCTAGGTATTCTTATTCGGAATTTAGCAAAAAACCCAAGATGGTGTCCCTTTGACAGCTGGCAGCCAATTTCTAATGATACCAAAAAATTCTCCTGACTGAAAAAACTCTATAACTTTCTGGAAGAGACCATCTCTCTAAGTAGTGTCATTCCGGACCTAAAATTCGAAAACTGAAAAAGCATAAACGAAAATCCAAGATGGCGCCGCTATGACTGCTGGCAGCCATTTTCTTAAGGTACAAAAAAATTCTCCTGCCCAAACTTTCTAGAAGAAACCAACTCTCTCACTATTGTCACTCCGGAGCTAAAATTCGAAAACTCCGAGCATTACCTAAAAAACCCTCTAAATTGACCACTTTTCCCGGAATTTTCCCGGAAAAGCGGCATATGAAGTTTTTCATTTGGAGCCGAGACTGACGTTTCTTGAAAATTTCAGGAAGATCGGCTGTCTAGTTCTCGAAATCGAAAATTATTAATAGATAGAACAGAGATAGATAGAAACCGACAGATCAGAAAAAAAGTTTTCATAATGATGAGAACAATAGAAAAATCCATTGGCCATGCAAAAATGTTATTTTCAAACCTCGATTTTTTTAAATTAATTTGGAGGGGGGGGGGCGAGGGGAAAAAACTCAAAAGTTCGCCTATACATTGTGTCTTGTCCCAAAGGTTTGGAGTTTTTTGGGTTTGTGGACGTTTTTTTTGGGTGTGGGGACTGCGTCACGCCCTCCGCTACCGCTCCGGGCATGATCTATTGAGATAAAAAATTTCTCCTGCGGTGCTGTATATTCAGTATGCAACTCACGTTTTATCGGAATCAGTCAATGTCAGTCAAAGACAAAAAACTTGGGGACTAACTGTAATATAATCTTCGAAATAACTCTTTGGGCTCGTTCACACACAAGTCCATATTTTCGAGCATTCCTCCGACCCTTTTCCACATGCGTCCAAATTAGACATCTATTGTGGACATTGTGGACGTCCAAAATTCAAAATAACCCGTCATGTGAAAAAAAAAAATAGTTATTTTTGTTACTAGGAGAAATAGGATGTTTTTGACGAGAGAGTCTTTAGAGTTTTTAGAGAGTTTAGAGAGTTTTTAGACGAAATGTGGCATAAAATTGTGCCTGTGACAGTTCGTTTTGGACGTTCTTAACTGGCCACCCACCAAAGCCTATTATTTGGGAACAAATTCCCAAAATTCACTAAACTTTCCGAAAATTTCCCAAAATTTCCCAAAAATTCCCAAAATATGCCAAAAATATAAAAAATTCTCAAATAATAATTTAATAGTAAACTTTATGATGAAGGGCATCTCTTTTCAGACAAGTTGAAAATTCGAAATTTTGGATTGTCAACTCAGCAAAATTTTTATTTTTAAATTTCAATCTTCATTAGGTTCCAATACCTTCATTTTGGCAATAATTGGTATTTTCTGCGAAGTGTGATGGCTGAGATATGCACTAGGGCTACCCTCGTAAAGACCTTCCTAGCGCTCAACAAGAAAGGGGTAGAACAAATATTTCTCGTATCGGATAATGTAACACTGAAATCAAAATTTCCCGAAAAAGTATAAAAAAATCCCAAATAATTGGCTCTGCCACCCACCCGTCCGTTGTCCAATTTCGTCCACTTTCACTGAACCAATTGGGGTGGGTAATTGTGTGGACGTCATTTATGCCTTTTATGTATTTCTCTCAATTATATCCATCCGCAGTGATTTCATGCTTATATTAAAGCGACCCTAAAGTCTATGTTTAGGTTTTGATACCTCTGAAATGAGACAAAAACTACTAAGAATGCTCTAAATCAACTCACTGTCCTATCCGACAAATAATTTCTGATGAGATAAATAGCAGATGAATCAAAGTTTTCAGTCTCAAATCGCATGTTTTTTTTACTCGGGCAGATATCTGAATCTATCTTAAGGCGAATATATAATGAACACCAGAAGAAATAATCCAATATGAAGCTATAGATAAGCGCGGTTCTGAAATCACTTTGCGGCTTATCAGCAAAATCATTGGGAGAAGTGGCATTCATCTCTTATACATAGATAACACTAGGTCTGTCGCCCAGCTTACCATACAGTGAAAACATGTTGGCAATGAAAGAACCTCACAAAAGAACCGTAAAGCAAAGAGACTAGTTAAAGTAACTCGCCAAGGGTTGTTATATTAATAATTTATGAATAACCCCAAAGGCAAATGTCCAATTGTATCAACAGTTCATTGAAAATATGAAGATTTATCGGATATGCCTAAAAGGCCTGCTGCATTTGCTTGTAATTCGAAATTATTTTGCAATATCTAAATGGAAATATCAAATTACTGAAGTGACAGTCATAACAGACATTTCTTACACTGATAATGTCAGTAAAACATTTTTTAAATGGCGCTATGTTATCTATTCATTCCATTGAAACTGGTGTGGCAACAATGGATTCAGGTAATAGAATTAAAGATTGCATCGGCACAATACGTTATTATCAATAATAGGTTGCTTTACAATTTGTACTGAAATATTGAACATAATTAACAAATTGTTGAACAGTTCCTACCGAAACAAGGAACGTAAGTCGTGCACCGCTTGACGAGTTTAAAATAAAGGTTTAATGTGCGCTTTCTTCTATGGGAACAAAATGAATTGAAAGAGACCATTACCTTGTACGAATCTAAAAAAAATGTCTACCACACCGCGTAGCTCCTGTTGAAAAACTAAATATACCTTTCAGCGAATAAAAAAAATTCTTAATTAAAGTTATTTAAATCTATAGTCAAAGAACTTGGGCATAACTTTCACTTCAAACAACTTGCCTTCTTTCATCTCTACCAATAAACGGAAAAGAATTGTTCAAAGAAATTTTCCATTCGCATTGTCTTAATGTGGCTTTTGTGAAACCAATGATGTGCCTAGTCGTCGTATAAAATCATTTTTAGCTATCCATGTACAATAATAATTGAATACATGGCTTAAGAGTTTGTAGTTAAAATACTTTGGACTGGATTTTAATTAAATGATTGACGTGGTTACCCCACACTTAATTTACTGAATGTTTATTCTCTAGTCGAAGTCGAAGAATATATTCAAATCAATAATATTATACGGGTCAATGAATCAGAACATTAAAGTGAACTTGTTGGTATAGAGAAAATATTTGATAGAATTTGGAAATAAAGTGGATTTATGGCATGAATTTATATTAAAACTTTCTTTTCAAAGAATACAGTCTTTTTCTGTTTTACTCTTATAACATTATCTTTGTCCATCTACAGTCGGTTCAATAAGGGCGAGATGAATTTTTACCAGAGAATTATCCCCCAGAATGTGAATTATCCCCCAAAATTGAAATATTCGCCCAGGAATTTTTACCTATTTGTCTGGGAAATAATTCGTGGATGATAATTCCCTGGGTGATAATACCCATTTCTTTGGTAAGGGGACAAATTATGGTTTGTTCGATTCCTACGAAGTACAAGATTTTATGAGTTTACTACAAACCACTTTATTTTAACATGGGGTAGATAAAAGCGCTTGTTTATGATCACAACAAAAACTCTTTTTAAAAGGGAAACGTGACGCAAGTCCTCGTCCCTTCTTCCAAAACAACTGATATCAATTTGGGTGACGCTTACAGCTTCGGAACGCAAACATTTCTTTTGAAATACACTTTTGATTAAAAAAATGCGTCACAAATGCCGAACCTCCCAATGTTATAGTTTTTCTGTTCCGTGATGTGTGGAGTAGTCAAATTTGGCGTGTGAAATCTGAAAGCGCAGAAAAATTATTACGTTGGGAGGGTCCCAAATTGATATCAGTTGTTTTGGAAGAATGGGCGGGGACTTGCGTCACCTTTCCCTTTTAAAAAGGGTTTTTGTTGTGATATCAGTAGTTTTGGAAGAAAAAAGGAAACAAATTCTGTCGAAAAAAAATTTCTGGCGAAAAAAAATTATCCCCTCAACTTCCTCTACAATATATCAAAAGTTTTTTTAAGCCGCCGCCCGCCGCCGTCAAACCGAAGCGTGGCAGCTACTACTTCCATGGGGCGAAAATTATCCCCATAACTTCCTCTACAACATATCGAAAGTTTTTTTTTGAGCCGCCGCCGCCGAACCGAAGTGAGGTCACCCTGATACACTACACACCCAACCCAACAATTTTTCTTTGACACCAAACCTCTTTCTCGAACACCCAACCTTGTCTCATGCAAAATGTGCTACCATACACATTACACACACAAACACATAAATATGGGCTTTATATGGCGCTGTGGAATGTTATGTATGACACAGCGCTGCGGCTGAAACTATCAAGATGCGCTGAGACGATTGCCTTTGCCGAGGTGGAGGTAGTTACGATGGAGACGCTAGAAACTGTGGAAAACTGGATGGCAATCGCAAAACTAAAGCTGGCCCACCAGAACATCGACGGGGAACAAATTACATCCACTCGCCAATTAAAATAGCTTGGAGTTATGCTGGACTACACGTACGATAAGGCAATGAAAGCTACCGCAGCACTGGCAAGAATAATGCCAAACGTCTTTGGACCGCGCAGCAGCAAAATGAGGCTCCTAGTAAGCGTCACCCTATCAATATTGCGCAACGGGGGTATTCCACACGTATTAGGAAAACAAAAATTAGGAAAAAAGAAAAATTAGGAAACCAAAAATTAGGAAGAAAAAATTATGTACCAAAAATAAGGAAAAACAAAAATCAGGTAAAACTGAAATTAAGAAAACAAAGATTAGGATTGAATTAAATTAGGAAAAACCAAAATTATGAATCAGACAATCAGGAAAAACCAAAAGCAGGAAAATATTTTTTGAGAGAATGCGCCGCAGGCCGTGATAAATGATTAAAAAAAAAGCGGGGCCGAGGGGCGGCCGCCACTGCGTAGGGGGGTCAAGAGGAGAATATCCCCCTTTCGGGGTCTAAGGGGTAGAGCCCCTAGCAGGGTTTGGGGCAGAGCCCCCTACACATCAAAAATAAGATTGCGACCTCTTTAGGAATTGAAAGCTTTGATGTTTTTCCTGATTTATTTCCTTCCTGATTTTCATTTTTCCTAATTTTAGTTTTTCCTAAATTTGGTATTTCCTGATTTCTGTTTTTCCTTATTTTAGGTTCCTGATTTTTGGTTCCTGATTTCTTGATTGCTGATTTTTGCTTTCCTCAGGAGGACATTCCGCTACGGGGTACCAGCGTGGATACAGGCGCTAGTTACGAAGAAAAATCGGAGAAGGCTTAATAGAGCCCAAAGGCTAGTAAGCTTAAGAGTAGCAAGCGCATACCGAACGATATCCCTAGAAGCGGTATGTGTCATAGCTGGGACGATGTCCATATGCATAATGTTGACGGAAGACAACGAATGTCATAGAAATAAGAGAAGGGAGGGCCAAACTACCAAAACAGTAAGAACGCAATTGAATGAGACAGTGGCAGCGAGAGTGGGACTCCTCTGACAAGGGAAGGTGGACCCATAGACTCATACCAAACAAAACGACATGGGTACAGAGGAAATATGGAGAGGTTAACTTCCAACTGACACAGTTTCTGTCGGGCCACGGATGCTTAAGGAAATACCTGCACAGATTTGGATTCACATTGTCACCTTTCTGCACGACATGGTAGGGAGAGAAAGAGACTGCGGTGCACGCTTCGAACAAGAGCGAGGTGAGCTGATAACTGTGAGTAGGTTAGATGTAAACGCCAAAATATAATATCCGGAGATATGCCGCGATGAGTAGGTGTTGAGAGTAGTGGATAATGTAGTTGCGAAAATAATGGGTAAGCTGCAAAGTGCATGGAGAGACGATCAAAGCAGACTGCCAATTGATCTGAGAGAGTAGATGCGAAAGCACAGCCGCTCCCCGAAGTAATGCTGTGAGGCGGTTCCGGGGAGAAGAGAGCATGAAGACTAAGGAAGGAGGTTTTAGTTGGTTGGTCAATGAAGAATGGAATCCAACACTATGTTGGTCCGGGAGGACCGGGTGTTTATGACGATTTCCCCACCCTTATTAAAAAAAGGTGTAATGTAGTGAGGTGCACCAAGGTGCAGTGAGACGTAGTCAAGCGTAGTGAGGTGCAGTGAAATGTTGGTTTTTATATTATAGATCTTCTTAACTTCCGTGAGGTTTTTCAACCATTTTTGATAACTCATGCCGCTAGAGTGAGTCGTTTTAATGTTACTCTCTCAATTTTTGGATCTTAGGAAATATCTCTAGCACCTCTTACGTTCTGCCTATTTTTTCAACGGATTATGAAAACCTTATAAAAATTCGAAGATTTCATTACGTTTACAAATATAACAAAGCACCCCGAGTTACTTCGAAAGGGAAATGTATAAGTAGTTTAGACTCATTGATGCAGTCATTGACGTAAAAGACGAATATTTTCCGACAAAGATTTTGTGATTCTGTGAATTCAATTCAGTTTTCAATAGTATTGCAATAATACCCGGGCGTTGCCCGGGACTCCACGCTAGCTTAGAATGTGTACGGTTGATTCGTATCTCCAGAACTCCCCACTCCCCCCTGTTACACGATCTGGACCCCCCAAATTGTGGCCTAACAGGAAAGAATATTTAAGAACCGCCATAAAAAAAAATTCCACAAAATTGTCAAATTCGTGAGAATCGTCAATCCCCTAGGCCCGAAACCCCCCTCGGAGCGTGACATACTTTATGAATGATCCCTAAGTTGATGAACCCGTCGTTGGCAACGACCGCTACCCCTCATCTGTGTGGAGTAATCCATCAAAAATGTGTCAAAGTTTAAAGGACTTTAGTTGCGCAAAGAGGAGGTCAAGGCTCAAGTTTATCGACAAAGTCAAAGACTTGGAAGCCACAGCCAAACTCAGTAAAGCTTTGGTGAAAGATCCGATTTACCCGGAGATGTTAAAAATAGAGGACGGGACGTACACTACATCTAACGATGAATTGGTGGAAGTTCTCTTACAAACTCATTTTCCAGAAGTTAAGCCAGCTGAAATGATCGAACCGCAACCAACACGGACGCTGAGCGCGACCGATTGGAATCTAGCGGAAACGATCGTCACGAACAAGAGGCTTGGATGGGAAATCAACTCTTTCAAGCCGTATGAGAAAGCTTCAAGTTTTATAATGAAGCCGATGAAAAAGATTTTGCAAGCAGTTCTGGCTATAGGCTACATACCAGAGACTTGGAAAGAGGTTTTAGTCAAGTTTATACCGAAGCCAGGTCGTGCTACGTACGACAAAGCGAGTTCATATAGATCGATAAGCCTCACGTCTTTCGTGATGAAAACTCTCGAAAGAAAGTGCGATAGATACGTGCGAGACGTCATTTTGAAGTCAAAGCAGTTACACAAGAACCAGCATGAATATCAATCAGGCAAATCAGCAGACTCAGCTCTACATCAGGTGGTTTTCAACATAGAAAAATCAATGGAATTCGGTGAAAAAACTCTGGCAACCTTTTTGGACCTAGAAGGAGTTTTTAACAAAGTTACTTTTGGCGCCATTAACGCTGCTATGAGAAAATTCGGAGTAGAAAGGACACTCATATGGTGGATTATGGCTATGTTAAGCAACCGAATATTGTCGATAGACTTATTTGGGGCGCATAGGACCGGTTTAGTTGACAGAGGATGTCCGCAGGGCGGAGTCTTACCGCCAATTCTCTGGAACATGACGGTGGACAACTTGCTGACGAAGCTGAACGAATTAGGATATTATTAGCAGTTGGATTTGCCGACGATATCGCTATCCTAATATCGGGTGCTTTCGAGGAAGTTTTGTGTACACTAATGAATAAAGCGTTTCGGGTAGTAGAAGAGTCGTGTAGAACGTAAGGGCTGTCGGTAAACCCAGACAAGACCGGACTAATTCTCTTTACTAGGAAACGGAAGTTATTTCCAATGCGAATGCCAATACTTTTCGGAACTGTTCTCAAGCTGACAGACAAGGTCAAGTACCTTGGAGTCGTTCTAGACAGTGAACTGGGTTGGAAAGAGCATGTGGAGGAGAGAGTCAGGAAAGTGGGGTCTCAGGTCATCCGTTCTGTATTGGATGTATAAAGCTATAGTAAGGCCTACACTAACTTACGAATGTATGGTATGGGCACCACGTGCTGAATTAGGCGCCACAAAAAAGAAAGTCGATAGCATACAGAGGCTAGCATGCCTAAGCATAACTGCAGTTATGACATCGATGGAGATACTACTGTCACTACTCACTACCGCCGTTGGACCTGTTTTTAAAACAGGAAGCCGAGATGATAGACTGTACAAAGGTGGAAATTGGATTGCACATGATCGAAATTTTGGTCATGCAAGTATTCTCTATAATGATCTAGCCCCTAACCCTTCATGGGTTGTTAAGGCAGATTATTATTATTATTATTAAGTATTCTCTCGCAACTCAAAGAGGAATTCAGCGAGGTAGATATAGAGTGCGTTTCTGCTTCGAAAGAAGTTTCGAAACGCACCTGCCAAAGAAGTCTGAATGGGATTTAGGGACACCTCCAGCAGAGGCGGATGTCGTGGTTTACACAGATGGATCAAAGACAGATGAAGGAACGGGCGCAGGTATGCACTCAGTGGACTTGGAATACGATGTATCCATGGCTCTCGGTTCATTAACCACCGTTTTTCAGTCAGAGATGGTCGCCATCTGTGAAAGTTCAGATATGATGCAGCGAGATGGCATCAGCAATAAGAAAATTTTGATCTGTTCAGACAGTGAATCGTCCATAGTGGCGCTGTCATCGGTCGAGGTTTCTTCTCTGTCAAGAGACAATAAAGTCACATTGACATGGGTACCAAGTCACTCAGGAGTGCAGGGGAACGAAAAAGCTGATCAGTTGGCCAGAGAGGGAAGCAAGTTCCACATTCAATGGGTCAGAACCTGCTGTCAGCAGACATGCAGGCTTAATTAAGTCCTCAGTGAAGGCGAAAATGAATCGGTGCCACCAGGATAGATGGGAAACGCTCCCATCCTGTAGATAATCTAAAGAATTTTTGATCGGATGTAATGCCGAAAACACAAAATTTCTGTTGAGCCTCAACAGGAGTGAATTAAGCAAACTTGTAGGAATCTTAACAAGTCACAACAGTTTAAATTACCATCTCTCAGCAAGATGGGAATCATTGCAGATCCGACATGCAGTGGCTGCGGATTAGAACCAGAAACGGCGAGGCATTTCATATGCACTTGTCCGGCTTTAAATGGTCTCAGAACGAAGCTCTTAGGAGACTTCTATCTGATCCCCGAAGAGCAGCTAAAACTGAAATTAGTCGACGTGCTCTCCTTTATCACAAGGAGCAGGAGACCGATGGAACCCGAAAGGGGAGTTTAAACTTAATAGGGAAGGAGATGCAGCACAACAGGCCCAACAAAGATGGCCTCAGTGCTTTAATTCAGGACGTTAAACAGACGGAGGTACAATTAATTTAGCTTCATAGTATTTAAGTGTATTTTGTAAACTGTTGTAACGAACTGAATTATGTTTCCTAAATAAACCAACCAACCAACCAAGGGCTTTAGTTGAGTCCACCGCCGCAACGTGTTCTGAAAAACTGCTTCAATGGAACGGTAGTGCACCATCTTACAACAATTCCCTGCAAGACTTCCTCGGATATTTTTCTTTGCACTAAGACAGAACTATTTTTATTCCAGAGACTTCAATTTTGCGTCATCTTTGCTTAAAATGAGGTCTATCATTCCTTTTAGTTAGGTTTTTTCTTAGTTTCCACAATGAGCATTGATAGTTCTTTAATGACAAGGAGAAAATAAGTGACCAAGGCATTTAATAAATATCTTGGGTATTTTTCGCCTTTACGCTGAAACATTATTTATTAGCAGATTGCAAGCGATCTTATGTATATTATGTGATATTTTATAGGAATATTTCCAGTGTTTGCACTACAAATTCGGCTTCACTTATGTTTTTGCATAAAATCGGTAAATATTTTTTTAAGCTTAGCAATCCTTGTGGGAGCATTTTGAGGTTTGGGCGGTGGCTTTCTTAAAAGAACGTCGTCTTCGGAGGAGCTGTATTCGTCTTTTGTATCAGCATTTCTAGTGTTACTACTTGCACTCCCGCTGCTAGACTGAAATAGTGAAATATAAAAAATAACGTCAAATGGAGTCAAAAGCATCGATATAATTACGGTTAGAAAATAATGTGAGGGATAAATATCATAGTATGCTGTTTTTCCAATGCGTTTATAATCTTGATTTCCTGATAGAGGAAAGTCAATGTCTTTCTCTTTGTATTTCTCAAAGGATTTTATGTTCTCCATTTCAAAGTTGTAGTCTTTTTCCGACAATTCTGCTGCAGCCGCAGAGCTTGTTGACGGCTTGGGTTCAGCTTCGTCTTCATGATAATTATGTTCATGGAAATATACAGACAGTGTAAGCGAATCGTTTTTGATAAAGCGATGTGAAGTCTGGGCCCAATGACTCACTCTCATTAATTCCGATCCAAACCATTTCGTTTTTTTTCTGCGACAACTTACGGCTTGATTTGGTTTTTTGTATGTAAAATAATTATCTCCTAATACGAACGTAGCATCAAATTTTAACCGAGCACTGAGGTTCTCACATCTTATCATTTCCATGTAAACATTAACGTAATCGTCAGATTCATCATGAAAATATTGTCCATTAAAGAAAATCTTGCACACCCATGTTGATTTCCCAATCGACAAAGGAAAATTCCAATCGAATGGGGTCGATCTCACGTACTCGCCACAGGTTCCATTGTCAATCATTGCAGCAACACCAACTATTTCAAAAACTACCATTGACATTAAATTATTTTGTTCGATTTGCGAGACCTCGAAATTGTGGCGGCTTACTTCCATTTTTCAATGATTATTGCGAACGTCGTATGTACGATTATGTAAATGATTGACCACCGAATTGAGTAAAAAATACGATTAGAGATGCTTTGATATGGCGGACATAAAAAACAAAAGGTAACGTTTTCAAAAAATCAGAAACACTAGTATTGCCGGAGGTTCTCTGGCTATTAGTGCTGGCGCAGCGGTAGTTGACATTTTATGTGATTCGAGCCGGGCAAAAACACAGATAGTTTTCAGTTAGGAGCCGCTGTTGAGTTACCCACATTTTCTGGTGTAGGAATACAGAGAGGTACATACATTTCGATTTAAACAGTTTTAGGTTTGTTAGAGTTTTAAATGTCATTAACTTCAAATCACATTTCTTTTACATTGAGATACTTGGTTTGTACGTGCACGTTGCGTCTATTTCTTGCGCATACATCTTAGGGGCCGTTCATAAATTACGTAACGCTGAAGGGCGGAGGTAGGGTTCGGGCGAAGCGTTACGCAGCGTTACAGGGGGGAGGGGGGGGGGCAAGACAAAAATATCGTAAAAATTTTTTAGTCGATAAGAAATTTGTAAATCGTATTTTCCATTATGTGAAGTTCGAACTTTGTTAGCATGCTCATCATATGTATGTCGAAAAAATCAAAATAATGCTAAAATGTGTTTGTGCTTATTGTCTTCATGGTAAGAGAAATGCCAATTTCCACCGCATCCTGTGGCACGGACCTAAGATGTGACATAAGTCTAATAGACGACCAGAATTACTGAAGTAACATTGCAAATGTATACAAAACAAAATATCTAATGTCATGTTGGTTGTTCACCAAAATCAAGTTTTGGTCCTCTATTTGACTTATGTCACATCCTAGGTCCGTTCTAGATAGTGTATTGCAATTTTAGAAGAAATAAAAAAATTTAGTTCTAAATCTATAGACCTCATAATACACCTTATTTAGAAAAATCAACAAACCAGAATCTTGGGAACCTTGGAACCAGTTGACAAAATTGACAAAATTGACAAAAACATCACATGACTGTGGAAGGAAATTGAAAGAAAAGTGTCAAACACTATTTTCGACGTTTTTTTCTCATTGGGTGCGTTACGTAACAACCGGGGGGGGGGGGGGACCTTGCGTTAAGCTGCGTTACATGGGGGGGGGGCTAAAAATGTCGATTTTAGCGTTACGTAATTTATGAACGGCACCTTATGTAATGTGACATTTAAAACTCTGAAATATCAAACATATCTAAAAAGTGTTTAAATCCAAATATACCGATCTGTATTGGGCCATTCGACTTAAAGGTTGAAAGTAAAAAAGTTCATGACCTGGGAACCACGTTTTCCGGTTAAACTGTTCGTCTGACAATCTGTTTTTTGTATGAGAGACTTGTAGATATGGTTTTTCCTGAAAATTTTATCGTACGTCACAACTCTTGCATCTTTGTACACGAGATTGACACGGTTCCCAGGTCATATACAAATTTCATTGTGAGGCCAATAATATTATTTTTTTGTCTGTCCTCCATCAGAATGGCCTCTTCATTTTCTATGACAGTGAGATGCGGTAATTCCCTTGACTGAAAGTCAGGGTCTTACAAAAGCAATTCACACAGTATGCCATTTCTGTTCACTATAATGAAAAACGGAAAATCAAGAAAAGAGGTACATACCACGCTAACTAGAGAAGTTCTTAATCGATTTTCAAAATTTCTTTTTATTCCATAAAGAATCTCAGCCTCAGTATTTATTGCGATAAATTTTTTCACACTTGCGTAAAAACCGCTTTTTGTTGAAATTTCGAAAAATTTTCGCAAGTGCAAACAGTGTGGTAACAGTTCACCAAAGACTCGAAAGAAAAATAACATCACTTGCACGTGTGAAAACACACGCCAAAAATTCAATTTATTTCCAATCTCGATATTGGTATCTTTGAAGAGGAATTGAAATCACAACAAAAACCCTATTTAAAAAGGAAATGTGACGCAAGTCCTCGTCCCTTCTTCCAAAACAACTGATATCAATTTGGGTGACGCTTACAGCTTCGGAACGCAAAAAATTCTTTTGAAATATTTTCATTTTTGGTTAAAGAAATGCGTCACAAATGCCGGACCCTCCCAACGTAATAATTTTTCTACGCTTTCAGATTTCGCATGCCAAAAATTAGGCTACTCGTACTCTACACATCAAAAAATTTGTTAAAAAAAGTGATGTGTGGAGTACGGGTAGCCAAATTTTTGGCATGCGAAATCTGAAAGCGTAGAAAAATTATTACGTTGGGAGGGTCCGAAACTTCCGGTGAAAAAAATTTCCGGCGAAAAAAAAATTTCCGGCGAAAGAAATTTCCGGCGAAAAAAAATTTCAGCGAAAAAATTTTCGTCGAAAAAAAAATTTCCTTTGACACGAAACATCTATCTTCGACAAAAAAAAAAAAATTAAAAAAAAATCAATTTCCCCCAAAATCCGTTCCATACCACCGTCGGCCATTTTGTTGGTCACCCTGACACAATACACATCCAACCCAACAACTTTTCCTTTGACACCAAAAATCTATCTCCATCCTAACACAGTCCAAAAATGTTGCTCATATTTGACCAATACTTTGAATCACTCACACACACATACAAAACATTATTTTATGTTGGCGCCCAAACGAGGCCGGTACCCCCCCCCCACCCCACCCCTCTCCCTTTTTTTTCAAATCTTATATGGCGTAGAATGTCCACCCGATGGTCCCTGCAAAATTTCAAGAAAAGTTGTCGAGCCGTTTTCGAGCACGAGCCAAAAAAGTCGGTTTTCATACAATCCACTAACTAACCCACTAACTAACCCACTAAGTAACCCACCAACTAGCCCACTAACTAACCCACTAACGAACCCACTAACTAACCCACTAACTAATCCACTAACTAACCCACTAACGGAGCGTCCATAAATGACTTCTGCATTTTTTCGGCTTTTTTAGACACCCCCCTACCCCCCTGTCTGTTTTCGTCTGTTTTCCTGCCTTCGGCGCGGGCAGCAATTCTCGCACAGGGTTGAATTTTTATATTTTCGTCCCTTGTGATCCAAATAACTAATGTTTCAACGTTGAGAAATTACAATTTTCGTAGTTCTCGAAATGAAGAGACGAATAAAATTTTTGTTCAAAAATGGGATGGGACAACTATGATGTGCTAGAGAAACGGCTTTCATCATGAAAACGGTGGTGGTTTCCAATTGAGCGACATTACCGAATATGACGTCTGTTTTCGTCAAACACCACTCCCCTCCCCCCTGTCTGTTTTCGTCTGTTTTTCATGACCCCCCTCCCAGACGTCATTTATGGACGCTCCCTAACTAACTAACGTAGGATGTTTCCATTAGCTTTGGCTTCTATGAAATAGGACATTTTGTGTGGAAAATGACGATTTTCTAAAGGTCATATCTTGGGATCCACTGGACAGATTTTAATGAGTAAAATATCGATTTCAATCAAACTTTTATGTAGAATCCGAAAAACTACAGCCAGTTCATTCCTTTTTTACCTACTATGAAGAAATAGATGACACTTTAAAATTAAACAATTTTTTACTGTACCCAGCAAACAAAGTTCTATCCAAATAAGCACTATCGCGCATTCAAATTTAGCGCAAAAAATCTATGATTTGGGAATAACCTAATTTGCTGGGTACGCTTGAAAGCTGTCATATATTTCTTCAAACTAGGTAAAAAAGGAATGAACCGGCTGTAGGTCTCAGGGGGTACGACGCAAGGAGAAAAAATCAAAACTTAGCCGTATATATGGTTCCGTCGTCTACGAAAAAAAACAGCTCATGATAGGCTATCAGCAAAAATTTTTTGGTAGTTCGGGTTGTCGGTGGTTGGTGTGGGTGGCTTCAATGTCAAAAAATGACCCAAAATTTACGTCAGCACTTTGTCCATCACGCCCATCATTAAGGTGCATGACTTGACTGAAGATTGGCACAAGATGCCGAAATGTTGATCTCTTCTAATTATCTCCGTAACGCAACTGTTCTATATGTTTTAATGTCTGAGCGTCACGTCAGAAACAAAATAATTCAAATAAGAGCTTACACGTTCATAGTAAAAGTAATACGTAATGAATTGTATCCTCCTGCAAACTTGGAGGCTTTAATCCGTAGAAATTTGAAAAGTGTCGAATGACTTTTAATAGTTGGGTTTACTCTACAACAAATTCTCTGAATTAAACAACTGTTGGGTGGCCGAGGCAATTAGCCATTAGTATTGTTTGATATGCGATTAAGTTTCTGATGCGCGACCATTTTGTTTGCTTTGTCTTTGTTTATTTTTGTTAAAAATATAAAAGTAACAAAGAAATAAACCTAAAAACGTGGGGGTAAAAAATTCATATATAAAAAATAATAGTAGAATATGCACCTGCGGGGAAAGTTTTTTATCTTCGAGAGGGAGGTTTGCATCCCGAGCCGAAGGTGAGGGATTTAATCCCATGAGTAGATAAATACATTTTCCCGCAGATGCATATGCTATTTTATTCATAAAAGCAACAAATCAACGAAACAAAGTTTGAAACCAACAATTAATGTATAAATTAACTCCCTAGGGAAGCACTACGTTGAATAAAATATATAATTATATATATTATATAATTAAATATTTTCGGTTTCATCGTAGCAAAGAACAATACGATGCAAACATTGCGTACGGTTTAAATTGAATCACATTAAATATCTGCGAGAATACAATTCGCAATTCAATTCGTGTGTATTCAAAGATTATGTAGTGTAGTGGTTAGCATCGTTAATTGCGACGTGAGACGTGCAGTGCTCGATTCACAGCCGGTGTTTTTGTATAATTATTGTGGTAGTTGCTAAGTAGTTGCAACTAGAGGTGAGCGGGTTGCCCAGTTGCAACTAGAGATGAGCGGGTTGCCCAGTTGCAACTAGAGGTGAGCGGGTCGCCCGAAATTCGAAAACAAAAACTCAACCCGATGCAGAAGTACTTTCGACGGTTTGGGTTTTAGGCTTTCGGGTTAAGAAAATCCCGGTCGGTATGTACAATCGATCCAAATGAAAAATTATACAAAACTTGCGATTTGTGGGTTCTGCGAGTTCTTTGAGATCTAAAACCCACACCCAGTTTTAAGGTACGATTATATTGCCAGAAAATCGCAGCGAATAATTGCATCTTTATCACACTAACTTCATAATTCGCAGATTCGCGTGTTTTGTCCTCTTCTTACTCTCTTTCTCTTACGAAGTTAGTGTGATAAAGATGCAATTATTCGCTGCGATTTTCTGGCAATATAATCGTACCTTTAGTGTTGTCGCTTTTGGCTTTTGCTAAATGTATATCGATAATGCAGTTTCATTGATTTCGTTAATTGGCGCATTTTTTTTTCTAAAATTCAAACGTTCTCTGACTTAAAATTTTTGCACATTTGTTTGATGTTAGCAAATTTCGGAATAGATCGATATTTGTTTCTTCGCATTATTTTTTATTTAATGTTGGATTTAGAAATTACTTCAACAATTTGAATTTTCTTGCAAATGTAGTTTTTTGTTTAATTTTGTAAATTTCCTAAAAGCTTAATTTTGCAGAAAGTTCGATTATTTCGGGGATTTGCATATCTTATAAAACTCCAATTTTCTTAGAGAGTCTAATTCTTTTGAAATTTTTAATTTTTTTGATAATTTGAAATTTTTCTAGAAATTTATATTTTCCTGTAATTTTGGGATTTCCTTGAAATATTTATTTTCACAAAAATTTATATTTGGAGAAAGAATTGGGATTTTTCAAAAATTTGAGTTTTCTTGATAATTTTGAATTTTCACAAAAACTTTAAATTTCTTGAAAATTCAATTTATTTTTGAAATAACCGTACGGGTCAACCGTATCTTGATTTTCATCATCTTTATCTACATTATCATTCATTGTTTTGATTGACGGCTTTGACAGTAGCAGTACTTCAGTATATTTTTTAAAATTTTAGATTTTCCAGTGAAGTATCTCACAAATTATTGTTTTACTTCAGTTAAAACAATTTCAATTGTTATTACGTTTTGATCATTTGTTGTGCTGTGTTTAATTGTGGAGTTTTAAACCTTTTTTTAATAAATTGATTGGTGTATCCATCAAAAAATCGCTAATTTCTATCGTGTGAAAAGTGTTTTAAAACTTCCAGCTTCTGCAAGCATTATTTCGCTTTCCTCTAGTGGATTTTCGAGAATTTTGTTTTTATTAGAAACGTTTATCTATTTAGAAAAAGCTGTAAAATTTTGTGAAGTTTCGAATTAACTTTTCTAATAAAAAAATGTAATTTAATTTGTGATCATCACGGGAATCTTCCGATTTGTGTTTTTGTTGACAAATGACATGACATGGCCAATTTGTTTACATACATTTGTCCAAAAGCGGCAACACCGAATTGGAATTTATTCATTGTGTTTTAAACCCACAAAAATAACTCTCGAAAGACATAATCGTAAACTTTCGAGATTGGAAAGATTGTAGTCATCTAAACATTTCTCAATACCGACCTTAACCTATTTACGACGTTCAGAAAATTGAGTTTTCAGCGCCGCTCTAGTGAAAGCACACTTCTCATTATTGATTTTATGTCTGAGGTTGTCTTTTTGTTCGGTCATGGATATGAGCTTGTAAGAGTAGTAAACTGGGTAGTCTCAAGACAAAAATATGGTTGTTGGAATCTGATCTATAAATGGTTGTAGAATAGAGTAAAAATTGTCAACTGCACAGTCAGTGTCGATACTACCAAGCTCACTAATACCTCATTGAGGCGATCACAATCCTATTTGAAAAAATTTATTCTAGAAGGCCTCTTCTCAGGTAAAAATTTCGGTTGTACCAGATCAGTGCTAATTTCAAGCGCCGCACAGTGGATTTTTTGTAACATATACACCTCGTTTGTTCGATTATTCAACGAGAAACTCTTTGGCTTATTAGATCCGTTGTTATGTTAACATTTGGAAGTACTGGTCAAAACTTTGTTATGCTGTTTGTATCTGCAGCGGCGGTAATTTTAATTCGGTCAATGTTTCTTTGATCTTGCAATTTTTAAAATATTTCGGGCGATTTTATCAGAAATAGATCAAAATTTAGCGTTTTTCCATATTTTTCAACATTGTAAGGGTGATAGGTTGACCATTTTTGAATCTTTTCCCAAAACCCTTTCTTGTCTGCAATCTTCACTTCAATATTAGAAGCATTCAAACGATAAAAACTCAGTTTATCATATCGATTTCAGCTTTTCAAAGTTTTTTCGAGACGGAATTTTCCATGGTCGGCGAACTTTGACGACTGACAAAAAATGCCTTTTCGCCAAATTTCCCCTATTTTTATTTTTTTTATTAAATCGAAGTTTGATTAGTCAAAAAAAATTAATGTAGCTCAAACTTATCTCGAATCGGATTTTTGGTGAAGGTGGGGATGCCGAATGGTCCGAAATCTCGAACATTTGAGTTCATTGAATTTGCGCAAGTTGTAAACATGAAATAAAAAGCTTTGGACGTGCGTTTTCGCTATCTATGGGACCAAAGAATTTTTTGTGGACCCCTAACTTTTTGATTCTTTGACCATCGCACACCCCTACTTTGTATGTATATTCTGAAGTGTCAACCTTCCAAAAAATATTTGAAATGTTGTATTGATAGATCATTGCGTGCGGCAGCAATGCGCCCGTGACGCAAGTCTACATACGAACGAAAAATTAAGAAAAATTTTCGTAGACTGCGGAACCATATATACAGCTAAGTTTGGACTTTCCCACTCACCTTGCGACGTACCTTCCGGAAAATATTTTTCTGCAATTCAATGTCGAAATACGACAATTTTCAATACTGCTTTGAGTGCGGAAAAGGTCAACTTTTCCGCACTCAGATTTGAGTGAGTATGGAAAAGTTTTTCAGCACTCAATTTTAATTGACAAAAATTGTGATCGAAATAGAAATTTTATTGTTTGGTTTTGTCTATTTATGCATTGAATTGCAGAAAACGTTGTTCCTACCTCGTTTTGTAACTAGATTTTTTCAGCACACGTCCTAAATAGTGTCCACACTCGCCTCTGGCTCGTGCGAAGACTATTTAGGACTAATGCTGAAAAAACTTTAGCTACAAAACTAGGTAGGAAAATTACTATTCCCGGATTCTACGGGAAATTTTAGGTGAAGTGTCTTTTCACTTATTAAAATTGGTAGAGTGGATCCGGTGATTTGACCTTTAGAAAATTATCATTTCCCATGGAAAAAGTGCATTTTCATAGAAGCCCAAGTTAATGAAAACATCCTACGTTAGTTAGTTACCAGGGCCAATATTATGAAAAACGACTTTTTTGGCTCCCACTCGAAAATGGCTCGATAACTTTTCTTGAAATTTTGCAGGGACCTTCGGCTGGCCATATGAGATTTTAAAAAAGGAGGGTACCGGCCTCGTTTGGGCCCAGAGCTCTTGGAAGGCGCCATATAAAGTCATATGTGTTTGTGTGTGTAAGGTGCTTGGTAGCACTTTTTGTATGAGACAAGGTGCAGTGCTCGAGATAGAGGTATCGTGTCAAAGGGAAAGTTGTTGGCTTGGGTGTGTAGTGTATCAAGGTGACCGCCAAAATGGGGGAAAATAGGCGGGGGCTCAGAAAAAACTTTTGATATGTTGTAGAGGAAGTTGTGGGGCTAATTTTCACCCATGGAAGTAGAAGCCGCTGCGCTTCGGCTTGGCGGCGGCGGTGGCTCGAAAAAAATTCTACATATAATTCGTCAAAAATAATTTTCTTACTTCCAAAAGATGTGATATCACAACAAAAACCCTTTACAAAAGGGAAATGTGACGCAAGTCCTCGTTTCTTATTCCAAAACAATTGATGTCAATTTCAATAACTTTTCTGCGCTTTCAGATTTCACACCCCAAAAATTTGGCTATCCGTACTCGATACATCGCGCAAATTTTTGGGGTTGAAATCTAAAAGCGCAGAAAAATTATAACGTTATGAGGGTCCGTCATTTGTGATGTATTTTTTCAATCAAATGAGAAAATATTTCAAAAGAATTTTTTGCATTCCGAAGCTGTAAGCGTGTCACTCAAATTGATATCAGTTGTTTTGGAAGAAGGGACGAAGACTTGCGTCACATTTCCCTTTTAAAAATGGTTTTTGTTGTGATATATATACTAGCTATATAGCGTTGAATATTTTAGTTCTGCTAAACGAAGTGTCGCTAAACAAACTGAACGACAGATTATTGCGTTTAGGATGGACTAGCAATTGTAGCATTTAATAGTGCTGCCTCTGCCTCCTTGAATTTACTTTTAAGTTTTTTCTTTTCGGCCGTGGCTTTGGAAATACAATCATGTATAGGAATTAATATTTCTGCTAGTTTTGGAATGAACCCGAAGTAAAAGTTTCCAACGAAACATTGCGCCTGTTTTAGGGTAGTGGGTGCTGGATGGTCAGAAATTGCTACAACTCTATCGTTTGAAGGTTTTATGTTACCTCATGACCTAAAAATTCTGTAGTGACGAAATGATTATCGTTTATTCCATCTTTGTCACGCAACTCTTCAAAGCGCGTATGGAATTAATCTTACTCATTTCGTCACTACGAACCTTCTTTTAATTTTTCGGAGCCGTTGGAAATCCCTTTTAACAGTGAAAGTAGTTCAGAAACATAACCAAAGACCCGCGTGTATCAGAATAGATGCGGCAAAGAGACTCGAACGTATCTAACGTTCTTTTTTAACTGTAAGAATTTCAAAGATCCATAGAAATTACCCAAGGTAATGCCAAATTCCCTACGTCTCAGACCATTCAAATCTAGAAAAGCTTACATCCAAGGACTAAGCCATTTTCGCCTAAAGCCCTGAAACACGTGTTCTCTAAAATTTTATTCTCTACAACTTTGCCTTTGGAAGCAACTTTCTACCTCTCATAGTTCTGGAGATTCGGGTCATCCTGCCCAATTATGGAAGTGGCCATATACCAGGATTGGGCCATATTTCCCCAAAACCCTGAACCACGTGTTCGCTTAAATTTAATTCTCTATAACTTTGCTTTTGACAGTAAATCTCCGATTATTCGTCATAGACCGTCATAGAGAGAAGACGTGTTTTTACATTGCTCTCGCAGTGTCATTCGGAGCTTTCACAATTTTTTTTTCGAATTTTTCGGTTTTATCTAAAATTTGAGTTAAATATTCTTTCTTGTGTAATTTGGTGATTGGTTTTGTGTAGTGCAATAATTAGGTGTGATTTTGAATTTATTTTACAAAATGTTTTATTGAGCATGAACGATTTTCTACGTTCTTTTGTGTGACTTACGTGATTTTATTGTTCTTTTTGTTCGTGAACATGTGCTTCGAAATAACAGTGAATTGTATTATGATGCCAGATTTATGTTAAACAGTGTCTTCAATTGTTCGAAAGAACTTTTCGCCGAAAGGCTCATTTGTTGGGACTCTTATTGGGCCCGACTCTATTTTTGAATGAAACTCCTCGCCTGATGGCTTACATTTAAATGACTATGATTTTTTCTTTACATTTTAGTCCCTACATGGAACGAAACAATTCAATTGGTTTTGTTTGCTTGGACTGTCGGATTTCGCAACACCGTTGATGAGGCGGAACTTAATTATTTTTTCTTTACGGCGTCCGGCCAAGGAAAAACAAACAAAACTGATTTCAGTAGACACGATATTTGGTATATGACTTGTTACAAACAAAATTTCCGTAAAACTCTTTGTTTTTTCGTATTGTTTCTGTCACTTTCATCATTAAATAGATGAAAACATATGTTGGCAAAACATAGTCAGACAGAGCTTGAGAAAATAGACCTATGCAACTAGAGGATATCCCACCTACACCCAGTTAGATGGAGAAAATCCCATACAACAGCAAATGTCTAATCTAACCCCATAGCCAGTACAATGGGCCCAAACGGTGGCCCCCGTGCGTGCTCTACTATGATAGAGCGGCTAGTTTTAATAAAAAAAAAAAAAATCTCCATATTGCATAGTTAAGGAAATATAGACAAAAAACTGTTTCCGTATATGGCCATGGCCAAGAATCTCAATTTCGTTAATTCAATTGTTTCCAGTGCCCTGACCCCTGACCCGATTCCCACAAAATGTTTTTCCCAGTTTTGTGACATCAAATGCTTTCATTTGACACCAAAATGAGGAATTTCTTGCTTGAGGAAATTACTTGCTGAGGTATTTGTGAAAACCCTTCACCAACCCTCGAAAATTTCATGTTCGACCTCCACCTCTTCGACCATATCTCCGGAACTACCGATTTAGCTCATCTTCGAACTTGAATCATGCGAGGCATGTGCCTCTCAGGGAAATAAAGTTTAGGCTGATCGGTAGAGCCGTTTGAAAAAAAAAGTCGAGACTGACGGACGGACAGACAGACGGACATTTGCTGATTCGTCATCTCTATAATAGATCCATCACCCCCCTCCAACCTCGATCTATCCCATGTTACAATAAAATTGTTTGTAGTAAACGTATATTGACCTTTGTACTTCGTACGGGTCCAAAAAAGTCGTTTTCGGCTAAAAAAGGCTTTATTTCAATGCGTTGATATATTTACCTTCTAAATAAAAATCTTACCTGAAAGTAGGAGTTTGTTTCTGTGATGAAAATCGATTTCCTAAGGATTGGAAATAGGAATTAGGAATACTGGAACTAGCCATTCTGCAGCCGTCTCGTATTATCCCAATTGATTGGAAGAGCTTCTGTTGCGTCCATTGCTTTCTAATTCTCATTTTAACAAATATTCCATTTGAATTTTTATTCAATTTTTATTTTCCAAAAAAGGGAAGATTCTCTTTACAATTTATATTTACAATTATATTTTCCGAGATAAATTCAAGCATAGGATGAATAACAGTGACAGGAAAACTGAACCCAAATTGATGAAAATGAAAACAGTTGAATAATTTTTCAATAACAAACAAAGGATGAACAACGGGATACATTTTCCATTGAGCTGTTACTTCTAAGTCATCAGCCTACACAATTTGATAAATATTTTTGGATTTTGTATTTTACTCGCTAATTACTTAAATTTTAACGTTAGAAACCTTTGAATAAATTAATTTAAACGAATCGTTGCAGTGCTATCACAAATAAAGCCGAACATGCTATACACAACGTTGAAAACGTATTTCTTGGTGATGCAGATGGTTCACCGCATTCTCCCGGTTCGGAGTGATAATTTTCGCAATGCATCTGAAATTTGATTAAAAAGTTTTTATTTAATTTCACGATTATATATGAAGAGCAGTTCAAATAGTTTCCTTTTTTTAAATGTAAATGGTAAATTTTATGGTCAATAAAACTCCGTTTTATACACCGAATAGTCTCGCGCTATGCAAATGTGTTTAAAACCTAAAATCAAAAAAATTGTAGTAGATATACCACAGTGGATATGCAGGAAGTTGTTGTATATCGGATAGAAACATGCATAAATTCAGCTTCCAAATTTCTGGCGAAACGATTCATTTGACAGACAGTTTTTAACATAATGGAAAAAGTTTATTTGCACACTATAAACGGCTACTATAAACATTAGCTTTATTGCTCTAAATGGCATATAAGTGGCGTGTTTTTTTGCGGAATTGTTAATGTAATTAGCTACTTGGTTTATTGACACTAAAATGTTTACAATTTAATGATTACTTTTACAATTAAACCCCATACTTCATTTCTGTCTAAATGATAGGTTAGCCAAAGCAATGCTTTTCACAGAGTTTTCTTGAAAGAAAATTCAGTTTTTGTTTTTTCCAGAGAGTTTTTCCTTCTATCGCACAGTTAACAAACCATGGCATTTACATGTTTCATATCAGAGCCGAAACTAAAATAACGTCAATTTTGACGGGCGAAATTTACATTTTTTTACTTTTGATTCTTAGCATGAAATAGTATCGACAAATTAAGACCCAGGTGGTGGACATTTTTACCGCCGTGCCGAGTTATGATACCGCAGATCTTAAAGATGCTTTCACTGAATACATCAGCTAACTCCAGTTCCTTTGCCGAGGTGCTAACTTCACCGTCAATTACCGAACAAGTGTCCGCTAGAGTCAATTCCTCGCCGATAAAACCTCCGGGAAAACCTCGAAAATATTCTACTCCGCAACGAACCATTGTATCGTCGATCGAAAAACATAAGATTGCTCATGCGTCCAACTTACATCCGTCAGTTACCGAAGATGAAGTTACAAATTATCTACTGCGGAATAACGTAATATCGTCACCTAAAGCTGTGTTACGTAAAACACGGTTAGCTTTGTTTCGTTTAAAGTAACCCTTGGATCAGAACTGTTTGACGCTGTAGTCAATATTAAGCTCTGGCCCAGTAAGGTTATCGCTAGAGAACTGGTGAAATTTTGATTGGACCCGTACAAAGCATGAAGGTCCTATACGTTTACTACAAACAGTTTTAATGTAGAATGGGATAGATCGAGGTGGCAGTTGGGGGGATGCATTTATTATCGTCTAAATATGACGAATCAACAATAAAAAAATGTCCGTCCGTCCGTCTCCACTTTTTTTTCGAAACGGCTCAACCGATCACCCTAAAGATATTCTAAAGATACATGCCTCCCATGATTCAAGTTAGAAGATGAGCAAAATCGATCAAGTGGTTCTGGAGATATGGTCGAGAAAGTGACCAAAAACATAGTTTTTCGCAAATATCTCAGGAAGTATAGCACGGAAATTGCTCATGTTGATGACAAATGAAAGGATTTGATGTCAGAAAATTGGGAAAATTTTTTTGAGGGAATCGGGTCGGGGTCGGGGCACTGGGACCAATGGAATCGACGAAATTCAGTTTCTTGGCCATATACGAAAACAGTTTTTCGTGTTTATTTCCTTAACTATGCAATATGGAGATACACTGTCAAAGGCAAAGTCGTAGAGAATGAAATTTTAGGATACACAAGTTTTAGGGTTTTGGGTAAAAATGCCTCAATCCTGGGATATGACCACTTCTAGAATTGGGAGGATAATCCATATCTCTAGAACTATAAGAGTTAGAAATTGCTTCCGAAGGCAAAGTTGAAGAAAATAAAATTTTAGAGAACATGTGTCTCATGATTTTGGGTAAAAATGCCACAATCCTGGGATTTTTTTTCAAAAAAAATTTTCTTCTAGGATTTTCTCGGTATAGTCCACAGATTCCATTGTCACCAAAATTCGAAGAATCGACGAGGTGGTGTATATCAGATTGGTTGAGATTCACTCTAAAGGCCAGAGCTTTCGCTACTGCGGATAGGCTAGAGAACTCAGGCTTGTGGGCCACGTACTTCCTTATAGGGCATGGTAGAATTAGAGACGTTATTTCGGATCCGATTTTTGACATGCCAAGGGACAAAATGACGCCAGTAACGGCTTTACTATGCAGTTTTAAACATGCAGGCCAATGACCTCCTGAAAATGGACTGAAGGCGTATTAGGAGGGTAGTAGAGGCGGCCACTAGACATTGTGGGCTAAGCCGAAATCTGAAACCCCGTCAGAAACCCCGACGTGCTCTTGCGTATTGGAAGAGGAAACGGGCATACACGTAACATGTCGTTGCCCCAAATTCCTCTAAACTAGATGCAGAATTCTTGGGGATTTCGTTAAGAGACCATCTGAAGCTATCAAATTTGTACCTGCCACTTTAGACAGGTTCTCCAAAGGTTCACCTAAGGGGCCGTTTATAAATTACGTAACGCTAGAAGGGGGTATGAGGCAAGCGTTACGGTGCGAACAAAATTTTGTCAAACTTGACCAAATAAATGTTACAGGGGGGGGGGGGGAGGGGGTCAAGAAAATGCCAATTTTAGCGTTACGTAATTTATGAACGGCCCCTAACGATTTAAATGATGAACGGGAAGGAGAGGCCTCACAGAGTAAAAAGTTCACCTCTTTTTTTCTCTACAACACTGCACACAAAACCTCATCATCAAAGGAGTTTTCACTAAAAACACCAAAAATACCGTCTACATACAGCCCGCCCGAACCACTTTACCAAATTGGTGAAATAAATAAATAAAGTAAGTAAAGTGCACACAAACCCAGTGCCATCTATGATGTGCTAGGTACGGAAACTAGTAGGCCTAAAATGCCGGTTCGCCCCATCAATGTGTTTTACCAGCAGGCATTGTTGGACCACATGCTTAACGTGAATTCCAAACCACGCCTAACGGCAGCTAGCATTTTATCATTAGGATTTCTTCTGATACTAATTATAGCTCCGCCTAAAATTGGACTCATTTATTTGTATATGGGTGACGTCATATTTGTCATTCTTCTATGCACGATTCGTTGCGGCACCAAATTCACAACTACCCAAATTATGAAGCCTGGGTGTGCCTAGGAACGTTAATTTCATGCCATGTATTGAAGAAAAATCCTATACAGAATTTGTGTTCACTGGAATTCTGCCGTGTTAAGACTAAACAGCGTATCATCAAAAAATATTCGTAAGAATAAATAACGTAAAATTAAGAAGCTTTTAAAGCTTTCGAAGCTTCTCTTCAGCTTTCTTGCAAATTAGGATCTTTAAACACGCTCATATGACATTCAAACACTTTAATAATAAAATAAAATAAAGAAAATTTAGAAGAATTTAAAGCTTTTGAATGTCCTATGAGTGCTTTTAGAGATCATAATTTACAAGGAAGTTGAAGAGAAGCTTCAAAAGCGTTAAAAGCTTCTTAATTTTACGTTATTTATTCTTACGATTATTTTTGACGATACTCTGTTTAGGCTTAACACGGCAGGATTGAACCCGGATAATCTTGGTGAAAAGCCAGTACGTTACCACTGAGCTAACCCGCTCCTTTTGACATATTAGATTTTCAAAAAATTGTGTCACCGGGCTCCTGGAACCTCTAGTGCAAATCCCAGCATATTTTGTATGCGTTTGTGTGTGTAATGTGAATGGGCATGGGAAGAAAATTAATTTCGGATAATCAGTTTGGAGTAAAATCTTTCCTTGGTGTCGATGAGATCGTGAATCTCGAAAACGTTAGACCTTGCCCTTTTTTTTACAATTTGATATGTGGAGCATATAAGGTGTTGACCGAACCACAAACAATACAATTTGTGCTCGAATTAACGTTTGTTTGCTTCGTCTTTGAATTTTGTACAATGGTGTTTTTCATAAATGTAATCGTTCTGTGAAATGATTAATTTGATACTCGAAGAGTATAAACTTTTACAACAGTATAATTATAACACACAGTATATAACGTACCGACACTTTAATTAATTCGATACATCCTAGGTCATACGCCATAAAGCTCAAGGAATTCGTAGAGTTACTATAATATGTACATGTAAACTACATTACACAAAGGGAAATATTATATCAAGAGCCAACAATTTGCTTAAGTAAATAATCGCCGTTAGAAAGAAATAATTTTTGCTGACCGTAAAATACACTCACCTTAAAATTGGGACAATAATTAAGTTTTAATTAGAAAATTCGTCGCTTCCGTCAAGTCATTAAAAACATGAGTACAAACGATCAAAGAAATAATTCTAGTTATAATTTCGAATGGATTTTTATCTGTTCACATAAAAGCAAAACACAATAACAATGCATTTCATTAGAAGAAATAGCTTTGAGGGATTGAGGTGCGGGAATCCATGAATCGAGGGGGGAAAGGACTCCGGAAAATCATGGTATGAAAAAGATCAAAAATCTTCAAAAACCTCAAAAATCTTCCAAAAATCACTGGAAATCATTAAAAGTCTTTGATTTTTATAATTTATATATGATTTCAAAAATGACCAAAAATCATTAAATAATTTAAAAAATCATCGAAATTAAAAATCATGGTCACTCTTTCCTCATCGCGATGAATAGAGTCCTTTTAAAATTCTTAAAGGCAATATGCAAAATTTGATGGACAAAAGATGGCAAATAGTTGTAAAATTGATTGTTAGTGATGTTTAGCTGATGTATCCGTGATGTATTAGAATTTTATTGCATTCGCTGACGGTGTGTTAGTAGAGTGTATAATAGGGTGGGTCGTCAAATGCAAAATGTTTTTTTTTTTCAACGCAGAACGTTTTTTCATCGACGTATTCGATCATTTATAGAATTTTAGGTGAAAGAAAAATTTTAAAAAGTCCGGCTATTGCTTGCCCAAAGCAGTTTTTTTTTAAATTTGGCAGTTTTCGTGAGTCTTACTGCTCTGAAGGTTTGCCATAGCTAATATAAGGTGTGAATTCTTCCACTCTTCGCTGCTATAAGTTTCTTAGGGTTAAAGGAAAACAGCACAGCAAAAGAAATTCGTTGCAAACATATTTTTCTGAGAACAAATAGTTCAGTGGATGTCACTTTTTCTTGTGTTTTTTAGACTTTGATAAGTATAAAACCGATAATAAATGTAATTTTTTTTTGATAAATTAGGCTCATTTTGAAGGATGTTAGGTACAGATTCTAGCGCAAAAGGAGTTTTAAAATTTACTTCATAGTTTCGATCAGGTGACCACAGAATCCCAATATTAAACCGAGGGTGCACGGAGGGGGCTAAATAGAACTTGAATAATAATCAAAGGTTGCCTCAGATTTTTACTCACAGGTTTGCAGTTTGGGTCGGGGGTAGAAAAAGAACATAAATACTTGAAAATATAAATTGAAAATAAATCTGAATGAAAAATTAGTACCACGACTGGGATCCGAACCCAGAATCTTCACCTTTCCGGGGTGGTGCTCTACCAATTGAGCTACCGTGGATATTTTCCATTCAGATCTAATTTCAAACCGTTGTATTTATACTAAGAGAGAATAGATAAAGAAAGAGATATTTCTCACTGTCCTACATCAATACATTCTTGTGTTGATAGCGGTATCCCTGAACATTTTAGATGGCATCGAATTGATGTCGACATTCAGTTCTCATACGAATTAATGGACATGGGGTTATGAGAAGAAAACAGACACAGGTATTTGTAGGTGGCAAAATGCGCGCGTAGTTCGTTGAACAAATACGCTAGCTTTCGCTACAGATACATGTGTTAGTATAAATGCAATGGTTTGAAATTAGATCTGAGTGGAAAATATCCATGGTAGCTCAATTGGTAGAGTAGCACCCTGGAAAGGTGATCATTTTCGGTTCGGGTCCCAGTCGCGGTACTAATTCAGATTTAATTTCAATAATATAATTGCTCATAATTTCCCTTTCAAAAATTCTCGAATTTCCGTTCAGTGACTGACACTGTTAACTGAAAACATAATTCAAAACATAACCAAAGACCCGTACGTATCAGAATAGATATGGCAAACAGAATAGATATGACAAACAGAATAGATGTTACAAAAAGACTCGAACGTATCTAAATATACCAATAAGCAAACAATCTAATGTTTTATGTTCTTTTATAACTGTAAGAATTTCAAAGATCCATAGAAATTACCCAAGGTAATGTCAAATGCCCTACCGAAGTACGCGTCAGACCATTCAAATCTAGAAGAGACTATATCCAAGGATTGGCCTATTTTCTCCTAAAACCCTCAAGCACGTTTATTCGCTACAACTGTACGTTTGGAAGCAACTTTGTACCTCTCATAGTTCTAGAGATATGGGTCATCCCACCCAATTCTAGAAGCAGTCATATTCCAGGATTGGGCGATATTTCCCCAAAACCCTGAAAGGAGTGTTCGCTTAAATTTAATTCTTTACAACTTTGTCTTTGGAACCAACTTTCTAACTCTCATAGTTCTGGAGATCTGGGTCATCCTGCCCAATTATGGAAGTGGCCATATACCAGGATTGTGTCACATTTCCCCAAAACCCTGAATTACGTTTTCGCTTAAATTTAATTCTCTACAACTTTGCCTTTGAAAATAAATCTCTGTACTGCGTATTTACGCAAATACTGAAAAAAAACTATCTCTTATCATTTTGGGCAGAGAAATTTATTTTCGCCCATTTCATGGCTCCCAGTGCCCAGACCCCTGACCCGATTCCAACAAAAAAAAATTCCCCAGTTTTTTGGTATCAAATCATTTGTTACCAAATTGAGCAATTTCCGTGCTTTACTTGCTGAGATATTTGCGAAAAAGTTTCACCGACCCTCGAAAAACCATGTTTTTGGTCACTTCCTCGACCATATCTCCGGAACCACTTGATCGATTTTGCTCATCTTCGAACTTGAAGCATGGGAGGCATGCACCTTTCAGGGAAAAAAAGTTTAGGCTGATCGGTTGAGCCGTTTGGAAAAAAAAGTGGAGACGGACAGACGGACGGACATTTTTTTTAATTGCTGATTCGTCATATTTAGACGATAATAGATGCATCCCCCCCGTCCCACCTCGATCTACCCCATGTTACAATTGTTTGTAGAAAACGTATCGGACCTTTGTACTTCGTACGGATCCAACAATGAAATTCTTAGAAAATAAAATAGAGCATGTCACCTTACGTTGGGAAAAGTAGGAAAGTAGACTTTCAACCTTATTTCTTTGAATTTCACATTGCACAATGGGTCTTGCGTATTTATGTGGCATAAAAATATTTTCAGTATTACAAGTTCATTGTTTCGTTAATCGGGCTGAAAGTCAACAAAAAAAGTCAACAAGAAAAAAAATTATTGTGAATTGTTCATACGTAATACGTACGAAATTAGTGAATGTTGACTTTTTTGTTTACTACTTCAGTGTACACATTGAAGTGGTCAACATTTTTTAGTCAATAAAAAATTTGTGCTTCTTTGTTGGCTTTTTTCGTTGGCTACTTCAGCCTATAGGGTGAAGTAGTCAACATTTTTTATAGTCAACAAAAAAAATAATTTTTTGTTGACTTTTTTTGTTGACTATTTCATCATGTAGGCGGAAATAAATCAGGAAAAGCATTAAATTTCTCAATTCCTAATGAGGTCGCAATCTTATTTTTGGTCTGTAGGGGGCTCTGCCCCCTAAACCCCGGCGCCTGCGGCGAGCTACTAACGCCCTGCAGACTGCCTTCCGTGCATGAGGCTCTGCCCCAAACCCCACTAGGGGCTCTGCCCCTTAGACCCCGCAAGGGGGGATATTCCCCCCTTGACCTTCCTACGCGGGGGCTGCCGCCCCTCGATTCCACTTTTTTTTTTAACATTTATCACGGCCTGCGGCGCATTCTCTCAAAAATTATTTTCCTGCTTCTGGTTTTTCCTGATTGCCTGATTCCTACTTTTGGTTTGGTCAACGAAAAAAGTCAGCATTCACTAATTACGTATGAACAATTCACAATAGAACTGTCTTTAGTTGTTGACATTTTTTGTTGACTACTTCAAACAGGTGTATCGTTATGATGTCAGCAGCATCTTTCGAGACTCATCAATGAATCAATTGGATTGAATAATTTGTCAGTGCATTTCCCTTCCTAGTCGGAAATGCTTTTGGATACAAAATTCATAAGCATAGTGAGGTGTAGAAACAAAATGTTGAATGAATTACGTAGAAGTTAGCTTCATGAAATTCGAAATTCATTAAACTGATTTTGAAAATCTCACGATATTCGCCATTTAGCTTTGAAATGCACGAACATTTTTACTCACTCCGCTCATTATAACTGAAAGTATCAATCACTAACGGTTCTAGGCACTTGCGATCGAATGAAATGTTAGCCTAGCTCCGGCTCTGGTTTTATCAAAGAGATCAAAGTCGGTGGCGTTTATTGGATCGTATAAGTTTTTATGTTAATAAGAGTGAATTCAGAAATAACGTGGGCATTTCTTTCTTTTTTAGACCATTTCTTTACCATTTTGTTCGAAAATTAGTGTGATAGGCTTGGATTTGCGCAATTGGGAATTTAATAAATGAGATAAAAAATTTCAGGTCAACAAACAACTTCAAAAAATGTCCATCAAACGATTTTAGATTTATCAGTTTGGGCCGGTCCATTACTGGTCCTTGAAACACAGATCTGATGATCCTTTGTTTCGTAACCCGTTCATCATGTAAATCTCGAAAACCTTCCAGTCCCTACCAGGAACCTGTCTAGAGCGGCAGGTCCCATTTTGAAGACATTTTCGGGTTGGACTACATGACTTCCTAGTGTCCTGAACCTTAGTGAGGAGAATTTCGGGCATTCACATATGACGTGAACGCCCGTCTCCTCACTTAGGCCACAGGTGCAACTGGGGTTATTAGAGATTCCCATTTTTGCCAGGTGCTTACTTAGTCCGCAGTGCCCGGTGATCGCACCCACCACCCTCTTGATGCGTGACCTGTCCATATTTAGCAGTTCTTTGGCCCACTTCCCATCGGGCACCGGGAAGAAACGCTTTGTGTGCATTCCTCCTTCATAAGTGTTCCAATGGTTAGCGAATTCCGACCTCACCCAACTCTTTATTGCTTTTACGCATGCCGAGTGTGGGATGGGTGTGAGAGGTTCTGGCCCGCAACCCAATGTAGCCGATCATCTAACGATACAATAAATATATCCAATTTTTTACGAAATTTAATTGACTCATTAAAAAAGCCATCCAGTTTCATGGCTTACTTACAGTCTGGCTAAATTTGCATACCCATTAGTTTATCTCTGGGAGTTGCGGGAACCGTGAACTATTTTCAAATGTACTCATATTTTCATATTAAATTGTTGTTTTGCTTGGCCAATAAACATAAATTTATCAAAATCGTTGTATTGCTTTGAAGTGGCCTAATTCGTTGACGAGGCAACGAATGGAAATGCATTATGTAATTAATGATTTTATTCGACGAACAAAGTTGGCTGATTGGGACGCTAACGCCTCTTCAGTGCACCTTTGTCGCGAGATCATGTGCATATCAGTAAAACAGAGAGTGGTGTTAGCAAACATCTGTTATCGGCAATAACAGAGAATGCACTGAACAAACATCTGTGATGTGTCTAGCTTATATACACCGTATTCTACGATTGATTCGTTTTGTTGATAGATCTCTCACCTCTATCAGAAATAAACTTGCTTTGCCACACAGTTTACATTACTAGTTCTCACCATAATACAATAGAAGAGCTTTCAATTTCAGTGACGGATGTCAGATTCTTTTATTTTCATGAAAATATAGGTTCATACT
>CM055403.1:16608004-16637770 GCA_029228625.1 Pseudolycoriella hygida | reverse complement strand
GTATTTACGCAAATACTGAAAAAAAACTATCTCTTATCATTTTGGGCAGAGAAATTTATTTTCGCCCATTCCATGGCTCCCAGTGCCCAGACCCCTGACCCGATTCCAAAAAAAAAAAATTCCCCAGTTTTTTGGTATCAAATGCTTTCATTTGTTACCAAATTGAGCAATTTCCGTGCTTTACTTGCTGAGATATTTGCAAAAAAGCTTCACCGACCTTCGAAAAACCATGTTTATGGTCACTTCCTCGACCATATCTCCGGAACCAATTGATCGATTTTGCTCATCTTCGAACTTGAATCATGGGAGGCATGTACCTTTCAGGGAAAAAACAGATTAGGCTGATCGGTTGAGTCGTTTGGAAAAAAAGTGGAGACGGACGGACGGACGGACATTTTTTTTTATTGCTGAATCGTCATCTCTAGACGATAATAGATGCATCCCCCTCACTCCCACCTCGATCTACCCCATGTTACAATAAAATTGTTTGTAGTAAACGTATATGACCTCTTGTTCTTCGTACGGGTCCAAAAATTGAAAATATAAATTTTCTAATTGTGAGGTAATTGATAAAAATGATTTTTCACCATACATTTTTGAAAATTTGCAGAGGGTGATGAAAAAAATGTTGTATACAGTCGTTTTTATATTTTTAATCAGGAAACAACATTATTTTGAGCAAAATAGGTCGTGAGTTGAAAAAAAAAACATTTTGCATTTGACGACGCACCCTAGTGTATAAGTTGGTTAAGGTCGTATATAAGTCAGTTAAACCAACACACCTAAAAACGTGAACGGTTAAACTAACACAACTCCAGCTTATGCATTAAAGCATCGTACTGAATAGACGCGTATATAAGCGCTTATACTAACACTCGGAGCTTCGTTCCTCGTGCGTATACACCACTTATATATACTTCTATGCAGTAATATACTACAATATTTAGATATTGTCTTGCTGTTGCGTAGAACTACTTTATAATTATGACACATCTCGCATACCTCACGAATACGATGATAAGCTGTATAACTATGTATGGATCATGTATTGATGATATCTACGTTACCAACACATCACCATTTCATTAAATTACAATACATCAACCATACATTCAATACAAAACTTCACCAATATGTGAATTTAAAAATTACGTAAAAATTGTGTAATTTATAAGATATTTAAGATAACACCAAGAAATTGATTGTAAGATATTACAACTTTAAAAAATGTGTGTTTATTGGTGACAATTCTCAAAATTTATACATTTTTTAAAATTATAATATTGTAGTGTTTGTGATATTCGAAATAAATAATGCAAACATCGTTCTTATGATACATGAGTATATTTTAATATTTGTCGTTTCCCGCACCTCTTAGAGTGGCATTTTACCGTTCACCTAACATTTAACCAAGAGAAGTTTACCACAAAATTGTTATTCTACTCTTTAACAATGTGCACTTAGCATCTAATGGAAATTAAACCCTTATTTTGTATAGAATTTCCGAGAAGTCGAATACACCAAATAACATACGTGGATATCACAATTCGAAATTAGCAAACTCTACACAATAGTTACCATGCACACATCAAATGTATAAACACATTTAAGGATAATTACCCTCATTAATGAATTTGAAATTTTATCCAAAAATGTTCTGGTGAAAAATGCTGCTTCTCTCCCACAAGTTCGTTTTACTGTGTGCTCAGAACAAGCGATGTACTCTTTGAAGGCACTGTGAAAATATAAAAAAAATCGTTCATTCTGACGAAGGCTTGACTTTTGTTTTTTTTTTTCCAATAATTAATTAATCGGTTGATAAACGCCACCTTGTTACCAAATTTGTGAGAGTATTCAATATAAATTAAGGAAGGTGAAATTTGGGGTTGAAACCGTAGTCACCGATTAAACTGGATTAATGAAATTACAATTTATACCCAAAATATTTTTAAATTTCGAGTGTGAGAAGACTTTAAGTCAATTATTTACCCTGTGTTAATGTGTTATTGCAATCCTGTCAATGAAGGATTTGTGAAAGGGAAAGGGTAAAATGTATTTTCACAGTTCAGGCCCGATTAGAGGGTGTGAACTGGGGTAAATCCACCGGGCCCAGGCTTTAAAACACAGCCCGACCGGTCGATCCGAGAGCCCGCCCTGTGGCTGAAAATTAAAAAAAAGTGCATATGAATGTTCAATTTTTCAAAATTTTCGCGTGCCGCGCTGGAACATATACAACGACTTAGTTAAAGAACTAGCTTTTTACAATCGTTTAAGGAAAGACAAACTGACGAAACAAAACAAATATGCTGATTTCGGCGTATCATGCTCTCACATAGCGAAATATGTGATTTCATCAGTATACACCTATGTTTTGTCGGACTATGTGTATACAAGCGCAGACACAGAACAAATATAATTTTTGAATATATGAACATTCAGCACTAGCTTTTAAACATCCGTTAATCTATTAATAAAAGCCCTAAATTTTTGTTAATATTTTCGGAAGTCTAGATGTGGCAGGTGGTTGACCATTTACATTAAAAAATGAGAATCGTCACTGGGCATGCACAAATCTGGAAGTTCCATCTGAGATGGTATTAACTCTAGATGTTTTTGGCTTCATCGGCGAACCGCACCACTACGTAACAAAGTACGCAAACTTGCTTCTCGTAGAGTGAAAAGAATGAAAAAGTCGATGGAAATTTTATAAATTCCAATGGTAACAGACCTCAAAGTAGTCAACACATGCCCTGGAATACAATATTTCCACGTTTTTTGAAACCATTACGAGAATTATTCTCGACCGCGATTTCTACAACGGATTAAAGTTTTTTCACATTTTAAGTGGAAGGCGAAGATCCAATGTCAAAAGAGCGTTCTCCCCGTTCGTCGTACGTAAAACTGTATGTGTACGTGAAAGCCTGTGGCATCTAATAATTGGGTTGAATTTGCATTCTAACGCAGCGCGGGTAGAGCGAGGACTCCATCATCATCATCAAACTTAATAGACCCGTTATACCTTTCGTTGTGAGGTCTTCACGTAATGTAGCGAGTGCTACATGTATCATTTTCTCAAATCAAAAGTCTGTGGCAGATACGGATTGAATCCGCACCCAAAGTAAACGCAATTGCAAAACATATGAAGGGACCCGCATGTATCCGAATAGATGTGGCAAACAGAGTTGATGTTACGAAAAGACTCGAACGTATTTAAGTAAATATTACCTTAACTCTTAAGTGTTTGAAATTACGTCCACATCAAGTTGCATTGGAAATTTTGATAGGGCATATTGAAGAAACGATGTAAGAGAACCCTCCCGAAAGCACAAAATTGATCTCCAAACAGACAAAAATGTTGTCCACAATTTTCTCTACAACATAGCAAAAAACAATTTTTTTTGTTAAGGACCGGCTTTAGGACCGACTTAGGGCCATAAGAAAATGCCTCTTACATGACACATACTTCCATAGACAAAAATGTTTCCCTCAATCTGCTCTGTAATATGACAAAAAAATGTTTTTTTGGTTAGGGCCGACCTTAGGACCGATCAGAGGCCCACTTGAGCCCCAAGCACAGGCCCAAATTTGTTTATGAATTTAATTCGGTGCACGGTTACCTCTCAAATAGAAAAAGAATCAACAAAATCGGTTAGGATTTACCCGATTTATGTAAACAACACGTTGGGCCTAGTTTTAGGGTCCTGGCTGAGTCCAAGGGCATCTAAGGAAACAACTTTCTTCCATAAAATGTGAGACATTTCTAGACCTCTCGATTAAAAAATTTTGTTTGAAAATTGAAAGAGATTTATAATCGAGTTATGTACAAAAAAAATGTAGGGCCTTAGCAGAGACTCGTTTTTAGTGCCCTAGCTAAGTCCAAGGGCTCAAAATCCAAAAGTTTCTTCTACAAATTGTTCGGCCATGCCCCTATCTTTCAAACAAAAAAAAGTATGACAATCGGAATAGATTTACTCTATTTATGTGCAAAAAACACGTATGGCCCTAGCATAGAATCGTTTTTAATGGCCTAGCTAAGTCCAAGGACTCAAATCCAAAAAAGTTTCTTCCATAGATTGTCGGCCATGCCCAGGTCTTTGAAACAAATTATGAAAATCGGAAAATATTTACTCGAGTTATCAACAAAAGACCAAAAACCGCTTAAAGGGCCTTAGCTCGGCCGCCCTTGGGCCGACAGTGCCCAGGTTCAATCCCATAAATCCCAAATCACCTTTCAGGGAAAAAAAAAGTTTTAGAAAATCGGTTGAGTTTTACTCGAGTTATCGTGTTGACGGACGGACATTTTTTTTATTGCTGATTCGTCATTTAAGGACCATGATCGGTGCTCCCCCCTACTCCCGGGTCGAAATTCGGATGGTTACAAACGTCGTGGTAAACGCAATAGACCCCTTTTCGAAGAACTTCGTTCTTCATACGGGTCTAAAAATGTTGAAATGTATGGAAAGTACGATTTTTTAACCTTCTTAGGGTATTTGTACTTTATGGATGGGATCGGAAGGTTTCGATTGATAAAATTGTTTCCTGCGTTACAGACACTTAGTAGCTTGAGGGACTTTTATCACAATACAAGAATAGTTTGGAAATTTCAACACACACACACAGCACATGTTTATATTTTCTGTAAATTAGTGGTGAGCGGGCGGCCCGAAAATCTTAAAAAACCAGACCCGAATTAATTTGACGGGTCGGGTCAGGTCGGGTTGAGATTTCATCGGGTCAGGTCGGGTTTTACTTTCATCTTGTCGGGCCACGGATCAGACCCGATTAAAGTTCGGTCGCGTCAGGTTGACAAACACGTTAATGAACTACAAAATAAAGCACCAAGTCATATCTGATCGTCCGGTAGTCTGTGTCCACTTTTTCTCCTATACGGCTGCACCGATTACCCCAACCTTTTTTTGCCTAATAAGGTATATGTGTTCCACGATTCAAGTTCGAAGATGGGCAAAATCCGTCGAGTAGTTCCTGAGATATCATCGAAGAAGGGACCAAAAACGTGGTTTTTTGAAGGTCAGTGAAACTTTTTCGCATGCATCTAGACAAGTATTTCATGGAAATTGTTCTTGTCGGTGTCTAATTAAAGTTTTCGATGTCCTTTTGAAACCCTTTTTGTGAATATGAAATACATACATACATACATCTTTCGGGTTCGAATCGGGTCGGTTTTCGAAAAAAGCTCGGCCCTACTGTAAATCTTCTTGCCTCATCCAAATAGTACGCACTCAATAATGACTATTTTTATATCATTCCTCTCCCCCTCGTACGCAAAAACGTATAGAAAAAAATGTTCGAATGTGTGAAACGTGTATGTAAGGCGCATTTACGGATGGCACCCAAAATAAATCAATCTCAGTGAATAAAATTGTTCACATATGGTAGCCAAGAATTTTCGAAGTTTTTTCAGTGTAGCGATGAAAATTGTTGCAGGTGTTTCTAAGATGCGAACATGTTTACCCTCGTTAGGCTTAAACCATCTTAACCGATCGCAACTGATAAAAACATTGTCAATTTTTTTTGTTGCGCTAATAAATACGCAATGTCTGCTCAAACAATCCTTGTTCTTCTAACGACAAAAACCAATGTTAATATCAAAAATGTTATTTAAAATAAATAAATTCCTTGACAAATAGAGCGAGTTTTTGAAAAACAGGTGTAACAATACGTATTGTCACTTCATGACTGACATATGTCTCACTTTGGATAATTAGGATGACGGCAATATTTCCATCTTCATCTTCATCTACTCTAAGCCCACGTAATAAATGAGGATAATACGCTTATCTTAAAATAAATTTCGACTCGAATACACTGTGTGTTTAAACAATTTAGAGAAAGTTTCGGAAAACGGTTTAAGGACGCTAGAGGTGTATATAGGACATGAAACATATAAAATGTATGGTATCTTGATACACGAAATGGAGTAATTATATTTGTGATTGTGCAAAAAGGAAATACGGTGGCGCGTATAATAGGTAAAAGGGATAATGAATCTGATTATCCTTGCGTATACATTTTACGAATAATCCTGGCAAACTTCGCCAAAGAATGGAATACTTGAATGAAATGTCTGCATGGAATTTAGCTTAATGTTTGAACAACAGCCAGAGTGTTTCAATGCCCTTTCGGATCGCATAACTCATTTATTGTATGTTTTTGTCTGATATTTAGCGTATTTATCTTTTCTTGAAAGTTTCGCTGTCCCATCTTCTACTGTTCATTTCAAATTAAATCAAAACTCGTTTTAATGGCGAAAACTTGGGCTAAAACCATTTTCTTGTTCGGGAACAGCGTGAGAGATTCATTTCATTGTCGCAAAAGTTGACATTGACAATTCTTTTATCTGACCTGACTGAGTAGCACCAGTAACACGTAAACAACGACAACATAATAAATTAATTACCCTTTGCTCTTATGTCAATAAAAGCAAAAAAAATTGAATCTAATGGTGAGGAGTCTGACTCATTCGTGTGATTGTCTAAAAATAGTTACCCGACTCTACAAAAACAGCAAAGTAGTTATCTTTGTAACTAGTGTGGTATTTTGTAATATCAAACTGACACTAAGCAGTGCGGAAAAATGAAACGTCAGTTAGGAATAATATATTTTGTTAAAGTGCGAAAGTTTGCGGTCAGAGCGGAGTGAGAGCCATAATTCGCTCAAGTTGGAATTCAATTTTATCCCAAGTGTAACACAATATTTTTTGTGCATGCTCTTGAGAGTGTTTCCACGACAAAATGTTCGTGGGAGCGGTAAAAAGATAACTACTTTCCCACCGGCAAGGATATGTAACTTTCTCACCGATTTTTCACACGAGTTTTCTCACCGCAAGCATGAGAAGGTTATTACTTGTTCGAGGTGAGAAAATATATAATTCCAGTAGGAGCGAAACATTGCGACCAGAGCAAAGCAATGGATGCACTTTTCTGCAGTAAAAAAAAACGCAATCACTGTTCACTTTTTCAAAAAAGTTCAGATATTCCCGCCAGTGATAAGTGAACACATTCCCTTAAGAATCGTATAGGAATCGTGTGGGAATGTATTATGCCATGGAAAATTTGTATGACGAAAGAAAAAGCGTTCCCATATTCCGTCCGGGTTACGTCCGACTAGTCAGATATTTTACGTGAGCGAAACTCTTCAAAATTAATTTTTTTTGGAAGTACGTACGTAAACTATTAACACACGTGTGAACGATATCCAATCGTGTGAGAATAATCCGAGTAGTATGTTATTTGCAAGTACCTGGCGTTGGGACTCGAAGGAGGTTCTGACTATTTCTTTACGTAAGAGAGGAGGCGTGTGAGAGACTAATTTGGTCTCCCAAATGTCAATTTCCAGAATCATGCCCGCAGCGGTATCGGAGGGCGTGACGCAGTCCCCACACCCCAAAAAAAAACGTCCACAAACCCAAAAAACTCCATACAAAAACCTTTGGGACAAGGAGCCATATATAGGCGAACTTTTGATTTTTTCACTTCGCACCCCTCCCTTTCCAAATTATTTGAAAAAAAAAATTACCTCGCAGCAGCTTTCAAACGAGCCCTCACTAATCAAAATCGGTTGAAAATTGGCTGAGATATCGAGGTTTGAAAATGACATTTTTCTATGGGATTTGAATATTTCTATTATTCTCATCATTATGAAAACCATCTATTAATAATTTTCGATCTCGAGAACTAGACAGCCGATCTTCCTGAAATTTTCAGGGATTGTCAGTCTCGGCCCCAAATGAAAAATTTCATATGCCGCTTTTCCGGGAAAATTCTGGAAAAGCCGTGGCATGAGGAAAAGTGGTCAATTTTGAGGGTTTTTTAGGTAATGCTCAGAGTTTTCGAATTTTAGCTCCGGAATGATAATAGCTAAAGAGTTGGTTTCTTCGAGAAAGTTATAGAGTTTGGTCAGGAGAATTTTTTGGGATCTTAAGAAAATGGCTGCAAGCAGTCAAACTGGCACCATCTTGAATTTTCCCAAGCAATTAGATTTTTTTTCGGTTTTCGAATTTTAGCTTCGGAATGACAATACTTAGAGAGTTAGTTTCTTCGGGAAAGTTATGGAGTTTGATAAGGAGAATTTTTTGGAATTTTCAGAAATCTGCCAAAGTGACGCCATCCTGGATTTTTGTTAGGTATAAATTATGCTTCTTTGGGTTTTCGAATTTTAGCTCCGGAATGATAACACTTACAGAGTTAGTTTCTTCTAGAAAGTTATAGAGTTTAATCAGGAGAATTTTTTGGTATCATTAGAAAATGGCTGCCAACTGTCAAAGTGACCCAATCTTTAATTTTTTGCTAAATTCTGAATAAGAATACCTAGACAGTTGGTTTCTTCAGGACAGTTGTATGAATCAGTGAGAAGAATTGGTGACACGAAGTTTTCCGAAGGTGGCACGAAGTGTTTCGAAGGCAGGCGAAGGTGCCACAGAAGGTAGCCGAAGGTGATAAGAAGTGTTCCGCTGGTAGCCGAAGGTGTTGAAGAACAATTTTTTATTTTAGAAAATTTTTTTTCTGAGAAAATTTTTTTTTAGGAAAATTTTTTTTTTCTGAGAAATTTTTTTTTGGAGAAATTTTTTTCGGAAGAAAATTTTTTGGAGAAAAATTTTTGTTGGAGAAAATTGAAGACAAATTTTTTTTCGGAGAAATTTTTTTTCTAAGAAAATTTTCTTTTTTGAGAAAATGTTTTTTCGGAGAAAAATTTTTCAACAACTGAAAACTTCCAAAACGACTCATATCACAACAAAAACCTCTTAAAAGGTAGAGTGTGACGCAGTCCATAAGTCTGCTTCCGCTTTTGTTTCCTATTGCGTAGATTGTTTAAGGTAAAATTAAATTTTTGCGTGTGAAAACTGAAAGTACAGAAAAATTATTCCGCTGGTGGGTCCGGCATTTGTGACGTAATTTTGTGACACAACGTAATTTTGTTTTAAAAAAGCGCCGTAATTTTTTCAGTAAATTAGAACTTTTTTTTTTTAAAGCTATTTATTTATCGTTCCTTATGATTTTCGTGTGGAACACAAAGTACAAATTAAAAAATTAAAAAAGAACAATTTTTTTTGGTTGCGAAAATAAAATTATAATAAAAAAATCTCTTAGTCTAGTATCTGGGGTAACTTTTTTTTTTTATTTATTTTCGTTTTAAATTTTTGTACTTAATTTGTTTGGCTTACGCATGGGATCAATAATTATTTTTAGCTATGATTTTCACATACAAGATTTAAATAAATAAACAAATACATTAAAAATTTGGCTAAATAAAATAAAATAAAATCGTACCTTAAAGTAGAATAAAGTATATCACATCACAGAGTGTATCACAGAGAAGCTTCAGTTCAAAAAAAAGTACGGGGATATTGCAAAAAATTTTAAACTTTTTCCTAACACTTCCAATTTCACTCTATATTTGAATTTTTTAAGGCTAATCACTTCTCTCGTATCACAGTTAATGTTATTATACTCATTTCTTGCTCTTTCTAACACAGCATTGGATGAATTCTTTGACGACATTTTGTTAAAAATATGCAGATCGTTGGCCCGTCTTGTGCTAAAGTTGTGTACGTTGTTGTTCATCAAGAGCCGAAAGTTGTGTTTTGTGAGAGAGTGCACTAATTTGTGTACCGCAACTATCCGTTCAACTTCGGCAAGTTCGGAAACTGGCATGATGTTGCTGCTGTATAAGTATGTTGTTGATGTGTACCTTGGCAGGCGGAACAGAGCTTTGATGCAGCGATTTTGAATGATTTGGAGCTCCTTCATTTTGTATGCAGGGCATTCTCCATAGATCGAAAGCATGTATTGAACATGGTTGTGGACGTAGGCGTAGTATATCTTCTTCTTGCATTTGGTCGGCAGATATTTGCTTTTTCGCCACATCAATGAGATGAAGGGCGTGATTTGCTTTTTTACGTGATCAACATGTTTGCAGAATGTCAATTCATCATCAACTACCAGGCCAAGATACTTAAACTGGGTGACTCGATTGATAGTAGTTCCATCGATTGTAACAGAGATATCACTCATAGTTCTTGCATTGCCAAAAGTTAAGTAGCAAGTTTTGACCACATTCACAGATAAGACGTTTCGACAAAGCCAAGTGTGCAGCAAGTCAGCGTCATGTTGCATTGCTCTACGAATGGCATCACCAGAGTCAAGCGCGTATACTAGAACTGCATCATCTGCGTACAAAATCAGCTCACCAATGAAGTCAAGATGTAGCAGATCGTTGATGTAAAGTATAAAGTTGAGCGGTCCTAACTTCGAACCTTGTGGAATACCAACATTAACGTTCCTGAATTGACTCGAGTGGTTCCCGATTGACGTGGCTGTTTGTCTATTCATGAGGTACGAAGACATCAGCTCCGAAGCATTATTGGATAAACCGAGTCTTTTTAATTTCTTAGTTAGACGTTTAGGATCCACAGTATCAAATGCTTTTTCAAATCAATGAATATCGCCGTGACAAGTTTCTTCCGGAAGTTGGATTTTACAAAGTCGATGAACTGGCGAGCGGCACCCTCAGAACTTGAATGCTTTAGAAATCCGAACTGGTTTCCAACGAATAGTTTCAGTCCATCAAGATATTCCATAAGCTGTTTAAGAAGAAGTTGTTCAAAAATTCTCGATAACGATGGGAGCAGCGTCAAGCCCCTAAAATTCTCGATATCACAGTCACCAGATTTATGGACTAGCTTTAGACGTCCTTTGAGCAATTCACTTGGGAAATCACATGATTGAACCATCGTATTAAAGCAGTTGGCAATAGTGAGTGCTAGAACTAGAAATGTTGATTTCAGGAGCTGAATTGGAACCCTATCAAAACTTGTAGATTTTTTGTTCGGAAGACCATTAATAGCTTCAACCACATCGTTAGAGGAGACAGGTTTAAACGACCAGTTGTTTGATGAGTAGTCCGGGTACAGCAAATCAATGTCGTCGGTGGTGTAGCCATGAATGCCTATAATCGATGTTGCGAGTTTCTCACCGGCGGTACAGAAATGTTCATTGACAACGTCACACGAGTTAGCACTGTCTTGCAACTGAACTCCGTTGATTGTGATGGTTGAATCAATTTTTTTCTTCGTTTGGTTAAAAAGAACGTCCTTGTACAATTGCCAAGTTTTTCGTGCATCCCCAGAAGCAGCTTCAATTCTCTCTCGCTCGAAGACACTTCTACGTTTTTCGTTCTCCACTCTGACGAAATTTTTTAGCCGCAGATATTCGCATTTAATGTGAACATTGCCTGGGTAAAGTAACGAGAGATGGTATAAGCGGTCCCGTTCTCTAATTGCTAGTATAATTTCTCTGTCCACATGAATCTTCAAAATGCGATGGTCCGATTTAATGTTCAAAGTAGAATGACATTCAGCTACAATATCAGCAAGTGCCTTATTGAGTTCGTTGCCACAAGAAATTTCCGATGCACCAATCAAATTTTCAACCATTTGGGAGGCTAGATGGAGGTCAAATTTAGTTTTCTTTGTAACGCAGGCAATTCGACGGATCTTAAGATTTATCGAGCAATATAGTGCAGCATGATCTGATGTTTGAGTATGAACGACTGATAGCTTATATTGGTGCCGTAGCATGTTTGTGAACGCTAAATCTAAAATTGTCTTTGACGGCATACGTGTGTATGCATGGCTGGCTACTTCGTTTAATAGTCCAAATCCGTGCATTTCGATAGAGTCCAGGAGCTTTTTGTGTTTGTAGTCATCCAGCTGGTCCATGTTTAGGTCACCCATCACTATACAGTTTACTTTGTCTAAGCAGAAATGCTGTAGCTCGTCAAGAAAAGTTATCATACTGACCGAGCGTCGATAGGGTACTGCCAAGTTGATATTGATGAGTGGAATATGTATGATCAAGAATTGGTTAAATTCTGGAGAAACCAAGTCACAAACTTTGAGGTTCCATTCGAACAAACTTCTGCGTATTATCAAGTGATATCAAACGTCACACTCTACCTTTTAAGAGGTTTTTGTTGTTTTCTTACAGCTTACGCACAGGATTCTGAGCGTAAATCAGGTACAGCATGGCCTGTGTATGTACTGGGAGTCTGATAATGACGTTATTAAACTACAAACGTCAAATCCTAGCTATTATGGCTGAAAAAAAAATTTTTTTTTCTTCCTTTTTAGTCAATTTTTTTACACTCGTAACTATAAATGAAATTTATATGACGGATTCGCATATGAAAGCGGACAGCCTACTGCGACCCACTCATACTTCGATGATACGTTTGAAAGAGATAATAGGATGGGCAGGAGATGAACTCTTTCATATGAAATACCCGGTATTCTCATTGTTGTTTTTAACTGCTCATTTTTTTATAGTTGTATGAGCAGGCCAAGGCCCATCCACGCTTTTAGTGCAGCGTCAGCTTAAGTCAAAGTCTACAACATTTCATGACGAAATTCATGGAAAATGAAGAAAAATAGTGTACGTACCAGGTTATGCACCTTTACATGAAATTTCATATACTTTGACGTAAGCTGGTGTCAAACTAAACGCGCGGATCCACGCCCACGTGTCAACGGCTTATGTCAAAGTATGGTGATTTTCATGATACGATGCATAAGCTGTCAAACTAGTGATATTGAAACTATTGACATCTTAAGCATCAATCATGAAAATCACTATGGTTTGACATAAGCCATTGACGATTGGATTGTTGTGACTACTCACCTGTTTAATTACTTTTACGTTTAAAACGTCATTTTGACAGTTGGAATAGACTTTAACAGACTCAAATCTAGGTTGATGAAATAGAATGATAATAAAAATAAAATTCGATGGTTGGTATCGTACCAGAAGAGTTTGATAATTCATTTTTGAGCATTGCTCTTAAAACAAATAGAGTTCTTAAAAAAACTCACCAGCAAACTGCTTTAACTCCATCCATTCCATCACCTTCATTGCGGGTATTGTTGTACTGATGCTGCTGATGCTGTTGATGTAATTGTTGCTGTTGATTGTGTTGATGGTATTGTTGTTGTTCTTGGTAGTGTTGCTGCTGTTGGTACTGTTGTTGCTGTTGGTACTGTTGCTGCTGAAGTTCATGTTCGTTTGGAGTGGTTTGTGAAATTTTGTTCATGATGCTCTGGTAGCGCTTCGAACACAATTCATGTTGACTTTTAACGTGTCGCATACACGGTGCGTGTCGAAGAAAGTCTGTTAAGAATAAAACAATCGTTGGTGTATTCTAATTACACGAATAATTTGATTTTTTTTTCAAAAGTACACAGCGAAGGAATCTCAAATTCGTGCGACTCTTTGTCGCATTTATACGAAGAATTAATTGTGCGCACATTACTGGATGATGACAGAAAAAAGTAGAGGCGAATGGCTGGAGGTAAATCTTCTTCAACCTTAGCTTGATTTCTAGTAGATTCAATTCTAATGACAGTATAACTGCGTGCCAGTGCCACTAATTTATCATTTTTAGATTTTGTTGGGTATTGTCTACCGCCGACACAACTTAATCAAATTAAACTTCTTCTCATATAAATTTCCTCAAAATAAAAAAAATAATTTCCTCTAAATAAAATCACAACAAAAACCCTTTTTGAAAGGGGAACGTGACGAAAGTCCTCGTCCCTTCTTCCAAAACAACTTATATCAATTTGGGTGACGCTTACAGCTTCAGAACGTAAAAAATTCTTGTGAAATATTTTTACTTTTGATTAAAAAAAATGCGTCGCCAATGCCGGACCCCCCAATATTATAGTTTTTCTGTCTTTCAGATTAGACACCAAAAAAAAAATTAAGTTTTGCGTGATGTGCGGAGTACGGGTAGTCAAATTTTTGCCGTGCTAAATCTGAAAGCGCAGAAAAGTTGTTACGTTGGGAGGGCCCGGCATTTGTGACGCATTTTTTTAATCAAAAGTGAAAATATTTCAAAAGAATTTTTTGCGTTACGAAGCTGTAAGTGTCACCCAAATTGATATTAGTTGTTTTGGAAGAAGGCGTCAGAAGACTTGCGTCACGTTTCCCTTTCAAAAATGTTTTTGTTGTGATATCAGTAGTTTTGGAAGAAAAAATTTACGGCGAAAAAAATTTTCGGCAAAAAAAAATTCCAGCGAAAGAAATTTTCCGGCAAGAAAAATTTCAGGCGAAAAAAATTCCGGCGAAAAAAATTTTCTTTGACACGAAACATCTTCTCCAACAAAAAAAAAATAATTTTCCCCCTAAGCAGTTTTGGAAGAAAAAATTTTGGGCGAAAAACAAATTTCCTTTGACACGAAACATCGATCTGCAACAAAAAAAATTTAATTTTCCCCCTAAGTCCGTTTCATACCACCGTCGGTCATTTTGTTGGTCACCCGCACACACTACACACACAATCCAATAACTTTTTCTTTGACACCAAACATCTATCTCCAACCAAAAAAAAAAATTTTAAAAAAAATTAATTTTTCCCCTAAGTCCGTCCCATACCACCGTCGGCTATTTTGTTGGTAACCCTGACACACTACAATCCCAACCCATCAACTTTTCCTTTGACATCAAACATCTATCTCCATCCTAACACAGTCCAAAAATTTTGCTCATATTTAACGCATACTTTGAATACAAAATGTTTATATGGGCTTTATATGGCGCCTCCTAAGAGCCCTGGCCCCTCCCTGGACCCTCCCTTTTTTAAAATGTCATATGGCGTAGAATGCCCACCCGAAGGTCTCTGCAAAATTTCAAGAAAAGTTACCGTTTTCGAGCACGAGCCAAAGAAGTTGGTTTTCATACAAATGGTTCTGGAACTAACTAACCCACTAACTAACGTAGGATGTTTCCATTCCATTCCATATTTCTATGAAATAGCATTTAAAAGCCACTCACAATTCTTAATCCTACTTCCAATTGTTTAACAAAAATCGAAAAACTAAAAGTGCTGATTTCGTCGTTTACGACTCATCAGTACACCTTGTCTTAAGACCATGTGTATATCAGGATTCAAGCGGGTCGACTTTAATCTGCCGAAGGTACTGCAGCCATAGTAAAATATTATACTTCTATGGGTGCAATTGTACCAAAACGAGAATTTTTTCAATTTTTACCTTGATGGTACGACGCAAATGAAAAAGGCAAAACTTAGCTGTATATATGGTTCCGAAAAAAAAATTTCTGAATTTTTTGATCGTATGGGGACTTGCGTCACGGGCACATCGCTACCGCGCGCCCATGATCAAAGTCCTCTAAATAAAAGCTTTATCGGTGCACGGGTCTAGGACTTAGTTGAGTTGACGGAGTCAGACAAAAAGATTATGAAGGTAAGCCCATCACTGCCAAGTCAGGGCAATCTAAAATGCTACCACAACCAATTAGTTTGTTAGTCTACACATTTGAGATTCCTCTAATGTACTACAATAAATCCAATTTTATTTATAAATAAATTTAGTTTTTTCCAAATTAAATTAGTTGTTATACATAAAATAGAGTGATAACAATGTATTAAGCGTCAACATCACCTCTAGTACCAGATAGTCATAGCGCATTGGAAACCAAACGGTTATGAGGCATTATAATTGAATAAATTAGTTGACTGTAATACTCAAAAACCGAAAATCCTTTACATTACACTCTAATTTAAGTACAATACGTACGTGCCTTCCTGATAAGGTCCATCGTCGCAGAGTTCATGTATCACTTCGCCAGTACCATGGTACAGCTTATTAAAATGTGTCCTTTGTTGCATGTTCATACATCTTCGTGTGTAGCTTCGGATACATTGTAATCCAGCATGTAGATCACTGTTAAAACAAAAACAACAATTTAATTAGCGTAAATACGAGGAGACGAGTTGGTTTGCCGGGATTGCCGTAGAGGTTATGTGAGTTGAATGAGAGAGTGCTTTGTGTAAGTTGGTTGCATGTGTAGTGTATAGTATATAGTGTGTGGGATATTGTAATTAATTGATATGGTTTTGACTTGGTGGAAAGGATGCCGTTCGCTATATATGCGTGTATAAAGAGATAATGGAAATTTAAGATTACCTGTAATCTTTACAAATTAGAGAGGATGTATTAACAACATTGCACTATAAGCTTGGCATTATGATTGGTTCCGATAACTATAAAATATTTGCGATCCATCTCAATGATATACCTATTTCAATTGTATACGTAACAAATGTTTATTATGAAATCTGTATCCGATTGAGGCAAACATCCCAACAGATTTTGATTACTCCGGAAGAAGTATTTATGGCACTGTTATTGGAACGTTATTGACTCATATTTTTTTTTTTTTTCATTTACTCAAAAAAAGGAAACAACGGTTATGCATAATTCGTCGAGAGAATGTTTTACCTTTTCTGTAAATTCAGTTTTCGACAACCTACATGATTGGGACCCGTACGAACTGTACTACGACAATATGAACAATCGGATCTAGGTGTTTGAGTGCATCACATGTTATTATTGATCGTTTTAGATGTTTGAGGGCCAAATATCCCTTCACAACACACCCGAAGAAATATATTGCAAGAAAAAAATACCCACACCGAAATGGAATATCAGCTTTCTCTCTTCCGATTTATTTATTCATTCCTATCAAGCAAACTAAAATTATCTGACTAGATTTCTATAGCACACCTTCCACGTAATTTTGATTCAAGATTCATCCTGATTTTCAAACATTTTGTGTAGGCCAGGCTATGGTTCAACCAGCGTTTTTATCATTCAGAGTTTTATTTCTGACTTTTCAAGACCGTATTGTGAGAGGGCCCCTTTGCGAAAACCTAGAGTTAGGTTCGTACGGATGAAAGCGAACTCTACAAGCGTCTCACATCAGATGAAGTCAAAATGTTTTAACTATGCGCACTTCTTCTTCCTTTTTTCAGTGTCGATCGGCGCGACGCTAAATTTATTTCTAAAACAAATTTTTGTCGGTGGCACGATAAGACTTTTCTCAATACTCTTACAATTCAAAATACTTTCAAATACTTCAAATACTTTTTCAAAATTAAACAATGTACTCAAAAAATATATATCACTTTTGGAAAATGAAAAACATATGAAGGGACCCGTACGTATCAGAATAGATGTGACAAACAGAGTTGATGTTACGAAAATACTCGAACGTATTTAATAAATATTGCCTTACGTCCACATTAAATTGTATTGGAAATTGCCGAGAGGGCAATGTTGAAAAACCCGTCCGAATAAACGATGTAAAAAAAGCCTTCCGAAAGTACAAAACTGACCCCCAAATAGACAAAAATGTACATCTCAATTTTTTCTACAACATAGGAAAAAACCATTTTTTTGTCTAGGGCCGACCTTAGGACCGACCTAGGGTCTTCAGGAGAGGCCTCGGACAAATACTTACATAGACAAAATATTTCCCTCCATTTTCTCCACAACATAGTGAAAAACCATTTTTTTGTCTAGGGCAGACATTAGGACCGACCTAGGGCCATAAGGAAATGCCTCTCATACTCATACTCACACTCCCATACTCACATACGCACAGGGTCCTGACTGAGTCCAAGGGTTTCTAATCAAAAAATTTTCTGCCATAAAACGGGAGACAGTCGTAGACCTTTCGATCAAACAAAATTTGAAAATCGGAAGAGATTTACTCGAGTTAAGTACAAAAAACATGTAGAGCCCTAGCAGAGACTCGCTTTTAGTGCCCTAACTATATCCTAGGGCCCAATCTCAACAAAGTTTCTTCTACAAATAGTAGGGCTTTCATAAACCTGTCTATTAAAAAAACAATTATGAAAATCGGAAAAGATTTACTCGAGTTATGTTCAAAAATCACTTAAACGGCCCTAGCTCGGCGGCCCTTGGGCCGACAGTGCCCAGATTCAATCCCATAAAAGATTTTTCGATTACCTTTCAGGGAAAAGAAAGTTTTTGAAAATCGGTTGAGTTTTAACTCAAGTTATCGCGGTGACGGACGGACATTTTTTTTATTGCTGATTCGTCATCTAAGGACCATGATCGATGCTCTCCCCCCTAACCCCCTGTCGAAAATGGTGTGGTTACAAACGTCGTGCTAAACGCATAAGACCCCATTTTGAAGAATTTCGTTCTTCGTACGGGTCTAAGTAAGTAAGCGAAATAATTGACCAATTTCGCTGATCATGTCAACAATTTATGCTAATATTTCAAAAAAAAAGGATGCGATTATTTGGACGCACGTCCGAATAGCCAGTTCCACTAGTATCGACTAATCGGACGCACGTCCGAATAGTAAGCCCCATTAGTGTAGACTAAATAAGAGAAGCCTGCAAATGAGGCTCGGAACAGGTCAGATCAACCTGAAACCTGACCTGATTTGACTTGAATCTGAAATTTTGATTTTTGACCTGACCTGATTTGATCTGAACCTGAAACTCAATAACCTGAATCAACCTGATTTAAACTGATTTCATTTTACAAGTCATCCCTAACAATTTAAACATAAAAATTTATTTTCTCAAATAAAAATAACTTTATCCTTAACGTGAGTTTTTTTTAATATTTCTCTGGAACCTGCAACATATGTATAAATTTTGTCCAAAATAAAACCAGATTTTATCAAATCAAAATCCGGTCATGTCAGGTCAAAATCAGGTCAGGTCAGGTCTAATTTAGGTCAGCTCAAATTCAGTTCAGGCCAGGTTAGGTTTTTGATTTTCAGGTCCAGGTCTGGTAAAATCTGACCTATTCCGAGCCTCCTGCAAAAAACAAGTGTAAATTGACTGATTTTTATAAAAAAAATTCCATGAAAGGTATTCCAAAAAGTGATCTTAGGATTGTTGATGGGAATTTTCGGGCTGAGCTAGGGTCGTCTAAGTGGTTACAGCTTTTCGGACGCGTAGTACAAAAGGGTCCTATACGTTTACTCCAAACAACTTTATTGTAACATGGGGTAGATCGAGCTGGGAGGTGGGGGAATACATTTATTATCGACCAGTGATGACGAATCAGCAATAAAAAAATGTCCGTCAGTCCGTCTTTACTTTTTTTTCAAACGGCTCAACCGATCACCCCAAACTTTTTTCCTCTGAAAGGTACATGCTTCCCATGATCCAAGTTCCATCCAACTAGTTTCGGAGATATGGTCGTAGAAGCGGAAGTCGAACACGGATTTTCGAGGGTTGGTTTTCGCAAATATCTCAGCAAGTATACCGCGAAAATTGTTCGTTTTGATGTCAAATGAAAGCATTTGATGTAACAAAACTGGAAAAAAATTTCTGTGGAAATTGAGTTTCTTGGCCATATACGAAAGTAGATTTCGCTTTTCGTCTATATTTGCTTTTAGAGAACACGTGTTACAGGGTTTTAGGAAAAAGTGGCCCAATCCTGGAACATGATCACTTCTAGAATTGGACGTGATGTCCCTTACCTCTAGAACTATGGAAGTTACAAAATTGCTTCCAAAGGCGAAGTTGTAAAGAATCAAATTTTAGCGAAAACATTTTTCAGGGTCGTAGGGAAAAGTTACCGAATCCCGGGATAAAGCAACTTCTAGAATTGGAAGGGATGACGCATATCTATGAAACGATGTCAGTTTGAAATTTACTTCTTAATTCAAAGTTGGGAGAATTACATTTTAGAGAAAATAGTTACAAGATTTCTTGGAGGAACTACATTGGTTCTCTTTGTGATATGGTGCAGGGAAGAACATTTCGGTCATCAAAATGAATGGTCTCAGACGTACTTCGGTAAGGCCTTTGACACTACCTTGTGTAATTTCTATGGATCTTTGAAAAGAGCACAAAACATTGGATTGTTTGCTCATGTCTATATCTAGATACGTTCTAGTCTTTTTGCGACATCTATTCTCATACGTATGGGTTTGCTTATGTTTTGTATATAACTCGAGTGAATATTTTCACAAAATTGTATTATTCGATAGTTGTTGTCTATATAAATCGCGTAAATGGGATAATTTTCTTGATTTCTTTTTTATTTGAAGGTAATTCAGGGGATGGGGGTATTTCACGTCGTTATTTTCCTATTTTCTTTATGTTGCCGTTTACCGTTGCTTCGTTCGGTTGTTTCAATATTGTGTTTTAGGATTTTGTGATTTAGGATTAAATTAATGAGGAGATAATCAAAATTGCATTAATTTTCCTGAAATTCTTTACATTTAAAATTGTTTACAATTTACAAATACAATAACCTGGAGGCTAAAGAATATTTGGAACGGTTTAGAAAAATAAAAGTGAAAATACGAATAACTATGAACTCCAGCTTCACGGTCTACTCATCCTCAATATCAAGTATACAATTCGAATCAATTCAAGTAGATTAATAGAGTCATTTGTGTTGAACATGTTCTAATATGTTATGCCAGAGCGGTACATGATCAAAGTACTTCGCCTTAAGTGCCTTTCGATCTGTTCGAAACGTAAGTAGAACAACCTAACGATTGCTCAGAATTTCAACGGGAAAACTTTAAAACTTTTATCATCATTAGTACATAAATTGTGAATTTCAATATCAATGTAAGTGAATGCTCCAACATTATAACTTCGTTTGTTGAGCAAAATGCAGTTTATTATTATGTGGTAGATTTAAATCAATTAGATTCCAAGCAAATAGAAGACTTGAGTTGTGTTCATCGTGAATTCAAATTAATGATCAGTATAATGTTACCTATGTTACTGAGATTAGAGCATTTTGGTATGTGTCAAGGTATTGTGCAGTTGAAATCATTTCAATCAATCTAATTAAGTTGCTTTACTCCTTCATTAGTCAGTTCAGTGTTTGTCGTTCATCAACAGCATTCGTTTTAAAAAAACTTTTTGATTTGAAAGAAGACATTTTCAATGTGAACATTAACTTTTTCACAAAAAAATGTAATAGCCTCTTGCTAATGAAAACTTCAAAAGCAGAAAATTCACTTGCACTGCAATAGCAAAATAAAATTAGAATAAACGGAAGTATAGTGTCGACCTGCCAACTATAGTATGCTTTAAGTATAGGACAGTTTTTCTTTCATTGGATAATTGGAAAAACTAATATGACCGCAAGAAAATTAAAATGTTGGGGCAAATTCCCCATTCCTAGCTGCAGAAAGTGAAACGAAAGCTAATTTTAAACTTAGGCAATCAACGAATCATAACTTTCTCCCATTTTCAGAAAGGACACCAACAAAAATGAGACATTCAACTACACCACTCGTGGTTTCGTCGGGTATTATGTCAAAACTTTTCGTGATTATACAAACGAAACTATTGAAAAAAGAAGTTGCATTTTTTGAAGTCATTCAACAGCAACCACTTATACTACAAAGTGTAACACTATAAACAGCATTCTAAAAGAATTTCGAGTTAAAGTATATTTGCCACGGCTGGGATGAAGATGCGGGAAATTGAAATTAGAAATTCATTTAGTAGAAAATTTGAAAAGCTTCGGTTATGCTCTCATAGAGTGCATGGGTTATCTGAACGAAGTGGGATCGAGTAATCGGATCACGGTGGTGTGGGTTCAGTGCCTAAAGTAACATACATACTGGGGTGGAAAAGTGCACCAGACGCCCTCTGATGTGCACCCCACGCCTCGACGGTGCTCCCCAGGCCCCCGGCTTACTCCCAGACGATGCTTCTCAGTTCTCCGGCCTTTTATCCATTCAAAATTCTCAACAAAAACATTTTTAAAAAACCAAACAAAGATATAATAGACCAATGTTAAAAATGAGAAAAATAGTTCATCATTCGCAGATTGGTGAACGATGTCTGTGAACAGTTTCCGGTCATGAAAGACGTTCCTACATTAGACACAGCTTAGGTGGCAGATATTCAACAAGGTTATGACAAATGTTCGTCAAATCAACAGGTGGGTTAAATATGACTCAAACTTCTATATTCCGTTACGTTTTGTTAGTCCCCCCTCGCATTCTAGATCGTGATTGCGAAGAGCCCCTAACATGGCTACGAAGAGGGTATGATCCGATAAAACGATGTGGAAAGGGGACATAATGCGTACGTATATGGGGGGTGCTAAAAGCGTACGCTTCATGTATTTCGAGATTTTTTCATACATTTTTGCGTAATGGGGGGAGGATGAGGGTCTAAAAATCAAATTTTGTTGTGTACGTAATGTGTGGACGTCCCCTGAGACGATGTTTTTACTTATGAAAAATATGCGCCTTTTTCTTACAAAAATACGCCCTTTTCGTTTCGAAACTGCGCCTCTGCGATAAAAATCCCCCCTAGTGGAAAAATTAGGTACTGTGTGGGTATCCAAACACTCTGGTGTGAAGGAAACGAAAGGGCGGATGAACTCACGGAAATAGACTTCACAACTATTTCACCCTACCAGCCAATACCCAAGTCGTTATGTGCGCAGTTACTGAATGACTGTGTGCGGCGAGGACACGTGGAGCGCTGGGAGGGATATGGCGGAGGTGCTCACACGAAGTGGTTTTTCCCGAGGCCTGACGCGAAATGGGCTAATGATCTACTAGGGACGGACCAGTGTTGCATCAGAAGAGTTGTGGGACCGATGACTGGACAGTGCGGGTTGAATCGGCACATGAGCAAGTTGAGGCTTTCGGGAACTGTCGAACTTGCGGATCGGGCGAAGAAACTGGTATACACTTAATTTGTGAATGCCCAAAGTTATTTCAGCTGAGGCGCAAGATCTTCAGGGATTATACTTTGGGACAGTCCCAAATCGCTAATCTTTGACCTGCTACACCTGACAGATTTCTGGTGGCGACAAAAAGGCTCGCGTGACGATTTAAATGAAAAACGGGACAGAAACAAAGGATCCCAGGATCTGTGTTTCAAAATCGTCTAGGCGATCGTCCCAAACTGATAAACCAAAAGCTCTCATTTCCAATTTACAAACTAATAGTCCGATATATACCTGTTCCTTCAAACATGTTGGACGCCATGCGAATAAAGCAGTAATTATATTGGACGCGATAAAAATCGCCCGCGTGAGGGTTGTTTGAAAGTTCAACCTGACAAAAATAAAAAAAAATTTATCAAGTTGAGCTTTCAAACAAACCTTACGCGAGCGATTTTTATCGCGTCCATTATAATTACTGCTTAACGTGTAAGATTTGATCGAAAGTTCAACTTGACAAATCATTTTCATTTCTGTCAAGTTGAGCTTTCAGCTTTCATACATGAAACTTACGCGACTATAAAATACACCTTGAAATTCTATCATACTGTCAGTAGCGGAGATGTTATTTCACCAGGGTTTTCGTTCAACAAATTTGGATGCCTATTTTTGTGGATGTGGATTGCTTCATTGTATTAAGTAGTCTCTCACTTCGCTGATGTTAAAATAATCAAATAGTTATTCACTACACATCTCATAAAAACGTCAATTAAGTTTGCTGTAATTATAGAGTTCTACAACATATTGACCATGAACACAAAAAATGACAATATCTACTAAGCACCAATTTGAAATTTTTCGAGCGTGATTCCCCAGAAGCTGCCAATATCAATGATCCTAATTTGCCTATAAATTTCTTCGTTTCTAGGCCTATGCAACCTCAATTAATAGAGATGAACGTAGGATGGTAATGGACGCTTCATTTAAAAATGTTATGTTGTTAGTAATTACAGAGCAATTCATTATTGTGTTCGTTTTAGTTGAATTAGTGTTTACTCCGATTTCTCGCATCTTCCAGTGCTTATGGTTATGTATAAAGCCGTTTTTTTTTCTTATATAAATTAAAGAACATCAAATTTATGTTCGTTTATAGTTACAGTTTTTTTATACTCACGGGCAAAGTTTATCCAATTCCGATTTTTTGGTTACGAAAGATAATTCAGAAGTTTCCGTAAGTACTTGAAGTGGTCGTGCACAAGCAGCCAATTCATCTTGGCCACATTCCTCCATTTCAATGTAATCGCAAAAAACTGTAAATTAAATTAAAAATTTATTACCCACTTGCTATGAAAGAAAGTTTTTCGTTTAGAAAGATGTTTTCAATTTTGTTCTCTTTTTTCGATTCTTCAAGTGTGACTATTCTATAGATACTTTTTTAGCAGGAGCTTCACTTAATTTTAAGATGGGAGTGAGTCAATTTTAATTCTTTATGGGATTATTTTTGGATCTACTTACTGTCTTTAACATTTAAAAATGGACAGTGACGTTACAATTTATTGCATTTGTTAGTGACCATTTTTAAATGTTGGTAGCAGTAATCTTAGAAAATAACACAAGACGTTAATTTGAAACAGAAATCAATCTCAATTTTCTTAGTTCTGTGGCATAAGTTTATAATAAACTTCCCGACATCGATTGTTTAAATTAAATTTTTGTATAAGTTAAACAATTTGACAGTTAACTATATTCTATCTGTGGATGGTCAACAAAATTTAATATAATTAACACTGCAGCGGGGTTGACCTACATTTTATTATTTAAATCGCAAGATCTTGTGATTCCAAAGCCAGAGGCAGTCTCCTGGAAAACATTTTTCGCTTCTAGCGAAGGACAAAACAAAACATTAAAGGTCTAGCAATGTAAACACACATTATAACATTAACATTGTTTTCGTCCTTCGATAGCGCTTTTTAGAAGCAATTTTTTTTCCATCTGACTGCCTCTGACTTTGGAATCACAAAATCTTGCGATTTCAACAATCAAATGTGCGTCCAACTTTGAATGCATTCGCTGTCGGTGTGTTAGTAGAGTGTATAAGTTGGTTAAGACCGTATATAAGTCGGTTATAGTACATTACGTGTGTGCTTCTAAATTGGCTGTTTTGACTTGTAGGAAGATTGCTGCATGAGCCGAAAGTGAATGCTGTAATCCTACCAGTCAAAACAACTCTTTGGAAGCACTTACGTATGATATTTTACACGTTGATCCTCGCTAAATTGCGTTTTCGGAGTCGCTTGCGCCAAGGTAATAACGCATTTACCTAGCAGAAACATGTAAAACCAATAAACCTAAAAACGTGAACGGTTCAACTAGCACACCTCCAGCTTATGCATTAAAGTATCGTACTGAATAGACGTGTATATAAGCGGTTATACTAACACTCGGAGCTTTACTCCTCGTACATGTACATATACACCACTTATATACACGTTAAACAGACTGTTTATAGCATATAGTATATAGATATGCTATAAACAGTCTGTTTAACTTAAACAATCGAGGTATGGAAGTTCCTTTACACTTTGTTTAGTTTTAATTGATGAAAAAGAATCATGCTCGGAGCGGTAGCGGAGAGCGTGACGCAGTCCCCACACCCCAAAAAAAAAAAACGTCCACAAACCCAAAAACCTCCATATAAAAAGCTTTGGGACAAGGCACGATGTATAGGCGAAGTTTTGAGTTTTTTCCCCTCGCCCCCCTTCCCCTCCAAATTATTTTAAAAAAAACTACGTCGCAGCAGCTTTCCAACAAGCCCTCACTCATCAAAATCGGTTGAAAATTGGCTGAGATGTGGAGGTTTGAAGATGGTACTTTTTCATACATCTTACCAAAATCCATTGTTCTCATTATTATGAAAACTTTTTTCCTGACCTGTCGGTTTCTATCTATCTATCTATGTTCTATTAATAATTTTCGATCTCGAGAACTAGACAGCCGATTTTCCTGAAATTTTCAGGGAACGTCAGTCTCGGCCTAAAATGAAAAATTTCATCGGCCGCTTTTCCGGGAAAACTCTGGAAAAGTCGGAAAGTGTGGAAAAGTGGTCAATTTTCATGGTTTTTCACGTAGTGCTCGGAGTTTTCGAATTTTAGCTCCGGAGTGAAAATACCTAGAGAGTTGGTTTGTTCCGAGCGATTATAGAGTTTGATCAGGAGAATTTTTTGGGATCATAAGAAATGGCTGCCGGGTGTCAAAAAGGCGCCCCTTTGAATTTTCCTAAGCAATAAATTACGTTTTTTTGTGTTGTCGAATTTTAGCTCCGGACAATACCTAGAGAGTTGGTTTGTTCCGAGCGATTATAGAGTTTGATCAGGAGAATTTTTTGGGATCATAAGAAAATGGCTGCCGGGTGTCAAAAAGGCGCCATTTTGAATTTTCCTAAGCAATCAATTACGTTTTTTTGTTGTCGAATTTTAGCTCCGGAGTGACAATACCTAGAGAGTTGGTTTGTTCCGAGCGATTATAGAGTTTGATCAGGAGAATTTTTTGGGATCATAAGAAAATCGCTGCCGGGTGTCAAAAAGGCGCCATTTTGAATTTTCCTAAGCAATCAATTACGTTTTTTTGTGTTTTCAAATTTTAGCTCCGGAGTTACAATACCTAGAGAGTTGGTTTGTTCCGAGCGATTATAGAATTTGATCAGGAGAATTTTTTGGGATCATAAGAAAATGGCTACTTACTTACTTTACCGGCACTACAACCCATTAAGGGTCTTGGCCTTCTCCAACATGCTTCTCCAACCGGGCCTATCTGCAGCTAACATCTCCCAGCTGGTTACTCCCACAGTTCTTAAGTTGGCAAAAGCAGCGTCGCTCCACCTGGACTTGGGTCGCCCTGCACTCCTTTTGCCTTCAGGTTTGGACTTCAGAATTTTTTTTGGAATACGATGTTCATTCATTCGTTGTACGTGACCGAGCCAACGTAGTCTATTTATTTTTGTTGTTCTGACTATGTCGGGCTCTCCAAAAAGCTCTATGAGCTCGTGATTATATCGTCTGCGCCATCGGTTCAGTTTTCGGTCAAATACTGGTCCAAATATTGTACGCAGTACCTTTCGCTCGAACGTATGCAGAGATTGTTCATTTTTCTGTGTCACGCACCACGACTCCGAACCGTACGTAACTACCGGTCTGATCACAATTTTATAAAGTGCGCATTTTGAATTTCGGCTTACTGACTTGGACTTTAGAATTTTCAGCAGGCTGTAATAACTCCGGTTGCCCAAAGTTACTCGCCTTTTTATTTCGTCCGCAATGTCGTTGTTTATGTTCAGCTCTGATCCAAGGTATACGAACTTATTGTTGTATTGTGTTGAACTTATTGAATGTGTGTGTGTCGATCGTTACGTTATCTTCCCGATATCGATTCGTAGGTGGGATGATCATGTATTCCGTTTTTCCGTCATTGACCTTCAACCCAAGGTCGGTACCTTTCCTCTCCAAGGCCATAAACTTATCTTTAACAACATCCATAGTTCGGCCAATAATGTCCAGGTCATCTGCAAAACCAAGCAACTGACTGGACTTGGAGAAAATGGTGCCGCTGGAGTCTATGTCCATAGTTTGAACAGCTGCTTCGAGTGTTAAATTGAAAAGCAGCGTTGCAAGAGGATCTCCTTGACGTAGGCCTTCCTCAATGTCGAAAGTCTCTGACATTTGATTGCGGATCCTTACTCGGCTATTAGCTCCGTTTAGTGTTAGCTTCGTTAGCGAGATCAGTTTGTTGGGAATTCCAAACTCCTCCATGACTCTCCACAGCTTACTTCTTCTAACACTATCATAGGCTTGAAGTCAACGAACAAATGGTGTGTTTCAATGTTGTACTCCTTGCACTTCTCCAAGATCTGTCTGATATTAAACAGCTGGTCCGATGTTGAACGACCTACACGAAAACCACTTTGGTATTCACCTATCGTAGATTCCGTGTATGGATGAAGGCGCTGATATAGAATATTTGCAAATATCTTGTAAGCAATATTCAGCAGAGCGATTCCTCGAAAATTGCCACACTCCAATTTGTCACCTTTTTGTATATGGGACAAAGTATGCTGGTCTTCCACTCTTCCGGTAACTCCTCGTCATTCCAGATGCGTATGATGAGCTCGTGCATCTCCATACATAGCGCGTTGCCGCCGTTCTTGAAAAGTTCACCGGGTAGGTTGTCAGTCACCGGGGCTTTGAAATTTTTGAGCTTTAAAATTTCAGCTTCAACTTCTTGCATCGTTGGTTCTTCTGTGTATGGTTGCGCAGTCTGAAATGGCAATTCGTCGTTTTCGTCGTCTCGGTTGAGCGGTCTGTTCGGGTTAAGCAGTTCCTTAAAGTACTCAGCCCATCTCGCAATGCACCTTTCCTCATCTGCTAAGACCAATCCATGCAAAGGTTGTTGGCTGTAACCGTTTCTGGATTCGTTCACTTTCCGGTAAAAGTTCCGAGTCTCCTTCCGATTGCCAAACTTCTCAATTTCGATCAAAACTTCCTTGTCACGCTGTCGCTTTTTCCGTCGGAAGAGTTTTCTCTCGAAATTTCTTTTAGAACGGTATTCTTCCTGGCCAGCTCGAGTGAATCTACTTAGAGTTTTCAGGCGAGCTGCGTTTTTGTCGTCCATGGCCTTCTGGCATTCATCGTCAAACCAGATATTTCTTTTATTTCCCGTTCTCGTTCCCACTGTTTCTGCTGCGGCGCTCTCTACATTCCGTCTAATTTGATTCCACGCATCGTCTACGCTTCGTTGTTCGCTGACCATTCCGGCAATAATATTCGTCTCCAGCCTGTCGACATATTGACGTTTAATGTCTTCGTTCTGTAGTTTTTCCACGTCCCACCTTTCCAATGCCGGTTGTCCATTGTGTTGAACCGATATTCGAGACCTAACTGCCGCTCTCACCAGGTAGTGATCGGAATCTACATTCGGTCCTCTACAGCTTCTGACATTCAACATATTTGAACAGTGACGTGCATATATCAAAATATGGTCAATCTGGTTTTTGGTTCGTTTATCCGGTGATACCCATGTCGCTTTGTGGATGTCTTTATGTTGGAAATAGGTACTGCTGACAACCATGTTTCTTGATGCTGCAAAATCAACCACCCGCGTTCCATTTTCGTTCGAGTTTTCGTGAAGGCTATGTTTACCGATTGTGGGACGATAAAATACTTCGCGGCCTATTTTAGCATTAAAATCTCCAAGCACCATTTTAATGTCTCGTTTCGGCGCTCCATCATATACATCCACCAGTTTCTCGTAGAATAGCTCCTTCACCTCGTTGTCGCTTTCCTCCGTAGGCGCATAAACGTTTATAAGAGTGTAATTGAAAAATTTTCCTCTTATCCGTAGAGAGCACAATCGCTCGTCAACAGGACTGAAACCAATCATCGCGTTTCTAGCTCTGCCGAGAACCATGAAGCCTGTTCCATACTCTCTTGGACTGTCGTTACTCTTCCCACTATAGTAGAACTTATAGTCGCTACTGGTCATGGTGTCCTTTCCAGGCCATCTCGTTTCTTGCACAGCTGTTATGTCAATTTTTGCCGCTCTTAGCGCACTTGTGAGAGATCTCATTCCTCCTGGCCGCAACAAAGATCTTACATTCCATGTTCCTAATTGTAAATCGTTGTCCTTTTTCCGATGCTTGAGTCGTTGCCGTTTATCCTGTCCGATCCGAGGCTGTGTTGGGGAATTCATAACAAGACTGTTTTTACGGTGTCTGGGCGTTAGCCAAGCGCCCAACCTACTTTCCTTCTCCCGATGACCCGTAGGGAAGTCACCAGGTGGTGATGGTAGCCCATCTGACTAGGGCTGTGTATGCTGCCGTTGTCTCTTGCTGTTGAGATCATCCGCCACCATACTAAGTCGCCATCCCATCTTGATAGCGCCTAGCTGCCTGATCGTTCATGCGGGTTGCTCACTATAACAGGTGTCACCACGGGTAGGATAGGATGTAGGAGTAGGTGGACAGAGGCTAAGGTACATAAAGGAGTACTATATTACGCTTAACACACCATTTGACACCCTAATAAGAAAATGGCTGCCGGGTGTCAAAAAGGCGCCATCTTGAATTTTTTGCTATCTTCTGAATTAGAATAGCCAGATAGTTGATTTCTTCGGGAAAGTTATAGAGATTAGTGAGGAGAATTTTTTCGTTATCCTAAGAAAATGGCTGCCAACTGTCAAAGTGACGCCATCTT
>CM055403.1:16486329-16607504 GCA_029228625.1 Pseudolycoriella hygida | reverse complement strand
AAAGTACAGAAAAATTATTTCGTCGTTGGGTCTGGCATTTGTGACGCGATTTTTTGAACACAGGGTAACGTTGTCGTCAAGGAAATGTATGCGTATTTTCAGCGCAAGCGTCACCTTCACTGATATCATTAATTTTGGAAGTAGACATTAGGGACTGCGTACACTTTACCTTTTAAAAGGTTTTTGTTGGGATAAGAAAACACTTGAAGTTAGAAAATTATTCGTAGATCATTCAAAAGTATTATTTGTAACGGTCGGTAATCGAAAACCGCAGTAGATAAATTCCTGTTGAAGATTTATTCTAAAATTCATTGTGCCCTGGCGATTGTAATTATATTAAATAGTGTTAGTTGGCTCTGCACCAGGTCCTATTTTTCATACAAAGTTAATGAAACTTAAAGAAACATTTAACAAATGTGATCGAACTTAAAGAAAAATGTGATGGAAATTAAAGAAATCTAAGGAAATTTAAAGAAAGTAAAGGCATTAATTTTTCTAAAATCAAAATCCAACTGTTTGATTAATTTTCTTTGTTTTCTTTTCCTTTGCTTCTTGAAATACGCCGTTAAACCACTTGCTGATAAAAATAAACTTTAAATTCAGACAACGTTGATTCCTTCGTACATTTTTTAAATATTTTACGATTTTAAGCTTAAAAAACTTAATCAAACAAAAATATGCCCTGCTCTGCACCCTCTCCCCCTCGCCTGCGTAAATTTACCATTCTATGAGCTATCTAATAGTAGGCGGCTCGTAATAAACTTGAGATATTAAATTCGAAAACGCAGAAAAAAAATTTAAAAAGCAGATAAAAAATTACAAAACGCAGATAAAACAAAAATGTTTTGGAGATAAAATGATTAAAAGTGAAGATAAAGTATTCAGAAATGGAGATAAAATGATGAAAATACTTTTATTGTCTACTATCCTCTAGCCGACATTGGCAAAAAAGAGTAACTATCACTGCTGTGATAGCCCTCATTAAAAAACCAAAATTTACAACATCAAAAGATAAAAAATAAACAAACAATAAAATAAACAAAGTCGATAAGATAAATGAAATTGATAAAAAAATATTAAAAGTAGCAGTAATCGTTGATCACATTCGTCATAAAGAATAATATCAAAAAATAAAAAAGAAAACAAAAAATAAATAATAAAAAATATCACAAAAGTACAAGTCGTCCAAAAATTATTAAAATGAAAGGATGAAAAAATAAATAAATAAATAGAATAAAATAAGGTAGAATATAGAATAGGAAGAAATATTTCAAAACCAAGATATTTTGATTAAATTCGGAGTTATAGTATCTCAATTTCTTAATTATTTGTCTCCGATAGCAATTTAATTTATCTCCGTTTTAATAGAATTGGTATTTCCAATTTCGAATATTTTAACTCTTTAACTAAATTTTATTATCTGCACTTTTTGAATTTGTTATCTTCATTTCTATTTTTTTTTTGTTCTGCGATCTTATAACTTCCTATTTTCTTAATCAATTTATTTATCTCCAAAATAACTTTAATTACTAAGTCAATACATTTTGTATAAAGCTACTTTGTTACTGAGTTATGGCTTTAACAGTAAGATCTTGGTTACAGAAGTGGGGTAGGGTTATAGCTGTGTAGCTGTTACTGTCCTTGACAACAATGGAACATCTGTAAACATCTTGCCTCTTATTTTCCAATTGATAAAACTTTTGTCTCTGACCAATGGCTCTTGGATCGTATTAAACTTGAGATATAAAATTTGAAAACGGAGATAAAATTAGAAAACGGAGATATAAAATTAGAAAACGGAGATAACAAATTAGAAAACGGAGATATAAAATTAGAAAACGGAGAAAACAAATTAGAAAACGGAGATAACAAATTAGAAAACGGAGATATAAAATTAGAAAACGGAGATAACAAATTAGAAAACGGAGATATAAAATTAGAAAACGGAGATAACAAATTTGAAAAGGGAGATATAAAATTTGAAAACGGAGATATAAAATTGGAAAACGGAGATATAAAATTAGAAAACGGAGATATAAAATAAGAAAACGGAGATATAAAATTTGAAAACGTAGATATTTTGCAAATTAGAAAACGGAGATATAAAATTAGAAAACGGAGATAACAAATTAGAAAACGGATATATAAAATTAGAAAATCGAGATATAAAATTAGAAAACGAAGATAACAAATTTGAAAACGGAGATATAAAATTTGAAAACGGAGATACTTTGCAAACGGTGATATAAAATTAGAAAACGGAGATAAAATGTACAGAAATGGAGATGAATGAAAAATGAAATGGTTGTCTCCGGAGTTATATAATCTCCATTTTTCAAATTTTTTATCTGCGTTTCAATTTTATTTTATTTCCGTTTCCATTAACTTCATGTCTCCTTTTTCTAATTTTTAATTTCTCTTTCGATTCTCTATTACTTTCAATAATTGAATCATTTATCTGCGTTTTAATTTTTTATTATCTCCTCTCGGATGATTTTTTATTTCCTTAATTAATTTAGTTATTTCAAAAACAAATTTTTCTATCTCCAAAAATTATTTTTTTATCTCAACTTTTTGGTCATTTTTATCTCCGTTTTAATTTAATTTATCTCCACTCTTCAATAATTTATCTGCTGAGTTATCTCCGTTTTCGATTTTTTTTCCGATTTTAATATAATCCATAGTAGGCTGCCAGTTTGAATCTCATATGCTGGTAGGGAATCTATAACAATTTTCCCATATGAACCGCAATTCTTTGGATATTTTACAGAGCCCGTAAGTATCAGTATAGATGTGACAAACAGAGTTGATGTTACGAAAAGACTCGAACGTATTTAAATATTGCCTTAACTCTTAAATTACGTCCACATTAAATTGTATTGGAAATTGCCGATATGGCAACATTGAAAAACCCGCCTGCAGTTCTGAAAACACAAAATTGACCCCCAAATAGACAAAAATGTTATCCTCAATTTTCTCTACAACATAGCAGAAACCCGTTTTTTTGGGCGAGGCTGACCTTAGTTCCGTCCTAGGGCCCTCAAGAGAGGCCTCGGATAAATATAGATAAAAATGTTTCCCTCAATTTGCTCAACATAGCAAAAAAGTTCTTTTGTTAGGACCGGCTTGAGGCCAACTTGAGCCCTAAGCACAGGCAGTGGGCCTAAACTTGTTTTGATTATAATTCGGTAATCGGTTACCTCTCAAATAGAAAAAGAATCAACAAAATCGGTTAGGATTTACCCAATTTATGTAAACAAAGACGTTGCGCCCTAGTACAAACTCATTTTTAGGGTCTGGGCTGAGTCCAAGGGCTTCTCATCAAAAATTTTTCTTCCATAAAATGTGAGACATTCCTAGACACTCCGATTAAAAAGAAATTTTTCAAAATCGGAAGAGATTTACTCGAGTTATGTACAAAAAAACATGTAGGGTCCTAGCAGAGACTCGTTTTTGGTGCCCTGGCTAAGTCCAAGGGCTCAAAATCGAAAAAGTTTCTTCCATATATTGTCGGCGATGCCCAGATATTTCAAACAAAAAAGTAAAAAGTAATGAAAATCGAAAAAAATTTACTCGAGTTATGTACAAAAAACCAAAAACCACTTAAACGGCCCTTGCTCGGCGCCCAGATTCATTCCTATAAAAGACTTTTCGATTACCTTGCAGGGAAAAAGTTTTTGAAAATCGGTTGAGTTTTACTCGAGTTATCGTGTTGACGGACGGACGGACATTTTTTTATTGCTGATTCGTAATCCAAGGACCATGATCGATGCTCCCCCCTACTCCCGGGTCGAAATTGGACTGGTTACAAGCGTCGTGCTGAACCCAATAGACCACAGGTACGAGTCAAATAATTTTACGTTTAAGCTTCATAACGATTTTCAATAAGATGGTTCTAAAATCGTTTTGAAAATTGTCTGGCAAAGATTTTAATTTACTTCTGAAATCCCTTTGACTTTTTTGATTTTTTTCGGCTGGCCGCTGCAATTGTTTTGTTAGTGCTCTGATCATCTCGAAAATTCAAAATCTTTAAACTTTTTCGAAATGAGAGCATTTTTCGAAAACTCGATCTTTTTTCGAAAATTCAAGTTTGAAGAGAAAGCCGAGAGTTAGAGCAATGGGCCGAGGCCAGGTCATACAACTATAAAGAAAGGTGAGAGTTTATCCGGTTATCTGCTCTAATTCACGCAAAATAAATTCTCATGTAAAAGGGAAAATTTGAGAAATAGAAACCCTTAAGGTTTTGATGAGTTGAGAAGTAGTCACTCAACACGTGCAGTCACTTTACTAGACTTTACAAAACATAAACTTTTAATCTATTTGAAAACTCCATGCCGCCCCCGCCATGGATAAAATTGTTGATTCAACTTTGACAGAAATAGCGAAAATATGTCGACATTTACCGTAAAATTAATCATCTCATTTTATATAAAGTAATTTAGTGACACAGGATACACTTACGTATCTGTTTGTAGGCGTAAACGCCTCTCAATTTATGGTAGCCTCAATTAAGCTTAAGAAAGTGTATCTCGTCGGTACATTTTCATATATTTTTTTCTTTTCTTATTCCGTCCAAAGACTTATCGCGTATAAATGCTGTTTGTCGTGGGTTTTCGGTGTTTTGTTGTCATTTATCTTTATTATCTTTTCTCGATAAAAGACATCTAAAGTGCCAAAAAATAATATGTGTAATCTCACAATTTGTGTGACGCCACCCAAGGGACAACACGCCAAAGTGTATACATCAAACAAACATCCACAACCATCGAACTTGTATAATGGGATACGTGAAATACAGCGAATAGGGATGTGTGATAAAGTTGCAATAAAAGGTTTTTTTTTTTTTGTTTTCAATTCAATGGACCAAGGGTCTCTTCATTTCTCATACCATTTGACTCGATAAAAGCTTTTGATTTATATTTCCATCATAAACTAATAACAAGACTCATAACTGTCCCTTATGATTTCTTCTACTTTTGTTACCATTTTATAGCGACATAGCAGATATCATGGTATTTAGTTGGACAGGGAACATGCCATGAAGGAACAAATCTTTAACTATTGTAAAGAATTTTATTGTCTTCGTATGCTCATTCAACTATGACAATCATCATCACAGTTTATTAAAGTAGTTTGTACATTCTCTTTATTAAAGAACAAGCTACTTCTAAGTGAAATAAACATTTCTAAGTCACGAGTCTATAGAGTTTGTCATTACGTTTGGTTTGTGACATTTCGAATAGATGAAATCGGCAAAATAATTCCCCTCGTCTTTGACGTGATCAAATCTTGACAAATGTTAAATCCAGCTACTCGACCGCATATTATAAGTGGCGATTTTTCAGGAACATTTAGTGAAATATGCGGCGATTGGCTCTCGAAGGCAAAGTTGAAGATGGTACGCGTCTGTCCTGTAGAGGACGTTGAAAGGATCATATTTGACTTAAAACTCATGCTAAGGGGACGTTCATAAATGACGTCCGGTCGTTAGGGGGGGGAGGGGGTACAGGGAAACCGGACGAATTCGGACGGTGGAAGGAGGGGGGTTATGAGAAGCGTGACGTCCGGTTGAGAATTTGTAGTTTTGTCAAATTTCTGTTAAGAATTTATAACTGGGAGCATGTTGTTTGTCGAGAGGGGAACGCAGACCTAGCCAAAAATTTTCCTGTAGTTTCTTTGACAGTTTGTTAGAAGAAAAATATTCATAAAAATGGCAAAGGCATTCTACAATAAAGGAATATTTTGTTTGGTGAACTAAAATTCTTAATAGGGGGGTAATGAAATCAGACGTCATTATTTTCGGGGGTATAGTAAAACCGGACGAATTCGGTCCAGGGGGTAGGGGGTGGGTCGGAAAATTGTCAAGATAACCGGACGTCATTTATGAATGGCCCCTAAGGCTAAAGATTAGTCTCAAGTTTGGCCGAGAGCCTAAACAGTAAATTCTGAAACATTTTCCAGGCAATTGATGCGAAAAATAAATTCACCACTAACAAGAGAAACATTTTCACTTCTCTATGCATATATTATAGGGATATTGATTTTTTGTTACATTGAAATATTTAATCGCATCATCTGACTGAAAGACATAATTCGTTCTAGCTTCTAACACATTTAATAGTTTATTAGAGCCTCCTTCTCCATCACGAAACTGCAGAATTGGAGAAAAAAATTCACAAATTGAAAAAAATGGTTCAAAAAATACATTGCAGCTGCAGTCAGACAAAGATAGTTGCTTTGGTAACACAATGCCCAGACCACGCTTAGCAAAAATGTTCATCAGACGGAAAATAATGTTTGGTAAATGTAATACGAGTAATAAATTTAAATTCCTGTATTAAAAAATGCTAAGAAAGTTAAAATAAAATTGCAGATTTAATGCCACTGCTACAGTACGAATGAGTAGAAAAAATTAATTAAAAATAATGAAAATAATTCAAGTGAAAATTTGATAGCTCAACGTTACACAATCATGAAAGAATCCACTGCATTTAGCCTTTAAACCGTTATTTCATTGTGTTTATCAGATGTACATTTTTATTTACTGTGGAAGGTATAACATAAACACAAAACGTTGCTGTAAATCGAAGATCAGCAATTCCATAAAGCTTAAAAACTAAAACACTTTGGAGGCCGTTCGTTAATGACATGTATTTTTCAGGTGTTTTTCCAGATTTTCTGAAGCAAGCCAGTTAACGTTCGTATACCATCTTAACATTTTCCATTTTCTGGATATATTTTTCCACGAATCTTCCGAAAGAAAAAGGTTTTAAATCAACCCTTTTGCAGAAAATGTTTTTATTGCATACGCGCAGTGTTTCCCCTTAAAAATTATTAATCTAGTAGGGCCTTTCATATGAAAGTGGACACCTTATAAATTATTAATCGCCGACAATGACATTTGTCATTCTCCTTTATTTGTTTTCTCTTTTTCGCTTATGCAATTAAGAGTACATTGCAAAAATGTGAACTGTCAAATTTGCGATGTTTTTTCAGAACAGAATCCTGCGTAATTAACAAATTATTCAAATTTATAGCTCATATGATATGAGAGGATGACAAATACATGAATAGTAGATGAATCAGAATTCAAAAAGTGTGAGTATGAAGTTCGAAAACTGCTCTGAAAAATCATCGCAATCCAAGTTCGTTTGCGATGTTATTTCAGAGCAAATTTTTACCTTCATACTTTAACTTTTTGAATTCTGATTTATCTATCATTTGGGTAAGGGTCATCCTCTCACAGTACATGAGCTATAATTTTTAATAAAATGTTACTTACGCAGGATTCTGTTCTAAAAAAACATCGCAAATTTGACAGTTCACGTTTTTGCGACGTGCTCTTAAGCATAATATTGCCATTTGAGGGGAAGTCTCGGCAAGCCTCGACTTTTCCCCTCAAATGGCAATGAAATACTATTATCGCATACGCGATGACTAACCCATTCATTAAGCACTCCTGTATATTAAGACTAAATCAGACTAAAAAGACGTTATTAAGTGAAAATTATTCTTCTAGTAGATGCATAAATTTTTATTATAGTTCTAGATAAACGTTTTACTATGAAAAAAACATGCACCGAGCGAGTCTCCAACCTACGACACCGGGTTTACTAGTCAACCATTTTCCCACCGATCCATTTCTGCTTGTAGATGTAGATATTCTGAATTGAATTTTGAACTGCAGCATTTGTTCATGTTTCTGTTGAATATAAATTTTTTCCGCTTGTCATAAACTTTTTTTTGGTTGAAAGATCTGGGCATGCCGACAATTTATGGAAGAAACTTTTTTGGATTTGAGTCCTTGGACTTAGCTAGGGCTTTACGTGTTTTTTGTACATAACTCTATCTAACTCGGGATCTAGAGAACAATTTTTATTTTTGTCCAATTGCAGTAGGGACGATGGGTCCTTGGGGGAATGACGGCAGAAAATTGATAAACGAAATCGGGAAGAAACTGATACAAACCACTGTCGAGCCGAGGTCTGAAAATTTTCTGGTCCAACGAATCAGTATTGCTAACCAGAGAGGCAATGCAGCTTCAATACTAGGGACGATACCCCAAGAAATGAACCGATTGGACGAAATTTATTATATAGTAAAATAAAATTGTAATGTAGTTGAAAAGATTCAAGGTTTTACAGGTCGCAATGACGGCTTTGCTCGAGCACCTTTCCTTGACTGATTTGAATAAAAGAAGCGATATATCATGTTTTCAAACGTCAGAACTCGAGTAAATCTTTTCCGATTTCCATAATTTTTTATTTAATCGACAGATCTTTGAAAACCCAACAATAAGTAGAAGAAACTTTTTTGAGATTAGGCCCTAGGATATAGCTACGGCACGAAAAACGAGTTTCTGCTAGCGCTCTACATGTTTTTCGTACAAAACTAGAGTAAATCCGAGTAATATAATGAATTTTTTTGATCGAAAGGTCTACAACTGTCTCCCGTTATATAGAAGAATTTTTTTTTAGGACCTCAAAACTGAGTTTCTCCTAGGGCCCAACGTGTTTGCTTACATAAGTTGGAAAAATCTCTTCTTTTTCTATTTGAAAGGTAATCGAGTACCGAATTATATTTAATAATAATTTAATTAGGGTTGAAGTAGGCCTCAGGTCTGTATAAGGTCGGCCCTAACCAAAAAAAATTTTTTTGCTATGTTGCAGAGAAAATTGAGGGAAACATTTTTGTCTATGGAAGTATGTGTCCGAGGCATATACTTATAGCCCTAGGTCGGTCCTAAGGTCTGCCCTAGACAAAAAAATGGTTTTTCACTATGTAAGTATTTGTCCGAGGCCTCCTGAGAACCCTAGGTCGCCCGTACGTATCAGAATAGATGCGGCAAACAGAGTTGATGTTACGAAAAGACTCGAACGTACATATTGCTTTAACTCTTAAGTGTATGAAATTACGTCCACATTAAATTGTATTGGAAATTGCCGAGAGGGCAATATTGAAAAACCCGTCCTAAGAAACGATGCAAAAAAAAAAAAATCCGGAAGCACAAAATTGATCTCCAAATAAACAAAAATGTTCGCCTCAATTTTTTCGTTACTTTAGGACCGACCTAGGGTCTTCAGGAGAGGCCTCGGAGAAAGACCTACATAGACAAAAATATATCCCTTCATTTTTTCTACAACATAGTGAAAAACCATTTTTTGTCTAGGGCAGACCTTAAGACCGACCTAGGGCCATAAGGAAATGCCTCGGACACATGCTTCCATATAAAAAATGTTTCCCTGAATTTCCTCTGCAACAAAGCAAACAAATTTTTTTTTGGCTAAGGCCAATCTTAGAACAGATCTGAGGCCCACTTCAGCCCTAAGCACAGGCACCAGGCCCAAATTTGTTTGAACCCGTACGAAGTTCTTCGAAAAGGGGTCTTATGCGTTTGCCACGACGTTTGTAACCAGTTGAATTTCGACCCGGGAGTAGGGGGAAGCTCCGATCATTGTCCTTAGATGACAAATCAGCAATAAAAAAAATGTCCGTCTGTCAACACGATAACTCGAGTAAAGCTCAACCGATTTTCAAAAACTTTTTTTCCCTAAAAGATAATTAAAAAATCTTTTATGGGATTGAATCTGGGCACTGTCGGCCCAAGGGCCAACAAGCTAGTGCCGTTTAAGTGATTTTTGGTCTTTTGTACATAGCTCGCGTAAATCTTTTCTGATTTTCAAAAATTTTTTTTTGTTTGAAAGACCTCGGCATAGCCGACAATTTATGGAAGAAACTTTTTTGAATTTGAGTATTCGGACTTAGCTAGGGCACTAAAATCGAGTCTCTCCTAGTGCTCTATGTGCTTTTTGTCCATAGCTCGGGCAAATCTTTTTTGATTTTCATAAGTGTTATTTTGTTTGAAAGACCTGGGCATAGCCGACAATTTATGGAAGAAACTTTTTTGAATTTGAGTCCTTGGACTTAGCTAGGGCACTAAAATCGAGTCTCTGCTAGGGCTCTATGTGCTTTTTGTCCATAACTCGGGCAAATCTTTTCCGATTTTCATAAGTTTTTTTTTTGTTTGAAAGACCTGGGCATAGCCGACAGTTTATAAAAGAAACTTTTGCATGTGCTTAAGGCTCAAGTGGGCCATGTGACATGTCGGCCTATGTCGGCCCATGTCGGTCCTAAGGTCGACCCGAACCAAAAAAAAGTTTTTTGCTATGTTGCAGAGGAAATTGAGGGAAACATTTTTGGCTATGTAATTGTGTGTCCGAGGCCTCTACTTGGGGCCCTAGGTCGGTACTAAGGTCGGCCCTAGCCTAAAAAATTGTTTTTTCTATGTTGTAGTGAAAATTTAGTAGAACATTTTTCTACATTTGGGGGTCAATTTTGTGCTTTCGGAAAGGTTTTTTTACAGCGTTTCTTCGGACGGGTTTTTCAATATTGCCCTATCGGCAATTTCCAATACAACTTAATGTGGACGCAATTTCATATACTTAAGAGCTAAGGCAATATTTACTTAAATACGTTCGAGTCTCTTCGTAACATCAAGTCTGTTTACCGCATCTATTCTGATACGTACGGGTCCCTTCATATGTTTGTACTGCCTTTCAGGGAAGAAATTTTTAAATTCGGTCAAATTTTACTCGAGTAATCGTACTGACGGAAGTATTTTTTTTCTGCAGATTTATGTTACTTAAACACCAAAAAGAAAAATAAACAACTTCCGGGTCGAAATTCGACTGGTTACAAACGTACTTGTAAACCCAACAGAATAAACCCTTTTGGAAGCACTTTATTCTTGGTACGGATCTAAAAATTCTCGAGTTAGAACATCAATGTTCTGCTGGAAAAACGTAGTCCACCTAAATTTGCCAACACTACCAAACATTTTTGCTTCAATTTGTGTTATTTTTTGTTAAAGACTGCCAGTCTACACCTGGTATGGCATTGGAGAAAATAGAAGGAACTTCTTCTTGTTGGTAGACAATAGTAACAAGAGAGTTTTCGAAATTCAGTTCTATTTCCCTTTCCGCAATATATTCTAAATTGGCGAGTATTTAGCGAAGATTTTGTGGAATCGTGCTCAAAACAATATCTTCAATCGACATAAAATGGAAAGACACTAAACAGTCTAAAGTACGTGAACAGTTTGTGGGTAAAGCGAACAACAAAGCGAAGATAGTCTCATATATTTACCTTCTATTTTATCAGAACGAAACTGTGTGTATAAGTTGGCAATGTACTATTTTCACTTTATAACTGGAAATAGAAATGTATAGCCAGTCGAAAATTCAATTTAAAAAGAAAAATTTAGTATGGAAACGATATCATGTCAGTCAGATGCCATCCCCCAACGGGTTAAAAGAAAGTATTTATGCGACCGTATTCGGGGCCTATAATTCTGTTTGGCTGGAATTTCGATGTAGATATATAACAATACACCCATATGAAGGGTGTTCCATGGTATGCACGTTTATATTTTCGGCTCCCTCTACGTAACACTGAAACCATTGCTAATATATCAATCAAAGTATCATAGACACCATAGACAGGTTCGATCAGCAATAATAAAATGAAAATTTATTTTCTACCAGTGAATTGAAAGCGACAAATAAAATATTTTCAGTCATTACAATGGCATTGTCCGTTGTCATACGAGTGGTAGGAATATTTTATTTCATTGAAAAAGATATGGAATTTCGGGACTTGTATGCATAATCTAAATACCATAGAAATTGATTAATTGCCTTCCTCATGCCTTACTGAACACTTCTATCACTTAATATATGTATACAATAGATATCAATATATAAACTAAACCAAACAGGTAAATTAGTCTTGAATTACCATACTGAACAATGTTGTATGCATCCGATGAATTGGTCTACTGAATCTTTATCCTAACCTAATAATCATACAGTCGAATTGTTACTCCCGGTTCTGTTACTTCAACTTGGTATCAGATGTTTCGCATAGACAATTTAAATGTAGAAGCTAGAGAGCGTCATATTTAGTGATGTTTATTATGACATTTTCAAACAAAACGAAGCATTTATTTTAATTAGACATCTGTGCCGACAACATCTTACATGAATAAACTAAGTTTACCAGACAAAGACTTGCACGATCGTGTGCATGCAAAAGCATCCAATTTTCGTTGCACTAAAATTATATGACGACGGATAAAAAAATGTTGCAACAACAGTAAAGTGTTTCTACATGAAGTCAGTTCTACTACATGACAACATCGCAAAATTTTCACATCCCCTTTAGATTTTCCAGTCTGTCAATATTTGCATTTGATTTTTGAACAGAATTGACTTCATGAAACTGTAGACACTGTTAGGTGACGTAGTGATAGGATTGGAAATTATTTATCTACTATGTTATCGAGAGATTTATGTAACCAAATCAAAACCTAATTGACATCTTGAGACATTTGAATAAAAATTTACTTTGTAGCCAATTATTGCATTTGATCCGAATTTGTCATGTTGGTCTGATGTAAAATTAAACATGGATAATATTTGAAGGAAACTCTCTAAATTTAAATTACCTTCGAACTAAGGTGGTTTTATAACTTAACTCTTAACTATCTTAACTTAACTATCGTAAGATTCTAGATAAAAAGTCTCCGTGGCTAGGTGTTAGGGCGGATGGGCTAATTAAGAGCTCTGGGGCGGGATTTTTTTTTCTAGATTTCTCAGATTGGGTCGGTCCATTCCTGGTCCTTGAAACACAGATCTAATGATACTTTGTTTCGTACCCCTTTCATCATGTAAATCTCGAAAACCTCCCAGTTCCTACAAGGAACCTGTCTAAAGCGGCAGGTCCCATTTTGGGTACTGTTGCAGGTTGGACCACATGACTTTCTAGAGTCCTAAGCCTCAGTGAGGAAAAGTTCGGGTAATCGCATATAACATGAACGCCCGTTTCCTCACTTAGGCCGCAGGTACAATTGGGATCGTTAGAGATTCCCATTTTTGCCAGGTGCTTGCTCAGTCCGCAATGCCCGGTAATCGCACCCACCACCCTCTTGATGCGCTTCCTGTCCATGTTTAACAGTTCTCTGGCCCATCTACCATCGGACACTGGGAAGAAACGCTTCGTGTGCATTCCTCCTTCATAGGCGCTCCAATAGTTAGCGAATTCCTACCTCACCCAGCTCTTCATCGCTTTCACGCATGCCGAGTGTGGGATGGGTATAAGAGGCTCCAGCCCGCTACTCAATGTTGCCGAGCCTCTTCTCGCTAGCTCCGGGAACGCAGACCAGCGTGACCTGATTTCTCAGTCCCATCCGGTTCAGGTTTTCCTTCAGCTCTTTTATTAGCTTGGATATTTCGAAAGGCGACATAGGCGCTTTGATCATCGCCTCGCTGTCAGAACAGATTGTCACACAGGCTGGGTACGACAGCCTCGAAACGTCTTACGAAGTCTGTCTCCGGTATCATTCGGTACCTAGGCATCGCAGGGACCTCGTTAGTGATAGCCTTCTTGATTTTCCCATGAAATTTGGAGTCCAGAGATGGTTCTGAGACATCCTATCCGCCATAGCAAAAGCTTTCGCCTTCAATGCCACATGAACCGGTGGCAGGTTAATTAAGGTCTAGTGCGGGATAGCCTTGGACTAAATAGACCAAGTGCTGGTCTTGCAGTAATGACGTTCACACATTTTATTAGTTTTTAGACCCCCTTGCCCATTGCCTTTCTCACTCACTCGCCTTCCTCACTTACTCGCCTTTCTCACTCACTCGCCTTCCTCACTCACACGCCTTCCTCACTCACTCGCCTTCCTCACTCACGCGCCTTCTTCACTCACTCGCCTTCCTCACTAACTCGTCTTTCTCACTCACTCGCCTTCCTCAAATTAAGATTAGAATCACAAAATAGAGAACAAAAAAACCAAAAAAACATTTTGTGATTTTGAGCCTTTGGCATCAGCCAGGGCCCTAAAACTGAGTTTCTACTAGGGCCCAACGTAATGTTTCTACATAAATCGGATAAATAATTGTAGAAATTATTATGGGCTTGAATTTATGGTCGAAAGCGTGGTTTTTCGAAGGTTGGTGAAATTTTTGACTTTTATCTGTGCAAAATTAGCACGGAAATCACTCTTCAAAGTTGTGAACGAAATATCATGCCCGCAGCGGTAGCGGAGGGCGTGACGCAGTCCCCACACCCCAAAAAAGAAACCCACAAACTCAAAAAACCCCATACAAAAACCTTTGGGACAAGGAGCCATATATAAGCGAACTATTGAGTTTTTTCCCCTTCTCCCCTTTTACCCTCATCAAAATCGGTTGGAAATTGGCTGAGATATCGAGGTTTGAAAATGATATGTTTCTATGGGCCTTCGATTTTTCTATTGTTATCATTATTATGAAAACTTTTTTTCTGATCTGTCGCTTTCTATCTATCTATATGTTCTATCTGTTAATAATTTTCGATCTCGAGAACTAACCAACCGATCTACCTGAAATTTTCACTGAACGTCTCGGCCCCAAATAAAAAATTTCATAGGCCGCTTTTCCGGGAAAATTCTAGAAAAGCCGTGGCATGTGGAAAAGTGGTCAATTTTGAGGGTTTTTGGAAAAGTGGTCAATTTTGAGGGTTTTTGGAAAAGTGGTCAATTTTGAGGGTTTTTTAGGTAATGCTCGGAGTTTTCGAATTTTAGCGTCGGAGTTACAATAGCTAGAGAGTTGGCTTCTTCGGGAAAGTTATAGAGTTTGGTCAGGAGGATCTTAAGAAAATGGCTGCCAGCAGTCAAACCGGCGCCATCTTGAATTTTCCCAAGCAATAAATTAGGCTTTTTTTGGTTTTCAAATTTTAGCTTCGGAATGACAATACTTAGAGAGTTGGTGTCTTCTACAAAGTCTATAGAGTTTGGTCAGGAGAATTTTTTGGGATTTTCAGAAATCTGTCAAAGTGACGCCATCTTGGATTTTCGTTAGGAATAAATTATGCTTCTTGGGTTTTCGAATTTTTTAGCTTAGAGAGTTGGTTTCTTCTAGAAAGTTATAGAGTTTCGTCAGGCGATTTTTTTGGGATCTTAGGAAGTCATAGCGGCGCCATCTTGGGTTTTCGTAGGCAATAAGTTAGGCTTTTTTGGTTTTTGAATTTAAGCTTCGGAATGACAATACTTAGAGAGTTGGTTTCTTCTCGAAATTTATTAGATATTGGTGAGGATGAGGAGACTTTTTTGCGATCCTAAGAAAATGACTGCCAGCTGTCAAAGTGACGCCATCTTGGATTTTTTGCTATCTTCTGAATTAGATTAGTAACACGGTTCTTCGAGAAAGTTATAGAGACTGGTGAAAGGAATTTTTAGCCTGAAGCCTGAAAATTGTTTTCGTCGGAAATTTTTTTTCGCTAGGAATTTTTTTTCGCCGAAAATTTTTTTCGCCGAAAATTTTTTTCGCCACAAATTCTTTTTCGCCGAAAGCTTTTTTCGTCGGAATTGTTTTGTGTGGGGAAATTTTTTCGCCGTAAATTTTTTTTCGACGGAAACTTTTTTTGCCGGAAAATTTTTTTTTGCCGAAAATTTTTTTCTCCAAAATTGATTTCCTTTTCTTCCAAAATGAATTGACACTAATTGATTTTATCTTATCATGAAATTTGGGGTCGCTGCCGCCAGCTATGGCAGCTGCGTGAAGTGCCGTAACGCCAAATTCCCTACTTCCAGAACTACTGATATCACAACAAAAACCTCTTTAAACCTCGTAAAGTGTGACGCAGTCCGTAAGTCCGCTTCCAAAATAAATGATATCGCTTGAGGTGACGCTATGGCTGATAATACGCAAAAATTTGTTTGAATGGAATCTTGTGTTCAAAGATTCATTTTCTGAAAAAATTACAGCGCTTTTTTTAAAACAAAATTACGTTGTGATAAAAAAAATTGCGTCACAAATGCCGGACCCACCAACGGAATAATTTTTCAACACTCTCAGTTTTTACACGCAAAAATGTAAATTTACCCTAAACAATCTACGCGATAAGCAATAAAAGTTAAATTTTTGAAGCGCAAAAACTGAAAGTACAGAAAAATAAAACTTTGAACACAAGACTCAATTCAAACAAATTTTTGCGTATTATCAGCCATAGCGTCACCTCAAGCGATATCGAGCGGTGTCATTAATTTTGGAAGCGGACTTACGGACTGCGTCACAGAGGTTTTTGTTGAGATATGGAGTAGAAAAAATTAGTGAAAATTGGTTGAGTGATCCGGGCTGTATGGTCTTTAGCGTAGGCCCAACTCACGCTACTACACTACACGATATATGCAGGTTTTTCATGCATATTCCTCTAATGATGAGGATTCTTCCGCAATGTTGTAGAGAAAAAAGAGCCAAACGTTTTTGTGCATGAAAATACGGGTCTTAAGGTCGACAACAGCCCAAAAAATGACTTTTGCTATGTTGTGGAGTAAATTGAAGGGAATGTTTTTTTGTCTATGTGAAGTATGTTTTTTTTTCAATTTTTTTCGAAAATTTTTGTCACAGTTGCTTCGGACGGTTTTTTCGATGTCATTTCGCCAATTTCCAATAGAATTGAATGTCGACGTACTTTCATATATACGCAAGAGGCAAGGCAACATTTGTTCTTGAGTTATTTGTCCCAGGTTTGTGACGCCACGAATGTTTCACACACTTTCAATTTCGCGGTTACTTTTTCCGGATTTTTTCGATATAGTTTCGTCCAGTGGTAATTTTGTCAGGAATTGTTTTGACCGTTCATATAATTAAGAAGCTATCCAACTTAACTTAAGTGGTTTATTAACCAGAAATATCTTCAAAGCGTCTCAATTTTGATCCATTTTCATTTCCTATGAACAAGATATATGGGTCGATGTATTTGTATGAGTGAAATTGCTTTGGAATAACTGGCAAGAGGAAGTAAATTTGAAAATTTAATTATCAAATATTTCGCAAAACCGTTTTCAACACTAAAAACGTGAAAGTAATATTTTCCTATTCGGGAAATTAACAAAAGACTTTAGATTTTCCACTTCATACAAAGCATTAAATAATTTTTCAACGAAAATTGAATTAATATTTTAAATTTTAATTTTGCGGGCTACTTATAAAGCTCTAATATTGTAAAATACTTCATTTTCTTGTTTACTTTGCACCCGACCGAGACTTTTATGTAACATATATTCATTAAAATTTTCGCATTGCTAGCAATTGAATGGATAACGCTTACACAATACGCTAAGATATATCATGATAATGACTGTTATGTTTCATTAATTTATTAACGACTCTCACCACATTATTGTTACATAACTCGAAGAAAAGTTTCACGAATCGTGTGTTTAGAATGTTGTATGTTCTATGTTACGAACTTGCATATCTCTACTGCTACAACGATATTTGCTTTGAAATGTGTAGTTAATTTCAAGCAAAATTTACCAAGAACAGGAAGTTTTCCAAAACATACTTCTGACACCAACTTCTTGTAGGGATCACAAATTATACAAGCATGTTTCTCTGGTGTACAACTAGACTTTGCCATTTCCAAAACTGTTTAAAAAGTTAGGTATTCACTTAACCACATTCGCCGCATTCAGTGTCATAAAGAATTCGCTACTTTTTATGATCACATTTATACTTCGTGTACAAAGATATCTTAAAAATAGAATTCTGCCGAGGAAATAGCTTTCACTTATAAACTTTGATCTAATTCTGGTGTTAAACGTGTTTGTGCCGCTTTCTTTGAACAGCCTCCGATTATTCAGGGGGGTGTAGCAGGGCTGTAGCAATAAAATATTGACTTTAGGGTAGCAGTTTATTATCACAATGATGTATCCATGCCTAAAAAAACGTTGTTTAAAATAAATAGTGTGAGGTGGCATGCCATAGCACTTGGAAGTTAAGATGCAAAAACCCCCTTTGAAGTGTTTGTTTGTAACAGTTCAAAGAGTTTTTTTTGCCTCATAGCTTTACAGGGCCGTAGCCAGACCGCTTCGTCAGGGGGGCTGCAGCCCCGCTACCGTTCAATTTTTTTCGAATCATTTACAAATGTAAGCGAGCAAAGTTTTTCGAATTTTGTTGCTAAGAGTGCATAGTTAGAAACTTAAATAGAAATTGTGAACGAGCCAACGGAATTACGTCAATTGTGTGATTTTTAAGGAATTTCTTTTTGAGCCAGGATTCCCACAAATTCGGACGATTATTAAATTAATAGAGAAAGTGAACGGTTTTATTTCTTGAATCAGATTTCCCAGTGAAGAAGTCTAGCGCCGTAGGCAAAGTTTAGAGAGTTCCTTCTTTTGTTCTTTAAGTAAATTGAAGCACAACAGACGTAAACTTTTGGGTTTTTTAAGTTGGTAAATAATTGCCGGCACCGACTTTTTTAGGGCTGTTTATTTGGTTTCTAAGAAAATTCAAGTATGTACTTTAGTGTCGCAGACGAATCGGGCTTCCTTAAAAAGTAAAGTTTTTCGTTTTTTTCAACATTTTTTTGACCCACTCCGTCATCCTTTTCAAAATCGAGACACTAAAAATGTGTACTTGAAGAAGGAAGCAAATTGAAGATTTTTGGACCCGTACGAAGTACGAAGGCCCTTTACGTTTATTACAAACAATTTAAATGTTACATGGGGTAGATCGAGGTGGCAGTTAGGGGGATGCATTTATTATCGTATAAATATGACCAATCAACAATAAAAAAAATGTCCGTTGGTCCGTCTCCACTTTTTTTCTAAACGGCTCAACCGATCACCCTAAACATTTTTTTCCCCTGAAAGATACATCCCATGATTTAAGTTCGAAGATGAGCAAAATCGATCAAGTGGTTCCGTCGAGCAAGTGACCAAAAACATGGTTTTTCGAGGGTCGGTGAAGCTTTTTCGCAAATATCTCAGCAAGCATATCACAGAAATTGCTCACGTTGGTGTCAAATGAAAAGATTTGATGTCAGAAAATTGGGAACAAATTTTTGAGGGAATCGGGTCAGGGGTCGGGGCACCGGGACCAATGGAATTGACGAAATTGAGTTTCTTGGCCATATGCGAAAACAGTTTTTCGAGTTTATTTCCATAATTATGCAATATGGAAATTCACTGTCAAAGGCAAAGTTGTAGAGCATAAATGTATAGCGAACACATATCTCAGGGTTTTGGGTAAAAATGCTACAATCCTGGGATATCATCACTTCTAGAATTGGGAGGGATGATCCATATCTCTAGAACTAAAAGAGGCAGAAAGTTGCTTCCAAAGACAAAGTTGTAGAGAATTAAATTTTAGAGAACACTTTTCTCAAGGTTTTGGGTAAAATTGCCCCAATCCTGGGATATGACCACTTCTAGAATTGGGAGGGATGATCCATATCTCTAGAACTATAAGAGGAACAAAATTGCTTCCAAAGGCAAAGCTGTAGAGCATAACGTTTTAGGGAACACGTGTCTCAGGGTTTTGGGTAAGAATGCCACAATCCTGGGATATGACCACTTCTAGAATTGTGAGGGATGACCCATATCTCTAGAACTGTAAGAGGTAGAAGGTTGCTTCCAAAGGCAAAGTTGTATAGAACAAAATTTTAGAGAACACGTGTTTCAGGGTTTTAGGGGAAAATGGCCCAATCCTAGGATATAACCATTTCTAGATTTGAATAGTCTGAGATGTACTTCGGTAGGGCCTTAGACATTACCTTGAGTAATTTCTATGGATCTTTGAAATTCTTATAGTTATAAAAGAACATAAAGCGTTGGATTGTTTGCTTATTAATATATTAAGATACGTTCGAGTCATTTTGCAACATTTGTTCTATTTGCCACATCTATTCTGATAAGTACGGGTCTTTGGTTATATTTCGAAATATTGATTCTTAAGAGCACATATATATTATCCTTGTACAATGTACGTACAAGTATTTTCTAAGACGCTTTCACGAAAGTATTTTCTAAGACGCTTTCACGAAAGTAAAAAAAATATTTGAAGTTTTAGAAGACGGGCCCGTCGAAAATCTTCCGAATTTACGGTATGGCCAGTCTGAGCCTGATGATTCCTCAGTATTTTTTAGACTGCTATAGATTTTTTTTCACAGATTTTTTGAGGATTTTCTTCGAATTAGAAGATATTCTGATGAAATTCGAATTTCTAGTTTCTCTGCTGCGTGACATTTTGCTATATTTTGCACAAAGATCTCTACAAAATTGGATTTTGACTCATTGGTTACTTGCAGAGCAGAACCCACTTCACTAAATTTAGGGAAATTCGACAAAACGAAGAAATTGTACATTGCTCTTTTTTTATAAAGAAAGGTGTTCAAATTCAAAATGATATTAATGACAAATGTACTAATGTACTTCGCTTTTCAAAAATATATTAGGAGAAAAACGAGTGTTTCTAGCCAAGAAGTTACTTCTTTTTAAAAACAGAGTGTCGCAATCGGAACAAATTATTTAAGTTTTAGTTTTACTTTCAAGAAGATGGTTCAGACCGAGATTGCCAGAACGTCAGGTAGCGGTCCGACCGGCGGCGGCGGTTGCACCGCCCCACGAGTGCTCAAATGCCGGTCGACCGGTGGTTCTGGATTTGTTCTACAACTTTTCGAGCTGCATCTTTTCCGCCAACCGCTGGTTGACCGGCAATTACAGAAAGTCTTCCGCTCAGTTGAGTCTTTTCGGACTCTGAAAATCTAGAAAAAATACAAATGAAAAGTTGTACAAAAATGCCCAAGCAACCAATTTAAAATTATTTATGCAGAACGATTTTTCGCCTACTTTCAGAGCAAGTTTTGTCAACGAAATTACTAAACGACAAAAAAGTATCACAACTACTAGATCAATATTAAAGATGAAATTAATAAATTAGCCATTGTGGTACTTTTTTGAAGTTTGATAATTTTTTTAACAAAAGTTTCTCTGGAAAAAAGTTGATTATAGCGTGCGCGCTCTTTAGTTTTATTTTAGTTTTATTTTACTCAAAGAAAATTCGAGCCGTTGATATACATAGAAGTACAACGTTTACTCCTGCCATAAACCAGTAAAAAACCATTCTATTTATAGAAGTTACTGCGCCGCAGGCGAAATTTTTATTTATTTATCACTTTGGGAAGTTTGAGGTCCGTTACAATTTAAAGTTAAATTTCTTTTGTTTTATAAAATCTATTATGATATTTACTAATTCGCCGTGTGGGGCAACGCCACATACGATTTTGTTCGTATGTGGCAGTTGGCATTGGGATGGTTACAAAAGTCGTGGTAAACGTGAGGAAAATTTCTTCCCCTTGAAAAGTAAATAACTATTTCGTAAGATGGTGTGTGTAAAATGCTATAGTTCGAATTGGCGAGTTTCTTAATAATACACAATTTTCACCATTGCATTGAATTGAATTCAATGGAATAACTTTCCACTACGATGCCCATTACGATGTCCATTTATTGTGAATATCTATGGATACGATGAAAGGACCTGTAACGTATTCACACCATAAATATATCAATCACGCATTATTATGTGGACTAAATGACGAAGTTCAACAATTCAATGATCATTTATGGAATTCATATGCCATCCTTTTACCATGCACATCAGCTAAGTGCATATTTACATATCCAAGAGTAAAATGGATGGATAGGTGGAAGCAAAAATGAATTTTGTTTATTAAACAGAAAAGGTTCAGGCAAAAGTTTACTGCTCTTCATAATGTGACGTGTAGGTGTAGGTGTTTGTCATTTTACGGCAGCTAATGGTAGTCAATTGTACTTGTGGGCACAAAACGTTCAATATTTACAATGCGATGTATACATGAAGTCGAGTACAAAGTGTTCCATTTTTCGGTGTATCCCCGTGAGTTCATCCGAGTAATTAATCAATTTTCATACGGGATGTGAACCGATTTAATTGAAGTTTAAATACAAACAAACTTATTCTCTTTCGAATTTTTATCAGTTAATCTAATAAATTGAGTGTTTTTTTAATTGTCCGGCCTCAGTTTAAAAATATGCAAATAAATGCTCACATTCATTCATTGTGGATGTATGAATTATTTTTTCAATTAATGGAATCCATTTCATTTTGGAAAACTGATTTAAAACAAACGAAAATATAGGAATCGATTTCGTATTTCAGTAATTTGTAGTTGAAATTATAATTCAATGAATTCGCTTTAGGAAATTAATGTTCATTAAAAGTTAATAGGAGATTATTTTACACTGATGAAACCAACAAATTTCAAACCCACACTAAGGTTTTGAGAACGGGGAGTGGTGGCTATGACTTCCAATAACATCATACGTAGACGTACGCTATCAGATAACCTCCCTCCGACCTCACAAAAAATTACAAAACAGTTCTCTTCAACGATGTTGTTGGTCATCTTGAAATGACTACACTCGCCGGACAGCGTTTTCAGTCTCTTTCCCCCTCCTAAGCTTTACGTAACATTTAAGACTACTTAACGTTGTTACATCATTGGTTCTTCAAAAGAGTTTCTGTAATTTTCCATTGTGTTGTCTGCATTAACTACTTTGTTAATTTTTCAAACAATTCTTACTTCTTCCATACATTTTTTTTTTGTAATAAACTGAATTTAAATATAACTGAATTCTTATATCGTACATGAAAAGCCTAAAATGTATTATAGTGTGTATTATATGGCCACTTCTTAGCGCGTCTGATAAAAACGATATTTTTCCAGAGTAGCCTTTCTTAAAAAAATTGTAAATTTCAAAAAAATGCCTCAATAGCTATAGACTCTATATATAGCAATAAAATCATTGTTTTTTCATCTAGTTGTTGAGCTACTTTTTTGAGATTGCTTAGTTTTTTTAACTTTTCGCTAGAAGATAAGTCTGCACTTTCAGCCAGGACACTTGGTGCCGACAATTTGAAAATGCCAAAATTAAAGAAGTAGCGAATTTGACACCTGGCTGCGTACTTAAGCCCATATTCTGCGAATAAAGAAGGCAGTCTGGTGCTGAGCATCTGTTTTTACCAAATAGTAGAACGTAGTAAGATCTACACGTCATATAAGTTTAAACTCGGCACCAGGCTGCGTTCTTGAATGCAGAGTGCAGTAGCAGCCTGGTGTCGAATTGAAACTTATGTGACGTATAGAACTCACTCTTGCCTCCACTTTAGTAAGAACAGATGTTCAGCACCAGGCTGCCTTCTTTATTCCCAGCTTTAAGTCTCAAGTATGCAGCTTTATGCCGACTTCGATGGTGTTACTAACTAAAAACTTCAATTGTTCATCCAGTTAAGCGTAGTCAGAATTTCAGCACCAGGCTACCTTGATTGACAAGGTTTTACCTTTCTTCAGACGCCCTCTTAATACAGGCGTTGAATACGATTTTAAGGGGAACATTTCAGGGTTGTAAAGATGTAGTGAGTTCAATTTTTGTTAATTTTCTTAGAGTAAGGGTTCCTAATGTGGAACACCAAGAGTTAAAATGTCTCGAAATCTAGGAGCAAGTTATCTGGAGAGATAAGTGAACTTTTGTGCAGCTTCTTGTTGAATAAGAGACTTCTAAAATTGATAGATTAGAAATTTTGCAACATTTTCGAAAGTAAGTGAATTTTGACTGTTTTAAAAAAGTGTCCCTAATGTGGAACACCAGGGTTCCTAATGTGGAACGCTTCAAAAGACGAAGAAATTTTTCGCAACTTTTTTTTTCAAAAGAAACTGACAATCGAGTGTTGAGAGTTACAACAGAAAATTTCTTTCGTCTTTCGTACCCTTATGAGATGAAGATGTGATGCAATTGTGGAACATACAGCTAATATGGAATGGTATATTTAATAACATGTATTTTCTGTTCCAATAGCAGCATGTCCCACATTCGCATCACATACTTATTCAATCCTTTACATCTCTTTTGGCATGTCGTCTTCCAAAAATAGAAAATAAAAAATTTTTCCTTTCAATCCGAAAGAGCAAAAGTGGGTGTTCCACATTAGGAACACAGACAAAATTTGCTTGTCTCGTCTCTTTCTTCTATATTTCCTAATTTTGAAAGAAGGTAACAAGGCATTATTTTACTAGAATGTCCAATTAATACTTCAAAACATAAGAAGTTTATTTTTCTTAACTTCCCTCGATGTTATCCAAATTTTTCTTCAGTAAATTTGTTTATCAGAATGGCGTCAAAATGTGTATTCTTTTTCTCTTTTGTGTACACTTACACAGATTTCTGTCAGTGTTGCCGTAAACCAAACATGAATCTAGCGTGCACATTTTTTCATATTAGACATTGTCGACGATCAAAACTTTATGAGATATGGTGGTGTTCCACATTAGTCACCCTTACTCTATATCTTTCTCTCACTCTCTCTTTTCTTTCTTTGTTAGTTTTTTCATTCTTTTTTAGTTTAGTTTAGTTTTTTTTGCTACTAGTAGTTAGTTAAGCTTAGAGTTAAGTCATATTTTTGTTTTTAAGATTTGAAATTGTTATCGTTCAACACAGGTTATGGATAAGGTGTTAAACCTTCTGCGATTATTCTAATAAATACATAAATACGTTGTCCTGAAACGAAACCGGAGAAAAAAATAAGTAAAGGTCGGTCAAGAGTTCAAAAGTTGTTGGCAACAGAAAGCTGCCGCAATTCTCTTCTACAAGTTTCGTTCTTGGTATGCACCACAGATGGCGCTAGGCAGGGCTGGGTTCGCAAACTGAAAGTGAAAAAAAAAATTTGTAAAATTAATATGTTTATTTAGGAAATCGCGTTGAGCTTACAGTCGGTTTTTTGGCTCAAGAGTTCTCACAAAGAAATAGGGTATACGAGCACGTATGCACTAGCCACGAGCCTCCCAAAATTCTTTTGTTTAGGGGCTCGTAACTAGTGCAAGAATTTTTTTGGTGCGGCGCAGATTGATTTCGGGGCTCTGAACTGCTACGTACACTTCTCAAAAAAAGTGTAGGAAATTTGTCAGGAAACAGTGCTCGTATACGGCTTGTAAGGTTACGTTTTAAGACATATTAACTTTGTCGATCATTTCTAACAGTTTCAGTTGAAATAATGACTTAATATTAAGGGGTTGGTCGTTAGTAAATTATGTCGTGCTAGAGGAAGATAGAGGCTCTGAGATTGACGTATCAGATTGTGACAACGGTAGAAGGGCTAGAGGAATGTTGCGTCATATTTGCAACAAATTTGTTATTTTCATTCAATCTTATACGAGAAATCTGGTCTGTTATTTTGTCGTTCAAACGGCTTGATAATACCGCGAATATACCAGCTCAAGCTCATTTGGTCCGTCTCGTGCATGTGCATTGGTGACGGCGCGGCGTAAAACAAACCAAAACCTCCTCAAATAGTACTCTAGTATTACGAGTTAGAAAACGTTAACTGAAAATGGAAACTCAATTTCCAAAATTGAGATACCCATCCTTGCTATGAAATCTCAATTCTAATGTTGAGTGTTTTTAAAACTTTTTATAATTCACAAGAACAACTAGCCATTCTTTTGAGGTGGTGGTATGCGTTGTCAGATGTTAAATTCTATAATGTAGATGCACATCCTAAGAAACTATGCCATGTCTAAATAATACAACTGCTCGTTAGTTGTTAAAATAACTTATATGTTTCGCGCATATAAAACGCGCTAAAATATACATACACCAATATATAAGCTTTACACTCGAACTGTAACAGTATATAAGTTTTACAGTAGATCTATAAAGTTACATAGATGACGCGTTTATATGCAAACGGAATGTAATAAAACTATTTACTCTCGACTATGTCTCGAACCATTTACAATTTCTCGAACATAATATACCCTTTACAGTTCTTATAGTATAATAGTATTTTATGCTACATGAACTGTAAAGTGGTATCTCGGTTCGAGGTGGAGTAAATGGTTCGAGACGAGGTCGAGAACCTAGTTTACGACACTGAGAACGGAGATACCATTTTATATTTCGTGTGGCATCAATAGTTTTATGTATCGAGCGGCTCAAAGTTCACTTGCTCAAATGTAAAGTGGACTTTATAGCAAAGAAATATATAAAATGCCATTACACCTTTATCGTAATAAATCATCAGGATGGACCTCTGAAACTGGACCAAGTTTCGGAATGCCGTCGAAATCAAAATTAAGTTGATCAAGTTGCCTTATAGAGATAAGCGGGCGGGAGGGAATTTCAAATTATACCCGTGCCCGCCCGATAGGTAATGGGCAGGGCAGAGCACAAATTTTAATAACCAATTTTACATAGAGAGAACAAATGAAAAATATCTACATCACGGGCAGCAGAAATGTGGTGCCCGCTCATCTCTATTGCTTTAGTCGCATAAATACATTGACTAGTTGAGATTAAAGTTGGTTTAGCGTTTTCTACCCAAGAAATAAAATTTTGTGGCTTGACGGATAAATAGGTAAGGGGGTATTAAAATCGCCGATTTCTGCGTGATAATCTTAATGAAAGAACACACAGGCTGCTGGAATTTTTGGAGTTTAATGGAATTTTTGGAATTGTTGCTGGAATTTTTGAAATTGTTAGTGGAAGTTTCGGAACTTTTAATGGAAATTTCAAAACTCAGCTCCAAAAATTTCAATGAATTCCAAAAATTTCGAAAAATTCCGTTTAATTTGAAAAATATCATTAAGTTCCAAAAATTCCATTGAATTCCAAAAATTACATTCCAAAAAATTCCCAAAAACTCCGCTGGCGTTATATACAGTACCCAATGGCAGCAAATGGGCAGCAAATTTCCAACAATTGTTATGAGAAACATTATCTTCGTCTGTTCAACATTTTATATTTGTAGTGCAACTTAGTTTTCTTTTCCTAGACTTTTCTTAGACGCATCAACATCTTGGTTTCTCCTAGTCTCATAAATTTTATACGTAAAGCAACATTTAATGTATCCAATTAATAAAGAATTTTTGGAATTTTGTGGATATTTTTTGGAATTGGAATTGGAATTGTTGGTACACTCGACTCTTATGCAAAAAATTAATTTTTGAGGACTTTAAGCAAAGTTTTTGATGATATGGTAATTTTATCGAGTAGCGACTAGTCGCAATTAGCGGTCGCTAGGCACTACTAGCGAAGTAAATCAAAAACGGTTAGCGACACTAACTCAACCTTGACGCTAAGTTTGTTGCTCAGCTTACCACTAGCACAGTGTAACTAGAAATAAAAACAGCGAAACTACTAAATAATGATTTAGGTCTAATTCTTGAAGGGGTGATTAAGGCAAATTATTATAACTAACTGACGCAAAGAGGTCAAGTTGGAGAAATATGTTGTGAAAGCCCATTGGGTTGAGGTATTAGTTGAGTAAGTAACAACAGAGTTCATAGCCTACTTTGAAGCACTAGGATTTGCGGTTGTGGACAGATTTTTGAACACCCTCATTTTTAAATTGACAACCAAATGAGGTCAGCTCGTGCATTATAAATAAGAACCTTATTAAAAAGATATAAAAATCCGGTAATTTTACATTTTACACAAGTGTACACGTTTCCCAATGCTCTGACATAGAATTTCACCATGTTACCAACCCAATCGCGAAACCTTAGCTGCTGATTTCATACAAACATTTAAAGGGCAAAAAATACGACAATTCCAAGATAAGTGAAAATAACTTGTCTGTTTTAAATGTATTTTAAATGTTAAAGAACGTACATTTCAATACCAATGTCGACTACCAACGGAAACCCGCATTAAGAAATGTTACTTACATCTTACATAGCTCTTAAGTCTCATCTTACATGGAATATTGTACAATCAATCACAATGATTACATCAATCAGCAGTTAAATAGAAAAATATTTCCAAGATTTTACTTGAAAAAAAGAAAGAAAAAAATATACGAAATAATTCAAACAATAAATTTGAAAAGCAAAGCAAGTTTTTCCACTTCATCGTCTCTTAAACAAAGATCTCGAATTGTCTTCTTACAACGTAACGAGAAAATTGAAATTAGAAATTGGAAAATGCATTTATTCTGCAATGACATTTTTCCAACGTTCTTTTTTTTGGTGTGTTTGCCTTTTTCTTTTTGCCTTCTTTCGTTTGTGTGTGACTCTTTGCCAAGAAATGAAAAACGAAATGACATAAATAAAATCCTATTTTTGTGTACCTAGTATTCAATAAGAGTCAAAATATCTAAATGGTGGTAGAATGGTAACTCATACCTTACCTCTACTCTAATGTGTGTGCTGTTGAATACACTCAATTTAATTGCAGCAGATGTATGAATTAGTTAGAATACAATGATTTGATGTAAAGTACATATCTCATACAATGTTGAATTATTCTAGTGCACTTTAGCGTTTAACACCGACAGTGTTAATGAATTTCGATTTGAATTCTAGAAGCAATAAATTCAGAGACTATCTGATGTCTCAGTCCAATTTATTGAAAAATTCCAGATTATGATAGCCAACCAGTTCAACATTCTTTGCCCATCTTTTTTGATCAATGCAATTTGACCGTTTCCTATAAACAGTTTTTGCGCAAAGTGTTCTTCGATACAAAAAAAGCAACTGTTTGTATAGCTATTCACCAAGCTATACGTAGGACGGCATTCAGTCTCAATGTGTTCAATTAGACTTTCAGTGTGCAATGATTTTCCGAATTAAATGAAAAGATTTTCCGAAATTTAGCCAACAAATTTAATGAATCACCTTAATGAAATTTAAGCGTTCGGCATACGTAATAATTTTGTTAAATTTTTTTCCGTTGGGATTCTTTATTGAAACCAGCATCGCTTTGTGCTTCATGTATAAATTGAAAAAGTTGAGTAACGTGTGGGGCGTTTGAAAAGCGATACACATGCAGCAGAAGCTGCGCTATTTATAAAATTCCGTATTTTTAAAAATAATATGATATGACAGTCCTCCCACGATTGCCTCCGGACTAGAGAACATTATCCTTCAGAGTATCATTTTTATTAATTTTAAAATTGGAAATGTAGCAGAAAAGTAACACGGAGAGCTTTTTTTTGTCTTCAAAATTTAACTCGAAAGCCCCTAGATTTTCAAATAAACTTAAAACTGGAAATTGCAAACTGCAAAGCTGGTTCGCACCTCATAGTAATTTGGAATGACAAGGGATCAAAGTAAGAAAATTCAAACCCGTGTGAAGTTTGCAGCCCGAACCGAAGGTGAGGTCGGCAATCACACGGTTTGAATTTTCTTACTTTTGTCCCGAGTTATCCATACTATTTTTTATCACAGAGACAGTGGAAGGTTTGTACTTTAGCCACGAAAAAACACTGATGCATTCTGAACATAGTATTTTTCACGAAAATGATTGGGGTTGAACGCACAAAAACGCAATATTCCCATTTACGAACAACATCACTGAATAACACTGTTGTCACTTGGCAAGGACTTAAATTATTTGAATTAAGTCAACACAACACAACATTATTCCCATCATTGTTTCCAGCCAATAAAATATATGAATCCGTCAATGAAAACACAGCAAACAATAACTTTACAAAATAACAACAAACTTACTTTGACGCCATATTTCATGGTTAACATTGATTCCCTTTAAGGCCCGCGGGCAGTAGGCTAATCCGTTATATTCATGTTCAAAAATCTATATCTCGTGATATATTCATAATTTAAATGTAAGAATTCTTAAAACGTGATTTAAGAATGTTCAAAAATGTCGGGAAAAATATTTGTGCAGACCGCAGATTAATAGTCGTAAAGTTGTTAGACAAAGTGACAGGTTTGATTTCTCCCCATACATAACCTCAAAAAAATATATCTTCCATATTTTCGTCAGAATCTTGTCGAAATCAGTTGTAAACGTTAAAGTAATTCATAATAAGTCGAAACGAGACTAGTCCGACGAAAAAGGGATGAAATTCCTAGTGGTTTTGAAGCGAATTGTTATTCAGCGCTCTGAGACTCAAAGACAGTCAGTATGAAAATCGAAGAATCAACCAAGAAATTCATCTTTTTTTTCGTCGGACTAGGCCCGTTTCGACTTATTATGAATGACTTTAACGTTTACAACTGATTTCGACAAGTTTCTGACGAAAATATGGAAAATATATTTTTTTGAGGTTATGTATGGGGAGAAATCAAACCTGTAACTTTGTCTAACAACCTTACGACTATTAATCTGCGGCCTACATTCACAAATATTTTTCCCGACATTTTTGAATATTCTTAAATCACGTTTTAAGAATTCTTACATTTAAATTGTGAATATTTCACGAGATATTGATTTTTGAACATGAATATAACGGATTAGCCTACTGTGGCCCGTAACTTGTATGCTAAAATATAGTCTACCTTTAGGCGCTCAAATATTATATTTTCGCTGATATCAGTGGACAAAGACGCAGTTTCAAAAAAGTAAGTCAGCATTTCCCTTCCTAAAAATGTTGCCTTTTAATAGCAACTAAACTTATTTTTTAAGATCCTACCTACTCTGAGAACGGCGAAAAAATCGTAAAAATTTGCACAAAAACTCATCGTTCTGAGACAAGGTTCAATCCCAAAAAATAAGTTTAGTTGCTTTTAAAAGGCAACATATTTAGGAAGGGATGTGCTGATTTACTTTTTTGAAACTGCATCTTTGTCCACGGATATCAGCGAAAATATAATATTTGAGCGGCTAAATGTAGACTATATTATAGCACACAAGTTATGGGCCTTAAGACGTCGTGTTAAGTAAATCAGAAAAAATTTGTTAGGAAGTGATTAAAAATGCTCTAATATTATTAAACCAGAAACAACCGCTGGTTAATATGTAGCGCTCAAAATCAAAACCACTTATGTGATGGCAACCTTCTTTCTGTCAAGTGAACAAATTTTAGTAGTTCATTGACGCAAAGAGGGACGAAAGTTGCTCATTTGTAATATTTTCGTTCTCTTGGCTTCCTTCTTTTACTTTCGCCCCGTGGGATGCATTTTTCTACTTTCGTCCCTGATTTGAGGGGCGAAAGAACAAACTTTCGCTGCCTCTGTGATAAAAAAAATATCACACCGTTTTGAAACTGTACATGTGCACAGAGAAAGCTCTCTCTCAGTTTCAAAACGGAGGGATATTTTTTTAAGAGCAAATCCAGCCTTCACCTGCCTAAGCGAGTTTACAATAATGGTTGCTGAGTGACCGTTGTTCTAAAAATCCAGAAAAAAAGCACGCCTACTACAAAATGTGAATGAAATCACATCATTAATGCATCTCATTAAATGACTGTTAAAACATATGCAACGTATTTAGGGGGATCGGTTTTTTCTTTTTTTTTCGAAATAACCTAAAGGAGTGGTCTACAAAAAAATTTTATGTCGAGAATCGACTTGAAAGAGTTAGTTCCAAAATAGCATGAAAACCGACCAACTCAAAAATTTTTTGGGGACTGTGGGCTGAAAGACGTTTGATGTCCGATCCCTACCCACTCGGAATGTAGTTCTGATGATGATTGTTACAATCTGATTGGTCCAAATTACATCATTTGTCCACTTTTACGTGTGACTGCAAAAGTCGGTTTTCATTCTATTTTGGAACTTACTCTCCCAAGTCGATTGAGTAGATTGAGTACGTGAAAGAAATTTGTATATCAACTAGAAATATAGTTTTCGACGTATTTGACGCCATTCCTGACTTTTTCAAACGTAAAAAGTGGGTTTTTAGATTGTGTAAAGCTATGAAAACACCCAATTTTCAACCGTTGGCAAACTTTGCCACTACACAAAAGCTATTGCATAGCCCCAAATTTATTTTTAACCTCAAATGGATATAGAATTGTCTAAAAGCAATGTCAGGTGGGGATAAAAGCACAAAAATTTGTTTAGGTAGTGTTCGCAATGTCGAAATTCACCGAAACTCGAAATTTTGACTTTATCAACTTTGTGCAAGCATTAAAATTCGTCCAAGAACCTAAACCCTGCTGTTTTTGGAGTTTTCTCGACATAAAAATAATTTTTAGTGGTCCACATCTAGGTCATTTGGAAAAACCGATCCCCCGATCAGAATAGATGTGGCAAACAGAGTTCATGTTACGAAAAGACTCGAACGTATTTAAGTAAATATTGCCCCACCTCTTAAGTGTTTGAAATTACGTCCACATTAACATGTATTGGAAATTTCCGAAAAGCAATATTGAAAATCCGTCCGAAGCAACGGTGTGAAAAAACCCTTCCAAAACCACAGTTTTTTGGGCTAGGAACAACCTGAGGACCGACCTAAAGCAGTAAGGAGAGGCCTCGGACAAATACTGCCATACATACAAATGTTTATATAAATTTTCTTTACAACGTGGCAAAAACAATTTTTTGGTTAGGGCCGACCTGAGCTCCAAGCACAGGCACCGGGCCCAAATTTATATGTAATTCTCAAATAGAAAAAGAATCAACGAAATCGGTTAGGATTTGCCCGATTTATGTAAACACGTTGGGCTTTAGTAGACTCAGTTTTATGTTCCTGGCTGAGTCCAAGGGTTTCTAATCAAGAAATGTTGTCTCATAAAATATGAGACAATCCTAGACCTTTCAATTAAAAACTTTTTTGAAAATCGGAAGAGCTCTTAGGCCGACAGTGCCCAGATTCTATCCCATAGAAAATTTTTTGATTACCTTTAAGGGAAAAAAAGTTTTTGAAAATCAGTTAAGTTTTACTCGAGTTACACTTACGGAAATATATTTTTGCATCAAATAGAATTTTGTACTTCTGCACAAGTTTTTGCAGTGTTAAAAAGCTGCGCAGAACAAAATTCTATTTGATGCAAAAATATATTTCCGTAAGTGTATCGTCTTGACGGACGGACATTTTTTTATTGTTGATTCGTCATCTAAGGACCAATCGATGTTCCCCGCGACTCCCGGGTCAGATTTCGACTGGTTACAAACGACGCGACGTGGTAAACGCATAATACCCCTCTTCGAAGCAGTTCGTTCTTCGTACGGGTCTAAAAAGGTCATTCGGGTTAGCTCAGCGGTAACGTACTGGCTTTGCACCAAGAATATCCGAGTTCAATCCTGGTGGGGACAAATTCTGTATAGGATTTTTCTTAAATGCATAGCATGAAAGTAACGTTCCTAGGCACACCCAGGCTTCATAATATGGGAAATTTTGAATTTGGTTCCGCAACGAATCGCACATAGAAGAATGCCAAATATGACGGCGTTACCCACATACAAATATCTGAGTCTAATTTTAGGCGGAGATTAATTAGCACCAGAAAAATCCAAATGGGATGCGTGGTCCAAAAAATGCCTGCCGGTAAAACACATTGAAGAGGCGAACCGGCATTCTAAGGCTTGTTCTGGTTTGTACTGGTTTGTTTGCAATTTACCACTGACACAGTAAAAACGTCGGTAACGAAAGGATCTCTAAGAAGAATCTATGTGAGCGAAAGCTCACAAAAATTTACGGAACTAGTAAAAAAAAGGATCTAGACTCTGAACCGGACGGGTTGTAACGGCAGATAATTATTGAAAAAAGGCAATGCTAAAGTTTTTGTCCCCCCTTCTTTCGCACAAATATTTTTACACTTAAGAACGTGTGGCAGCACGCTTTCGTCAAACCCACTCCCCCTTGGTTGGTTGGTATAAGTTGGCGAGGAACGTCCCTGCAAGCAGAAGAATCCGCTACATCTAAGCCTTTAATTGGCCTGTTGTGCGACTGGGTTTCTTGATTTTTCGTCCGGCATGGTAACGGCCGTAATATCTATTAGGATTAACTAATAGCGGTGGTATCTAATAGTGGAAAGATTAGAAAAACCAGATGTTCAATGTATTTCACGGGGATCGGACCCGGGACATCTGGTGTTTGAAGCCGATGCACTACCGAGTAGGCTACACTGGTTTTCCCCTCCCCCTCCCCCTCAGTAGCGTAAGCAATTAGACTCATATGAAAGAACAATCGTCGATCCAACTCAGCGCAACTTCTAAAATCGGCAACAATTTTAAAGCCGGCCGGCACGTCGTATAAAGAATATTTTGTGCTGAAGTATAAAAAATTCTTCTATTTAAAGAAAAAGTATTTCTTTTGAATTGATTTGTGTTTCATTGAGCCGGCACTCACTGACGTACAACCAATAAAAACGTTCGCCTGTACAATAAAATGTGTGAACAGCTCGAATTTCCATTAAAACAAAAACCACCTATAAGTTTTGTTAAAAAATTTTTTATTGATTATTGACTATAATTATTAGGGTTTAAAATATTCCCATAAAATAATTTCAATAAAATGTATTTAATTATTTTTTATATTATTCATAGCAATCACTGTAATAAGCTTGGATTAATTATTTACAGAATATGATGCATTCCATCATGTCACCATAGCATGTACCCGTGACGCTAGTCTTAACGACTATAGAGGCTCTTCTTGACACTGTGAAAATACATCTCAAAAGTGATGACAAAAATTCGGTTTTTCAACTTGTGCCGAAAACACCTTCCCTAGTTACAAAACCACTTTCAAATCAAAAGTAGAACAAAAAAGTTCAATTTTCTAACATCCGACGAAAACCATTTGGAGCCATAGTGTCGCGTTACATGAGTCTTTATCAACTTATGGAAAAACGCACAAACTAAAGTAAAACATGGAATTTTGAGTGCACGTAGAAAATTTGCGGCACACCTAAATTAAGTTACTACGTTTTATCGGATTTCTGTATGTCTAAAACAAAGCGTTCGTTTCACAATGCATTATTTAATGAATACGTGAAAAGGTGCATCTATTATAATACAAAGCAAATTCGTATAGTTATTTAATTATTAAAATTATTTTAACGCAACGATTTGGTATAGGGTGACTGTAACTAAATATGCAATGAAAACTTCATGGCATTTCTGGAGACACAATTATTGTGTGACAATAGATCAACGGGAACATTGATCGACAAAGAGCGAGCAGAATTTACGAGAAACTTTCAACAATCCAAAAAAAAAATATAGAATGCAACGGTACGTATCGTGGATAGAAGACGACGCAACGACATACTATAAATATGGACTGGCAGTCTTTGGCAAAAAATTAACACAAATTGAAGCAAAAGTGAAATGCGAAATACTTAGTAGTGTTGGCAAATTACGTAAAATATATGGGGATACGTATTTTCAGCAGAACAACTCAGCGTGAAGTTTTGGTTGCGATTTGCAATGTGCATACTATTCCTAACGAAAAGTGTGATATCTATTGTCCATGTAACGTCGATATTATAAATTGTATATAGTCGGGGTTAGGACCGAATGTCCAAAAAAAAAAAAAAATATCCCCAACCAAAATATCCCCATGGACAAAATATTCCAGACAAAATAACCGGACATAATAACCACAATTTTTCCATTAAAAAAAAACAAAATATCCCCTCAGACAAAATATCCACACTCAAAAAATTAAGAATATTCAATGTGAAGTGTACTTAGCGCCGCAGGCCTGAAATAAACAACCAAAAACAAAAAAGCGGGGTCGAGGGGCGGCAGCCCCCGAAAAGGGGGGTCAAGGGGGAAATATCCCCTTGCAGGGTCTAAGGGGTGGAGTGCCTAGCGGGGTTTGGGGAGGCGCCTCATTTACGTAAGGCCGCCTGCAAGGCAGAGCCCCCCAACACGCAATATAATATCTAATTAATAATACCTACCCATATTCACTCTTTCTGAGTAGACATTACATCTGCGGATATTATGTCCGTTTTTTGTGGGATATTTTGTCTGGGGACATTTGTCCGGGGATATTTCGACTGGGGATATTCGGTCTTTGAGCCTAGATAGTCTGTTCCAAATGTCAAAATTCTCAAACAAGTTAGTCTGCTTCAAATGTCAAGTGTATGCCATCGTTAAGAACTGTCTATAGGTTTTTTCATTTTTGCTTCAGCTGACGGTAACGTAAACCCGGTCTATGTATTATTATGTCATTGTGACTACGTATTTCTGCTATACTCGAATAAAACGAGAGATTTGCTAAATGGAACGATAAAGAGTTTCAATTACCGAAAAAGTAATGTATGTTTTTCATCCAATATTCATAATTCATTGTTGCCTAAGTAGAAAAAATCGATTTGTAACTCGATTCGGCCATGAAACGTAAATTTGTCGATGTTGTCGAATCCAACAAGCTGAAAATTAATAAGCTTATAGACATCGTTCTGTACACGAAATTCAAAAACACGAAAAAATCGGTGTAAAGACGATGTCAATTTTTATGGATTTTATGGATCTGACAGATAAAAAATGACTCCTAGGTGACGTTCGTCGCAACACTTAAGTATCATTTCTCTGGGATCGGATAATACGAAAACGACATGCAGCAAAAGACGGTGCAAATGATCAAACAAACAAAAAATTATGTCCAACATTCCCAAGATGAAAAAATCTCCTTAAAGTTCAATTGCTGATGACTTCATTCAGATTCAGAGACGATGTAGAGTCAAATATAATTATTCACTTAAATGTTTCATTCAATTTCTGTTCCCTAATTTTCATTAACTCTATTAACATTTCCAAGATTTTCAAGTTTTACAATTTCACTTCAGTTCTAATTTGATTAATTTTCCATTTTTTATTTTTGTGAGATGTATGTAATTTAACAATGGACCTGTATATTGATCTAAATAACTAAACAAAAAATAAGGAAATATAAATGAAACTTTGGCGCTAAAGTGAATAAACGTGTTCACACTTCACACTCATACTTCACAAAATTGCTCCACAAAAGTACATTTTCACTGAGGTGAAAGAAAATATGTGGAAAATGTACGGTTTGCGTTGCATGTTAAGATATTTTCAATTTAGTTTTCGAAGTGTGATCATGCGAATAATGCATACAACTTTCATTTTCATCAAAGTAGGAAAAATATTTTCTTATCTATCTCGTATTGTGTCTTATTGCAGGCTGTAAACTCTGTGAATTTTATCTTTCTAATATAATGATTTGTGTTGCAAGAGCTAGGAATTTTTTGTATTGATAACAATTCGTATTATGCAAATAATACGTAAAAATGGTATCCGCATCGTAGAATCTTTCTAATGTGACCGTCCGGAAGAGGGAGTGGTCTGCCTGCCCAAGCATGACATGCAATGTTGAATTATATTGGAAAAGTACGGACACATAGAGAACAATTTTAAAAAATTGCTAAAGGTCTTTTTGGATCATCAATTAAGGAAAAATTGAAAATGAACTGCTCACACTATGAGTCGAAGCTATTTACCACTAGCGAATTACTAGAAATTATGACTCATCTAATGTGCATAAATGAGTAATGCGATGTTTTTTCCGATCGTATTTAGTTCTTACAACTCAACCATGCTGATTGCTGATTCATCTATTATTTTGTGAGAATATCATTTTACTATAGTATAAGCCACAACAAAAAGCAATTTTTGGTTATTGCAAAATGAATGCTCTTCTGCCAAAGCTTTGTCGGTTCACAAGAGTCAGCGGATCAATTAAGTGGAAGTAAATTTATTTTGCCCCCACGAGATTTTTGGTTAAAAATGTTTTGCTTCAGCGAGTGGCCACCACTCATAGTGGGAATGAGCATGAGCAACTCATGCCCACATTCTAATTCCTTTAATCTTTCATGAACGTAAATTTCAAAACCGACATTTATTAACTAAATTTACTTGAATGAATATAATATTTTTTACATCACGAAATAAAATACATAATTTTACATAAAAACATATGCAGGGGACCCGTACGTGTCAGAATAGATGTTACAGAGTTGATGTCACGAAAAGACTCGAACGTACTTAAGTAAATATTGCCATTGTCTTAAGTGCAGGAAATTACGTGCACATTAATTTGTATTGGCAATTGCCGAAAGGGCAATATTGAAAAACCCGTCCGAAGCAACGGCGTAAAAAAATCCTTTCGAAAACACAAAATTGACCCCCAAATAAACAAAAAGGTTCACCTCAATTTTCTCTAAAATATAGCAAAAAAAAAAACATGTTTTCGGCTAGGGCCGACCTTAGTACCGACCTAGGGCCTTTAAGAGAGGCATCGGACACATACTTCTACGGGCGAAAATGTTGCCCTTAATTATCTATATTATCTATCTATATACATCAACATAGCAAAAAACGATTTTTTGAGGTATGACTGACCTTAATACAGAACAAGGGCCCTAAAAGGAGATGCCTCGCATGCATACTTCCATGGACAAAAATGTTTACCTCAATTTTCTCCACAACATAGCAAAAAAAATTTTGGTCTAGAGCCGTCCTTACGACCGACCTAGGACCCTAAGGAAATGTCTCTGACAAAGGCTTCCATAGACAAAAATATTTCCTTAAATTTTCTCTACAAAATAGTTACAAATATTTTTTTGGTCTAGGGCAGACCTTAGGACCGACAAGGCCCTAACGAGATGCCTCGGACAAATACTTCTATAGACATAAATATTAGGGTGTAGCGTTTTTGAAAAATTATTTTATTTTCAAACGCCTGCCCCCAGACTCGATCTGGGGCGTCCAATAAGACATATTTATCACTTTAAAACCTTTTTAAAAGTCGATCTTCTATTGCCGCAGGAGCAATTTTTGAAAATTTTTGAGCAACCTCGCTTTTCAGTACATATCAACCTATTTCCCCCAGACGATTGGACTTAAGAAGTCGGGTCAACATCCCTAAATGGTCTAGAGATATGAGACATTAATTTAAAAATTCATTTGACGTTGGTATGATGTTTGCAGTGGTCATGGCAATGCACGAAAGTTCGCCGAGGTTTATTTTCTGAATTTTCTTTTCATATAAAAATTTTATGAATTGACAGAAAACATTGTTTATTGTTTTAAAAAACTTATTTCATCTCACATAGTAAAAAAGGAACCAGACCCATGCTTTGGAGGTCCTAATTCCAATTTTTTTGGACTGAATATTGGAATTTCGCTATACTGAAAAATTCAAACTATCCAATAGATTAACGAGGACACCTCGAATCATGAAGATTGGTGTTGATAACACATTTGTGATGAAATTGTGATGTGTGGAGACTGTTTTGAAAACTCTTTCATGTAATTGCTGGCTGAAATATTGAAAAAGACGAACAGATGTATACTCGATAGAATTCTACGATCAGCGCTGAAGCATTATCGGACTTTTGTCAATCACTTGCGTGTTTTTTTGACTCTTTGTGATCCAGTGCAACTTTTTGCGACTTTTTTGAGGATTACTCTTTGTTTTTGAATATAATTCGGTACTCGGTTACCTCTCAAATAGAAAAAGAATCAACAAAATCGGCTAGGATTTACCCGATTCCTAGAACAAACTAAGTTTTAGCTGTCCTTGCTGATTCCAAGGGCTTCTAATCAAAAAATTTTCTTTCATAAGTTGTGGGATATTCCCAGATCTTTCGATTAAAAGAAATTTTTTGAAAATCGACTTATGTACAAAAAAACAGGGCCTTAGTAGAGACTCGTTTTTAGTGCTAGCTACAGCGAACCGAATATAAGAAGGCACAAGTCAAATTTTGAACAATGAAATTCCATTGTTTAAAATTCGACATGTCCGCTTTTATATACGTTCGCTGTAAGTCCAAGGGCTCGAAATCAAAAAAATTCTTCCAGATTCAATCCCATAAGAGATTTTTCGATATCCTTTCAGGAAAAAAAGTATTTGAAAATCAGTTTTTACCCGAGTTATCGTGTTTACGGACAGACAGACTGACAAATTTTTTTTTGCAGATTCGGCATCTAAGGACCATGATCGATGCTCCCCCCTTAAGTTGACTGGTTATAAACTTCGTGGCAAACGCAGTAGATCCATTTTCGAAGTACTACGTTCTTCGTACGGGTCTAAAGACTATCCACTGTGCGTAGCACTTTTAAGGATTCTAGTTATACGATAAAAAAATTGGCTTAAAATGCCACAATTGACTTGAAATTTGAACTGTATTTATATGATGAGTGTGACATAAAATATAGAGTGGTCCTTACTAGCAAGCCAAAAGATGGAAAATATTTATTTACGAAAAAAGAGAGACAGTTAGACTAAACAAATCTGTTTTAAATTACAGTGAGCCCAAATTACTTAGAGACAGATTTTCCAATTTACTGGCTTCTTGATTTGTATGTGCTGTTCGAAACAATAGAAAGTCAGTTGATTTTATGCCAATTTATTTTTGAACCTGACCAACTTTCATTTTCAAAGGTTTGATCCAGACACCAGATGTCTTGAAATGAAAACTTGAAAGGTTGAAAATAAATTACCATAATCTAAAAGCGGATTTGTCTAGTCTAGTTATTTTCGTCTCATTTGTTGACAATTGTGTCGTATTTTGTCATTCTATGCATTGAATATGAGCTTCCCACACAAAAATTCATGTAAAAATTCACAGACTCACAAAAAATGTGTAGGTTTTCAAACTTCTATTCCTGTATGTAACGTTAAGTACTAAGCGGCGGCGGCCGGGAAAATAATTCTGTACCTGCTCCCTACCTGAACTAAAGTTTCAGTTTCGCCTAATTTTTTACAATGGGGAAACTCACGACGACGAATTTAAAAGTTAATTTCTTAACTTTTTGACATTCCAAACTACTCTGTCAAAACCCTTCAATGGTTTGTGAAGCACGAGACCCGTTTTGCCCGGGATGTGTAACACAGAATAGGGGAATTTATTTATTGGGAGATGAGTTAATGCACAGGGGGTAAAGCACGATTTATTTACAGGGATATAAGATTAAACACTGGAGTTTTTAGGTTAAGCGTCCGTCACGAATCAATGTCACTAAAACTATTTTTCTCACTACGTTCTACTACGCGATAAATAACAATTTTCTGTTCGATAATTAACTACTTCCTGGTAGTTAACCGGCACCAATTTGTGCCCAATTAACCATTTCTGACTTTCTGTGCGATAACTAACTACTTTACGTCTCGATCACTCGATAATTTCTGGCGATTTTCGACTGTTCACTATGTGACCGCCAATTACACACTACTCCACGACCGAATATTTTCTGACTTTCTGGTACCGATTCTCGATCGTAACTGGTATTTATGCTTTGCGAAAATCGCAGACCGAACGCTTTTTCTTTCTCATCGCCCACGTCTGTGAGATATCTCCGCATCCGTTCCCATGCATTCCTTTAAAATGTTCAGACAAAACAATTTGTGAGATTACGGATCCATATGACAATTGAGTACATTGTTCCGTAGATTTTGAATGCATAAGGCAACATATATTGCACTTGCATTGATACGATGACTTATTTGTTCACAGGAAATTTTCTGAACGTCGTGTGTGTTTTATTGACGTTGGATTTCGTGGAATTATTGATTTTCTCACTTTCTCGCTTGATCGTTTCACAGAATAATGCATGGTGGGCGGGCTGGGATATGAGAGGTTCAACCTATTTTTTTTTTTTTTTTGATAATTTTTAGCTGTAAGTTAGCATTGGACCCAAATATTATTAATGAAATCCGTAGATCTCATGCTTGCAAAGCGATTGACAGATAGCTGGAAAAAATTGAATGTGTTTCTTAGGCACAATTCAAAGACAAACAGGAACTCATAGACTTTTAGGTTAAATCCATCAAAGCACGTGTTCATTGTTAAAATGTGGTTCAGAATCATTAACAATTTTTTCCAACTATTTGCCAATCGCTTGGCAAATATCGGATCTATCACTGGAATAACTTTTAACGTCGTCGTCGTGAGTTTCCCCAATATGTTTCGCTAATTTCGCTCCAAAAACCACACTTCGAAATACCTTTATTTTTACGGAACCCTACCCAGATAACACAGATCACACTTTTTAATGTGGTTGCCCTCTGAATATACATTAAATGTGTGAAATTCAAAGTTCTTGAGAATATGTACATCAAATGTACAAAAAATTTGCCTGTAAAGTGGTACCATTTTCGATGTAAATAAAAGGCACATTTTTTGTGATATTAAAACTCGAAATAATTGCACTAGATCACAAGTACATTTTTCGCATATTTTATGTGCGTGATACACTACTCATATCACATTTAATGTACCAAAAATGTGCTATTAAAACTCGAAATTATTGCACTAGATCACAAGTACATTTTTCGCACATTTTATGTGCGTGATAAGATGTACACTATTCCTATCACATTGAATATACCAAAAATGTGCTTGTGATGTAGTAAATTTTCGATGTAAATAAAAGGCACATTTTTTGTGCTATTAAAACTCGAAATTATTGCACCAGATTACAAGTACGAGGGGCACCCTAAAAGTTTCGGGAATCGGCTATACAACGATTTTATTGCTTCTCAAAATAATCACCATTACAATTTATACACTTTTTCATCCTTAAAAACCAGTTTTCAAGACATCGAGTCCATTCGGAAGTTGGGATTTGGGCCACTTCTTGTTCATATGCCTCGACAGCAGCTTCCGCAGATAAAAATCGCTTCCCACGCAACTTATTCTTGACACTCGGAAACAAATAAAAGTCGCACGGTGCCAAGTCGGGACTGTAGGGTGGATGCAGCATCAAATTGATTTTTTCCTTCTCCAAGAACGTCGTGGTCAGAGCACTTGTGTGGGAGCTTGCATTATCATGGTGGAGGACGATCTTGCGATTTCGACTCTTTCCACGTAGTTCTTCAAATACTTTTGGCAAACAAATCGTAGTATACCACTCTGAATTGATTGTTTTACGATCCTCAAGTGGTACAGTAGCCACATGACCACATTTCCTGAAGAAAGTAGCGACCATTTTCTTGGCGACGCTTCGAGCGCGAATTACCTTTGTTGGTAAATCTTCATTTTGAAACACCCAAACGGTGGATTGCTGTTTTGTTTGGGGATCATAGCTGTAAATCCAACTTTCGTCACCTGTTACGATGCTATATACTGAATCATAAGCCCCATTGTCGAATTTTTTGAGAGAATCTCGGCACCATTTCACACGAGCCTCTTTTTGGTCGTCTGTCAATTTGTATGGGATCCACCGAGAACAAAGCTTCCGTGTGCGTAAATGTTCGTGTAAAATTGTTTGTATTTGAGTTTTCCCGATCCTAAAGGATGCAGCTATCTCAGCATAGGTCACATGTCGATCGGCTTCAATGATGTTCCGGACATGGTCAATGTTTCCATCGGTGACGGCTGTGGAAGGTCGACCTTCACGAAAGTCGTCACTGAGGTAAGTGCGTCCCGATTCAAACTCAGCGAACCACCGATAAACAGTGGTCTTGGATGGGGCCTCATCTCCAAATGCTTTTTGCAAACGATCAATACACAATTTGGGAGGCAAGCCAGACTTAAAGTCGTAGAAAATCATGGCTCTAAAATTTTCACGTGATAAATCCATTTTTTCTCTGCAATGACTTTTTGGAATTGTTGTATCTTTTGACTGCTACGATCGATTTTCATTTTGATCATCATTTCTAAATCAGGAAAGACCAATTTAATTTTAGTGTAAATTGGCGAAAAGTTTACACGAGCCGATATAGCCGATTCCCGAAACTTTTAGGGCGCCCCTCGTACATTTTTAGATTATGTGCTTCGAAAAATGCTCATCTCATTTTTTCAAAAATGTATATTTTTAGTCTGTGAATGGATATCACGGCTCCTTTTGGTTGGGTAACATTAAAAAAAGTATCGAATTTTAAAAGAAAAAAAAAGAAAAAAGCTAACGGGGAATAGATTTTTTATTGTTTCGCATAAAATCAATTTCAAATAACAATTAAACAATAAAGATGATGCAATAATTTGAATGCAGCATCACATCACATCAATGTAGCACACAGTGTGTTCGATCAAACAAATTTAAATAACACTCATTTACTAGCATATCTTTCAAAACTTTTTCTCTCAGTACAAAAAAAGTATCCGGTGGCACAATTGGTAAAGCAGTCGACTCATAATCCCGAGCGTCTTGGGTTCAAGCAGAAATTTTTCTAATTAAAAAAAATGAGAGCTTGGCATAAAAAAATGTAGATGGAGGACGTAGCGATCATCAGAATAAGAAAAACCGAAATAGAAAAGTCGGAAAACTAAATTAAATTTTCCTTTCTTTTCTTACATAACATTATATGTATATGAAATGTGCTAATAATTCACACTAAAAAGTACATTAAAGGTACATTAGTTGTGTATTCAAAGTGTTTTAAGTGTACATTAGATGTACATGTAATTCACATTTAATGTACATTAAATGCACTTCACGTTCCAAAGAAAAGATGTAGCGGTAAGAGCGCTTTTTAATACACATTAAATGTGCTCCAACTGGAGCACATTAAATGGGATCAGCACATTTTCCGATGGCACTTTATGTACATTTCGTGGGGTCAATTGTTATCTGGGCTATATGTGGAATTATTTAGCTAAGTGTTGAATGTCCGAAAATGAAAATGGAATTTTTAATTTTTAACTGAAATATTATTTTCAAAATTAGATCTGCATCCTGTAACTCGTATAATTTTAATCAAATAACTATAGGAATTTTCATTGTTGACCATATTGTAATGTTTGTATTTAATGAAAGTTAACATAATAATAATTTGTATATTTACCTGATAATATGGTGAACGCCACACTGAAATATTTCCAACCAATTTTACAATCCATAACTAATTAATGTTTCTGAATGTCTCTTTTTCGATTTTATTTTAATTAAATGTTAATTGAGTTACAACAAGAAAGAAATTATGTATTTAAAATTCACTGCACATCGAATGTTAATTCCACTAATCACGTTGTAGGTAACGTTGAGTGAGCAAATACACTAAAAACGAAAAAAAAAATCAGAACTTAGCCAAAGTTATTATCAAAGAGGATTATCCATTGTCTTTTGATTAACTTTCATCCCTTATAAGCCGGCCACATATACGACTCAACACCATATAGAGAAACTTTTTTCATTCCTGTTAATTTCTTCTATTTTCACCACTTCTTTTTCTTAATTAAAATATAGCACTTTGAAACTTATGACTCTTTTTTTCATTCGCTGGAAATATATCTCCGAAAAGAAAAATTTCTAATTAACACACTATCCCGCTTTTAATTCAATATATTTGGAAATTCTTGCTTTTTGTAATAGTGCAGACGATAAAGCGCGCTTGTGCAGTTCACTATTTAACAAAAGCCAAGAGCAATATTTCGGTTCTAAAAATATTTCATTTTGGGAAATTTATTCGTTTTTAATGATTTTTTTTAATTTTTATTTCAGCTCTGCTTAATATGCAAAACACTTTATTTTGCATGCAAAGTTTTAGGAGATATATTAAACCCAAATGTTTGCTTTGGTCTATGGTGGCCCGTCTCTGTGTATAATTCTCGAGATAAACAGATTATGCTAGATGCAATGCAACATAACTTGTTTCTGCTTTTGGAAATTATTTCCAAGTTTTTAATTATTTAATGGGCAAAAACATTTCTATTTATAATGTAATTTGAAATTCCATATTGCTTATCTCTCCTTGTTTGTATGGTGTACCTTACGTAAATGCTTTTTTTGGGATTAAACGTTTCATTTATCGCCAGCAAAGTGAATAATTGAGTAGGTGCAAATGATAGCCATAATTTTAGTAAGTCTCCAAGAATTCGACTTAAACAAGAAGCTGAAAACGTTTACCATAATCTTAAAAGCCATGAATTCGATAAGAAAATATTTCTACTTTTCATAACTAACCAACTAACTTCCGCACTTTCGAAAATAAAACTGAAAGCCTTTGGCATAGTTTTCCAGCCATCTACTCCAGTGCCGAATCGGACAAAAAAAAACGAAAGCAAAACTTTGAAAAATATTCAAAATTTTATCTCCTCCAAAATCGAGTCGTGTATTTTTATACTTCGATTTAGACTACTTCTTTGAAATCGAGATTAGAGATGAGCGCGTCGACCATTTTTCGAAACCCGACCCGGACCGAGCCCGACCCGATAAAATTTTTCGAAACCCGAAACCCGAATTGTTTCTAAACCCGACCCGGACCGAACACGACCCGATTAAAATTTTCGAAACTCGAAACCCGAACTGTTTCAAAACCCGACCCGGACCGAACCAGACACTCAAGTTTTTCGAAACTCTCAACCTAAATTACTTCGAAACAAAAATTATTTCAAGGCCCGACGTCTGCATTCTTCACGGACCTTAGACTAAAACAAAATTCGTGTAATGTAAGATGATGAAATTTAGACGAGTTTTGTTAAATATAAAAAGTCAATAAAGGATCGGGACCCGAATAAAATGATACAACAACCCGACCCGGACCGAACCCGACCCGATAAAATTTTTCGAAACCTGAAACCCGAACTGTTCCCAAACCCGGCCCGGACCGAACCCGACCCGATTAAAATTTTCGAAACCCGAAACCCATGAACCCGAAAAAAACAATTCGGGTTCGGGTTCGGGTCGGGTTTTTCGAAGTTTCGGGCAACCCGCTCATTTCTAATCGAGATCTCGTTATGTTGATAGCAGCCTGGTGTCGATTGCCTATTCTTATCAAATAGGAGCAGCCACCTCTTTTTTATATACAAGAGAAGAATCGTAAGATTGTGCAACGTTTCGTTTTAACTCGTTTCACCGATAAACCGAGTTTTACATGCACAAAATGCAAGCGAATACGTAAAACAAGAGATAAAAGAGAAATAAGAAAGATGCACAAGCTTATGATTCTCTTCCTGTAATAGTATTTTATTTCCATTTGAGGGGAACAATCGAGGCTTGCTCTTCTTTAAGGGAGTATTTTGGTTGTCTTTAGCATTGGTGCAGGCGCCTAAGGATTTTTTACTGCTAGTATATGTCAACCGTCCGTCAGCAGCATGCTCAGGAACACGACTGTGCAGGAAAATGTTTGCCGACAGAGCCGACCTCTGGGTATCAGAAGGCTGTCTACAAGGAGGAAAACTCTATCCGCTGCTCTGGTGCATCGTTGTCGATTCTCTCATAAGGAAACTAAATGAAGAGGGATTTCATGCTGTAACTTGGGTTTTGCTTAGTGGAAAGAAAATTTGTTAACTCATAGTAGGCGATATGGGTACTTGTGAGCTTCATAAACCTATAATTCGAGTTAGAAACAACGTAGAAAGCTCATTTCTTCAGATATGTGCTAAGAACTAGTGAGAATTCGTCGGAAAAGTGTTAAAATTTTTTTACAAATTTGCGAGACCTTTCAAAAATTGCGCCAAAGTTGACAAATGTTCAATTCTCTGTGGTCCCGCACACTTCGATCCACAAAAGGTACACTTGAAGAAAAATTGAGTAGGACTATTTTTTGTAGTTAACCACATTAGTATACAAGAAGAAAATTGCATTTAATATTTAATCCTCAGTTGTTTGAGTGCAGGTGAGGGTATTATGGGTTGACTCTGCTTTCAACTATAAAACATCCAATGATACAATACCCTCACCTGAACTCAAATACCTGAGGATTAAATGTTAAATGCAATTTTCTTCTTGTATACTAATGTGGTTAACTACAAAAAATAGTCCTACTCAATTTTTCTTCAAGTGTACCTTTTGTGGATCGAAGTGTGCGGGACCATGGAGAATTGAACATTTGTCAACTTTGGCGCAATTTTTGAAAGGTCTCGCAAATTTTTAAAAAATTTTTAACACTTTTCTAACGAACTCTCACTAGTTCTGAGCACATATCTGAAGAAATGAGCTTTCTACGTTGTTTCTAACTCGAATTATAGGTTTATGAAGCTCACAAGTACCCATATCGCCTACTGTTAACACTAGAAATTAAGCACGAGATTTTGAATAACCTGGTGAAAGAGGAAACATGTGGTGGTGATAGTGCTGAGCCACAGATGTCCCAGGGGAAACATGTGATGAGCCATTCTGTCATACGATTTGACAACTGATTTCCTAGATTTCACACAAGTTCAGAGTTCGTTCTTTTCGTATTTGGACGCAGAACAGTAAAGTTGTTTCTTAAGAGTTAACTTGTTGCTTGTGATTGCTTGTCACTTTTGTTACAGGGGAAGGGCATTTGGGCCATCTTGTGATTTGAATTGCATTTAGAAGCTCGTTGTTTCGAGGTAAGTTTGAATACCCAAAGCTATTCTTAACAACATTTAAGCTGTGTCGATAACAGCTTCTAGGTTTGGATATAAAGGCTTTTGATTTGGACGAATTTGTGGATGATCAGTTCTAGAAACAAATTTAAAGAGAATTGGATGGTTTCGTTTTGGGATTTGTGGACTCAGCACACGTTTGTCTCATCACCCAACATACAGGTTAGGTTAGTTTGTAGCGCAATATATTTTTAAGTGATAAAGTTGTGATTTTGAATAAAATATATTCAGTGAATCTGCTACTTATTTATATTTGGAGCTTTAATTTGTGTTGAGGTTAGAAATTCGTTACAATGCGCAGAGTTACTCTGATGACCTGACCGTTTTAATTAAGCGCAAGTTTGAGAGTAACATAGGAGATCGCCTTAGGATCTCACTGTGGATAGTGGAGAAGTGGTGCCAAGAAAAGGGTATCGTGGTCTTCAGCAGAAGAAACACGGCACACGTCCTTGGGTGAACTTTAGGTTCTTTGGCAAAATCATTGACCTTAGTCCGAATATAAAGTATTATTTGGGGGTTATTCTAGACCAAAAATTGAAATGGATCGAGCATGTCAGAAACAAAGCGGAAAAAGTGATGTCTGCTTTCTGGATCTATCGGAGGGCTTTTCGAAGTGACTGGGGGAGACGCGAGACACGCCTTAGTAAAACGAGCACTCACCACCAGCAAGATTCCAGCACTCCTTGAACCTACTAGTTGTAATCGGGCAGACGGGAAAAAGCCTGATAGTCTTTGCCTTGGCAAAATGGTAAGTCAATGGTTACGTGCGCTGAAACTGGCTAAGTCATATGTGATAGGCAACTCGAAAAAGCCAGGACACGCCGCCCATTTACGATAGACTTACAAAAGGACATTGTACGCGAACTTAGAGGCGAATTTCTAGTTTATCCCAGTGTGTGTTGAGACCAGAGCCTATTATTTGGGAACAAATTTCCAAAATTCTCTGAACTTTCCCAAAATTTCCCAAAAATTCCCAAAATTTCCTAAAAATTTCCAAAAAGTTGAAAATTCGAAATTTTGGATTGTCTGCTCAACAAAATTTTTATTTTTAAATTTCAATCTTCATCAGGCTCCAATACCTTCATTTTGGCACTAATTTGTATTTTCTGCGAAGGCTGAGATATGCACTAGGGCTACCCTCGTAAAGGCCCTCCCAGCGCTCAACAAGAAAGGGGTAGAACAAATGTTTTTCGTATCGGATAATGTAACACAATTGCATTATTTTCAAACGGTTATGATCGTTGTGAGGGATTGAATTGATTGAGCGAACCGCTCAACTAATTTTCTAATCCATAGGATAAGCGTAGCTGTCCAAAGGGGAAACGCTATATTGAGAATCATTCCGTTGGACACCAGACTGGACGAAATCTATTATCTGTGATAAAGCGAACATTGTGTTATTGACTGTGATATTTACATAATTTTTTCTTTATTTTGAAAATAAAAAAAAAGTCTAAAGCAATTTTGTGGATTTATGAGACGGTCATCAAACCGATGTTAAGGCATGGATGCGTAGTGTGATGGCCCAGGCTGGACATCGAGTGTGCGAAGAAAGAGTTGAATGAAATGAGGCTTGTATGTATCTGCATTACAGGAGCTATGAAGACTACGGTCTCAGCGGCCATGGAAGCGCTTATTGCGTTAGACCCTATTGAGATGACCATAAAAGCGAAGGCCTTTTACCACGGCAGACAGGCTCACGCAAAATGATCTCTGGATGAGGGGCTTCGCCTCAGGCCACGGAAAAATCAGACAAATGATAAACAGTCAGATACTCCGAATACCCAGAGATCGAGAGCCAATACCAAACTATCATACTGGACAGAACTGACTGGCTGGGAAAGTGGTCGGTTGACCTTCCCATTGGTAGGCTTCACTGATGGATCGAAGACTGAGCAGGGAACGGGAGCCGGAGTCTATACGCAAGACCCGGAGAACGGTTAAAGCTTCCACATGGGAAAATCAGCTAGCGTCATCCAAGCAGAGACGTTTGCTACGATTATGGGGGCGATTGAGTTGGTTCTGGAAGGAAAACGGCTATTAGAGCACTAGCGAGTCGGTGATCAAAGCACTCGCGTCACCTGTCACGACGTCTAGATTGGTTAGTGAGGTAAAGGCGACTCTAAATCGACTGCGAATGAGTAATCAGATCACAGTGGCTTCGCTCCCAGCGCACATTGGCAAATGATCCCTTCATTCCAATACCAAACTCCATGTGTGTTAGAGAGATAAGAGACTGGGAACGAACGGAATTCGCGAAACGTTGGAGCGCATACGATGGAAGAGCACACACGAAGCTCTTCTTTCCAGTGCCTGACAAAAGGGGCGAAAGAGCTGGTTGGCATGGACCGCAATAGCATAAGGAGGTATTACAGGGTACTGTGGCTTGAACGAGCATTTGGCGAGGATGAAGATCTTAAACGATCCAAATTGCAGTTGCGGCTTAGAAGAGGAAACGGGCGTACACCTAATCAGTGAATGTTAAAAGTACTGTACTCTGAGAAGCAGAATACTGGGTGCTCGTGTGCTCAGAGATCCAAAAACTAGGACCTGTTGCTTTAAACAGGTTCCTAGCGGCAACTGGGAGGTTTAAGTGATTTACATGATGAGCAGGATGAAACAAAGGATCAATAGATCTGTGTTTCGAGTCCGGAAACGGACGCCCCAACCTGATAAATCTTAAAAAAAAATGTCAACCGCCATGCCACCGGCCATTTTTGGCACTCAAGCCGAACTCAAGAGCGGATAAATTACTGCTCTGTACTCTGAACCGAGCTGGTTACGTTGAGACTTATATTACGTAAGGTACCCATTACCCTTCGACTGCGATAAAGCTTCACACCGAAATCCACCAATCGCTATACTTTCGACTGGAATTTCTAATTACAATTTTGACTTTCTGGTAACATTTTCTTAAATTTTTGTGAGGGTGTGAGAGGCACCCATTAGGAATCAGTTGACAACAATTTCCGTGTATTGTATTTGTGTAGTCAGAGCTCATCCTTCGATATTAATTCGAACACATGCAACATGTGGCGTACCTGCAATTAAACAAATAAATATAAAGAGTAAGTAGAAAAGCTTGTGACAATATTTTAAAATAATTTATACAAAATTACAAATAAAATTGACTCATGGAACCCTTTCAAGAAAAATTTGTAAATATTTTTTTCCAATAAAATTATGATGCGATGTTGTGATATTCCCCTAGCCGGAAGCAATGTTATCCATAACTATGTTAATGGTCATTGCAGGATGCAAAAATTTTGCATGGGCTAAAAGTTTTATAATTTTTTTTATTCAAACGAATTTTTTAACATCACTAATGAATGAATGACGAATTTGAATAAAAAATATTTTTTTTACAGAAACTTTTCAAACTAAAAGTATACATTTTAATTGAGTTATAATAAAACTTCGAATGGAATCAAAATATTACGTTAATTCTAGTTATTTTTAATTGTAATAAAGTAGTAATTTATTTACTGTAAATCATTAAGCGATGAATATAGACTTCCGATTCAGTATGTGGATGCGTTATAAAAATTATACAAACCCTAGCATACCCGTACGATTCTAGAGGCCAAGGCCCACAAGTGGCTGTAGCGCCGAAAAAGTAAGTAAGTAAGACGTGAAATGAATATTCAGAAATTGAATTAATGTAATGCGGAAACGTACTAGGGAATGCTTATGTTTTTAAACGTTTCGTTGGTTCAAATTCAAGCAAACAATCGTACTCAGAGACATGCGGACAGTACAACATTATGACCTTTCGCATGAGGCTACAAATGTGAAGCGAATATTATTATTTAATTATTTTAATTATTATATTACGAGTGCATCAGTCAGTAACGCCTGACGATTTTGCTGTGTCTCATAATAGTATATTATTAACCAAGGGATATAATGGCGCGATTATAGTCGAGGTGAAGTGAATGTCCCGAGCTATGCCCCGAGGAATATTCACGTACTGAGACTATAATCAAGCTATTTATCCCTTGGTTGATACGATAGTCTATATCATTAGGGCATATAATTCGCCATTTGACTCGTGGCTTTTTTTTATTTTTTTTGAGATTTGACATCATGATATTATAGTCGGACTATAATGAAAATTATAGTCGAGTCGACCATAATATGCCTATTACATACATCCCAGTTTGTATGAAACTCGACTATAATATGGTCAAATGGCTAATTATATGCCCGAATGATATAAAAAAATTATTATGTTCATTTTCGTTATGAAAGTAGAATGGTACAATTTGGCAAGAAGTAAATAAACTACACAATATGAATATGAAAATATTAATTAGTTTTTGTGCTATAGCAAGAGTTCAGATCTCTCTTTTTGTTTCTTCACCCATTCATCATGTATATCATTCAAATCTTTGGTGCCAGCTAGGAACCTGGCTAAGACAAGTGGTCCTACTTTAGGCACATTAAGTGGCCCGATCACATAATCAAGATTCCTACGACTGACTAAAGAAAACTTTGGACATTCACAAATTATGTAATAGCCCACTTTCTCACTCAGGCCACAGATAAATTCGGGATCGCCAACGATAACCATTTTTGACAAGTGCCCGTTTGGTCTAGTATTCGGTAATCGCGTCCACTACCTTCCTTATGCGATACCGGTCTATGTTCAGGAGTTTACTGTCCTATTTAACATCAGGCACTGGGGTGAATCAATTCGAATGTGACCCCCTCCCCCCCACTTTAAGCGAGTCAAAACTAGCTAGCCTACTATTACATGCAAATGGCTAGAATTTCATCTTCTCGTTCCCAGCCATTAAAACGGATTTTGTTGTAGGAACTGTTAGATTTCTGTATTGAAATTTTGACAACGCCTTCAAGTGACCAGTTTATTTGACTGGTTTTTCGCACGTAAACTGGTCAGTAATTTAATAAATTACGGAAAAATTTCTTGAAATAATATAATAAATTAATATAAATAAAATATTATAAATGTAAACAAATAAATATCATGGCCCCACGGTAGTAAGAGGCCGTGACGCAAATATTACACGCCAAAAAATTCACAAGAAATTTTTTCGTGCACAAAGGAACATTATATGCAGGAACTTTTTGACTTCCCCATTAAAATCGGTTCAGTTGATCCGGCGATACGAATTTTTGAAATTTCCATTTTCCATATTTTTAACTGACCGATTGTGCAAACCTTCTTACTTCATATCATAAAATTAGTTGACATGTATTTTTCCCTTAAAAAAAATTGACCCTTCCTGGGATGTCTGGGATTTAATCGCTTCCAGTCTCAGTAAAGATGACTGAATAACTCTAAAACTATAAGACTAAAGACTATAAGACTAAACTAAGGTTGCTTGAGAAGGCAATTGAAGATTAGATTGAAGGTATGAAGGGGTCAAATTAGTATGTTTGACAGGAACCTAGACGAATTGTCCTTTGTTCTCGAGCCTCCTCCTTTCTTCGTTTATTTAACAAATATTATGAAAAAATTTTACAAAGAAAGACAAATTGAAAATTATAAGAAATTAAACGATTCAGGTAAATATGAAAAATAATGTGTCATCTCCTTATGCTAAGTTCGGGTTTGCCCAGGATTCGTTGCCTGTAATATCTATATTTGGGGCAGTCACTGCTAATGTGGAAACCAGTTTCCTCGTCGTATCCGCAGTCACATTTTAGGTTTGCTGCATATCCTATAACAGAGAGATATTTGTCCTGTCAGGACTTCAACTACTCTCTTCATGTTAGGTCTATCAAGGTTCAGTAGACAGTCACTGAATTTATTAGGGGAGCCTTACAAAAGACTTTTGTGTGTTTACCCCCTTCGTACCTGTCCCAGATTCTCCTGTGCTGCACCTCGAGCCATTTTTTAATGATGCGCTTTCTTCATTTTTCGTTATACCACAGAAGAGTTCTGGCCCTATCGGGCGCTCCTTTGCTCCCTTGTCTGCTAATTTGTGGGCTCTCTCATTCCCCTGGATGCCAGAGTGACCCGGCACCCATAGAATTGTAACCGCATTGTTCTTTTTACCCAACTCATTGAGATTTTCCTTACATTGAAGCACCGTGGCCGAACTGATCATGGGGGATTCCAGAGCTTCAATTGAAGATTGGCTATCCGAGCAGATGTAGAGTCTTCTACGCTGAAGATTCTTGAAAGTCTCGGTGCTAACCAGTTCAGATATTGCTAGGAGCTCCGCTTGCATTACAGTGGTAAAGTATCCCAACAATATGGAACCTTCAATCCCGGCTTCATCACTGATAAAGCCAGCTCCAGACAGCCCTTCTCTCTTGGATCCGTCTGTGTAGCTCACTAGGCCATCCACTGGGGGATAGATTTTTTCCAAGCCTAACCATTCTTCCCTGCTCGGTATGACACACATGAAGTCATCGCCCAGCATCAAGATAGTCGAGATCTGGTCACTCCTCATGAGGAGGGTTTCATCTTTTATTAGGTTTGTAATTGCCATGTTCCCTTTAGCCGAGCCCGGTGCCCAAAACCATTACATTGAATATTAAGAGCTGAGCTGCAAGCTACAGATTTTACATATAGATTAAGCGGTGGGACAGATAGAAGTGCTTCTAGGGCCTTTGTGGCTGTACTGACTTTCACCCCAGTCATACACAAGCATGCAAACCTCTGAAGTTTATCTAGCTTCTTTTTTGCTGTCCCTATCTCTACTCTAGGTCACCAGACAATGCACCCATGGCAGAAAATTGGTCTAACTAATACTTTGTATATCCACCAGATGACTCTTGGGGATAAGCCCCAAGTTCCTCCAACCTTGTACTTTCTTTTAAAAAGAATCAGTTTCGTTTTTCCCGGATTTACTCGGAGTTTTTTCTCCTTACACCATTCTTCTACTACTTTTAGCACTTCTCTCATCAGATCTCCCAAGGTCGTCGGATAGATTCCTCCAATAATGACAGAGACATCATCTGAGTAACCCTGGGTAAAAATTTCAGATTGATTGAGTTTGACCAGGAGAGAGTCTATTACCATACACCAAAGTATAGGTGATAGTATGCCTCTTGGGGACATCCCCTAGTCACTCCCAGCCTGGTTGTGGTGCCGCAAATGCCAGCTTCCACAGTTCTATATTCCAGCATTCTAACAATCCACCTTACAGCAATGTCCTCCGTTTGTCTTTCTCTGACAGCTTTCTCAATCACGTCGAACCCCGTATAGTGCACCCTCTATATTCATGAAACACCCCAAGGCTACTTGTTTGTTTCCCAGAATGCTTTCAATTTTTTGTGTTATTTGGTGGAGTGCTGTATCAGTGAATTTACCCGTCTGATAGGCATGCTGGTTAGCATGAAGTGGGAAATTCCTTAGGACTTCCTTCCTCAGGTAAAAGTCGAGAAGCCTTTCCACTGACTTTAACAGAAAGGACATCAGACTGATAGGTCTGAATTCCTTGGCTTCACAATGAATCGTTCTCTCACGTTTGGGGATGAAGGCTACTCTAACTCTTTCCCAGTCCTAAGGTATGTAGGTCAGTACTTAAAATGCCGATTAGTCGGTGAAGAAGTAGTTCCATACCTTCCTTAAGTAGAGCTGGAAAAATCCCATCTGGTCCAGCTGACTTAAAGGAATGAAAATCGCGAATTTCACTTTCCCTTTCCTAGTCAACCTTTCTGCAAACTTCCAGTTAACCCTACCAGGTGCATTCCCATTTAGGTATTCCGGGTTAGGTTTCCAGTTGACCTGAGTGCTACCCGGGAAATGAGTCTTGAGGAGGTGTTCAGCTGTTTCCGTTTGTGGTGTAGCTTCCATCTGGTTTGAGCAGAGAGCCTATCTGAACGGCAGCTAAAATCTTATTAACACGCGCATATGCCGGCATCGTGTTTGCCTCTTCAAAGAATTTTTCTTTAGTTTTTTCCCTATGCTTGACTAGGGTTTCTTTGTATTCCTTGAGGAGGGTCTTATAGATAGCCCTGTTTTCTTCCTGATTTAGACCCTTCCCTGCTTTATTGCATGCCTTCCTAAGTTCCTCTATGGCCTTACTCCAGACATGGTTCTTGTAAAGGGGTTTGGGATAGGATAGGGGGCATGCAGAGTGATAGGCTTTCAACATCGCTGAGGTAAGCCTTTGATTAGCTACTTCCAGCCCCTCCACTGTTGTGCCGTCGAATTTGCGCCGTCGAATTTCGGTGAACAAAATGGGGAAAAAACTACCTGCCTCAGGTAATTGTAAATTGGTTAAATTGTAACCATTTTCAATTTGCCAGGAACTTTTTCAGTTAAAAATGGAAACTCTGTCCGGATTATATTGTTCTGGGAAATCTTTTCCCCTTTCTTTCGATTGAATAGAAAATGCATCCATATTCATAAAAACACGAAAATCACGAAATGCAATATTTTCGGCCATGTATTTTATTGCATTCGGCTATTTGAAATAAGTATGGAAATAAATTCAATCGCAATTCGGTGTTCTGTTTTGTTAATTTTTAGAGTACGTCTATAAATTTTTGACAATGCCGCTGCCATTATAATTTATGCACGAATTCTCAAAGTTAAAAGAAAATATTCCATAAAGTCTAAGCAGCCGGGCGATATATCGTGAAGCATAAAAACTTTTCGGATGAAATATAACAACATCATTTCAATATTTGAATATATGAATTTATAAGAACGAATAGACTTTGTATGTTGAAAAGACATGTAAAATATTTTATTGAAATTTCGGAAAAATTTATTATTAAAGCAGTTATAAGCATATAACATAATCTTAAGTGCATATATACTCCGACCGTTTAAGCAATTTATTGCAACGAAACGCTCATATAAGCGACAGAATGTTGCAATACAATTGCAATTCCTTTGGAAAAGTGGACAGTTTGGCTGGATATTATATTTCATTTTACTTGGGGATATTTAGATAAAATTAGGTTTGCCGAGAAGGAAAATATTTGCGAAAATATTTCCGCTATAAACCGGGCTCTATAAGTGACGTTTCATATTATTGAATTTTATGGAATTCGCAGAAAGCAAACTCCTTCCATGCTTATCCCGCCCCTTCATATTATAAAGTGCATAAAGTATGCATGGAAATGGAACATGACTGCAACATAATCAACCAAAGTAGTAGTTTATAGCGTTTCCCGTACTACTTGTGCAGTACAGTTTTTAGACATATTACAGTTTTACAACACTTATCCCTCTAGTCATAATAAAAGTAGTGGACTTCCAAAGCAAATTTAACGAGTTCAAGCACACAACAAGTGTTGTGAACGTAGTGTCTCATAGAATCAATAACGACGTTGCTACTGACTAAGAAAAATAAATTAAAATGTTTATGATTTCAATAAAATAAATTCTGAAAACAATAACTTAAGTGTTACTAATTGGGTTGAATTAACTAAGTAGAAAACGAAACGTATTTATTCTTTGTTCAAGTTCGTCAATACAAAGGTATAATCTAAAGTTTTCATTGTAATTTAATTTATTTCGTAGGGGCACTATACAGATCCGTGAGTCAAACATTTAGATGTGTTCGGCTGATGTAAGATTGCTTGTAAATTGTAGTTACGGTCATGGCAAATAGATATGAGCTTTTTACTTCTGCGCAGGTTTCTGCGGTGTTAGATTGATTTACCAGTTCGGGCGATCATGTCAATGATCTATAACACAGATCTTGCGATCCTTTGTCCCCAGCCCAATCATCATTTAAATCACGCAAACCGCCCTGTTGACTCCAAGAACCTGTCCAAAATACCAGGTCCAAGTTGGACAACATCTGATGGTTGCACGACGTAGCCTCAGTTGAAAGAACTTGGAGCATTCGCATATCATGTGAATACCCGTTTCTTCTTCTGATCCACACGCACCTCTGAAAGTTGCCGAAAGCCTCATGCTCGGCGCTCCCACTACTTTGAATGTTGGGAACTTTACCATTAGCCAGCACAAATTGAGCACTAATTCGGGAAACCAACTTGAGTTTGGAAAAATTTAAATTAAAGGGACTCCCCATACAAAAATGACGAAAAATGGAAAATTCAATTTTTGATCGAGTCGTTTTCGGCTCCCAGAGCAGCACAAATTCTAGGACTGGTACCATTCGACAGCACAAATTCAGGCGCAAATTATAGACCCAATTTCCATGCTAGCACAAATTTGGGGGGTGCTGACGACATAGACCTAGAATTTTGTACACTTGTAAACACCAATGTAAACACCTAGTAATAGTATTCATCGGCGAACAGAGTTGCGAGGGAGAAAGGGGTAAACAAATCTGTTGTAACAAAGGCGTAGACAAAGGCATACTGAACAAACAACTGAAGCTAATTAAGTTGTGAATTTCTTCTGCCATATAGCCATGAAAATGGACGGTAATAGCGTCCGAATGCAAGGTAACGGAAAATAAAAAATCACAATTCAAAGCGTAATGTTTTCATTTGGTCTTGGCAAACAAAACAATACAACAGCCAATTGAAATACCTAAGCTTTCATCGCTTTCATGCACGCCTATTTGTTAGAATGCTAAATTAACACATGTAAGGTTGTTGCTCTGTGAACAAATGTCTTTCCAAGCGATACAAAATTCGAATAAATTTATAGCGAGGCAATTTTTTACTCGTAAATCAAACCATTCGCAATTATTAGATCGGCCAACTTACTGCGGCATATTGACGCACCGGTCTAGTTGTATTCTGAATATGAGTTATGTTTACTCAACTTGCATTTCATGTTAGCACTGGAAACTCCTGACCTCCAAATACAATTAAATTCAATTGAAGCTGCCGTTTTGGTCGTAGAATTGAATATCACGTACACAATTACCATTCATTTACTTTAGCTTAGTTTTCAATCTTTATCGGAATAGCCTTTCTTTGTGTTGATAGCAAAACTTTATGTAAACGTTTAAGAAAAACAAGGGAAAGGTTTTTTAAACGTTACTGCCAGAGGTGATCTTGAAAGTATTTGCTGGATTTATTTGACTTCTGTTTGGTTTTTTAATGAATTCTTTTAGCAAGAACAAGGAGATAGAGGACATCAACAGCGAAAGTAAGTACTTTAAGCATGAATGCACTAAAAGTCTAAATTTCAAAAGTCCAGCCTCTACGTTTTTAAGTAACATTGGTACACGCAAGATGGCTCACAGATGGCTCATCTGCTAACGGCAACTCCGGAGCAGGATTTTGCTCTTTGGACCTAAGTGTAGCTGTAAGTCTACCCCTTGGTAAATTCATTATAATTTTCCAATCAGAGATTATTAGAATCCTCGGTTGTGTTAACGAGCTGTTATCTTCTCTGGATAAATTGCCAGAGGACCATGGAATCTACATTTGTTCTGACAGTCAGTCATCAATCAAAGCCCTTGGAAGTTACAAAATTTCCTCATCAGAATGCAGAGATCGAATCCAATTACTCTCCACTTTACGTCAAGTCATTCTGGCCTGGGTATCAAGTCATTTCGGTATCGCGGGTAATGAGAGTGGCGCGTATTCCTCATTTGGAGGTCCTGAACCAAGTGCAGCTGTGTCAGCCTCTACTCTGTTTGATTTAGTATCAGTCCTGGAAGACGGAATATCTTCTCTATCACTGGGAATCACTGAACTATGCTAGACATGGTAAAAACTGCATTAGAATAAACGAAAAACGTTCCAAACAAATTCTCTCATTCTCCGAACGTGACGTCAAGAGGCATTCTAACAGGACACTGTTCTCTTAATAAGCACTTGTACACGATGGGCTATGCTAACAGTCAACTATGCGACATGGAATCCGCTGAACATGTCCTCTGCCATTGACCTGCTTTTATTATGGCTCGAACAAAATGCTTCGGTTCATATACTACGAATCCGAAATCTATAAGAAATCTTCCACCGAAAATGGTGCTAGGCTATCTAAATCGTAACAGAAGGGATAACCTCTAAGTTCTGTGGGCATACACAACAGGCCCATTAGCGGCTTATGTGCAAGGATCTGCCGCTTGGCGTTCCTACCCACATTTATCTTATCCTATCCTATTCACGCAGTAAAAAGAAGAAGCAAAATTTTTAAAAAGAATACAAAGTCAAAAGATTTGGAAAGTTAGCAATTTTAGCAACCAAACAAAATCGATCTCAAGAATTATGTATGGCGCTGTGCAGATGTTTGTTCATTCCATTCTCTGTTCTTGTCAACAAGATATGTTTGTTTACCTCATTCTATGTTATTGCTGATATACACATGGTCTCGCGACAAAGGTTTACGAAAGAGGCGTAAACGTCCCAATCAGCTTACTTTGTTCGTTGAAGTAGATAATTACTTACGTAATTTCTTCCCCCTGTTGCATAGGCAAGCAATCTGGTCGTTTCCAATCTATACAAACTTAGCAAAAAAAAGTAAAGTGTTGCTAGCACGATTTTATGTGTCGCTTACGTACTATGTACGCACGTGTTACATACGCTGCAAACTGGTTACATGCGTCCTCCGTGTAGAGGCGTTTTTATTAAGTTGACGTGTCTATTTACAGACATAATGCGCGATTTATTGGATGTGTTCGACACTACTTTTAACAACAGTTTAGGACGGTTGATTTAAACAATTCCGCTTATTTCTAAATGCTAAATGAGAAAAAAGAAGATTGAAACGTCTTTTTAGTAACCCCTCCATCGCACGCGTACACATTTTGTTTATGTTAGAACAAACATTCGCAATTATTTTGGAAAATTGTGTTTACCCACAACATGGTCATGCAACAGTTATAACAACGCAAACGTTTCAAAGACGTAAAGCCAAATTTGGCAAAAATGTTGTAGCAAGTGTTTCGTAAACGATCATTCAATAGAGAATTTTTCTAGCTTTGACGATTAAAACAAACAAAACCGTTGTTGTATGCGAAATGCGCACATAATTTTTAAATTAGTTCTATGACCGATGTATATGATAATTTACATCCAAGGATGAATAGAAAATGAATTTAACGTGTAAGTTGATGCGATAGGTAAATGGCTCATAACGTACGTGTATACAGAGTAGTTGGTAAATTTTCTGCGATGTGTTTGTTTTAATGTATTAGTACGTTTTGCTTCTCAAATTTCTTAAATTTCATGCATCTTTCGGATACGAATGTCCTGCCTATGACACTACTCGATTCTCATTTCATCGAAACATTAATGAATTGGCACGCAGCAACTTCGATTCGTTTGTAACAATGTTATTTAGAGTGAAAATAAAAAAAATTTATGTTTCACCCTAATCGCGCACTTTTTAAATGAAAACATATGCAAGGGACCCGTACGAATCACAATACATGTGGAAGACAAAAAAGATGTTACAAAAAGACTCGAACGTATCTAAGTAAATATTGCCTTAACTGTTAACTATACACAACTACGTCCACATTAAATTGGACGTAAAATTGCCGAAAAGGCAATATTGAAAAACCCGTACGAAGCAATGGCGCTGAAAACCTCTCCAAGCCCTTAAAATAAGCCCAGAATTTAGAACCGACCTAGAGCACTTAAGAGAGGCATGAACAAAAAATTTTGCCCCTTTTTTTACAACACTGCACAAAAACCTTATCATTAAAGGAATAGTCACAAAAAACCACCACCATCTTGTAGGGTCGCGTAGCGTGAGCCTGCCCCACACTAAGGACACTACAGCCCGAATCGCTCAACATATTTTCACTAATTTAAATTTCGTGATTTTCTGATGTCCACATCTTTCATTGAAGAACGATTTCCGTTCTAATTTCGCGAAAAAAAGACTATAACATTGTGGACTTATTGAAGTTAGTGGCACCTCGCCTAAGTTGGTAAATGACGCAAAAGTGTGAATTTTTTTGTATGGAATATACCTTAAGGACCAATTTTGAAGGAAGTCTTCCCTATAACGAAAAATCAGCTCTTTTGTTTTCAGTTTTATCGTTTGGACGATCGAAGCCTTTCCCATTTCAAAATTTCAGTTTTTTAATGGAAATGCACACATTTTTTACTGGTAAATTGTGAATTATATTTATCGGTATTTGATGTATAAGTTTTCACGTAAAATAAATATTTTTATTGTATAATTGCTAATTGATAAGTCGATATCATGGCCTCGCGGTAGCATTGCGCCCGTGACGCAAGTTCCCATACGATCAAAAAAATCAGAAAAATCAGACTGCGGAACCATATATACGGCTAAGTTTTGCCTTTTTTTCCTTGCGTCGTACCCCCATGAGAGTTAGTTTATCGGATTCTACGTAAAATTTTGATTGAAATCGACATTTTACTCATTAAAATCGGTCCAATGGATCCGAAGATATGACCTTTAGAAAATCGTCATTTTCCGTACTAAATGCGCTGCTTCATAGAAGCCAAAGAAAATGAATTTTACTCGTTGTCCCACCGAAAACTTGTCATTACATGTATATATGCAACCCACGGAAATTATTCCTTACATGTCATTCATTACATGCCATTCATTACATTTAGCCCCGGAAACTTCTCATTACATGTATATCTGCATGTAATGACGCGTTTTCGGTTGGGACCCGAGTAAAACAGCATACAGTGGGGAATGCTTAATAAGTCATCTATTCTGGATAATTTCGTGACACTCGCAAACTCATTTGTGTATTTTTAAGCAACTCGCTTTAAAGACTGTTTTTTGACTCTTGTAGTTGTATACCTCGCCTCCGGCTCGGGATACAAACTCCACACTCGTTAAAAAACAGTTTTCAAAGCGACTTTTTTGGCGATTTCTCGAAAACTGGCTGTCAGATCTTCTTTAAATTTTGAAGGGACCTTCGGATGGGCATTTTACGCCATCTAAGATTTTAAAAAGATGGGGTCACCAGCCTCGTTTGGGCGCTAGGGCTCCTGGAAGCTCCCATACAAATCCCATATAAAATAATGTGTGTGGTGAGTGTCACGGTTGGGTAAGTGAGGTATTCAACTTCCATTAGAGTTTTTGATATTTTTCGGTTATTCTCGACATGAGTGAGGTCATCCAACGGGGCTTAATAGGATTATGGGATTCTTGTGGATTCTTGTTGATTTCACTAGCACTTTTCAACTTCCATCAGGTTTTTTGATATTTTTCGGTTATTCTCGACATGAGTCAGGCCATCCAATGGACCTTCCTAGGTTTAAGGGATTATTAAGGATTTTTGTGGATTTCTCTAGCACCTTTCAACTTCCGTCAGGTTTTTTTGATATTTTTGGGTTAATCGGTTTCAATTGCTTCCAAAACTACTGACATCACAACAAAAGCCCTTTTAAAAGTGAAATGTGACGCAAGTCCTTGTCCCTTCTTCCAAAACGACTGATATCAATTTGATTGACGCTTAACGCTTCGAAACGCAAAAAAGGTAGATGCTATGCGCCGGCGCCGGCGAATAGCCAAAAGATATGAAAATGGCTATTGGTTGGTTACAAAATTATGTGTGCCTGCGAATAGTCGTTTCCATATATTTAGGCTATTCGCCGGCGTCGGCGAATAGTCACTTCGAAAAAAAAACTTTCAAAATAATTTTAAAATAACATTTGATTAAAAAAATGCGTCACAAATGCCGGACCCACCAGTGTTATAGTTTTTCTGTTCTTTCGGCTTTCACACCGCAAAAATTTGACTTGTATGTAGGAATGTATGTAGTATCTTTGTACAGGAAGTCAAATTTTTGCGTATAAAACTGAAAGAACAGAAAAACTATAACACTGGCGGGTCCGGCATTTGTGACGCATTTTTGTAATCAAATGTGAAAATATTTTGAAAGATTTTTTTGCGTTTCGAAGCGTTAAGCGTCACCCAAATTGATATCAGTTGTTTTGGAAGAAGAGACAAGGAATTCCGTCACATTTCCCTTTTCAAAGGGCTTTTGTTGGTATTTACTGTGTCCTCTTGATTGTATTCGTAACGATAAATGAGTAATTATCGTCCGAAGTTATCCGGTTAGAGGGATAAATGTGAATGGATGAATTCTAAAATGTCGGTGTGTTGTGATGCGACATATCAACACTATTACAATAAAATATTGCACCGTCATCGACTAGAAAATCTCACATAACGTTCTCGTGTATATTACACACATACTTGCTCGCACACTCTCGCGCGTAGAGTGTAATATACACTTGAACCTTAATGTTCGAAACTGATTCAAACTTATCTGTATGAGTACTGATCAGTTACGAAACCTATATGTATCAGTACTGATCAGTTTTTAAACTGATCCGGATCAGTATTGATCAGTCTGAAAACTGCTATTGATCAGTACTTATCAGTTTTAAAACTGATCAGAGTAAGCATTGATCAATTTTAAAACTGATCCGGATTAGTACTGATCAATTTCAAAACTATTAATACATATCATTTTTCAAACTGATCAGTTCTGATGCGGGTCAGTTACAATACTGATCTAGGCTATAAACTTATAACGTAAACTTGTAACTTATAACGTAAACATATAACTCAAAACAAATAGCTATGTGTATATGTTATAAATTTGGCTATAAGTGGCTTTGCCCAACTCTCTATTTATTAAGCATTATAACAAAATAATCGAAATTTTCTCTCAGTCGGATAACATCCGATAAAAAATTGTTCTTTAACAACTTTTTTCCAAACACGTTTATCTCAACTTCTCAACTAGCTCACCACGACCCATTAAAATATTGCAGATTCATACTTGCAAACGTATTTCTTTCTATCCCACTCTTATACGAAGACTACACCTTTCCAGAAGGATGACATGGGCTTCAATTTTTTTATTAAAACTGCGATATCTCATTCTACGTAGCGAGGCGTGTGCGAACGAAGCGCCACCAATCAACATTTTGTCGTTTCTCTGATTTTATGATGAATTTGACTTACAAAAACTGATATTTTTATTTTTCGACAAATTTCTGAAACTGGAATAAATCACAAAAAAATCACCAAAAAATAAAAAAAATCACAAGAATCAATTTTGGAGTCGGTACCCCTTGGAAATAGCATTTTTTAGCTAATTTTTTCTATAGATTTATAATTTCGTGTGAAGATTCATGTACGTTTGGCCATTTTCCTTTTCTAGGTAACGGGAAAAATATCCCAAATTTCCCAACTTGAAATGGATCACTTTCGTAGGGGCACATTGACACTCAACATTGAATTGAATTGAACTCTCTCAGTGGTTAGGCAACAAAATAAATTGCTAAATATTCACATGCACAGTATTTAGGGCAACGAGAAGGCTCACATAATGAAGGAAACAAAGGAACCGAGGACCTATGTTTTAAGATCAAAGAAATTGATCGTATTAAACTGATAAATCTAAAAGGGCAACACCACTTCAAATTAGAATCATCTAAAATAAAAATAGTTTTGTGCTCAATTTCAAATTCCATTTAATTTCGAATTAAAATCTCAAGTTACAACAATCCAAAACTTTTCCACGAACTCGCCTGTTATAGAGCACGTATGAACAGTCATAACTTTTAACTACACGTGGATAGTTTGGTGGACAATAAGCTCTAGGTGAACAATTAGTCTGTCTGCAAGCCAGTTGAGCAGCTTTGGTGAAAGTAAACAAAAGGTAAGCAATCATAAAACAAATCTAATTTATTTCACAAAAGGTTTTACTGTGGTCCGTTAGATTTTTATAATGATCACAACGGATGTTCGCTCATTCTTAACACAATCATTTTATTAACATTTGAACGTCCACTCACAAAACCAAACGAACGCAACAGTAAAGCCCATAACATTTATAGGACAAAAATTATTTACCACTCATCTGAATCACGAACAGGAGAAGAAATGCACAAAACGCAAAAGTAACTAACTTCATTGTTGTAATGTCTAATCTGCAAATCGAACTGAACTGAAATTTCTTGTAAAGTTCAGTATTTAAAGTAACTTTCAATTCGTTCAGTCCAACACTAATGCATCTTATGTCAATTTCATTAGCAAATATTGTAAATTAGTCGATAATTCGAAAATATTTATTTTTTTAACTCTCAATCAAATTTCGATAGAATTCAAAACTCAAGACGGTACTATACCGAGTTTTTATTCTCACTTGGTCAGTAGTACAATGGATTATCGTGTTCTTAGAAGATGATAATAAATACAATAGTTTTTTGGTACATTTTTTTTCTGATAATTCACGGAAATGTCCCAAAATCTTGATTTTCTGATAATTGTTGTTCAAATTTTCAAGAAATTCCAATCCAACAAAACATATATTTCCCTGTTTCCCCAATAGCCCTATTCACGCCAGAAAAAGTTGTGCAAAACTTTGACCCGGATGTCTATTTCGCTTCTTCTTCTCTAGAACATAAAAATTTTCTGAAAATGAGTTTAGGGGTTCCGCAAAGCTTGTGAATATTGGGGGAAAACCTTTACTGCTCGTAAACTTCGTATCGAAATTTTGTAAGTGAAATAACAAAAAAACGAAATCACTTTTGTTCAGAAGAATTAATTTCTAAATAATTAGCTGTCAACATAAATCATTTTAAAATAATTCTTCTAAACAGAAGTGGCTCCGTTTTTTTATTATTGCACTTACAAAATTTCGATACGAAGTTTACGAGCGGTAAAGGCTTACCCCTATTGCATGAAATGCATGGTGACGCGTCATGACTTCACTTCCATTGAACACGTCTTCCACCATTTTCCCTGCATAACTTGCGAATATATAAGCTAAAATGTTTCACAACCTCGAAAAACCACCTTTTTGGACAGTTCTTATACCATGTCTCCGGAACTAATTGGCCGATTTTGCTCATGTTAGAACTTGCGAATTGCATAATATAGTACAAACTAAAGAACCGATACGGGTTAGCTCAGTGACGTACTGGCTTTCCACCGAGAATATTCGGGCTCAATCCTGGTGGGGACAAATTCTGTATAGGATTTTTCTTCAATGTATAGCATGAAAGTAACGTTCCTAGGCAAACCCAGGCTTAATAATTTGGGTAGTTGTGAATTTGGTGCCGCAACGAATCGTACATAGAAGAATGACAAATATGACGTCACCCATATTCGATGAATTCTGTGTACAAATATCTGAGTCTAACTTTGGACAGAGATATAATTAGCACCAGAAGAAATCCTAACGGTAAAATGCTAGCTACCGTTAGACGTGGTTCGGAATTCACGTTAAGCATGTGGTCCAAAAAATGCCTGAATGGATGGATGACTTACTGTATATCCGTAAACGCGTCATTACATGCAGATATACATGTAATGAGAAGTTTCCGGTGGGGGCCCTAACATACATGTAATGAATAATTTCCGTATATGCATGTCATGACAAGTTTTCGGTGGGACATCGATTGAAATATAGTACAGACGAACACTGTTTTTGAGTAAATTACTAGTGTGCGTTATAGTAAGTCGCCAAGGCTCATTACCGTAAACATCGCACACCTGTAATATTACTCATAACAGTGTTCGGCTATAATATACTATAAATTAATCACCGATTAATGAGTTACATTTTAGCATTTACTTGTTTAGCTCAAGCTTGCTAAAAGATAAGTTGAAATGAAATCTGCGCTGAATCATTTGAATACGAAGAAAGAGATTACACCAACACACAGCGATATAGTAACTTGTCTAATTAATTAGGGGCCATTCACAAAGTACGCACGCCACTAACGGGGGAGGGGGTTTGAAAAAAGCGTGCTGCCATACATGATGAAAACATTAAATTTTAAACTTTTTTTTCAGTTAACAATGACTGAAGTGAATTAAGAATATTAAATTGAGTTGAAAAAACATCGCAAAGACTCGGCGAATGCGATGTTTTTTCAGATCAAATTTTGACACTTAGACTCAATAATTATTTATTCTGATTCTAAGAATATATAAAGGGATGCGTTATGTAAACAGTAGATGTTTCGGAATTTAAAATTGATGATCATTGTCTTAGAAATATGCAATGAAAAAACATCGCAAAATATAGAACTGTCAAAATATCTGACACGCTCTTAAGAATGGCCCAATTTAGGATTTTTATCGCATCAGCTGTAATGTGTCCTAAACGAGTCGAAGGCATAGAATAAGTGAGTTTAACTTAATTTCAATCACAATGGAAATAAGCGTTTTCAAAAAATTGTCAATTTCAAAAAAGTACCTCAGTAGTTATGTATATAAATTCATTGTTTTTTCATCTAGTTTTTTTTTGGCATTTTGATTATTTATTTAAAGCAAAAAAAAGGGTTCTGAAATTGGCGCAGCATGTAAAAAAACGATCTTTTCAACAACAAATTACAATAAATAAAATTCATCTACTCTACTATTCCCTAATGTAACTAGGATACAAGCCGCATTGCCTCTCTGAATAGCGATTGAGATCTAGTAGTTCAGCTTAATTTTTTTTAACAAATTTTTCGCTGAAAGATAGGTCTGAACTTTCAGAGAGGACACTTGGTGCCAAAATTAAAGAAGTAGCGAATACATTAAATTAAAGGTCAAAAGGTTTTTTAGTAATATTGCATTTGTAGAAAATTACATTACATTGTATCAGTTTATAAATTGACACCTGGCTACGTACTTGAGCTCTGTACCTGGGAGTAAAGAAGGCAGCCTGGTGCTGAACATCTGTTTTTACCAAATTGTAGGCGGTAGTTACATCTATAGGTCACATAAGTTTCAACTTGGCACAAGGCTGCGTCCTTGAGTTATGACACTTTGAATGCAGGGGACAGCAGCCGCTTGGTGTTGTGGTGAACAGATCTAAGTTCACTTTTAAAGTCATTTTATTTATTTTAAATCAAGTAACCAGAAAACTGGCTACATAAACAAATTTGTTTATATAGCCAATTTCACAGATCTGTTCATCACAGTGTCGAATTGAAACTTATGCGACGTATATAACTCACTCCCGCCTCCACTTTAGTAAAAACAGATGTTCAGCACCAAGCTGCCTTCTTTATTCCCAGCTTCAGCTTCAGCTCACAAGTACGCAGCCTGGTGACGACTTCAATGGCTTACTGACTAATAACATCACTTGTTCTTCCACTTAGGCATAATCAGAATTTGGTTTGGCTTGCAAGGTTTTACCTTTCGTCGGACGCCCTCAGAAACTTTAAAAAAACTCGGTGTACTGAGAGTGTGATTTTGATTACACCCGACCTAAAGCCTTTATGTCACCATTTGTACAAGGACAATTTCATATTTTATCCGATATAACTCTTAGTCGCGTGCGAATAGTTAAATTACTTTCCGCACGCGTGTGCGAATAGTCACTTTGTTTAAAAAAAATGTAAGTTATTGAGGGTAGGTCAAAAGTAGATTTTGCAAATTTTTAGTCGATAAGAAGCAATAAAATGTTCTACAGCAAGTCTCAATAATCTACGTTTTTTAACATCAATTAAAGCATGATATGTTGAGTGTTAGCTGTATGTTTGCTACGTGTTTGTTGTAACTTTAGTTTTCAGATTCCTACACTCTCAAGTATCTCCAAAACGCAACATTTCCCGTGCTGTAAAACATTTTCTTAAATTCGAAAAAAAAACAGTCACACTCAATTACTGGTTCACAGATCGACACTCACTTTATTAGCATTCTAATTCAATCTGTACTAGATTGAATCTACAGGATGGTAATTAACTGATGCATCCATGAAATCGAGTAAACTTTGAAGTGAAAATGTTGCACGCTCTCGAAAAGACTATTGAACAAAAACTGTTCATAGGAAACTCCCAATTTCATAGGAAAGGTGTCACTAATAAAGAATGATTCAGAGCACTAAGAGTGCGTGATATTAACAACTAAGTTTGATAAGACTTAATCTAATTTGGCGAAAATAGTTGTTTTTGCGATAAGAGGAGAAAATTGAAATTTCTTTGGTAATATATTTATTTTAACACAAAAATAGAAGTGTATGCCGATCAAATATTCTCGATGGTAGAATTTTTAAATTAAATTGTTTTTACTTGTAGGAAATAAAATATATAATGATTCGTATGGCTTTTTTTTGAAAGTCATTCGAATAAATCTTAATGAATTTTACTTGTTTTGCAAAACGTTTATGTAATTTTCCGGAGGTTCGCGAAACGCCACATTTTAGGTTGCGACACTCTCTTTCCAACACTTTGCAAACACTTTTTGTTGGTACACGCAATTCATTTTTAATAACATTCGGCGTTCCTAGCCTTAAACCTCCAGAGAGAATAAAAAGTTCAGCGTTTCGTGACCCTCCAAACTTAAAATTCATTAAGAAATCATGCCTCCGAAATTTCAACTTTTAAAACTTCCAAATTCTCAAAATTTTTTTGTTTGCTACTGAAACCTCCGAAAAAGGTGTAAAAAATATGCAAAACATCGTCATGACAACTACACTATACAATGAATGAATGAATAGTTATTCACATGCGACGGGGCCGAAAATGAGGGCATTTTTTGAATTTTTTTGGGATTTCGCCCCTTTGCATGTAAAGTTGTATGTGTACCTGTTTTGGACGATTGTTTTTAGCCAATTACGTTCGGTCTACAACTCGCAAAATTGCCTAAAATCAATCGTCCAAAATAGGTACACAATAGTTATGAAATAGTTATTTACGCAACAAGGGAGCAGGCCGAAAGTGCTTTGCCGTGTTGCGTATTAAGTTTTTCATGCTTGCTACCAGGGACGAAAGTTAAAAAATGTAAGCTTTCGCCCCGTGGGATTACATTTTTCTTTTCGTCCCTGCTAGAGCAAGCATGAAAATAACTATTTCATGCTTCATATGCGGTGCGAAAGTAAAAAAAAATTTCATCCCACGAGGCGAAAATTTTATTTTGATGGGTGGCATGAAATTTTTACTTCCGCACCGCATATGAAGCATGAAAACTTTATTTTTTTTACATCTTTTTTACATATAAAAAAATTCGGTGTTAGGCTCGTACGAAGAACGAAGTTTTTCGAAAAGGGGTCTTATGCTTTTACCACGGCGTTTGTGACCACCCCGATTCCGACCCGGGAGTAGGGGGAGCATCGGTAATGGTCCTTAGATGTTGAATCGGCAATAAAAAAAGTCCGTCCGTCTGTCACCGCGATAACTTGAGTAAAACTACATCGATTTAAAAAAAAAAGTTCCTGAAAGGTATTTGAAAAATATTTTTTGAATTGAACCTAGGCACTGTCGGCCCAAGGTCCGCTGAGCTAGGGCCGTTTACGAGAGCCGTTCGAAAAGTACTTGGCCTAAGCAAGACGAAACAAATTTTTCACCAGAAATCGTTTTTATTCTTCGAATTTGGTCCCTTTTAGGAAGTTTGACTTATTTGACAACATTTCAAATGGATATATATCTTCGAAAATAACGGTTTATCGAAAAGTCAATAAAATGGGCATATTTTTCGTCCTCTGTAGTATTTTTGGAGCAAAATCCTTTCATGTGTTCCTTTTTCTCACGTTAGTTAACCAAAACCAATAGGTTTAGACAATAATTAAAAGTTTTATTTCAGGAAGATATATTTGGAATGAGAATTTTGAATTTTTACCCCTTATTTTACTATTCAATATGCGGTCAGCTAAGCACTGATTCTTCAATTCGTGATGCAATTTTATGAATCTAATAATTTATTCAAATTTTCCTTCTATTGATTTAATGAATTCGTATTCGTAAGAATACTTTTTCAACCTTATTTCATCGATTTTAGCTACATGAAATAATACTGGGAAATCGAAAAAGCAAAATTCGCCAGGTGGATAATTTCAACCTCAATCCTTTGCTAATTGAGCACTCTAGGTTGTCGAAATGCTTTAAATCTAGCCCGGAAAACGGTGCCAAATGGTCCCCCGAGAAAAAGTTCCCATGGGTCGGACGACATCCAAAGCTATTTAGGGACAGTTCAAGTTGAAAAACTGAAGAAAATCGCTAAAAGAGGGAAAAACGCATGTTTTCCGAAATTCGCATGAAATACATGAATTATTAAGAAATTTGTTAAAACAAGTTCGATCAAACCGGCACAAATTTAACTAAAGAAAACGTTTATTTTCGTTTACGGAAGTAACAGTGCTGTTTAGACTCCAAGAGAGCCCATTAAAGAGCTTTTATACTGTCCAGGTTCTTGGACCCATGCCGACAAAGTTATGGTTATAGTTGAAAAAAGTTCTTCTACCAAAGTTTAGGCATAGATAGTACTTTAAAATAACACACAAACATTTTGCCTTGGCTGAAAAATTTCGTAAAGTCTGAACTAAAATTAATTTTTTGAGTACATGAGTGAAATTTCATGAATTTTCATGAGCTGCCCTAATTGCTCCTGGGCGAGTTTCGACATTTTTTGACTATTTAAGGAAAGTTTATAATTATAAAAATGGAAATTTGCCAAACTTACGGTTTACAGTAAAATATTAGGTTGGTGATGCCGAGCACGTGAGGATGTGTTCTACTCGAACTCATATGAGGACATTACAAATTTAGCAACGAATATTAATAATTTCTTGTTTTTTCTGAAATATTACTCCATAGAGCCAAGAAAAATGCAAAAAAAAAAAATAATCTAATCGCAATGTTTCAGGATTCGCGAGTGACAGGGAAACTAGTCGTGAAGCTGTCGCTCATAGCGATAATGATTCACAAGGTGCACCGGAATATCCACCTGATGCAAACAATCATTATCGAACGCGGTATGGTCGGGAAGTCCGACAACCTAAAAGATATGGGTATTGAAGATAATGAAGTAAATAATTTTAAAATTTTAATTTTAATAACTGAACTGAAAAAATTAACTGAAAGAACTTGAATTGATATAAATGATACATTAAAATGTCAATTAAGTAAACTTAAAAAAAAAAATTATAAAAAAATAAAGCGTGTAAAGAGTGTGAACGCACTCTTAGATATAGTTAACTTTTGTCATGCGCATTGGTTAGAAAAAACTTTTGTAGTAGAGTAGCGTCGCCTCATTAGACCTTCGACCATCATTGTAGTTAGTTTATATAAAATAAACTTTTAAACATTTATAATAAATCTTTTATTATAAAAAACTTAAAACATTTTCACATGAAATTATCTTCTTCTTGGTTCGTTTAGCTCACAAAACGTGAGTTAAATGTTCGAAGCTCCCCTCCGCCTAAAATATATACAGCAACGGTTTTTTAAAAACAAGCTACTCTAAGTTTTGACAATAGAATTTGTCCTTCATTTCCCATATTTTCCTGAAATCGTTCACACTATTTATAAGAAAGTTTTCTAAGTTTTTGCCGCAGGTTTTGTTAGCAGCTAGCATACAGCTTCTGTACTATTCTTATGCGAGAAAAATAAAAAGTTTAGTTTGAGTGGGTGGTGAATGTTATATTTAAAAGTTGCGCCGCAGGCGAAAATTTTTCAAAATTGAATTGCACATTTTGGTTTTCTATGAAAGTATACAGTTCTGATTACCATTTTATAGCAAAAATTCTAACAGCTCAGTATATGTGACCGATAACACGCCACTGTCATTAAGAGTGTCAAAAGTTTTTTCTTGCAATGTAGAACCGAAAATCTATTTCAATAGCGAAATGGAAACATTGAAATGAGATTGGAAAAGAAAAGAATGATTGCGCCGCAGGCGAAAATTTCAAGTATTGAAAACGATCATGACGTCAAGATTTATATTTTTCCGCAAAATTCGCAACATTTCAGTTTCACCCGGGGGGGGGGGTGGGGGGGGTCTGAAGACGCTCAGGGGGGGGGGCTAAGTTCCCCTTGCCCCCTCCCCCTAGATACGGGCCTGTTCTCGGGGGACCATATGGCATCGTTTTCCGGGCTAAGTTCAAAGCATTTCAAAATCTTAATTTTCCCATACATTTTTGAAGACCCCTACTCTAGGGGTATTTTCCTGGTTAAAAGCGATACACGAAACTTTTATATGGCTTCTAGCCGAACTAGTAAATTCTTAAGATACAAAACGTGATGCGATAACGAAATAAGGTACAAAGAATATGAGAAAATGATGTCTTGTGATCCTTCGATTCTTCAGTTAAAACGCTATTCGCTCAGATAACGTCAAACGCTGCAGGATGTTTTCGATTAGTTCCAAATTGGCGAAATGTTTGCAAAAGAATAGAACCTGTTGCATATTTTTTTGCATATGGTTACCAGCTTGTTAGCGCCCCTTCAGTTTATAACCATTCGATAACTGTCGGATATTTTTTTAAGGATTTCTTCACTAAGCATCTAATTTTGAAAATGTTGATGGTTTTCGAGGAATTCACCCATAAAAGTATCCCTGTTTGAATTTACGTCCATTTAATTCAGCCTACACGACAGAAAATAGACCTAGCTAGGCTATTTAGAGCAAACTTTGTTCAGTTGTTTCTTTTTTTTTGTGGAAAGTGTATCAAAAATCGCATAGAAGGTTTAAGGTTTTTCGAAATGTCAACATTTCTTCTGATACACCGTTTTTTTCAAAGATGTATATCGATTTCGAATATTGTCAAATAAGTCAAACTTCCAAAAAGAACGAAATTCAAAGAATAAAAACGAATTCTGGGGAAAAACTGATTTTGTTTTGCTTAGGCCGAGTACTTTTTACTTTTCGAAAGGCCCTCGTAAGTGAAAGTGGTTTTTAGTCTTTCGTACATAACTCGAGCAAATCTTTTCCGATTTTCGCAAATTTTTCTTTGTTTGAAAGATCTGGGCATGGCCGACATTTTCTTTTGAGCTTTTGGACTCAGACAGGGCCTTAAAACTGAATCTCACAGGGCCCAACGTGTTTTTCTACATAAATCGGGTAAATCTTATTCGATTTTCAAAAACCTTTTTTTCCTGAAAGAAAATCAGAAAATTAATTATCTACAAGATTGAAATTGGGCAAAATCGGTAAAAAACTTTCGAAGTTACGGTCGAAAAAGTGGTCAAAAACGTGGTTTTTTGAAGGTTCGTGGAACTTTTTCACTTTTCAATGAAAGATGTGGACATCGGAAAATCACGAAAATTAAAATATGTTGAATGGACGTAATACTTAAAAGAAGGTGGCCAAGTCGGGGAAAGCAGGCTTGTGCCAGAGGAGAGAAACATTTATTTACACAGAAAAATTTACAAATAAAAGGAACTGCCCTTGTATCAAAGGTTGCTATAAAATACAGTGTATCCATCTATTCATTTGAACAATCGTCAAAAAATTATATTGGGGAAGTTTGAATCTAGTATCCAGTAAATTACGGCGCAAAACTTTTTGATTTGGCACCAGGCTGCCCTCTATGTAACCTTGAACAATGAAGAAGAAGCCAGCCTGGTAGCAAAAATTGAAGAATATCACGAATTTGACGAATGCTTAACAGCTCACCAATTTTCATCTTGGCACCGTGCTGCCGCTGCCTTCTACATTTAAACGAGCATAGCTCAAGTAGGCATTATGGTGCCAAAATAAAAATTGATGCCTAGCCGAAAATGCAGTCATCCAACGTTTTGAAGACTGCGTACTTCTGATTCAAGATCCTGTAGTTTCATGCACTTGAGGAAGGATCATTCTAGTGCATGAAGGAACTATAATTGCTTAATGTATTGGAGATTCTCAGTAAAACTGTAACAAATTGATATGTGAACGTTGGCAATATTTACTTAGATAGGTTTGAGTCTTTTTGTAACATCTTTTCTCTTTGCCACATCTATTCTGATCAGGACCTATTTTTGAGAAAATTTGAGAAAATTTGTGAAAATTTGAGAAAATTTGAAAAAATTTGTGAAAATTTGAGAAAATTTAAGAAAATTTTCTCAAATTTGCTTAAAATTTCTAAAAATTTTTCTGAAAATTCATAAGAATTTTGAAGCATAATTGATGTTTTTTACTCAAAAAATTGTTCAAACGACCTATTTTTAGGGCATCTCAGAATTATTAACATAAGTACTAAGGGCTGAATTTTCAGCCACCCGTTCATGGTTGGTTTTTTGTGGTTTTTTTCATATGCACGACCTCTAATATGGTTCAGAATACACGTTACGTCGATTCACTTATTAATTCTACGCTCATTTCAACTTGTTTTAACGTATTTTTCATTAAAATAAAATTCGAGAAAATTTGAAAAAATTTTCTCAAAAATAGGCCGTGATCCTAATGCGTACGGGCCCCTGGCATATGTTTTTTTTCGGCGATTCTTCTTGTAGATTACGCCTTGATCCCTCTTAATTGAAATTAAGAGCTGATAATACTTGATGTTTCTTCAGTATCCCCATTTCTACAATTGAGGAAGTTTGGTGCCGTCGCGCCGCTTGAGTTTCCATCGTTAAACGATTAAAAGATAAAAGAGCAACCGTAGCGAGGCGTGGACATTAAAGTAATCGAAGTTGTAATAATATTTTGGAGCGAGATATAAAATTCGCTACATGTGGAAAAAGCGAGTTAAGTTGTCCAATTTCCATACAAAAGTTTGACAGTGCCTCCAACAGAATTGTTTTACCGGCTGGGACTTGCCCTCATAACTGTCCCTGGGTGGTTCCACTGCGAAACGTAACGTAAGGAACACAAGGATCGCATTAAGTACACACCGCGATTTTTATCACGTTAACATTTTTTGCCACTAAATCGCATATGACCAACAAATTTCTTGAAAGTTTTAGGCCTGTGTCTCATTCAGAAAACAGTGATATGAGCGTTCTTACGTTACTACCCCACCCCCACTCTTTCTGTTAGAAATTTTGACTTCTTAAATGTGAAAAATTAATTTTTATTCTGAACAAACAACACGTACGCGATATGAAATAACACATTCGTAAATTGCAGAAGAATTTTTCGAAAGTTCAGAACGTTATGAAACGAAAGTTTAAAATTACGAAGCAGTTGAACTGGTTATTGTTGTAAGGTTATGAACAAAGCAAATTTGTATGAATTCTTAATTGCAAAAAATTATTTTAAGGCAACTTATAGTGCAAGTAAAGACAATCCGGTCAAATTTCAAATAAATTGAGTTAAATATTTGCGTTTCACTTAAACTGATTTTTCGTTTGATTTATTTGAAAAAAAGAACAAAAAATCCAAAATTGTTTACTTTAAACACTTGCACGTTTTACTACACTCGACTTGGAATTTAGTATTGAAGTGAAAGCCAAATGTTCGTCTAGAGTTATCCGAGTCAGCAATGTTGTGTTATCAAAAATTGCAAACTTTCAAATCGTTATCGCATTTTAGAAGCGTTACTATAAAAATTTGAATAAATGATAATAAAATCATTGATTTGTTGTTGTTTTCTGAGAAAATAAAGACATCACATCAGTCAACCGGTTTAAAAAAAACTGTATTTTTAAGCGGCCGATTGTTTAATTTTGCCAAAAACGGGTGTCACTTTGGTAAAAATTTCTTCAAAGTACAATAATTTTGTAGTACTTCGATGTTGCCGAATCCTAATAGCATTCTGAAAATTCAAAAACGACTCTGGGAAATAATGCAGAAGTTGGGGCGACGCGACGCGGCGTAGACAATTATATGGTTTTTGTATCAAGTGACACCCATTTAACTTTACACAGCAAAAATATTCAGAAAAATAAACAAAACAAAATTAAACAAAGTTTAACAGGCAAATATTCGTTTCACATACCAAACAATTTGTGTAACAATTTTTTTTTTCACAATTACTTTTTATCATTAAAAAATAATTCACCGCAAAAATGCACGTGTTTCGATAACAAAAAAAAAACCGTTCTTATTTACTGTTGTTTACCACCAGGCTTTTCATCATTGTTTCGTGGGCTCGTCCCAACCTCCGTAGTCATCAACGTGTTCAACGCTACTGATTGAATCACAACTAGACAGACAAGCATTCCCTTACAACAATTTTCTCTGTGTACATAGTTTCGTGAGACTACCAAAGAGGTACTTGCGCTGAGCATAAAACATTATGTTTCTATTGTGCATACCGCAACGTTTTCGATATATTCTCTGGTTATTATCGTCGAGTTCGCTGCACTGTGTGAGAACTGGTCGTATACGAAATGAGCACAAGAATAACATGAAAATCAAAAATACCTTGAGTGTATCGACGATCCAAAGAGAATATTCACCATTTTCACACATAATCGTCTAAATTACTACTAGAATTGTCGATTTAGCTCTTTAGAACCTTTGCTGTTTGTTTGTTTTGATTTAATCGCGTACAATTCATTCATACGAAGGCTATACCTAGAATTACTGTATAATGTCATGTAGAGAGAATTACTATTTTGCATATATTCAGTGCCGCATTCAGTGCAATGCGATTGTTTTGCAAGGAATCAACGATATTGAGCAATTTAACAGTTTTAAGCTCGTATGTTTTAGAAAAAAAAGAGTGAGTAGTTTTGACTTTATTAAGAGGAACGTGCACAAGAAAGAGTGGCGCAATGCTTCCATAATATTTTAGTCCCAGAAATAGTAAATTATGCACCTGTAGAGTAGATAAATAAATTTTTCCCGCAGATGCAAATGCTATTTTATTCACCAAAGTAGACCTGTGCGCCGGTAAATTGGCGCTTGAAAATTAATCAGCGCCGGCGATCGGCCCTCAAATTTTTTCTTTCGACGGCGGCGGCGCACATCGGCGCAGGAATGCTAATCGGCGCGAAATTTTTAATAAAATTTTGAAGAAAATATTCATGAAATTTTCTTAGAAAGTTTTTAATAATATGGTTACCGATAACAAATTTAATTTCGCACTCCGCGAATGAATAATTATTTTGAAATAATTGCAGTATTGTTTGTACTACAATCAGGGCCGTAGCTAGCACACTTAACTAGAGGGAGCTCAACAAATGATGAAGAATTAAACACCAAATTTTGCAAGAAGTGAAATACAGATTGTTTATAACATCAAAAGTTTTTTTTCCAAAAATTTGTTTCAGTCAAATAATAAACAAAACAAACTCCGCCGTTACAACCCGTTCGGGTCAGTGGCTACATCATTTTATTTACTGATTCCGCAATTTTGTGAGATCTGCTCATCGGCTCATCCTTCAGTTACTGTGTTTTTACTGTGTCAGAGGTAAATTGCACACAAACCTAGTGCCATCTATGATGTACTAGGTGCGGAAACCTGTAGGGCTTAGAATGTCGATTCACCCCATGGTTAACAAATCCACAATCGGTTTTTTTAACTGTTGCGGTTGAGTTTTGAAATCGCACACTGGCAACTTAATTTCATAGTAGCAAGCAGGTTAACATGTCTGCTACGCTATTGAGTTGTTACAGCCAGTTAAGACTGTAAAAAGTGACTTGAAGGCCCTTGATCGGCTCACCTTCAGGCTTTGAGATGATATTTTAGACGGAAAATTTCTATAACTGTAAATTTACGAATTAAAACATTGACAAATAATATTTTAAACATTAAATAAATTACTAAAACTACTCGGAATTAAAATAAATAAATAATAAAAAGCACAACAGTTCGACTAGTCCGGAATATCACAGATGAAAATTGTGGCCTAGCCGGAGTGTTCCACATTTAATTATTAGACCCGTACGAAGAACGAAGTTCTTCGAAAAGGGGTTTTATGCGTTTACCAGGTCGTTTGTAGCCACCCCAATTTCGACCTGGGAGTAGGTGGGGAGCATCAATCCTTGTGCTTAGATGACGAATCAAGAATAAAAACGTTGTCCATCCGTCCGTCCATCCGTCTGTCTGTCCGTCCGTCTGTCACCACGATAACTTGAGTAAAACTCAACCGATTTTCAAAAACTTTTTTTTCCCTGAAAGGTAATCGAAATATCTTTTTTAGGCCGCCGAGATAGGGCCGTTTAAATGGTCTTTTGTGCATAACTTGAGTAAATCTTTTTCGATTTTCATAATTTTTTTTTGTTTGAAAGATATGGCCATGCCCGACAATTTATGAAATAAATTTTTCAATTTTGAGACCTTCGACTTAGCTAGGGCAGTAAAACCGAGTCTATGCTAGGGCCATATGTGTTTTTTGTACATAACTCGAGTAATAAACATTTTTGTTTGAAAGATCTGAGCATGATCGACAATTTGTGGAACAAACTTTTTTGATTTTGAGCCCTTGGACTTAACTAGGGCACTAAAAACAAGTCTCTGCTAGGGCCCTACATTTTTTTTTTGTACATAACTCGAGTATAAATCTGTTCCGATTTTCAAAAAAAAAATTTTAATCGAAAGTTCTAGGAAGGTATTACACTTTATGGAAGAAAGTTTTTTGATAAGATGCCCTTGGACTCAGCCAGTACCCTGAAACTAGGCCCAACATGTTTTTGTTTACATAAATCGGACAAATCCTAACCGATTTTGTTGATTCTTTTTCTATTTGAGAGGTAACCGTGTACCGAATTATATTCATAAACAAATTTGGGCCTGTGCATAGGGCTCAATTAAGTCTCTGGTCGGTCCTAAAGTCGGCCCTAACCAAAAAACATTTTTTGCCATATTGTAGAGCAGATTGAGGGAAGCATTTTCGTCTATGGAAGTATGTGTCAGAGGCATTTCCTTATGGCCCTAGGTCGGCCCTTAACAAAAAAAATTGTTTTTTCCTATGTTGTAGAGAAAATTGAGGCTAAAATTTTTGTCTATTTGGAGATCAATTTTGTGCTTTCGGGAGGGTTCTTTTACACCGTTTCTTCGGACGGGTTTTTCAATATTGCCCTATCGGCAATTTCCAATACAATTTAATGTGGACGTAATTTCAAACACTTAAGAGTTAAGGCAATATTTACTTAAATACGTTCGAGCCTTTTCGTAACATGAACTCTGTTTGCCGCATCTATTATGATACGTACGGGTCCTTTGCATACATTTTATTTTGAGTTCCAAGTTTCCAATGTTTGAAAGATTATTTGGCAGTAATACGTCATGAAACGTTAAAAAACTTCAGTATGAACTGCGTACGAGAGTACAAGTAATTTGTTGCTTTGAGAAAATATGTACTGACAATTTACAAGATCTACATTAAACAACAAAATTAAATCATTTAGCTCTAAAAAACTTTTTTGACAAATACAAAATGTAAATAGAATATTTCGGTATGTGACATTATAAAACATCTTAAATCTGCGCCGAAGGAAAAGACCGGCGGCGGCGAACGGTTTGTTTACCATTCGGCGGCGGCGCAATCGGCTGAAAGATTTTAAATTTTTGGTCGCGGCGGCGCACTTTTTCTGACAGTTTTCGGCGGCGATCGGCGAGGCTGAGTGCCGGCGCACAGGTCTAAACCAAAGCAATAAAGTTTGACACCAACAATGAATTTATTATTTAACGCCCTAGGGAAGCACTGCGTTGAATAAAGTTTATAAAACGATTTGGAATCGTCAAACAAAGCATGTAGGAAAGAGGTGCATTTTATCTGCCGGGAGCATATTAAGATAAACAATTTTGCCCTAGAGGGATAAATGCGGGATTATCGTTTTAAGCCGATAAAAGTATCTTTTATACAAATACAATCTCAACGTTTAAATGCGACACCCGTATGAGGTGTCTTTTCATCGAAATTTTAAATTTTGTGATGAACGTGAAAATCGAGAATCGAGAAAAGTGTAACCAAGTTTTTGCACTCAAATTTTTCACTTCGTGTACTTCACTTGGTGACAAAAACGAACAGTTTTCACAACTTGTTGAACAAATTGATACTTTAAGTGTGACGACACTCCTTTCCTTGCTTCAAGTTGAACAAGGCAAATTTATTTTATATTGAATTATTTTCATAGTCGTGAACTTCCCCAGTATGTGAGACGAATGAACTTATGTAAATGATCAAAATTAAACATGTGTGTAGTTGCTTTGAAGTTATGGTTTGTAATTGTTTTCAACGTGATATGCGTATACCAGCAGCTCAATGTGATAATTTCGAGGGTGGAATTACTTTGGCTGATAACATTTTCGGAATTTATATTTCAATGGAATTTCATATTTCTTTCTTTTTGCCATTCATTTATTTATTTAACGGAGCACAGTTTAATTGAGCTACTTAGCGATTTCGAAATTGTAAATATAAAATTATTCAAAATGGAAAAACTTTAAATGATAACTGTAACTTGTGCAACCCAATGACACAATACAAATACATAAAGCAAACATGACAATACGTAATACTGGCCGAAATTTGAATAAGAACTGTATAATTTTTGCACTTCTGTCCAAGTTTTCGCAGTGTAATTTTAATAGTAGATTATGCACCGGCAAGGATTTTTTTGTTTGCATCCTGAACCGAAGGTGAGGGATGTTACCCCCGAGTGGATAAACAAATTATCCGGCAGTTGCATATGCTATTTTATTCACCAAAGCAATAAATCAACGAAACAAAGTTTGACACCTACAATTCCTAGGGAAGCACAAATTGTTATTTTGACGAGGGGGCATGGTAGTTCGAGCCGAAGGCGAGATTCGTTCCACAAGTCAAGATAACAATTTCAGCAAGAGGTGCATTTCAATTTCAATTCAATTCAATTTATTTAATCTAGTTTACAATAATAATATAATATATATATAATACGCTCACCCAGTGTGCCTCGCACTGTAAAGGGATGTTGCAATTTTATTTATTTTATTTCACATTGATCAAAATTCAAGAATCATAAACTATAATTCAATTTAAATATTAAATTTCAATTTACAATCACACTTCATAACTCTCTTATAATTAATCAATGAAAGAAACTAGAAATTACAGCGAAATTCTATACAAAACTAGCTGAAAAACCTACCTAAATGCCAATCGAAATTAAAGAAAATGAAAATAAGCAAAAAATGAGAATAAAAATTCTCAGAACTTAGAAACTTAGAAAGGACAAATCTCCTCCCTAAATCAAAAATTATCTCATACCCCCATCATAGCAATTGTAAAGTACATCGAGAAGGAAGGATTCATATCACAGCAGCAAGATAGGCAGCTAAGAAGCCAGTAATGATCCCGACATCCAGCATGACAGGCCAGGAAATCCAAAAACTGTCATGTTAGAATGACATTTATTCTGTAATTAGGGAATCTCAAATAATCCACGGGCCACAACAAAATTCACTGCACACTTAAGCAAGAAATTCCGATAAGTAAGGCTAACAACCCCCCCCCCCTCCCACCCAAAACCGCAACAAAGACAGATCAGGAGTATTATCCAGGGTATTGTTTCTCCGATATCCACTCCTTCAAAAGAGTTTTGAAACGTCCTGACACAGTTTCACGTATAAAAACTGGTATATCATTATAAAATTTGGCCCCTGCAACCGTTATTGCCCGACTACCATTGACCGACCTACACCTTCTCATCCTAACCGCGGGCCGGTAACGCGTAGCGTAGCGTACCTAAAGGATCGTCAGATCTGTGTTTCAAGATTGGTAAAACAATCGTCCCAAACTGATAAATCTGAGAAAGTACCTATGTTTGGTCGTCTCAATGACAACTGCATTGTGCGCGTTCCTGTGCAGTGCATTATGTATGAAACTCCCCACATTTAACTGGTACAACCCAGATACATTAAGCACTCCAGGACAGTGAGTTCTGAACAGATCCGCGGTAGAATGAGTCAGTTTTAGTTTACAGACATGCTTCAAACAACGCTTTTGCAAGATCTGCAGTTGTTTTATATCGGAAGCGTTAGCACCACCCAGGCTCCTATGACATAGTTTAAATGTGAATGACCAAGAGCATAATAGATCCTCATTAAGATACTCTTCGGTAAGTTATGCTTTACTTTACACAAAACCCCACTTAGGGAGGCCATCTTTTTGCAGATACTCGAAATATGCAATCTCCACGTCAGTCTATCATCAATAATAACACCCAGGTACTTAAATGAGCTGACAGCCTCAATCTCTTGGTCATTCAGCATTACTTTATCTATACTTCCAACATTACTAGATCCCAGCCTAAAATGCAGGACTTTCGTTTTTTTGGCATTAAGACACAACCCATTTATTTCAAGATAATCATTAATACACTTTAGGTATGAATTCAGATCCAACACATTCAAGTCATGAGACACATTTGCACAAAAGACGCCTGTGTCATCAGCAAAGAGTGAAACCAAGCCTCTTGTAGGCAGCCTATGCAAATCATTCACATAAATCAGGAACAGCAGAGGCCCCAAAACACTCCCCTGGGGTACCCCAATATCAATTCCCAACTTCTCACTATGCGTCTGGCCCACACGAACACACTGCTTTCGTTTACTCAAATAACTCTTCAACAACATTAAGGGAATGCCCCTTATGCCAATAATTTCTAGCTTCTGCAGAAGCTTTGCATGATTAACGCAGTCGAAGGCTTTAGTAATGTCGAGGAAGAGAGCACTAACTCGCTTTCCTTGATCAATGTCTCTAATTATTTTATCCAAAATCTCATACAAGGCCGTGTGGACCCCCGATTTCTTTCTAAACCCATACTGCCTGGCATACAAAAATTTGTTACTTTCCAGGAAGTTCATCAATCTATCTCGAATCACCACTTCAAAGACTTTATTCAACAGGGGTAAAATCGATATTGGCCTATAGTTCGAAGGATCATCCTTTCTTTCCGCTGTATACACTGGTGTCACGTTAGCTACCTTCAAACAGTCAGGATAGATACCTGTGACAATAGATAAATTCACAGCACGCGTCAGGATTGGTGTTACAATATCAGCACACTCCTTAAGATAGATGGCAGAAATTCCGTCGAATCCTGTACTCTTGTCCGGATTCATCTCCCCAAGAACTCGCATTATTTCATTCTCTTTCGCCATTTCTAGAAAAATACTGTTGACACTATATTGCGAAGTTTTCTACTTATTTATATCCCCATCATTTACTATTTTGCCCGCAGTCGCATCTCCGATTCTTACGAAAAAATCATTCAAGGCATCGGCCTTATCCTGATCGTTGCTCAAGATCTTACCGTTGTACAGTAATTTATCAATTTTCCCTGAGGTAGGACCACCTCTACCTAGCACCCTATTTATCTCCCTCCAAACTTTCTTGGGATTACTTCCTGCTCTCTGAAATACCTGATCATACCAGCGTGATTTATAGTACCACTGCTATTTGGATACCTCAGAATTCAGAAACTTGAGTTCACTCCGAACATTTGGGTCGTTCCTGTTCCCACACTTCTTAGCCTTATCGAAACCTTTCTGACTATCTTCAATGACCGACAGAAGATGATCATTCATCCAAGGACACAAATCAAACTTAGTTTTCACGACTCTCCTCACCTCTCTAGTATTGCTCTCATAAGCGTCCTTCAGTGCATTTACCAGGTCACCCATCATCTCATTGGGATCCTCATAAGCTTTAGTTAGCAAATCACCCACGCAGTGCTGAAGATGCTTCCTAACTAGGCCATAATCAGTAACCTTTCTCAACCCTATAACCCTCTTCCTTTTCGGATTCAATGGTAAATGGGAGAAAATTGCCTTATGGTCACTGAAATTGACCTCTACCGTATCATTACTAGATAGAACCTCATGGGAAAAGTTACTGACCACATGATCGAGCATACTAGTAGATTATGCACCGCTGTCAAGGATGCTTTATTTTGACGATTTGGAGGTTATTTCCCGAGCCGAAGGCGGTGCATGTGCTATTTTATCTGCCGAGAAAAGATATATCGAGAAAAACAATTTTGCCCTAAGGAGCAAAATGCGAGATTATCGTTCTAGGCAGATAAAATATTTTATCTACCGAGAACAGATATATCGAAATAAATGAAAATGGCCTAGACGGATAAATGCGACATTACTGTTCAAGGTAGATAAAAGCGAATGAATAAATTAACTACAGTAGATTGTGCAACTTTTTATTTCAGGAGTAAATTTTACACGTGAAATGAAATGTTGCACAATCTTATGATTCTATTACTGTATGTTTACAAGTTTTCACAAAAACTAATAAATAATCGACTGATAAAACTCAGTCGTAAACCTTACGATTGCAAAAACTTAATTTAAATGTTTTGTGTGTTTTGTTCGAAATCTGGCATTCTGTCTGCGCGAAAAATAGTATACACCACTTGGAGCTAAAACGGTGCTGATTTCGACCACGGTGGTGAAAAGATCAGAGGGCGGAGCGCAGCGGTACCGTTTTAGCTCCTTGTGATGTAATGTACTATTTTAGTTTTTCGGGTTTTGTGGGGATCTGGAAAGGTTTTCGCATTGTTTCTTCGGACGGGTTTTTCAATATTGCCCTGTCAGCAATTAGAAATCCAATTTAATGTAGAGGTAATTTCATATACTTAAGAGTGAAGACATTATTGATTTAGATACGTTCTTTCTGCAACTTTTATTCTGATGAGTACGAGTTCTCTGCATATGTTTTCAGACCCGTACGAAGAACGAAGGACCCTCAAACTGAGTTTCTACTAGAGCCGAACGTGTTTGCTTACATATGTTGGATAAATCCTCACTGATTTCATTGATTCTTTTCCTATTTGAGAGATAATCGAGTACCGAATTATATTAAAGAACATTTGGACCCGGCTGAAGTGGGCCTCAGGTCTGTCCAGAGGTCGGCCCTAACCAAAAAAAATTTTTCTTTGCTATGTTGCAGAGCAAATTGAGGGCAAAATTTTTGTCTATGGAATTATGTGTACGAGGCATATCCTTATGACCCTAGGTCGGTCCTAAGGTCGACCCTAGACAAAAAAATGGTTTTTTGCTATGATGTAGAAAAAATTGAGACGAACATTTTTGTCTGTTTGGGGGTCAATTTTGTACTTTCGGAAGGCCTTTTTTAAAACGTTTCTTCGGACAGGTTTTTCAATACTGCCCTCTCGGCAATGTCGCATTCATCTTTCTTTAGCACCGGCAACGTACATCCACGCAACAAGCACAATCATTATATTCGGCTGAAGTAACGTATCTCCGTTGCGATTCACCGAGGAAACATTGTGAGTATTCGTAACACGTATTTTTAGACAAATGTAATTTCTGAGGTATTTTTTTCTCTTGTTTCTTTATCTTTGTGAATTTTGTATTTATTGTTGTTCTGTGAATTTTGTATATTATTTACTGAAAGATTTACCCCTCAACTTAAAATGAGACGCGTATGAGAGGAAAAAAAATATGTTTCGGATAATAATAACATAGACACATTGACTCCCGCTTTCATACTATGCCGAAGATTCTATTGGTTTTTATGGAATTTACATAGAACTTTTCGGGATTTACTGAGATTTCAAGGATTTTTGGAGATTCATTAAAGTGAATCCTTCTTGAAAACTTTTTAAAAACACTTTACATCTAGTGAAGTAAATATAACAAAAATATTTCAAGTTTGCTTCTTTCTGATATTTTCTGTCTAAATCTTCTAAGATTTATATGATATGACGTATAAATCAAATCTTGATCGCTCTCTTAAGGGACAGGACAACTTCCATTATCCGTCAATGGAGAAAAATAGAGTTTTTTATTCGGGTAATCGAAGTTTTACGGTATTTACAATATTATTCTCATTTACGCATATGCTACGCACCCACTCACGTAAGAAAACACTATTTTTTTTAATTAATTTTATTTTTAATTGAAGAAATTAAAAGAAATAAAGTCGTTGTAAAATTTACATTTTCAATTAAATTAAATTTCTATGTCGCTTGTGAGCAGAGATAATTGTATTCTTCCATCATGTAACATGGCCCAGTAATGCGTTCAAAGCCTACGTTTATTAAAAAAAAATGTTTATATACCATGAATGAACGCTGAAACAACTGAAAACTTGTTTCGCAAGTTGCATATCGCGACTGTCAATGCATTCCCGTTTGAAATGCACAAATTGACAAGGCAATGATACCATATCAACAACATTCTTTCATTCTTTTGTCAGAGAATTTATTTGTCGTTCGTTGTTGTCGTATTGATAGTCATAAATAATTAGCGGTCATTTTGTATGATAACTTTCTAAACAAATGTGTGATAGTCATTAGTTTCATTTTCGTAACGTAATTGTATAAAACTTCGTTTTGTCAAACAATATGAGTTTCAAATTCGCTTCAATTTTATTTCACACATAGAGGGAAAAACACTATCATATCACTATTATTGATATTATGCAACTAAGTGTCATAATGCAGAACTTTACACACCTCAGTTGTATAAAACGTTGTATACATTTCAGCGCGAAGTACTTTATCAGGCACGCAATGTCGGCACACGGCCTCCAGTCGCAGTTAAGTATCTAGTGCCTAATAAAGTTCTTTGCACTCGGTTGAACAAATAATATTGTAAAACAAGTTCCTAAAACTGGTTGTTTTTGGCACTAGTTGGGAAATGCGGCTAAAATTTTCAATTCAACCAAGTGCAAAAAAGTGATATTAATTTTCGTCATTTGTGATAAAAAATGATAACTTTTCCTCAGCAGTTGCTTTTTAGATCCATACGAAGAACGTAGTGCTTCGAAAAGGGGTCTATTGCGTTTATCGCGACGTTTGTAACCCGTCGAATTTCGGCTCCGGAGTAGGGGGGAGCATCGACCATGGTCCTTAGATGACGAATCAAGAATAAAAAAAATGTCCGTCCGTCCGTCAACACGATAACTAGAGTAAAACTCAACCGATTTTCAAAAAAATTTTTTCCCTGAAAGGTAATCGAAAAATCTTTTATGGTACTGAATCTGGGCACTGTCGGCACAAGAGCCGCCGAGCTAGGGCCGTTTAAGTGGTTTTTGGTCTTTTGTACATAACTCGAGTAAATCTTTTCCGATTTTCATAAATTTTTTTTGTTTGAAAGATCTGGGCATGTGAAAGAAAGTTTTGCCTGTGCTTAGGGCTCAAATGGGCCTCATGTCGGTCCTAACAAAAAAAATTATTTTTGATATGTTGCAGAGCAAATTGAAGGAAACATTTTTGTCTATGGAAGTATGTGTCCGAGGCCCCTACTTAGGGCCCTAGGTTGGTCCTACCCCAAAAAATGTTTTTTTGCTATGTTGTAGAGAAAATTGAGGAGAACTTTTTTGGGGGGTCAATTTTGTGCTTTAGGGAAGGTTTTTTTACACCGTTTCTTCGGACGGGTTTTTAAATATTGTCCTCTCGGGAATTTCCACTACAATTTAATGTTAACGTAATTTCATACACTTAAGAGTTAAGGCAATATTTACTTAAATACGTTCGAGTCTTTTCGTAACATCAACTCTGTTTGTCACATCTATTCTGATACGTACGGGTCCCTTCATATGTTTGAAATGGAGTTGCATAAAATAGTATGCGTCTTAACAAGTGCGTAACATGAGTTAAGTTAGTTAACTAGTACTTTTAGCTAAATAGTATCATATCTAGTGTAATGTATAGGTAGATTATATGATGGAGAGAACGTGTGCTAATGTGTCTTTTTCACCTGCGAGGTCAGAATAGGGAGAGTCAGACATAGGGAGAGCGAAGTAGGAAGATGTATATATAGCATAATAGATGTGTACAATGTACATTGTACATATGGGTACGTATGTGTAGTGTACAATGTACACATTGTGTACTTGTACATATCGATTAGGTTTTAGAACACAAAAATAGATGATAGGAAGATCGCGTGTATGTTTTTGATACAAATGGGTGGCGCCCTATGCATGCCGTTTCTCTCTCCCCGCTCCCCTGCCCCGCACATATTACAATGATTGCTAATCGATGGTAGGCCAAATCGAAACGGTTCAAATCTACCTTTTTTCCGAGACTCCGACGCAACGCTAAGAGTCGCCGTGCGCTCAGTTGTTTGAGGATTTTTTGAAAGGGGAAATTCTTTCGAGAGAGCGTTTCTTTTTAATTAAAAATATCGATGTTTTAGTGGATTGTGGGTTCGAAGTGAAGTCGGCATACGTTCCGTATGAAAGTTTATTTGTAATGAAGTTATTAGCGGTTGCTAATTTATGTGAAGAATTGGTCTTTTCGTCTGTTTGTGCACGTTCACCGATGATTCAGCTGAGATTCGTCGATAATCCACCGATAATTCAACCATCATTTACCGGATATTCATCACGGAAATGTTGTTGGCAATGGACTTGCGTCGATGAGATTGTGAATAAAGTTGGTAATGGGTAAATGCGGTTTCTTCTAGAAAATTTCTTTACCCGTTGCATCGAAATGAGTATTGTTGCGGCCCATTCCATGTGATGACGGTGATAAAGGTATTAGTCTCATTGGTGGAAAAATCGCAAATCGAATTGAGAAATTTTACTAAGTAAATTGTTGTAGCCAACTGCAAAAATTTTTGTACGTTATTGAGTTAATGTAAGATTGTGAGAAAAGTTGGAGGTGGATAGCCTCCGGCGGTGAGATTGTGGTTGTTTCTTGTAGTGGGGTTACACCCCCACACCCCCGGACATCCGGCGGTGAGATTGAGAGTAGTGTCGTTCTTCCACCCCCCCCCCCCACCTTGGGGCCTCCGGCGCGGCGGTGAGATTGTGAGTAGTGTATTTGTTTCGTTTAGTGGGAGTTCCATCCACACACCCGCGGGCCTCCGGCAGTGATACTGTGAGTGGTTTTTTTTATAAGGGTGAGGAAATCTTCATAGACACCCGGTCCTGGACCAAGGTAGTGTTGGATTCCATTCTTTAATGACCTACCAACTAAAACCTCCTTCCTTAGTCTACATGCTCTCTTCTCCACGGAACCGCTCACAGTATTACTTCAGGGAGGAACTGTGCTTTCGCACCTACTACATACTGTGAGTGGTGTGGTCGATTATGATTACTATGATTTGGAGAAGTCCAAACGTCGAGCCTCCGTCAGAAAATATAGAAAAAATTCAACATTTTGACTAAAAACTATGTGAAACAATTGGAAAAAAAAAATTCGCCGTAAAAGCATTTGACTAATGTGTAGCAATATTTTAAGTGAAAAAACGAAAAGAAAATTTTCGGAAAATTGTTTTCCTCAGAGTTAATAGAAATTATGCAAAATCCCCATCGCTGTGTTGATGTAAAAATTGTTTTTGATGTAAAAATCCCTCATTTCGTGGGAAACTTTTTTCGACCATAACACTCGCAAATTAAGAAGAATGTTGAACGTGCAAATTGATTGAAATCACCGCATGCGATCAAATTTTATCTTTCCCGCGATCATTTTTTATTTTATTCGCAGTAATTTCTTTTTTTATAGCGATCATTTCTACTTTCCTTGTGATCAGTTTGAATACATGCCTTTCTGGATGACCCCTAATGAATCAACTTTTTAATTTTGTTCCCGCACTAATGCAGGAAAATGATACGAAAATTAATTTCCGTACTCTACTGACTGACGAAAAGAATTTTCAAACCTTTCTGGTTGAATGTATAAACCAAGAGTATTTTGTACGGGTCTAAACGCAAAACAAATATATCATTTAATTAGTCTTAATTGGTCAATTTTTCGAAAGATGTTTACGTTCGTATTTGAATGCACATGATACTGATACATTTTATTAATTGGGTCGAAAAATAAAGAAATTTATATCTGCAAGATCGGATTATGTCATTGTTTAATGTTTATAATCAACTTCCTTAAAATGTTTTTCGAGTTTTAATTTCACAATAATTGTAGCTTGAGGCACGGACAGTGTCGACTATATAGACATGGGGGCACTAAACTTGAGGTTTCGATTTCATCGGATTTTCAATGAAAATTAATTAACACACCTTTTATAATTGCTCTCGTTGATAAATTGTAACACGAATAAAGTGATGTTCACAAGAAAGTTAATAACAATCATTCATCATGGCGGTTTTAATCTCACAAAAATATTTAGCATTGTTATTGCAGCAGCAGCATTCTTGCAAAAACTATGTTTTCTGGTCTAGTTCCCTTTCTGCTAGCAGTTGCTTCAATTACATTCCGCAGAGTATCCCTAAAAAATTTCAACGTTGAAGTACTAGATTCGATTCCACATTCTTTCATTGTAACAATAATTGATTTAAGGTCTTACTAGCGTATCCGATAAGACTGAAAAAAAGGCTCAATCGTGCAAAAACGTTGGTATCATAATTTGTTTGTCTGTATCCATTCCTGATTCCAAGATCATCGGGGTCATCGACGGCGGCTCAACTAGACCCGTGCGCCGGTCCACTTTTTACGGCGGCGGCGCTTCAAATTTTTTAAGCTGTCGGCAGCGGCTGACTTCGGCGCGCGTCAATTTTTTTATCGGCGGCGGCGCACTTCGGCGCAAAAATCGGCGCTAGTAAAGTTTCTGATTAAAAAAATTACAAATTAATAGTGTTTAAATTTGTAAACGTAGTCCGGTGCGAGTTGTCCTTTCGCACATATTTTGGAATAAAAGCGATTGGATTGCTGATTATTGTAGAGTGGTAAAAGACAAAGTTATTTCACTATGTTCGCATGCTGAGAGCGGCCGAGATTGGTCAGAGGAGCTGCCGTTGTCTAAAACTTCTGTTGGCTCTATAAAATCCAATTTTGCTTCAATTTCGTCGAAAAACATATCGCTAGGGCAGATCAACACGCACGTATCAGAATAGACATTGGCAAAGAATAACTGTTGCAAACACCTGTTGACATAAACACTAAAATTTTATAGAATATTAAGGAATGTCATACAATTTTATTAGATCAGCAGCGATAAGTCCTGTGGTGAGTACAACACCCACCGACAATATGAAATTTTAGATCTTCGACGTGACCTCACTCCAAGTGACCTATGTCCTAAACGCGTTGTCCGATTTGTGTGAAGGAAAATGTAGCCCTTGAAATTCTCTATAACTTTTTCGAAGAGCGTTTTAGCGAATTTTTGATATTTCGATCGGTATCAAGGGTTTTTGTAACTTTAAAATTTTTTTGACCTTGACCGTAATTTCCGCCATCTCGGATTGCGATATCAACACACAAAACATCACTTTAAACATTTCTCTCCAACTTTGCCTTTGGAACCAAGTTGATATCTCATTCCGTTGGGTCCTGAAAATTCATAGAAAATAAAATGACACAATGTCCCCTCACAGGCGAATAGTTGAGCCGCCGTCGATGACCCCGATGATTTTGAAATCAGAAATGGATGCAGAACAACATATTATCATACCAACGTTTCTACTAAAATTTGCACGATTTTTTGCCTTATCGGATACACTACACATGGAAATTTCTCATAAATTATTTCTGGGAGTCTAGCGCAAGAATTTCAGCGGGCTGGAGTCATAATTACAATTCTAGTGCTTAATAGAGTACTTTGCACTCGGTTGTATGAATAACTATTTATCACTTACAGTATTTGCACTCAAAATATCTATGTTCGCGTAAAACATTGTATGCAATACGGCGTCTCTGCAACACGTTGAGAAATGATAGTGTTTTTGTCACACTATGAGGTTTTCAGACTTTCTACGCTCGTTTGAAAATTTCACATCAACTGACAAAAACACCTTCACAAAAACACTTCGCCACTTGTTGCATAAATTACTATTTACTTTAAGAATCAAGGAAAACAATTTGAATTTATTTTGACAATATTTGTTTACTTTTCTTCCACCTATTTAACGATTTAAAAACAAATTTGTACTTGGGAATCCCATAAGAAAAAAATCCTAAACAGGCCATTATTTTGATGTGATTGTATCCATAAACAGTGTCCGTTGGAATCAAAACCCGTAAAATATTTTATTTGAAGACTGTTTTCCGCTTCATTAAAGGAAGCATAAGGCATACGACAGGCAAGGGCATACCTTATCCATAAATTAGATTTATTGCAAGATATAATATCATTCTGGCTTCTATATACATATTCAAGTAAGAAAAGGAAATCGGAAATGTATTTGGGTTTCCCAAAGAAGTTTTTTATGTTTCAGGAATGGAATGAATGCAAATAGCGTTGAAAAGTCAATAAGTAGTGCTAAGTGCTAAGTCTTTTAAGTTATTTACGATAAAACCAGATAAAGCTGGAATTTTTGTATCTTCAGCAACTTTGTTCTCCTTGATATTACTAATTTTCTATGTCGCTTCCACGGTTGTGTTGGCGTCACATAATTCGACGGCACTGAAATCAATATTTTCTCACCAGGAAATCAATATTTTTTCACCGGGGAATTTTGCCATATGACAAAATCGAATTTTGGATACCGGGAAGAAAACATTATTTGCACACGCGGTTCGGAAAGCCTTTTCGTAAAAAAATTGAAAAATAGTAAATTATTCTGTACAAGAAAAATATACTGCTTGTCTCTGAAAGTAACTGTTTCCATTTTGTAAAAGGAAAAGTGGATTGTTTCGAGTTTTTTTTACATCTCCCAGACTTAGATATGTACCTATTATACTAATATGAAAAAAATTGGTATTGGGTGGCCAGAAATGGGCTTCAGCGGTCTAAATCCTCTAGGAATGATTTCAGCACATCAACCCGAACTATTTCCAATCGAAATTAGTGCGATTTGATCTACCCTGGTCGCTTCTATTAAAAGGTGTAGGCTTATCTTCTGGTCTAAATGGCGACAATTTCAAATTTGCGAAAAGTTCAAATTCATTCAACTCACAAGAAGAAAATCGTTCAATAAATTGTGTAGTTTTCGAACAAGACTTTGTAGGTAGAAACTCTTGAAATTCTGGACCATAGTGGCAAGGGTGTTATTATTATCCCAGTATAAACCCAGAATATTTACATTCAATCTTCGTAATACTCTGAAAACAATTATTCGCTGAATCGAAGGTTTTACATTTGGACGGGTGGTTCAGTGGTGAACGCGCTGGACTTCCACCGAGAAGGCCCCGGTTCGATCCCCGAAACCAAGAATTTTTCTCTAAGAAATTATAGATTGTACGACGCGTCCCAAGCTTCATAAATTGGGTAGTTACGGCATTCGATGCCTGTAACGAAAGAACAACTGTACTCACAAACATATGACGTCACTCATATGTCGCTAGCGTTTGTACACGCAAAGAACAATAATTTAGAGGGAAACACGTGATTGGGATTTCTGTACTTCTGCTGCTGCTGCATCATAGATGGAGCCAATGACAGAGCAAGAAATTGTGAATGATGACACCCAGAAAAAAGCGACATCTGTGGTTCACAAGCCTATGTCATCGTGCCGAAAAAAGTCATCGCCTGGTGGCCAAACTGTTGGTATCATAACCTTCCTCCCGGCCGATTAAGCATCGAACTGTACGATAATACAACACCTGCTCAACATGCTACTTAGAACATAATTACTAGATGTAATACATGAAGTTAGTATGAGATCTGTGTTAGTATACGTAAAGAACTGTGAAAAATGAAATGTAATACTTAAGATGTAAATACCGTACTTGCGTCACAGATCCTAAACTAAGTTTTTCACATAATTTTAATGTATGAATTGAAGAGTTACAATTAGAGCATTTTAAATTCCCCTAAGTATATCATAGTCATTTAGATAAATGTGTAATATTTCGTGGATATATTACACCTCATCATCGACCGACATTCGAATACTATTTTAATTTAAAATATTTGAATAAATAATATGATCACAGACCGATGACAACCCAAATGTATGATGGAGCTTGTGTTATTTCAAGTATAAAACCAGCGATTGTCGCAATCCCTCTGAATCAGTCGGTATGCATTTCAATTAATTATAACTAAATTAATTATACGTAGTTTCAATTAATTCAATGTAGAACATACTGCAAGTAAAATGAACGAGAATATAAATCCTGCTATCATACAAGGATAATCCACAGAAATAAATTCAATGATGCATAATTAAAAATGATTTCGTTAGTTAAGCTTCCGTTAAACCATACACCCGTCCAATTGAATTAGTATTTGTAGTTGTATTTAGACGATGAACGGCATTCGAAAAAAAAAAATTGGAAAGAACTTTTGGCAGTTTCAAGAATAAACGTAAGCTATGCAGACCCGTACGATTCTCTTTGAAGCCTTAACCAACGTAGAAGATTGCAAATGATTGTGCTCTTTCAAATTGCACTGGGAATTGCAACAGGGCAATTTTGATAAACCTATTTTAAGCGACGATGTTAAAAACCCTTAAAACACACCACTAACTCTTCCTCCTAAGCTCCTTTTTCCTAAACTCCTTCCTCGCCCCTCTACCAGCCCCTTACTTGATTAGTTTTCCGATCCCACAATATCCCTTCCACCTAATCCACCTATTAGCCCACGCCCAAATATCATATATAGCCTCATATATATAGGGCTCGGAACAGATCAATTCAGATCAGACTTCAAGATGCTCCAGCCTCGATAAATTTGGATTTTGAAACTATTTCAGAGGTCGTAGTATACTCATCAAACGTCCTTTGACCTTGGTCTTGAATCGACTTGTGATTTTGTCATGTATCTGTGATTGAAGGGTAGAAGGCATATTCAGGTCACCAGATCAGATCAAAACCATGTTTTTGAGTTCCTTGCATTATGTACTAATGTCAATTTTGGACAAAAAGGTATGAAAATCAACAAAATATATTGAATATTGTATAAAGAGTCCGCCAAAACCTTTGAGGTAGCTCAGGGTTTCAATAAAAGGAAGCTTAACTCTAAATGAATTTTGATCTGTTCCGAGCCCTAATCGTGTTCAATCGAGTAGCCCGAGCTAGGTCCACTCTACGAACCCTATATCTTAAACCACTTAATCAATTTTTACGAAGTTTTTCGGCTAGTTCGACCCACTAATTCTATTTTGATTTAATATCTGGATGAGTAAATACCATTCTTGTTTCGAGGAGTACCGAGGAGTATCGCTTTCACGGAAAGACAGACAAACAAAAGTTATTTTGCAGATTTCGCCTATTTCGACCTTAAAAATACTACCTCAACACTTCTGAACTGGTTACAAACGTCTTGGTAAACGCATAAGGTCCGAACGTGCGAGACTAAAAAAATAAAAAATTCATCTCCTCTCAATCAATTCCAAAATTCTGCACAAAAAGCAGCTAAATCTACCTCTGCTGGTGTAATTTCCATAATTCGCAGATTAATTTAGAATAAAATTAGATTTACATAAATAATTTTGGTTCTATATTTGGTGTTGGTGCATTAATAGTGTACCACAGACACGCTCGCAATATTTACGAGTTAGATGTGTCGAAATGAAATTGTTTTACACAACCTCTATTTTGATCTGAATATTGAAATAAATTTTCCGTAGTGGAGATGTGTTTCGCCCCCAAAAGAGGTGAAGAAATGAGATATTCTTGACATGTGGAGAAAAAGTGCTTTTTTCAAACAATGTTATGACTTAACTTAAAAACAATATTTGTTACGGAACGGGCAAAATTGCTCACCGTATTTTCGTACCGAAAACGGTAATATCGTGTAAGTAATATCGTATTTCAGAAATGATAATATCGTGCCAGCGGGCTATAATATCGTTTCAAGAATGATAATATCATGCCACCGGAGGATAATATCGTCACAGGAACGATAATATCGTGCCAGCGGACGATAATATCATCACAGGAACGATAATATTGTGTCAATGTAGGATAATGTCGTCACAGTAACGATAATATCGTGCCAGCGGAAGATGATATTGTTCCAAGAATGATAATATGATGCCAGCGGACGATAGTATCGTTTCAAGATAATATCGTCACAGAAACGATATTATCGTGCCAACGGATGATAATGTCGTCACAGGAACGATTATATCGTGCCAGTGAACTATAATATTGTTCCAAGTATGATAATATCGTGCCACCGGAGGATAATATCATCACAAGAAGATAATATCGTGTCACCGGGCGCAATAATATTGTCGCAAGAATGATAGTATTATACCAACGGATAATATTATCGTTCCAAGAATGATATTATCGCACCAGCGAGGGATAATAGCGTTGCATGAATGGTAATATCGTGTAATCGGACGATAATATCGTCACAGGAACGATAATATCGTGCCACAATATTGTTCCAAATGGATATTATCATATCCATGGGCGATAATATTGTTACAGAAATGATATTATCGAACTAACGGGTGATAATATCGTTCGAAGAATGATAATATCGTGTCAGCGGACGATAATATAGTCACAGGAGCGATAATATCGTGCCAGCGGACAATAATATTATTCCAAGAATGATAATATCATGCCACCGTCACTGGAGCTATATTATAATACCACCGGGCGATGTTACTATCATAGGAACGATATTATCATCACGGAAACAATAATATTGTTGTGACACTGTATTGCGCACCTGATGATAAGTCACTCATTCCAAAAAACGGTAATATCATACCAGAAATTGAAATTGGACGACATTATCACTCCATTCGGTGATAATATCGTTCCAAAAATGATAATATTATGCCACTATGTAACATAGTCTAGTAAATTGTGTATTTTTTCAGTATGTATAGAAGAGTAGCGAAATAGCAGAAGTAATTTGATATCTTGTATAGAGATGAGTAAAAACATCCGAGGACTTCAGCTTGATTTAGGTTACTCGCCGTGATACGGGACGGGACATCAAATTATTTCCCGTGTATAGATACATACACTGATAGATAGATAGAAACCGTCAGATCAGAAAAAAAGTTTATACAATAATGAGAAAAATCGACAGCCCATAGAAAAATGTCATTTTCAAACCTCGATATCTCAGCCAATTTCCAACCGATTTTGACGAGTCTGTGCTGGAAAGCTGCTGTGACCTAGTTTTTTTTTTTCATAATTTGGAGGGGGAGTGGGTTGAAGGGAAAAACACAAAAGTTTGCGTATATATGGCTCCATGTCCCAAAGGTTTTTGTAATGACGTTTTTTGAGTTTGTGGACTTCTTTTTTGGGGGTGTCGTGACGTCTGGAAAAGTGGTACATTTTGATGGTCTTATAGGTTCTCGAATTTTAGCTCCGGAGTGACAATAGCTGGAGAGTTGATTTCTTCGGGAAAGTTATAGAGTTTGGTCAGGAAAATTTTTGGGATCTTAAGAAAATGACTGCCAGCAGTGAAACCGGCGCCATCTTGAATTTTCCCAAACAATAAATTAGATTTTTTTTTGGTTTGCTTCGGAATGATAATACTTAGAGATTTGGTTTCTTCTATGAAGTTATAGAGTTTGATCAAGAGAATTTTCACACGCAAAAATTTAAATTGACGCAAAGCAAGCCAGTTTACAAGTTTAATTTTTGCAGCGGGAAAACTCAAAGTACAGCAACATTTTTTCGTTTTTGGGCCTTCGGGGTCATTCATAAAGTATGTCACGCAAAAATCGGCGTTTTTGAGACCCTTCTCACCCTCTGCTACACTTATGTCACACCAGCCCAAGCCCCCCCCCCCCCCCGATTTGTGACGTTACGGGAAAAAATATTTGAAAACCGCGGAAAGCCATAAAAATTCCGCAAAAACGTCAATTTTTATTATTTGTGAGAATAGCGAATAAGCATAAGTCACTCTATCGAAGTTCGAAACGCAGCCTGGTACCAAAAAGATGTTTGAGTGAAAGCTGTAGGCGGTAACGAGTACTTTTGTACTTGACATCAGGCTGTGTACTTTGTCTCTTTGAGTCATAAAAAAAGAGGCTTCGTGGTGGCACAACTTTAAGTATATCGTTGTGACGGCAATGCAGTCAAATAACTGCAAGATATGCGGACACTTGACAATAAAGTAAAGTTGGGTTGAGCTCTCACCCTTATGTGCCTCGCGGAGCAAACAGCTACACACGAACGGTATTCGGTAAGAATTACAGAATACACTCACTACCTTTGTAAACTTTTGGAGGTTAGAGTTATTTAAAAAACGACGAAAATTGAAGAAAGATGTAAATTTCAGTTAAACGTTTTTAAAAACTTTGCGTGACGTAACACGGGTTCAGACTCCCCCTCCCCTGTCACACTATGTCACGCTAAACGCGAACCCCCCCTCCCCCCTCAGAGCGTGACATACTTTATGAATGATCCCTTCCATTTGAGACGCAATTTTTTGAACGCAACGTAATTTTGTTTAAAAAAAAGTGATGCAATTTTGTTTAAAGAATAAAACTTTGACCACAAACTAACATTCAATTGTGTATTATCATTGATAGCGTCACCTAAAGCGATATCATTAATTTTGGCAGTGCACTTACGGACTGCGTCACACTTTACCTTTTAAGAGGTTTTTGTATGCGGTAGAACCAACTAGCCAGTTAAAATGTTCGTTTACACTAAAACTTTGAGCTCTGTCCCATAGGCCATGAGGTAATTTCCTATGTCTCAATCTAATTTTAAATCTAAAATTAAATGGAAAGTAAAACTCATATTTTCTTTTTTGAATTTCTACGTTTTTCATGCCTGTCGTAAGATCAAAATTTGATATGTAATCATGATGACAACTTGACTCAGTGTCGTCGGTGTAAAACTTATTGAACAGCACGTACAGTACCGTAAGAGAGTGTAACTCAGTCCTACGTCCTACATACATTTAAAGTCAAATCTTTTTTCCCAAGTATCAATAAATCGAACTTTTTTAGCTCTAAATTTTCCCAACGCCATGTGTATACCGCATTGACCTAGGGTTAACCCACTCCTTGTTTTTATGTTGGAAGGAACCGAAACAGAAGTAGAACAGTTTTCAAAAATCACAGTTCTTTTCTGCTAAAGGTCTGGCACAGTGTTACATTTAAATGGGTCAGAAATGACCCTTCATTTACACGTAAATGGCCATAAATGACCATAATTGTAAATGTGTGGGACATGATTTGCCGTTGCTAAACATATTTGACAATAATTTTGTTCAACTCTCTGACAGCAGGAATGAGTGAAATCTATTATGCAAGTCTGTTAGATGAACTCATAATTATTTTCTATGTGTTTTTATCAGACAGGGAGTTTTCACACTGTCAAAGTTACGCACTTTTACGATATCTTCAAATTCCAATATCAACATGCTCGAACACTGATTGCAAGTCTATACTTTTGATAGCATTACGAACATAACCGATATCGAATTACCTCATTCGAACCCAAAGTGCTTCGACGACGGTTTTAAAATTTACAAGAATTCTAGCGATAACATTATATTGTCACCAAAAAAAAAAATCACTTCCCGCGGCTATTGAAGTAAAGCAACTTTGACTCAATTTAGTCCATAGAGAGCGAAATTTGAATAAAATTGAACTTCAAAATGCTATAAATCAGTAAATACTCGGGTATTATACAATTTTTTATTTTATTTTATTACAATCTCTCATGAATAAGAATATAAGAATTTTATAAGTTTATGGTTTGTATAGTTGAAAACTTTCAGGAAGATAATGTTTTCATACCTTTTATACAACTTGCAAAGCTTTCACATTGAACATACTTTCTCGCATTGCCGAATAAATTTTCTCGATAAGTTCTTATGGAAGTAAAAATTAATCCGAAGACAAAATATCGAATCAGAAAATATGGCAAACTGAAAAGGCATATCACTTTAACTCCATTCAAACGGGTGTCACTTACTATAAACATTCTACACTCTCTACGCCGTTTTTTGGCCTTTCGTCCTTTGAGTGAAATTTCTCAGTTCATCCTTCTGCGTCTTACAAAGTGAAATTCACACATTTATGCCACGAAACACACAATTAAACGAGGTAGGCAAAACAGTGCATAGTCATCTGTTTCGAATGATAATTGATAACATTTTAGCCGAGTATGTGTGGGGTGACTGAACGCAAAATATTCGACACATTCGAAATATAACCTCAACTTATCGTTATACTCTCCAAAGTAATGCTATGGTAAAGAAAAAATTTATTTGTTTGAATAATAGTGTTTTGTTGCCATTTGAGGGGCAATATTATGCTTTAGTTATAAGCGAAAAAGAGAAAACAAATATAGGAGACTGACAAATGTCATTGTCAGCGATTAATAATTTTGAAGGGGGAACACTGTGCATATGCAAGATAAAAAAAATTCCCTGCAGATGCATCTACTCTGCCCTAATTTGCATAAGAAACTTAGTGCGAAAGAGACGAAAAACTTTGTGTGAACTTTTGAATAGATTTTCTTTTCTCTCTTTCGCACTAAGTTTCTTATGCAAATTATGGCAGTACTATAAATAGTGTTTGATAGGTGACAGTTGACAACAAATTTGGTTTTGATTGAACGGGGAGACCTTGAAAATGATCGATAATAAGCCATGTGCAGAGAGCCGTTCTGTTCCGTCCTCGTTCCCTCCTCTAAGGCACAACATTCGTATGTTGATAGTATAAAGTCACTTAATGTAGTGGTATTTGCTTATAGGTGTTTGTTTGCCTTACAGCAGAAACAAAAGAAATACAAACACAATGGCTCTCTGAACCTACCTTAGGGTCATTATCGATAATTTCATAATTTTAGGTAGTTATCTATATTGACATTTTTATATTTAGAAGTCAATTCTTGTTTGAACGAATATCTCTAGAGATTCAAAAACATAAGCCGGTATCCCGGATGATAGAACGATGGACGAAATTTTTAGACCCGTACGAAGAACGAAGTTCTTCGAAATGGGGTCTTAAACGTTTACCACGACATTTGTAACCAGTCGAATTTCGACCTGGGAGTAGGGGAAGCAGCGATCATGGTCCTTAGAATAAAAAAATATCCGTCCGTCTGTCTGTCAACACGATAACTCGAGTAAAACTCAACCGATTTTCAAAAACTTTTTTTTCCCTGAAAGGTAATCGAAAAATCTTTTTTGGGATTGAATCTGGACACGGTCTGCCCAAATGCCAATGAACTAGGGCCGTTAAAGTGGTTTTTGGTCTTTTGTACATAACTTCACCGATTTTCATTAATTCTTTTGTTTGAAAGGTCTGGGCATGCCTCACATTTTTTGGAAGAAACGTTTTTGATTTTGAGCTTTTGGACTCAGCCAGGGTCCTAGAACTGAGTCTCTACTAGGGCCCAACGTGTTTTCTCCATAAATCCGATTTTCAAAATCCTTCCTTTCCTGAAAGATTACCAGAAAATTGATTACAGGATTGAATTTGGGTAAAATCGGTCGAAAACTTTCGAAGTTACGGTCGAAAAAGTGGTGAAAAACGTGGTTTTTTGAAGGTTGGTGGAACTTTTTCACTTATATCACTGCGAAATCAGAACGGAAACCGCTCTTCAAGGTTTTGAATGAAAGATATGCACATAGGAAAATCACAAAAATTAAATTGGTGAAAATCTGTCAAGTGGTTCGGGCTATAGAGTTGTGTGAGCCCAACTCACGCTACGCGACCCAACACGATGTTTGGTTTTTCTCGTGAATATTCCTTTGATAATGAGGTTTTTTGTGCAGTGTGTAGAGAAAAAAGAAGCGAATTTTTTTGTCCATGGAGGTATGGGTCAGAGGCCTCTGTTCTAGGTCGGTTCTAAATTCTGGGGTTATTTTAAGGGCTTGGAGAGATTTTTTGCGCCTTTGCTTCGGACGAGTTTTATAATACTCCGCCAGGAATTTCTAGAGATGATGGTAAACGACCTGATGGGATGTTACCGTTCGAGACATGTTAGCTTCTTCATATATCAATGAATCTTCTATAGAAGCGCATTAAATAGCCAATAAAGCGGAAATAATAATCATTACATATCCTTAAAAGAAAACTATTTATTAAGTCCTGTTGCTTTCGAAACTCTAGGTTTTATGGGTCCAGAAACGAAGAAATTTATAGGCAAAGTATAGGTATGGATAGGCACAGCTTTTGGGGAATCACGCTCGAAAGATTTCCTATTACAGAAGATTTCAATTGCAATTCAAAGAGGCAATTCAGCATGTATCCTGGCAACATTAGGTGAAAGTAGAGTAGATGAATTTTATTTGTTGTTGGAAAGATCGTTTTTTTACTGGCTGCGCCATTGCGAGCAGTCTTTTTTTCGCTTGAATAAACAATTGAAAACCTATTTGAAACATTGGATGTATACCAGATGATCTAGCCTTTTCCTATCGCTACCGCCATGGCTATAAATTCATCTATGCATATCTAGGAGAAGCTCGATAGCATACTAGCAGAAGCTAGATAACTCTAGATTACTGACTATTTGAAATTAATTAAGTCATTCATAGAGTTAAGAAACAATTGTGATACTATATTCGACCGATAAAAGAATTCAACTTTACCTATAAAAAATAATAAACGACCGATAACTTACATAACTTTTACAAAATGTCACGAGCCCTTTGGGCACTATCCCAAATATTCGCGCTTCAATTCTACTGTACATATGTATTTAAAAATGTATCGGTAAATACAGCTATACACAATAAGAATGACCCGCTATTTGTAATATCACCGTTTTCTCTATTTCTACGATTCTCCGACTTCTCTCATTTTGCCATTTGAATATACGAAATGAGAGAAGTCACAGAAATAGAGAAATCGGTGATATTCCAAATAGCGGGTCATTCTTATTGTGCACAGCTGTAATTTTCGATTAATAATAATTATTTTTTGGACCCGTACGAAGTACGAAGGTCCTATACGTTTACTACAAACAATTTTAATGTAACATGGGGTAGATCGATTTGGGAGTTGGGGGAATGCATCTATTATCGTCTAAATATGACGAATCAACAATAAAAAAAATGTCCGTCCGTCTCCACTTTTTTTCTAAAATGCTCAACCGATCACCGTAAACTTTTTTTTTCCCTGAAAGATACATGCCTCCCATGATTCAAGTTCGAAGATGAGCAAAATCGATCAAGTAGTTCCGTAGATATGGTCGAAGAAGTTGAGGTCGGACATGAAATTTTCGAGGGTCGATGAAACTTTTTCGCAAATATCTCAGCAAGTATAGCACGGAAATTCCTCATTTTGGTGTCAAATGAAAGCATTTTTTGTGGGAATCGGGTGAGGGGTCTGGGCAGTGGGACCAATGGAATGGACGAAATTGAGAATCCTGACCATATACGAAAACAGTTTTTCGTCTATTTTTCTTAACTATGCAATATGGAGATTTACTGTCAAAGGCAAAGTTGTAGAGAATTAAATTTAAGCGAACGTCTCATGGTTTTGGGGAAATATGGCACAATCCTGGTATATGACCACTTCTAGAATTGGGAGGGATGACCCATATCTCTAGAACTATAAGAGGTAGAAGGGTGTTTCCAAAGGCAAAGTTGTATAGAACAATATTTTAGAAAACATGTATTTCAGGGTCTTAGGGGAAAAAGGTCTAATCCTTGGATATAACCATTTCTAGATTTGAATAGTCTGAGACGTACTTCGGTAGGGCTTTTGACATTGCCTTGGGTAATTTCTATGGATCTTTGAAATTCTTATAGTTATAAAAGAACATAAAACGTTCGATTGTTTGCTTATTTGTATCTTTAGATACGTTCAAGTCTTTTTGTAACATCTATTCTACTTGCCAAATCTATTCTCTTTGCCACATCTTTTCTGATACGTACGGGTCTTTGATTATGTTTATCGGTAAAGTTGATTTGTTTTCATCGGTCGTTTATTAAGTAGCGATAGCTACTTTTCGATTTCACCCTTTCTGTTCGTCCGTCTATGCACTACACCTCATGCACGTCACTGCACCTAGATGCATCACAATCAATCACCAACTTCTTTGACTTCACTCTATCGCTACTTTCCTATACCCATTGCAATGGTTTATTACCATCCGAAACAATAGAGCGATCTCCTGCTGCACGGTACATTACTATTTCTTTCTTTATGCCGTACGGAAATTGTTCTAAAATTGTTGAAGAGTCCGCATTACTCTCACTTTGCACATCTGTTGATTGCAAAAATGATTTTAAAATGCAGAAAGAAGAAGGAATTAGGTAACTTAGATAAAGTTAGGTTTCATGACGAATCGAGTGACAAAACAGTTACTATACCCTGCGGCAATAATGAACTTTCGATGAACCCGGTTGGCTCCATTCTGGATTATCGAAGCGAATCAATACAAATTATTTTCGAAAAATCCGATTTAAAATCCTATTTTCTCAATAATATGTTGTGTTGTATATGTTTTCGATGCAACATTTACTCATATAGTCGCGGTGTGTTAGTTCATTTGATAGTAAAATACCAATGTTTCTCCCTCTCTGTTCATCCAGATGGCGTTGTATACGAACGGAAAGGAAAAACATTCTTCAACATATTATAACAAATTTGAATTCATAAGATGTTTTGCACATAAATATATTTAAGTTGATAACCAATTCACATTTATTCGTTTATTATATACATAGAAGGAGAATGTATTGATTGAATACCATTTGTCATATTTGGAAGATTCAGGATATTTGGTTGCTTATTCTGATTCCTCATGGATAGACTCGGGTAATATCATTGTGTCAAACCAATGATATGTTGAATATAGAAATGAAAAATTTATTGGCATTGCAGTGGAAAATAATGTAAAAGGGAAATGTGGTACGATTCGAATAGAGAGCAGCTTTAATTCTATGTTTAAATGGGTTATTTATTGCATTAACTAAAATCGCTTCCGATTAATAACTGGATATTGTTTGATTTCATTCGAGCATTATAAATTCAATGGAGTAGTCATTACAAGTAGTAATGTTTTAATAGACGGAAAAGGTGGACCTTTGTTCGTCTACTTACGTCTGGCAGAAGTTGATGGGGCTATTGAATTTGCGACACCATTTGATAGAACGTATAAGAGCGGGTAAAATTTTACTTTAGGTGGTTGGTTGGAAGGGGTGGGGGAAGTGTGGGTGTTAGAAGTCAACCCCCCAACAACAATATGTTGTTAATAGGTGGCGCTCACGTCAGGTTTAGTAGTGGGAGCCGTTTGAAGTTATGAATTAGTGGTATTAGTGTATGACAAAAAATGAAGAGCAAAAATACATCCCTGCAATTGGTTAAAATTTTAGCGCTTTAACTGTAGAAATGTTAAGTAACCATGGAATTCGAAATTAAATTTTAGCGCTGTGATTGCGAAGTTATGATGGAAACTTGTAATTAGACATTGGATTTTAGCGCTCTAATTATTATAATTAATTTCGAATTTGAGCGCTTTAATTTTGTATGCATCCGCTTAGTATGGACTCACCCAGGATACGCCACGAGGAGGCTGCTTACGCGTATCCCATCGGCCCTCGGTTCGTCGTTCCCGAAGTATTTATTGACTCCAAACCCCCTCAGTATGGCTTGTATGCTTACTTCAATGATTCAATAAATGGTGCAGAAAGACGAAGTCGCGCATACTCCTTCGATACCACGCTCAAAAAAGTTACCTATCTTGATGGACGTATAAAAACACAGTAAAAGCTATTGAATGTGCAATGCAATGATGGGTGTTTAGAGTCAATAAATACTTCGGGAGCAACGAACCGAGGGGTCCCCGCTCGGTATGGAAATTAAAGCGCTCAAACTCGAAATTATTTCATTCATACTTCATATTTGCATAATTAGAGCGCTAAAATCCCATGTCTAATTACAAGTTTCAATCATAACGTCACAATCACAGCGCTAAAATTTAATTTCGAATTCCATTTTTACTTAACATTTCCACAGTTAAAGCGCTAAAATTTTAACCAATTGCAGGGATGTATTTGTGCTCTTCAACCCCCCAATAATGCATTTTTTGTCATACACTAATGCCACTAATTCATAACTTCAAACGGCTCCCACTACTAAACCTGATGTGAGCGCCACCTATTAACAACATATTATTGTTGAGGAGGTTGACCCATAACACCCACACTTCCCCCTACCCCTTTCGCCACCAACACCCTAAAGTAAAATTTTACCTAAGAGCGCTTTCATGTTTCTCAAACATGAGAATGTATGACGGATTCCCTTTTCAATGGGTTAATCATACATTTCCCATTTTTATAGCGGTTCGAGCTACTCATGATTCAAAAAGACAACTTTAAAATAGCGACATGAACTTATGAGTGTTCTTCACTTCATGCTTCATTCGCCGAAACTTTTAAATACAAATTTATGTTGAGTTCTCGTTCAATGCGGTAATCGGGAGTTCATTCTAATAATAATAATCCGCCGTTACAACCCGTCCGGGTCAGAGGCTAGATGAATTTTATTTACTGTTTCCGCAATTTTTTGTGAGCCTTTGCTCACATGGATTCTTCTTAGAGATCCTTTCGTTACCGGCGTTTTTACTGTGTCAGTGGTAAGTTGCACGCAAACCTGGTGCCATCTTTGATGTGCTATGTGCGGAAACTAGTAAGGAAACAAGTAGGGCTTAGAATGCCAGTTCGCCGCTTCAATGTGCTTAATGTGAATTCCGAACCACGCCTAACGGTAGCTAGCATTATAAGGATTTCTTCTGATGCTAATTAAATCTCCGTAAAGCTAGGCTCAGATATTTGTACACATAATTCATCGAATATGGGTGACGTCATGTTTGTTATTCATCTATTATACGATTCGTTGCAGCGCCAAGTCCACAACTACCCAGAGAGTAGGCGGTGTGTTGAATTGTAAAGACGTGAAAAAGATTTCCTCCGTCAAAAAATTTTTGAAAATACAAATAATTTCGGATAAAAGTTGCAATATGATAAGCGAAATAGTCAATAAACTGAATATTTAGTTAGTGGAATGTAAGGGGGATCCAAACATAAGAGTGTGTGTTACTGTTTCCACAAATTGATCGGGACGAAAGTGTGAAAATAATAAGTTTGAGTACAAGAATTTATCGAGGGAGCCTTTATCGAATTTTTGCCTTTCGCTCGCTGTATGGATATGTATCAAAGCGAATTTATAGTTGGGAATGTTGGAAAACTAGATTGTCTAATATGAAATACTGTTGCTGATTTATTTGTGGAGAGACCGTTGGAGGTCCCACTTACAGCGACAGACCGTTGGAGGTCCCCGTGGGCATTGAATAATGCGTTCTGTCGTCATGTGGAAGCCAGCGTGCAGGTTTTAAATCAATCGGATTCGCACGTGGACGTGATGAAATGAATGCATGCAGACTGCTCGGTAGGCAGGAGAGACAAATGAGACGTATGTTGTGTGAGAATGACGAGTGCAGTAAAGAGGTGCGAATATGAAGCGGATGTACAGTAAGAATGCATGGGGGTTCAGGTTGGAGAACGCGGTGAGTATGGTGGGCGTAATGGGTGTTGGGTGTGTGGCTGCATGTGAGGTAAGTCAATGCGTACGAAGGTAATTTATGACTGAGAATGATTCACATTTATTTAGTAGATGCATGCTCGAACGACGGCAGTTGTTGTTAGTTACTACTGTACGAATACAGTAGTATGTAAAGGGATCATTATATTGAGCGCGATGCGAATCGCATCGCGTAAGGTTTGCATGAAAGCTCAACTTGACAGAACAAAATCTTTTTTTGTCAACTAAACCTTTCATGCAGACCTTACGCGATGCGATCCGCATCGCGCTCAATATAATGACCCCTTAAGTGCAACGTATCGCAAGTAGCGGTCCAGCGCTGTTCGCGGCAGGAGGTTACGGAGCATTTACGTGTCTGTTGGGAACTAGGATAGACAAAACGTTCACCGCCATCAAATTTGACTAGTCGAATTTTTTAAAGTAATGTTTTAAAATTGTCTTACTGGTTTTGGGACCTAGCCCCAAGCTTGTGATGTAAAGTCTGAGTCTGAGTCACCAAGTCCACAACTACCCATATTATGAAGCCTGGGTGTGCCTATGAACGCTACTTTCATGCCATACATTGAAGAAAAATCCTATACAGAATTTGTTCCCACCAGGATTGAACCCGGATATTCTTGGTGGAAAGCCAGTACGTTACCACTGAGCTAATCCGTTCACGACAGTTCATATTACAGTTGGTTTAATAGATGGCGCTGTTAGGTATAGCTATCAATTTTGCTTGATTATTCGCAGACGACTTTCACTATCTACATAGAAGTTGCGACCCATCATCGTCCTTTGTTTAAATTATGGTATGGTTTTCGTATCTCCTCAAATCAGATGAGGAATGTATCTGTTCCTCATTAGCTATTTATACAACAAGTTATGAACTTCGACAACACATCGTCTGAGCAAAAACTAAATAAACAACGAGATCAGACAAGAATTTCTTAACGCAACACTTTTTCCAAATGTCTTAAGCACTAGTGCATAAAATTATTTACATCACTCGTTTCTTTGAGTTATAAAAGCTTTTGCCATCAACTTACTGAGTAGTTTTCAGTAGGAGATCCATTTATCTTGAAAAAACACGTTCTTCGCATATGAACTGAAGAGGAGCTATTTTATTCGAAAGTTATTCTCTTATTCTGAAATTAAATGTAAATATGGTAAAAAAACACAATTTCAATGCACAAGCACTCGTCACATCTAAGCACGTTTTGGTGTATGTTTTACATCACATGAAATTCAACTTGCGTCTTGTTGTTTTCTAGAAAATGGCAATAAATAAGGATAAAAAGAATGTTATAGAAATTTGAAGTATCTGTTTTGGTGTTAATTTGGGAGGAATTTTCGTTATTTTAAACGACAGCAAATGATACACCAATAAGTCTCTTTAATGCTATAAGCCGTTGACGTGGTCACTGTTGTAATGTATTTCAAAAAGTTTTCAAGTTAAAGTTTCCCAAAACAAGAGCTTTTTGACTTAATTTAACTGAATTACAAAATGGAAAACTTACTGTAACATTTTATCAGAATTTCATGCAGTACATGGTTTACATTTCGTATGAGTTGAAAGTAATTTTACGTGCTTTTGGTCGGCCAAATCGTCATTACTTCTTTGCCACCACGTTTATGCAACTTGAAAGTTACTTTAAAAACGTATTCACCGACCAAAATCACGTAAAATATGGTGTGAATAATTGATTGCAAATGTTTACTTCGAGCATTGGCAAACAAAAAACCTGCAACCAAGTACGTAATATTTAAAGGAAGTGGTTTTGTTAGATGCATGAAATGATTTCTGTATTGTTTGTTCGATTAATTTATTTAGACAAATAAAGCATGAGCGCAAACAAAACCACTGCTGGAAAAATCCTCTACAAGCCAGCAAACAAATAATGTAAGAGAATACGTTAAAAGATAAAAACAATAAAAATTGATATGTGCAACTCACTTGTTAAGTTGTATTTTAGTGGAATGATTGCAGTATTTGATTTAAAAATATTATAGTCGGAATATTACGGAAGTAAAGTCATTCCATGAAATATTTGGTGCAATTTGTATCTTTCGCATTTTTCGCGTATAGTTGCGTAAGTATGAACGTTATTACATCAAGTAAAACATCAAATGAAAGCTACTTCAAGGAAGCTTCCTCATCTATGAGAACAACGTAGATAAATTTTGATGTATTACTTGGTGTAATAACGTTCAAACTTACGGAACTATACGCAAACAACTTTGGCCAACCCCTCAAAATATCAACATGTCTGATAGAGATGAGCGGGTTGCCCGAAACTTCGAAAAACCCGACCCGAACCCGAACCCGAATTGTTTTTTTTCGGATTAATGGGTATCGGGTTTCGAAAATTTTAATCGGGTCGGGCTCGGTCCGGGCCGGGTTTGGAAACAGTTCGGGTTTCGGGTTCGAAAAATTTTATCGGATCGGGTTCGGTCCGGGTCGGGTTGTTGTATCATTTTATTCGGGTCCCGATCCTTTTTATATTTTACAAAACTCGTCTAAATTTTACATCTTACATTACACAAATTTTGTTTTAGTCTAAGGTCCGTGAAGAATGCAGACGTAGGGCGTTGAAATAATTTTTGTTTCGAAGTAATTTGGGTTGTGAGTTTCGAAAATCTTGAGTGTCTGGTTCGGTCCGGGTCGGGTTTTGAAATAGTTCGGGTTTCGAGTTTCGAAAAATTTTATCGGGTCGGGTTCGGTCCGGGTCGGGTTTCGAAAAATGGTCGACCTACTCATCTCTAATGTCTGACACTTTTCGCCTCTGAAATTTGATTTTTTCTGTACAACCAGAACTTCATTTAGTTACGAACAACAGAAAAATGAATTTTAACAAATCCAGATTTAAATTATGCCTTTATAATAAAGGTGAAAAGCATAATTTAAATCTGGATTTTAAACACATTTTCCTGTTGTTCGTTATTGACAATTGTATTTGCGTTTCAATTAATAAATTTTAATTGAATTTATTGATATTTACATTTAGTTAGAAAAAGCTCATAATAACCCTAAAGAAGACGTAAAAGCAGTATTGCTGGCTATTTAGTTAAAATTATGGTCATGGTAGACTGACACATATTGGAAAACTATGACTTTTTCAGAAAATCACGTTGGGGAATAACAAGATGAGGTTAAGAAAAGTTACGACGTATAAGAACAATCTTTTATTCGATACAAAAAATCGATTGCGGATGGTTCATGACGAATAAAAAAACGAACTTCAAAATCGACCAACCCTAAAGTGAGGAATACAACGTGAAAGTTAAACTTCTTCTTTTACAGCCATTTATATTTTTGTTGGATGTAGGCCTCCCCTCGCTTCTTCCACTCCTCTCGATTCATTGTCACTTGTTGCCATGTTATACCTGCGATCTTTTTGATGCCGTTTACCCATCTCTCAGGTGGTCTTCCCATTGGTCTTGTGTTGGGTGGTCTCCATTGCATAATTAATTTTGTCCATCGATCATCGGTCAACCTTGCCACATGTCCTGCCCAGTTCCACTTTAGCGTCGCGATCCGTACCATGACGTCAACGACTTTCGTTTGTTGACGAATCCATTCATTGGTCATTTTGTCCCTCAGCGATATTCCTAGCATACTACGTTCCATCGCTCGTTGTGCTACTCTGAGCTTGTTTGACGACGCCTTCGTCAAGGTAAGAGTTTCGGCTCCATACGTGAGAACTGGTATTACGCAAGCATCAAAGACTTTCCGCTTTAAGCTATTGTTCATCTTACTTTTGAAAATGAAACTTAGTCTTCCAAATGCTGGCCATTCTAGTCCAATTCTTCGACGTACTTCGGCAGTCTGGTTGTCTAGTCCTAGCTTCAATTTGTGGCCAAGGTAGATATAATTGTCGACCTTTTCAATAATTTCACTTCCGATTTTAATATCGTTATCATCATCAATGTTTGTCATTATTTTCGTCTTTGACCGGTTAATCTTTAGACCATCGTCGTTGGATTTACAATTCAATTGATTTAACATCGTTTGTAATTGGTTCATATCTGCTGCTATCAACACAATGTCGTCTGCAAATCGGAGGTGATTTAGAAGCTTTCCATTCACGCTTATTCCCATCTCACTCCATTCTAGCTTCTTGAACAAACTCTTCAATACTGACGTAAACAATTTAGGAGAGCTAGTGTCACCTTGTCTGACTCCTCTACTAACTTTGAACTTAATCGTATTCTCATGAAGTTTCACACACGATGTAGCATTCTCGTATATATATCTAATCATTCTTGAGTATCTCCAATCGATTCTACATTCGTCCAATGCATCTAAGATTGTTCACGTTTCCACTGAGTCGAACGCTTTTTCATAGTCCACGAAAGCCAATGCCACTCCTATCTTATGTTCGTTGCATTTTTCAATCAACATTCGCATTATATGTAGGTGGCCGAGAGGTGGCTAGAATCTTATTGTTCAACTCGTCTAAAGTAAATTTAGTGAAGTCCAGGACTGCTAGCCCCAGTTTTCATCGTGTTTTTATATTCATCCCCTTGTTCTTTTAGGCGTCGCATATCTAGAAATTCTAATTTTTTGACAAGGTCGGACCTCTGGAATTTCGTGTTGATGGCAATTTTAGCACGCACCATCCTGTGGTCGCTACCAGTCGAGAAATTGTTTGTGATTATATAACCAATTTCATTTTTTGTGACACCATCAGTACTAGCCCATGCCCATTTCCTTTGTGGCTTCTCAGGAAAGAACGAATTTGCTGCGAAAACGTTGTTCTGCTGTAAGAAGTTCAAAAGAGCGTCACCACGTTCATTACGCTGATCGTAACTGAAATTTCCAATTGACATTTCCGACTCCTCTTCTCTCTTCCCTAGTTTCGCATTGAAGTCTCCTAATAAAAATTTGTAGTAAGCTTTGTTCTTCTCCATTGCTTTCGAAATGTCTTCGTAAAATGATTCTACTTCCTCGTCGTCGTGTGCAGAAGTGGGTGCATAAGCCTGAATCAACTTAATGCTATATTTGCTGTTCAATTTTAGGCACTCGTAGATCACTCTATCGGAGATAGATAGATAGATAAGTGAATCTTTCGGGTTGTCAACTTTTGACGGTTGACTGGCACCCGGATCAATGATCCTTTATACCCTCTATGGATCCCACGTTTATTGTAGGAAAGTCAAATCATTACATATACACATATAAATTCAAATGCAATTCAAGTACCTGAATCGGATTTGAGATTGGACGTGGTAATGATTGAAAAGCTAGTAAAATTTCTGAGAGTGGTCAAAAGACTCAATTGATGGCTTGGCCATCTCTGTCGTGCCGCCAACAACAGCAACTACATCATCTAGATCTTAGGAATGTGGCCTCACGTCTAAGTGCAATTTGGATGATGGACATACGACTGGAAGGCTGATTTTATTTCGTTTCTCATTCTACATCCAATACACGCAACTCAACTCAACTTGACCTAACTAAACTATACTATGAACTTTTAAATTCTAATCAGATATGTTTCGATATTTATTTTATTTATACTTGTAGCTCATCCTTATCGACGATCCTTCTACGGGAGAGCCTGTATCTCGGACAATTCGAGATGATATGGATGCCTATCTTAACATTGTGACCACATAAGCATTTGGGACTGTCGACATAACCGATCTTGTGTAGATCTTCATTCAATCCACAATGGTTAGTCAGCGCTTCTATCGTCCTTTTTATGTCAGTTCTGTTCAGTGCTAGTAGGGCTTTACCAACTTCTTTATTTGGCTTACCACAGAAGTTCTTAGTGTGTTTAGCGCCCTCATATTCTGACCAGACCTTAAAATGCTCTTTAGTTAGCCACCCTTTAACCAGTCGCTTTCTCGTTCTCATGGAAATACCGATTCTTGGTTCGGGTCCTATGAAACGATGTTCAGCTCCTAGGCGTACTAACTCGTCAGACAACCCGTTACCTTCTATATTCTCGTGACCAGGAACCCATAGGAGTGAAACCCTATTACGGGACCCAGCTTCATTGTCGAGTACTCACCCAAGTGTTGGTTTACGCTGAGCTTCAGGTTTTCGCAACAGTATCCAGCCCCTGCAAGTCCGTCTTTCTTCGAGCCATCAGTGAAGCAAACTATGCTATTATCCGATGGGGGTAAATTTGTTGAAATAAGCCATTCTTCCCTAACCGGAATAGACCACGTAAATTCGTCGTCTAGCATGAGTTCTGGCTTCATCTGATCACTAGGCATCGACAATTCTTCCGTTTGTATTAAATTTCTAACGGTAGTGTGTCCTTTGGTCAACGTCGCTTTCCAGTGATCGTTTACATCTAAACTATATGCTGCAACTCGATAGCGTAGTGGTTAACACGTCTGCTTGCTACTACGAGATTGAGTTGCCAGTGCGTTGGTTCGAAACTCAACCGCAGACGGATTTGTACCGATTGTTAGATTTGTAAACAAAACAAAACTGATTGAATCGTTCAAGTCAAGTGAAGTTGAGTGTAGTGCCATCGTACGGCTTACCGGAAAAGGCATTGTTGGGAGAATCGGTATTCTACTCCTACTAGTTTCGCTCCTCGTTTCAACTCATAGATGGCACTGGGTTTGTCGCACAGCTTACCACTGGCACAGTAAAACTTTCCGGTAATGAAAGGATTCCAAAAAAAAATGGAACCACAAACAGCGAAAACTAGTAAATAATGATCTATCCTCTAACCCTTCATGGGTTGTAAGGCAGATTATTATTATTATTATTATATGCTACATTGAACGCAGTTGCTTTAATAAAAAGATCTAGCAAGGTTTCCAAAGCACGAGTTGAAACGGAATTTTTCACCCCGGTCATGCATAGGCATGCCAGTCTTTGCAGTTTGTCTAGCCTTTCCCTTGACCATTTAACTTCTACTCTTGGCCACCAAACAATACTACCGTGACAAAGGATTGGTTTGACGATCGCCGTATACAACCACCATATTGCATGCGGCGAAAGTCCCCAGTTCCTGCCGAAAGCGTTTCTACAGATCGAGAAAATCCCTATTGCCTTGGTGAGCTTGTCGTCTAGACGTACTAACCACGTCATTTTGTGATATATATGTGATAAGGTATTTTACCGAAGCAACCGGTACAATGTCAGTTTCAAAGAGGCTGAAGACTCCTACTGCGAAGTTTTCCTCTGAGCCTCTTTTGCTGAAGATCACAATTTTTGTCTTAATCGGGTTGACAGACAGCTTATTCTCTATACACCATTTCTCCACAATTTTCAATGCTGTTTTCATGAGGTCCCTCACTTTGGGTACGAAACAGCCTGATATTAATGAGGCTACGGCGTACGAGTATCCTTGTGTAAAGAATCCTAGTTCGTTTAAGTTAACGTCTATGACCATGCAAAAGTATACCACTCTGAGGGCAACCTTTAGTTACTCCCATATTAACGCTGGTGCCGCAAACAGCTTTGACTGATCTGCCGCTGAGCATGCTGACTATCCATCTGATAGGCACTTCTTCCATACTGCGAACTCTGGCGGCCTGCGTTAGGGTTTCGAAATTAGTTTTGTCAAAAGCCCCCTCAATGTCCATAAAACAACCCAGAGCCACATTCCCTTCGTTCAACATGTTTTCTATTCTCTGCGTCATGTCAGGTGGTGCAGCGCGGTATCCGTGGATTTACCGGCTTGGTGGCGTGTTGGTTAGCATGTAGTGGAAATTCGCGTAGAACTTCTCCTCTAATGTATACATCCAACAGCCTTTCCACTGTTTTCAGAAGGAAGGACGTCAGACTAATTGGTCTATAGTCTTTTGCTTGTACGTGGGACGCTTTGCCTAGCTTGGGAATGAACACCACTTTGACCTTTTTCCCACTGTGTTCCACGTTGTATTTTTTTTTTTTGAAATATTTACGATTTGTTTTTATTCGGAACTACTGCTCTCATTTGTAGAGATAGTAGACTGTATCAAACATGGACGACTGCAAGAACCAAGAGAATGTGAGAATGCTCTCACTTGTAGAGATTGTAGACTGGATCAAACATGGACGACTGCAACAACGAAGAGAATGTGAGAACCTGAAATATTACGTTTTTTTTTTGCAGTCATAGTAACTTTCTATTGGCGACAATCCCGGTAGTAATTTACCACACCACGTACTCGACCTACTCTAATCGATTTTCAAGTAATTGTATGAAATGGTTCATTTAGCAATTACATGCTCCATCGATCTGCAATTTTAACCATAAAATCACAACATTATTTGTTGTCTTGTTTATTCGGCTACGCCAACATATTCTTTACTGTTGTGCAATTACATAATTTACCCCACACAAGATTTATAATGAATACCAATTTTCAATAATCGTAACATTAAGTCATTAACTTCACCCTCGAAACATCAATTCATCCATCCATCCATCCATACAACCTATTTCGGAATTCTACCTTTCACATTACATCTAATTTTATATTTAACACATAATTGCTACATTTAACTCTCCGTGAAGTGACGTTTGAAATATGTACTTCGATAATCCAAAAACCTTTAATCTATTTCGTCGAAAGGTTTTTTTTTCTTTCCACGTCCATGAGGTGAAACACTAAATTCTAACTACATCATATAACCTGAATTGATGGGTTGGGAAGATGCCAATATTTTCAATGAAATTAATTGTAAGGATTCCATCGGAATATATCAAAATAAATATATTATTTTAGGGACATGTTGACAAATTAGTTGTAATTATGTAATGGAATTGGTTTTATTGTGTTGATGTATTGAGTTATGTGATAAAAATAAGCTAATTTCTTATTATTGAAGGAAACGTTATTGGAAATATTCGTCAATTAATGGAACATTTAACAACAAAATAAGCTTTTAAATTTCATAGCAAAGCAATTATACAAGAAAAGAATCGAACAAAAAAGCTCTTGAGAGAGTGGCTCAATCGGAAAATCGTTCGTTAAGCCTTGTATCCACTTCCGCGTTCAGGGTTTTAGGGGAAAATGACTTAGTCCTTGGATATAAGCTTTTCTAGATTTGAATGGTCTTAGACAATAGACATACTTCGGTAGGGCCTTTGACATTACCTTGGGTAATTTCTATGGATCTTTGAAATTGTTACAGTTATAAAAGAACAGAAAACGTTGGATTGTTTGCTTATTTGTAGATTTAGATACGTTCGAGTCTCTTTGCCACATCTATTCTGATACGTACGGGTCTTTGGTTATGTTTGAATATTAAGAATGCGCACACCAAAATCGGAACGAAAAGAATTGATTAAAATTCTACTATTTTACAAGAAAATAAGATTAAATTGTAAAAAGGATAAAGACTGAATTTTCTATATCGTTCCATAGTTTAGGGTTTTCATTGGTTTCGAATAGTAAGAAGTTGAAATATCAATTTGATTTTTGCACAAATTGCACACAAGTTCAAATACATTCGTTTGATCGATTGCGAAATAATAGAAAATGTTCAAAGTATATGGCTTTACCTCTTAATAGTCAATCTGCGAAATCTTCGACCAATTTGAAAACAACCCATCTCCGATTTTTGCTATCTATGGCTTATCCGATTCCTTGGACCTATAGGAGAAGTTTGTAGAAGAACATTTGTTTCGAAAAAATATAGCTTCAGCAGTGGAACTTTTAAGAAAATGGTCTGCACTGAATAGTCGAAAATCATTTTTATCAATAACTTCAAAAAGATGGAGACGAATGTTTTTAGTATCTACTTTCCCAGAAGTTATGAGTGGGTGGGGTGGTATAACTATATTTCTTCGAAAAAATGGATTGTTCAAATCAATGATCTATATTGCTGTCAACATTATGTTCCCTTGTATCTAAAACCATATAGAGTTGACATGACCAGCGCTGGAGACCTAGAAACATTATTTTTTAGAAGATGTATCCCGCAGCTTTCTAACGACACTTATACGACATTTATATATTTGTGAAAAAATCCGTTTTCACCGAGTCAAAAAGTGAAACAATCTGAATTTACTCTTATGCAGAAATTACCACCAGCTTTTACGTCGACAAAAATTGTATTACTTATCATAGTTTCGATAAGTATAAAACTATAATTGAAGTTTTTTTCAACTTACAAATGGCTTTTCAGATTATTTGAATCAAAGCCAATAAAGCCTTCAAAATCAGAATATTCAAGATGACCCATCGCAAATATCGTATTTTTTTTTGAAATATGCCATCGTCTTTGGGTACGATGTCTTGTTTTTCGGGAGGTTCATAGTCATCGTTGTCTTCGACATGTTCTTTTTTATTCTTGAAACGAGGCTGCGAATTTGACCAACCCCCAAATTAGAGAAGAGCGGGTTGCCCGAAACTTCAAAAAACCCGACCCAAACCCGAACTCGAATTGTTTTTTTCGGGTTCATGGGTTTCGGTTTTCGAAAAATTTTATCGGGTCGGGTTCGGTCCGGGTCGGGTTTCGAAAAATGGTCGACGCGCTCATCTCTACCCCAAATATTCGTCTGGCGAAAAAAAATATTGAAAGAGACTATTTGCACATTGTGCAAATAGATGAAGGTACATAGAAGAGACTATTTGCACAATATGCAAATATCCAACAATATATAGAAGATACTATTTGCACACTTAGACGAATGTTCCCTTCATTAGCCACCTAGATTTGTGACATTTCGTAAAAGGAAAATTTCACTAGCGTCGATAGCGACCTATTTTTGTGACATTTCGTAAAAGTAAAAGTTCCCTACTTTCGTTAGCCACCTTTTCGTAACATAAATATATATGTAATATTTCGTAAAAGGGAAAGTTCCTTTGCTTCGTTGGCCACCTAGCTTTTGTGATATTTCGTAAAAGGAAAAGTTCCTTTGCTTCGTTAGTCAACTAGTTTTCGTGACATTTCGTTAAAGAAAAAATTTTCCATCTTCGTTAGCCACCTAGTTTTCGTGACATTTCGTAAAAGGAAAAGTTTTCCAGCTTCGTTAACCACCTAGTTTTTGTGACACTTCGTAAAAGAAAAGTTCCTACTTTCGTTAGCCACCATACATACATGTACTTGTACAAATATATATACATATCATGTATATATTATAAAATTGATGAAAAATTACATTGAAAACTTTCTTCTTTGTGTAGAGTTTTGGTTGAATGTTACGTCTTTCCATGTGCGAATAGTCTCTTCTATATATTCGGCACATTGTGCATATAGAAGAGACTATTTGCGAAATGTGCAAGGTGTCTTTTCGAATAATATTTACAATCGATCCATTCTCAAAGGTAGACAATTCTTGCGATTTGTGGGTTCTGCGAGTTCTTTGAGATCTAAAACCCACACACTGAATACAATCAGCTTTGATGTTGCCTCTTTTGGTTTTTGCCAAAAATGTATGTCGATATGCAGTTTCATTTAGTTCGTTAATTGGTGCATTTTTTTTGTAAAATTAAAACGTTTCTGATTTAAATTTTTTGCACATTTGTTTTATGACTCTGTTGTTAAAAATTTTCGGATCGGAATATATCGACGTTTGTTTCCTTGCATTATTTTTATTTAATTTTTGATTTACAAATTGCTTCAATAATGTGAATTTTCTTGTAAATGGTTTTGTTTAATTTTGTAATTTTCCTAAAAGCTTAATTTTCCAGAAAATTCGATCATTTCGGCGATTTACATATCCTGTAAAAATTAAATTTTCTCAGAAAGTCAAATTCTTTTTGAAAATTTTTATTTTTCTGAAAATTTAAAATGTTTTGATAATTTGAAATTTTTCTTGAAATTTATATTTTCGTGTAATTTTGGAATTTCCTGGAAATATTTATTTTCTCTAAAATTTAGATTTGAAGGAAAAATTGGAATTCTTCAAAAATGTAGATTTTCTTGATAAAGAACTTTCACGGAAACTTTAAATTTCTAAAAACTCAATTTACTTTTGAAATAACCGTAAGGGTCACTCGTATCCTAATTTTAACGACATTTATCATCCATTGTTTTGATTGACATTGGCAACGGACAGTACTTCTGTGAATTTTTCAAAATTTTCGATTCTCTAGTGAGGTATCTCACAAATTATACTTTTACGTCCATTAAATTAATTTCAAATGTAATTACATTATGATCATTTGTTGTGCTGTGTTTAAATGTTCAGTTTTGAATCTTTTTTTGACTCTATAACGCTAAAAGAGTCAAATTAGACCCATTTTTGTTCTAACCATAACGCTTGCCTCATACCCCCCTCCCCCTCTTGCGTTACGTAATTTATGATCGTCCCCTTGACTAAATTAATCTGCGAACTGATACTTTAATTGGAAAGTATAGATTAATTAGGAATCTAAAGCCTTACCGGGAAATATTAGTTTATTTAACACTTCAGTATGTGTTAATGATGAAATCCAAATTTGGATTGCCCGTCACAAGGTGAAAATGTGAAATAATTGCAGGCAGCCCGAACCAATTCACCGGATTAATAAAGTTTGAAGTTCCTTTTCACACTTTTCACATTTTCGTAAGATGTCGAGTAGAATTTCACAAAAAATAACTTGAGAGCCCACCATGTCCAAAAAATGATAACTTTTATCAGTATTTAGTTCAGTCCTCTGTTTTGCGCGTTACCCCAAAGCACAGTACATAGCTTATTACACTAGCTATGGTGATTGGACCCGTACGAAGTACAAGAGGTCCTATACGTTTACTACAAACAATTTTATTGTAACATGGGGTAGATCGCGGTGGGAGTGGGGGGATGCATCTATTAT
>CM055403.1:16471015-16485829 GCA_029228625.1 Pseudolycoriella hygida | reverse complement strand
CAGTGGCACCGACTTTTGTTTTGGTCGTATGGGGCAAAGTCACATGTCGAACTATATTTGATACCTAAAGTCGTTATATATAATGCTGTGGTATGGCGAAAACTCTTCAATTAGAATAACACACCGTTAAGCATTGAGTACTACTTCCGCGAATAATAATACGTAACACCAACAATATGATTATGCTCACACAAAAAACATGTCATGCAAGTTAGTCGCGAGCGAAATGAGAGGATGCTCCACTGTAAGCTATACATATTGAATATCGAATGGCCACAGATATCCCAAGATTGAAAGATTTCTCAAAATATCGAATTGCCATAGATATCCCAAGATGAAGATTTCTCAAAATATCTGGTGGCCATAGATATCCCAAGATTAAAAGATTTCCCAAAATATCGAGTGACTGTAGATGTCCTAAGATAAAAGATTTCTCAAAAGTTATCACAGGACTGGAAGTTTCTCAAAGATATCACAAGAAATTTTCTCAAGTGTTAGCGAAGCGTTAGCGGGACGATACCTTTAAGTTAGATACACCATCAATAAGTCAACACATTCATTTAAAGTTGACGCTTCGAGAGAAATCTTGGAAAAACTCTTGGGCTAACTTAGCCTTCATAGGAAATAAACGAATTTTTGACCTCTGTTTCGAAGTATGTTAGAAGTACGCTTTCACCTGTCACCTCTCCTCCATAAACGTATACTACACGTTAATGAAACTTTTCTGTTAGTAAGGAAAATTTTCTGATCGATCGAAATAATTCCAAGAACACGTTCGGTGGATAGAAAAAAGAAAGTAGTTGTTGTTGAAAATTGTTGAGATCTAAAATCGTGCTTCCGAGCCGAAACACTGAACCTCAAATTTTTTGACATAGCAACCGAACACTTTTCTTGAACAATAACCGTAATCCCAACCCCGAACCGTTTCTTGATTTTTCTTTTTGAAAACCCGAACCACAATCGAACCGTTTTTGCAAAGGTTAGGAATTCAAACTCACCTAATGTTTGGATTATTAGAATTGTCGTAATTTTAACGGTTTTTTTAAGCAATCGCTTCAGTTGATTTATTTGTCTTTTCCAATATTCAATCATTTTTCATTTCTTGGGCAATTCCGGTTTTTCACTTCACTTTTTTCACCAAATCTCATTTTCGGCTGATTTTTTTTAAACATTTTTCGTTATTTGATATCTCCTATCTATCAGCTGATTCAATTCATTTCTTGTTTTTCGACCATTTGGTATTTATACCGAACTATTTTTTCTCGTTTTGAAAGTTATTTCACATTTTCCCAATTTCAGCTGATTACTCAATTCCTAGTCGTTTCATGACTTTAATTCACTTCTCATTTTCAAGTAACTTCCGATTTTCAACTGATTTCCCACCTTCTCAATTTCAATTCATTTCATGATATACTATCCGCTATTTCGCGACATATGTTGTTCCAGTAAAAGTCCAGTATTACTACCGATATTAAGTTATTATTTCTAGACTCTATATCATTGATTAGTTTTCAATCGGTTCAATGGAAGCTTGGCGATAAGATCTTAGATGGGCCGATTGTTTATTTATGATCATACGCTACGACATATTTTGCCAAATTCAGTAGGTAGAATTGATGTAATTAGTAGATGAATTTAACAGTGTAATGAGGCGCCGCAGGCGAAATTTTTCAGAAACAGCCTAGGGTTCTTAAAGCTCATTATTGCCGGGTTTATGAAGTCGTTCAAGCTTTAAGTGAGTTTTTATACTATTCCGCTCGTATGGGGCGGCGCCCCATACGAATTTGCTCGTGTGGGGCATTCGCCCCAGTCGCCATACTGTACTCGGCGCGCCTGAGCGACCTAGTTTTCGGAAGAATTCGTGAAAGGACAAATTCGCTAGGTTTCCGTGAATAGTATTCCGGGAAACCTAGGAAATTCGTCCTTTTACGAATTGTCCCGAAAATTAGGTCGCTAACGAAACTATTGAACTTGCGCTCTAAAAGGAAACCTCACGAAGACCTAGGAATTTTTCCTTTTACGAAATGCCTCAAAACCTAGGCGGGTAACAAAACTTTCGTTACCCACCAAGGTTTCCTGGCCTTTCGTAAAAGAAAAAATACCTAGGTAGGCTAAAAGGAAAAATTCCTAGGTCTTCGTGACGTTTCCTCAAAGCGATAGTTTATTAGTTTCTTTAGGGACCCCCCCAAACTACCCCCCGGGTCGGCCACACATTTGACGTCTTAAAAGTGAATATTTTTCAAGTTATTGTTGATTTAAATCTGCTGACAGCACTGAAAAAAGCGTACGTAATTTATTGATGGTCCCTTAGCGACGTAGTTTTCGGGACAATTCGTAAAAGCACAAGTTTCCTAGGTTTCCATGATGTTTCCTTAAAGCGCAAAGTCCCTAGTTTTGTTACCCACCTACTGAATTTCGTAAAAGGACAAATTCCCTAGGCCTTCGTGACGTTTCCTAAAATCGCAAGTTCACTAGCTTCGTATTTTTGTTACAAAATCACATGATCTTTGGCCGTTATTTCACTTGTCACCAAGTTTCTTATCGATTTGACGATTTTAGAAATATTGTTAGTGTTTTCTCTTGTGACGTTTCATAAAAGGATAACTCCTCTAGTTTCGTTACCTAAGAGTATCGTAACATTTTGTGAAGTGCGCCGGCGAATAACCATTTTCATATCTTCCGACTATTCGCCTGCGGGCTCCGGCGAATAACCATTTTCATAACTTCTGACTATTCGCCGGCGCCGGCGAATAGCCATTTTCATATCTTCTGGCTATTCGTCGGCGCTGGCGAATAGTCACTTCGTTAAATTTAAGCGAACACGGATAACGCTATTTCATGAATTCAGAGGGATGATTCATATCTCTAAAACCATGGCAGTCAGAAAGTTGCTTCCAAACTTACAAAAGTACTGATATCCGCACAAGTCTTTGTGTCTGCTTACAAAAGTTCTGGAATCAGAAAAGGGTGACGCATTAAGCTTCGACACGCAAAAAAATTAATGCGAAGTTACGTTGTGTTTTTAAAAAATAGCGTCACAAATGCCAGACCCAACAGCGTCATAATTTTTCAACGCTTTCAGTTTTCACTCACAAAAATTTGAATTTGCACAGTACAATCTTCGCGAAAAGAAGTAAAACTCAAACTTTTGCAGTTTAAAAACTGAAAGCATGGAAAAATTTTTACGCTGTTGGGTCTGGCATTTGTGACGCAATTCACTTTCGGATGGGTCAGGCAATAAAATATATTTAAAAAATAGTTTAACAGACATGCAATGTATACTTTTCTCTTGCTGCGCACTCATTATTGACCACGACTCCGTCTCAGACACAAAAAATTGGAAATTTACTCTCCTGTGTTATAGAAACCTTAACTCTGAAAAGACTCAAGATTTTGTGTGTTGCACAGTAGTATGTGGGTGGGTGTGTGAGGTACGAGCTGGGTAGGACATTAAAAGGGTGACCGAAGGAAGATTATTAATGCGATAATTTAAAAATATATACGCGTGGCTTAAGCTTAGACATTAATTACTGCAGTAACTAAAGAAAAATCTTTGTTGTTTGAATCAATTTCCGATTTTGAACCAAAAAAGACCACATGAGAACATGTTACTTACATCGCAACCCTAATCTGTTCAAAAAAAAGTTTCCTTCAAAACTCCAAACATTCTAATTCAAAATCTTAAGTTGCTGTGTAATAAATTCATACTGTAACGGCTGACTATATTGGATAAAGTGTATATATAAAGGCCATCAATAATGAGCTTTCGAATTATTTTACACCACACACGGTTTCATATTTAAATTCACCAAACATTGCGGATCTCTCGTTAGATATAATGTATATAGAGAATCGAAAAATATTATCTTGGCCATCAATAATTTTCAGTTTAAAATATATTTTCATCTTCAATAAATCACTTTTCCTATTTCTTTCCGGTAGCAAGTAATGTGTAGGTTATGATGAAGTGTTTTATATGTGTTCGATAAAGCTTTAAATCGGAACCTGAGTTTCATTGGATTTATCATCATGAATATATGTGCGCTGAAAATATGTAATTTCAAGAAATTGCAGACCAATCTCACACTTTTTCTCCATACCCGTGTAGTTTCAAAAAAAAGGACAGCGTAACCATCCATTGAATAGTTCTGATTAATCTGCTACGATTATGTTATCTATAAATTCTGAGCGTTTAAGTTACACAAAATATTTTATTTTCAACAAAAGTATGGTTTTGCTTGATTTGGAATTCCAAAAGTATATAAAAAGCAATAGGCACAAATTACGTCTAACAACCACAATTTCGCAAAGTTTTACTTGTAACTTATCCATCCATGTTGTCTGCTCAAATCTATTATCAATCTTTTCAGTAAATGCGTTATTAGTTTTGAAACGAATCAATTTATTTATACGTTCCGACGAATCAGAATTATACAATAACCAGCAACACGATACTCGCAAGAATTGTTTAGAGCTTTCAGCAGGTTAATGGATCGAGTACAGTGAACTTAACATTTTTCAGACTTCCCTAATTCTTTTCCTATACTGAAGGCTTTACTAGGAATTCTAAAGTTCGATCGTTGGAATTATTTCGGTGTGTCTGTTTTGGATGATAAACGATAAATCTTTTTGCTTAAACGTTGCAATCGTGTTATGTAAAGGGATCATTATATTGGACGCGACGCGAATCGCATCGCGTAAGGTTTGTGTGAAAGCTCAACTTGTCTAAAAAAAATTATTTTCATCAAGTTGAGCTTTCACACAAACCTTACGCGATGCGATTCGCATCGCGTCCAATGTAATGAGCCCTTAACAGTGTTAAAGTGGGCACTGGTAGCAGTAATTAGCATAAAATCACCAAACAAAACAATCTGCATCCAGTTGTGTAATTCCCGTAATATTTGGATATTATTCGGACCCGTGCGGAATTGATGTCAGTCCCGAACAACAATGGACACAAAAACGCTGAAGGTCACTTTCTGAAAATAGGAATGTGAAACGTCAGAGGGACAAACGCCGTCACAAAGAGAGGTATCTGCTTATGTCAAAGAGTCGAAGTGGCCAATCTTCTGCCTTCTACGCTTGGGCTCCGGACATTCGGATGCCTGCTAGATTCATTGTAAGCCACTACTACAACCGACAATAACACCATCTACTGTGGCACAACTATGCAACCATACTATCAAAGTGAACTCTTTTTTTAATTTGAATGAAAGCATACATGAGTCACACATGTCATATAGAGGTAATTACAATAACAAATCTGACAAACCAGTAGCTAGTCCGATCACTTTATCAAGCGACGCGACGGTGATTGTTGTTAGTATATAAGTTCGCTGCACAACGAGCGGCGCCCCAGCGCGGTTTCAGTACTCATGCAACACCCCCTGTGATGTTTGATGAAGTGTGGAACCAGTGAGTATATGTGGGTCATTCCACAGATGTGCTCTCGGAACACATGCTGTGGAATGGCCACTAAGGGTTCACCACTGTAAGTGTTTACTCGTTCAGTTACTTCGTGTCAGGCAAGGTCAAGGTCAAGGTCTGTTTTGGATGATTGATTTGAAGCAGTACGGTACAGTCGGTATACAGACCTGATTTCGACAAATTACAATCTTCTTCTCATGCTTGTACGATAGATATATTTAGGTGCCAAACTATGACGAATAATAAGAAAAATGAATGAATTTGTCAGTTTCTTACGTGTTTGCATTTGAAAAGGTGAAGAAGAAATTCGTGAAAAAGATTGAGATCAGGGCGTTAAAAGGAAATACAAGTCAAATCAAAGGAAAAGTCAATAGTGGGACACGATAATTCCAATCAGGAAGAATTATGTTGAGTCTTCATCCCATCGAGAGAACAAATGTTCATAAAAGATTCACGAACCACTGTAAAGCGTATGTTTCGGGTACGTAAAATATATTTTAGTTGTTACAAACTTTTGTTTTGATACAAATGGCTTTATTTCAAGAGTAAAACAATTTCAATATAATAAATGTCTTTGTCTGGACATTGTTGAGCATACAAAGTGTTTGTGTTATAGATTGCGATACTCACAAGAAAAATCTTTTTGCTAAAAGTTGAAGCTGTGTATGCATTAGGAAAGGACTTTTATTTTATTTGATAAAATGCAATTTACATACAATATCGAATACAATATGCAATCTAACTTTAGAAGCAATTCGGGATGATATTAGTTTTCAATTGCATTTTCAGTATAATAATCGCAACATTTCAGACGAGCAGAAATGTTACAAATTGTAATGAATTATTATTTATCGAGTTATTTGTGAAAGTGTGGTCGATCGAATGAATAAGCTTGCTACATCTATTTATTTACCAAATCCTGGTCACTATTTGCCAGCGATCCGAAGAACATACAAACGAGAGAAAATTCGAAAATTTTGTCATAAAATATTGTGTGTCCTTTTAATCACAAATTTCAGATTTTCAACTTTGAAATGGCTGGAAGTTGCGAGAAATAGTTGAAATTCCTTGCAATTGACAAAGATTAGGTTGACCCACCTTGTCCCAATACGTTCTTTTTCCAAGAAAACACTTATGAAGTAAATCAAATAATGTTTAAATTCCACTGCTCTCAATTTTCAGAGAAAGATAAATGCATATGTTCTAATTGTAGCTAAGTTCATGTCGAATAGAAGATTAGATTTATCAGTTCGGGAGATTTGGAACACAGATCTTGCGATCCTTTGTTCCCAACCCAATCATCATTAAATCACGCATACCCTCCTGCTGACTCCAAGAACCTGTCCAAAATATCAGGTCTAAGTTGGACAACATCTGATGGTTGTACGATGAAGCCTCCCAACAGCCTGCGTCTCAGTTGAAAGAACCTGGAGCATTCGCATATCACGTCTTCTTCTGATCCGCACGCGCATCTGGAAGTTGCCGAAAGTCTCATCTTTTTCATGTGCCCGTTTGACCCGCAGTGTCCAGTAATCGCTCCGACCACCCTCCTGCCCATATCTATCAGACACTTGGTCCACTCCAAATTGGGCTTCGGGAAGAAGTGCTTTGTATGAACTCCTCCATTGTACCTGTTCCAGTACTCCGCATGCCTTTGCATCACCCAATCTCTCCCTGCTTTCAAACAGATTGATCGAGCAATCGGCAGATGCGTTTCAGGGCCATTTTCGAAAGCCATAGCACCCGCCTTGGCTAGCTCGTCCACCCTCTCATTTCCTTCCACTCCCGAGTGTCCGGGTACCCAGATTAAAGTGATCTGAATATTCTGACCTATCAAGTTGAGTAAATCCTTACACACTCACAAGTTTAAAAGTGGTAACTGGTGAAACCAGTGTTCTGATCATCTCCTTACTGTCTAAACTATAAGGATCTGCTTTCTTTGCTCGCCCTCTGACAGTGCTTCGCCAGCTACTACGAGCACTGCGAAGACTTCTGCCTGAAAGGCGCCCGCAAAGACTCCCAGATGGAATTTATTTCCCTCCCCCGAGTTATCAGTCATCTATTAAATTTTCTAGAAGCACTTAGAGGACCACTAAAGAATTCTCCTAAACTTTCCAATTTCTGAAAGACGGATGCTAATCGTACCCGTGTACGAATAGCCACACAACACAGTCAATGCTATTCGTACCTGATACAACACGACCGCTGCTATTCGTACTTAAAGCCGATGTTATCGGTACCAGGGTACGAATAGCCAAGCAACACGACTCGCGCTATTCGTACCTGGGTACGATTAGCCAAGCAACATGGCTCATGCTATTCGTACCTGGGTACGAATCCTACGAAATCCTATTACTGTTTAGAAAGTGAGTGATTACGAGTCTTGAAATCATAGGCGCGCGGTAGCGATGCGCCCGTGACGCAAGTCCCCATACGATTAAAAAAATAAGAAAAAATTTTTTCGTAGACGGCGGAACTATATATATAGCAAAGTTTTTCCCTTGCGTCGAGCCCCCCGAGACCTAGTTTTTCGGATTATACGTAAAATTTTGATTGAAATCGACATTTTACTCATTAAAATCGGTCCAGAGGGAAGTGACCTTTAGAAAATCGTCTTTTTCAATACTAAATATGCTACTTCATAGAAGCCAAAGCTAATGCAAATATCCTACGTTACTTAATTAGTTAGTGATTTCCATTGGCACTTGCATGAAAAACGACTTTTTTGGAATTTTCTCGAGAACGGCTCGGAGGGATTCTTTTGAAAAAGAGCCTGCATAAATCGGATGCATCTCGCAGCGTTTTTTTATACTTTCCGTGATAGGTACTGATCCCCAGAAGCCAAAAATATTTTTTAAAAAAATCGTCGATGTTTGTGTGGCTATTGAGAGGTGTTCATAAACCGAAAACATGCACTTTTCTTACAGAAATTTCTCCGGCTACAAGAAGCGCACAAGGTCGAGGGGGCTCGTTGGAAAGGTAATTCCACGTAGTTTCGGGGTAAAAGGGTCTTGTTGGGCTTAAAATTCATCCACAATGAAGTTAGGAGCAGTTGAAAGTAGGGGTAAAATTTTGATTATTTCGGCTAACTTCAAACCATTCCTGTGCATCCGAAAAGCGTCTAAAACATTGAAAAACTGTTTTTCCTGGTTGCTGCTGGTGCCAGCTGTCCAATAATACCAAACTTATGTTGGTACTGTCGCGCTGGGTCTACTTTTGAAGTGTAAATATGACGCTAAGTTCTTCTACACCAAATTTTTATACAAATTTACGCTACCTTAGCTTCTCAATGATACTCAGGCTTGTGGGTGTCCCTGGTAGGCCTGATACCTAGACGACGACAATGTAAGGGGCCATTCAAATAGTGCGCACTCTTTTTTGGGGGGAGGAGCTTGAGAAAAGCGAGCGCTCCATACATTTTAAATATTTTTTTCATGTATTTTTGCGTGCATGGGGGAAGGAGGGATCTAAAATCTGTCTTTTTTAGCGTCGCAATATTTGAATGGCCCCTAATTGTATTTTTTGAGTAAATGTGGTGCATACGGAAATAAGTCATTACATGAGCGAATTATTTTGTGAAATGAGCCAAACTCAAGATGGTGTTTTTAAGCAAAAAGCTTTGAAAACTGTTTTTTGACGAGTGTAGAGTTTGTAACACGAGCCGAAGGCGAGGTATAAAACTACAAGAGTCAAAAAACAGTTTTTAAAGCGAGTTGCTTAAAAATACACGAATGAGTTTGCGAATGTCACAAAATTATCCAGAATGGATGACTTATTAAGCATCCCCCACTGTATGCTGTTTTACTCGGTGTCCCAACCGAAAACGCGTCATTACATGCAGATATACATGTAATGAGAAGTTTCCCGTGGGGGCTACATGTAATGAATAGCATGTAATGAATGACACGTAATGAATAATTTCCGTGGGGTGCACATATGCATGTAATGACAAGTTTTCGGTGGGACAACGAGTAAAAAATTTTTGAATATAAAAAAGTATTCGAGTCTGTACTCAAAACTAAATTCCAACAGCACTTTTTCAGTTTTTTCATTTTTTATTTTTTAACTTAAGCTTGAAAAATCGCTCAAATTAAAAAATAAAATTTAAGTTAAAGTTAAAAAATAAAAAATGCTTTAAAAAATCCTTGATCATGGAAATATATTTATAAAAATTTTTGAGAAAGCGGTTTCAAAACTAAAAATATTTGTTTGAAGCAAGACATGGGTATTTTTCACATATTAATTTTTTTTTTTTCAAAAACGAGTTAAAATTTACCATGTCTTGCTTCAAGCAAATATTTTTAATTTTGGAACCGCTTTCTCAAAAATTTTTATGAACATATTTCCATGATCACAAAACTTTATGGATTTTTTAAAGCATTTTTTATTTTTTAACTTTAACTTAAATTTTATTTCTTAATTTTAGCGATTTTTCAAGCTTAAGTTAAAAAATAAAAAATGAAGAATTGCTGTTGGAAATTTAGTTTTGAGCACAGACTCGAATACTTTTTTTAAATTCAAAATTTTTTACAGTCATGAGGCTTGGTGCAGTAAAACCTTACAAAAATCCACTGTGTGGCGGCGCGCTCAAAAAAAACTTTTGAGATGTTGTAGAGGAAATTGAGGGCATCATTTTCGCCCATGGAAGTAGTAGCCGCCGCGCTTCCGTTCGGCGGCGGCGGGTGCTAAAAAAAAACTGATATGTTGTAGAGGAGTTGAGGGGATAATTTTTTTTCGCCGGAATTTTTTTCGCCGAAATTTTTTTTCGCCGTAAACTTTTTTCGCCAGAAATTTTTTTCGCCGGAAATTTTTTCACCGGAATTTTTTCGCTAAAAACTTTTTCGCCTAAAATTTTTTTTCGCCGGAAACTTTTTCTCCAAAATTTGTTTCCTCTTTTCTTCCAAAACTACTGATATCACAACAAAAACCCTTTTTAAGAAGGAAACGTGACGCAAGTCCTCGTCCCTCCTTACAAAACAACTGATATCAATTGGGGTGACGCTTACAGCTTTGAAAAGCAAAAAATTTTTTTTGAATGTTTTCATTTTTGATTAAAAAAATGCGTCAAGAATGCCGGTCCCGCCGGACCAATGGAATTTCAGAGCAACTTCAAATGACACCCTTTATTCACCTGACCCCAGTAAGTAAAGTGTTACTTTGGTTTTATCATTTGCGTGTTGCAATTAACCCGTAAATTTTCATCAGACCCAAACCCAATAAACATCCGCGTAATAAAGTTACCGTCCAAAAACTATTAAGTTGGTAGACCAAAGGGTTCAGAACGGACAATAATAGGTACAAAAAGGAAAAACATTACATCGAAAAGTTCATTGGTAACAGTTTCATCGGATTGAATTACCAGATCGAAAACCAAGAAAAGCGTTCCTAAAGAGCAAAATATAAATAAAAATAAGAAAAAATTAAAAGTTTAAAATTCGAGAATATTTTGACGAAAAATGATAAATTTGAATTTTGTTTTGAAGTGGAAATGTTATTACTATTAAATGTGTATTCTAAAAAAACCAAGTGTATTGGTAGACAATAAAAAAGGTTATATGAAATGCTCTTTTTCTTTTGTGCTGGTACGAATAGCATCGAATGTGTTGTGTGGCTATTCGTACCAGGGTACGAATAGAATTCACCGTGTTGTGTGGCTATTCGTACCCAGGTACGAATGGTCACGGCGCGGCGTTTCCGAAAAAGCCTTCTCACTGGAAAAATTATTCTAATGGATTCAAATCTACTACTTCATTGTGCTGGAAACTTGCTAATCAAGCTCTGATAGAATGAAAACTTAAAACTTTTGATCTGAAAGAATAAAATAAGAAACTCATTAGCTCAACTCATTGGACATTTTGTTCTTTAAACTATAATTATTATTCATACACTTTTCGCAAATTCGTTCGTGTTCCATTAGCATCAAATTATTTTAATTAAACTACTGTGACTTTTTAGCTGGTCTGCTGAGTGTAAATCATACTATAATAGACGAGTTATTTATTCAAGATATGCATAATTTATGATTCTTGTTCACCCTTGATACTACATGTGGCATTGGGATAATATTTCATATTCATATGCTCTGAAACATTTTTCGCTTTTGACTAAAATTAATTAGACGAATGCGATTATTTAAATTAAATAAAATGCTGACAAACTCATTGGTAGTACGGTTCTACATTAACCTATTAATAAAGATATGATATGAGTATCATACTTTACCGCATAGCGCACAATTATAACAAACGACCGTCGTGAGAATTAATTCAAACCTAAGCTTCTAAGTGATATAGAAAAGAGTAATAAAATTTTCGACGAATTATGTTCCAGACGTAAAATTGAGCTTTAATTATAAATATTCTAACTGAATTGCACTTTTCGCTCTTTTCGTAAACGGGGATTGAGATTTTGGTGGATGTTTGTTACTTGAAGTAAGTGGTTTGTGTGTTTGCATTTGAAAATTCACAAAATTCGTGAAATATTTTATGTGGAAATAGAAATGCGCAAAAATATAGTACATAAGAGGTTCCAAATTTTTATATTGACGAGTGGGAATACAGCCCTTCCCTTCGGGCCGGGCCGCAGCCTTCCCACTCGTAAAAACAAAAAAAAATATTGTAAGCACGTATACGTAATGTATGTAGGTGGTGGAGATGATTTAGATTAGTAAAACATATAATGGATGTCATTTATGAGCTTATTAACGGTTCATTACAAACAATTTTTCGGCTATTTACGAATAGTGTCCGCACACCAACTACTCTTCGTTCATCTTCTTTTTCAAATTGAGGGATTTTCCATAAATGACGTCCATAAAGGAGGAAATTGGTTTAAAAAATGAGGCAAAGCACAAAAATACCTCTTACCTCATACATCATATCCACCTATTAAGTCCACATATAATTAAGGAGCATCACGGTCGGCACTAAAATGTGTAACATTGGTGAAATAATGCTTTCACCTCAAAAAACTTTGTTTTTTTAAACCTAAAAATCTTGTGTTCGTTAATAATTTGTGCCGTTTACATGAAAGTTTTTGACGCTTCATTGGCTATGAAACATGTGATCAATGTCAGAAAATTTGCTACCGATTTTACGGAACATAGGGTAATGGTGTTGGGTGATTGGACCCGTACGAAGTACAAAGGTCCTATACGTTTACTACAAACAATTTTATTGTAACATGGGGTATCGTCTAGAGATGACGAATCAGCAATAAAAAAATGTACGTCTGTCCGTCCGTCTGCCCGTCTCCACTTATTTTTCCAAACGGCTCAACCGATCAGCCTAAACTTTTTTTTCCGTGAAAGGTACATGCCTCCCATGATTCAAGTTCGAAGATGAGTAAAATCGATCAAGTGGTTCCGGAGATATGGTCGGGGAAGTGACCAAAAACATGGTTTTTCGAGAGTCGGTGAAGCTTTTTTGCAAATATCTCAGCAAGTATAGCACGGAAATTGCTCATTTTGGTGTCAAATGAAAGCATTTGATGTCACAATACTGGGAATCGGTACAGGGGTCTGGGTACTGGGACCAATGGAATGGACGAAATTGAGATTCTTGGCCGTATACGAAATCAGTTTTTCGTCTATATTTCTTTAACTAGGCAATATGGAGATTTACTGTCAAAGGCAAAGTTGTAGAGAATTAAATTTAAGCGAACACATGTTTCAGGGTTTTAGGGAAAAATGACTTAGTCCTTGGATATAAGCTTTTCTAGATTTGAATGGTCTGAGACGTACTTCGGTAGGGCCTTTGACGCTACCGTGGGCAATTTCTATGGATCTTTGAAATTCTTACAGTTATAAAAGAACAGAAAACGTTGGATTATTTGCTTATTTGTATATTTAGGTACGTTCGAGTCACTTTGCCACATCTATTCTGATACGTACGGGTCTTTGGTTATGTTTTCAATTTTGAATCTGAATCAGTAAGATGGATTGCTCATGAATCAAATCAATGCTACTTATCAACGAATACTGATCCAACTGTGAATAAATTTTTTAGTGAAATGGACCTGGTTTTTGTAAATGAATCGGGCGACTTTGATTTTTCAACAGACACGTTTGCTTACTGTAAGAAAAATAGGTCGCTGGATATTACGAGAAAGGAAGTAATGTGTTACCAATCCGGACATTATGAACGAATGAAACAGCAACTGGAACACATAAATCGAAGGGATACAAAGTCGGCTTTTGAGTTTTTTAACGAGACAATTGTGCATCTCATGAAGGCTAGCATTCCAACGAAAATCATCACAATCAACAAAAATAAGCCGGTTTGGTGGACAAAGCAACTCCAAACGTTGAAGAATTGCCTTGATAATTGTTCAAACGTAGCCGTGGACGATCCGATCAAGTGAAATATGCCGATGTACTTAATGATTTCGATCAGCTTGCTACGCGGCATGGAATACATTTTTCACAGGCGGGAACTTTCTTGGGCTGCCGTCTGGGAAGTAAGGCTTGGACCCATTGGTGACTCTTACCAGAGACAGTCCTGGCTGTAGGCTTTCTAACGGCTTACTCACTACTCGGTCCAGGCCTCAGATCTCGCATCCCCTGAATAGCTTTTTTTTGAGACATATTTCAATGGAGGGAACTTTGTTAAATGTGTTAGCTAGCATAAATGCTTCCGGAAGTTGAGTAAAAAATAAAATTGAAAGTGTATTTTATCAACATTTTATCAAAAAAAAAAACGGGAACCCCTCACACGTAGAGCGCTGATAAGCCCGTAACGCTAAAGGAGAGCTTGTGAGTGAGGATTACATGACACAATAAAAAGATTTGGCTGAGATAATACAACTGTAAGGGAGTGACGAGGAGCCGTTCACTTTTCACGTACTGACTCTCAGACCACCATATTCTCTCACGGTCTAACTTCACAGCAGTCTTTGATGACATAGAATCTGTTCAGAAGCGATTTGTTATTGATGTGGTAGATAACCGGAGAAGGTAAAATTTTACTTTATGAGTTTCGTGCGGAAGGGGTGGGGGAAAGGTGAGGATGGTAGGGGACGACCCCCAACAATAATATGACGTTAGCAGGTGGCGCTCACATCAGGTTTAGTAGTAGGAGCCGTTTAAAGCTATGAATTAGTGGTGTTACTGTATGACAAAAAATGAATAATTGAGGGGTTCAGGAGCACAGATACATAACCCCAATTGGTTTAAAGTGGATTTTAGCGCTTTAACTGATTGAATTTTAGCGCTGTAATTGTGAAATTATGAAATAAACTTTACTTTATGAGTTTCATACGGAAGGGTTGGGGGGAGGGTGAGGATGGTAGGGGTCGACCGCCCCCCCCCCCCAATAATAATATGACGTTAGCAGGTGGCACTCATATCTTGTTTAGTAGTAGGAGACGTTTAAAGCTACGAATTAGTGG
>CM055403.1:16436073-16470515 GCA_029228625.1 Pseudolycoriella hygida | reverse complement strand
CCCCCCCCCAATAATAATATGACGTTAGCAGGTGGCACTCATATCTTGTTTAGTAGTAGGAGACGTTTAAAGCTACGAATTAGTGGTGCTACTATATGACAAAAAATGCATAATTGAGGGGTTCAGGAGCACAGATACATAACCCCAATTGGTTAAAAGTGGATTTCAGCGCTTTAACTGATTGAATTTTAGCGCTGTAATTGTGGAATTATGAAATTAACATGTAATTCAACAATGGATTTTAGCGCTTTAATTCCGTAAATATGAAGTATGAATGACATTATTCAGAATTTTACAAATGATGATTGGAGACGCAGATACATGGGCACAATTTCGAATAAATTCTTGGATTCATCTTCTTCATACTAAGGGGGTTTAGAGTCAATAAATACTTCGGGAGCGACGAACCGAGGGGTCCCCACCCAGTCTGGTAAACGGCCCTTTTCAGGGCCAATCGGATACATGTAAGCAGCCTCCCCGTGGCGTATCTTGGGTAAGTCTATACTTAGCGGATGCTTGCAAAATTAAAGCGGTAAAATTCTGAATAATGTTATTCATATTTACGCAATTAAAGCGCTAAAATCCATTGTTGAATTACATGTTAATTTCATAATTTCACAATTACAGCGCTAAAATTCAATCAGTTAAAGCACTAAAATCCACTTTTAACCAATTGGGGTTATGTATCTGTGCTCCTGAACCCCTCAATTATGCATTTTTTGCCATATAGTAACACCACTAATTCATAGCTTTAAACGGCTCCTACTACTAAACCTGATGTGACCGCCACCTGCTAACGTCATATTATTGTTGGAGGGGGGGGGGGGGTCGACCCCAACCATCCTCACCCTTCTCCTACCCCTTCCGCACGAAACCCATAAAGTAAAATTTTACCCCGGAGAAACGAGAGTTCGTATAGATTGGCTCCATTTAGCGAACGATGTAAAATTTTAAACATTCAGCCGTTGAAACTGCGAAGGCAAATAACTGACACAATGTTCGCATTTGGTATTTATCGCGGTACTGTGACTTATTTGAGCATTTTGACAGTGTAAGCAGAGTATCTTCAGTTCACGATATGAACGTTACGGGGATAATAGATCCCGCGTCACACTTTTCGTTTAGAATGGCCCATAAATTCTCAATAAATATTTCTTAGTAAGTGGGCGTGTTTAAGTGAAGGTGAACTTAGTATCGCCTGCACTGAAATTATAAATTAGAATCAATCGACTGCTAACTGCAATAAAGATTCAGCAGGCTCATTTTCACTAGAATATTGATTAAATTACCGGTAGCCGCTATGGTTATTGATGGTGCGATGTTTTGATATCTTACAACACCGTAACTCTTCTACTGGACACTTTCAATTAAATTATTTCGATTTTAAAGATACTGATTAGCAAAAGACCGGCTTCCGAGTGACGGAAAATGCCTTCAAAAAATGCTTGAAACTGAGTAGTTGCAAGCCTCCTGAAACCAAAACCTTTTGGAAGTCTAACGGCTATAAGACGCTTCACCGCAGAAAGCTAATTTAGCGTGCTATTGCTCCCGATCCGATAAACTAATTAAATAATCAAGTTTAATAGAAAATTGAATTTCAATAAATTATTCTCAGCTGTGTAAATGCATACATTGTCTGGTATCTGGTACCTTTTTCGTACACATCCTCGATGTCGATGTATATACCCAGAGAGGCAACTCACTATTATATATTACAGAGACCCATACAATTGACAAGTTGGGATCAGGTAAAACTTAATCTTTTTTGTTTCGTCAGGCTAGCACTGAGAGTACAGGAGTTAGAACCCTTAAGATATTGAAAGTTGGCGTCCACTCATGCGAAAAAAATTGATAAAGAAATTTTTTTGGACCCGTACGAAGTACGAAGGTCCTATACGTTTACTACAAATTCAGGGCTCCCATACATCCAATATTTAAAAAATTGTCTGTCTCCACTTTTTTTTCGAAACGGCTGCACCGACCACGCTGAACTTTTTTTTCGCTGGAAGGTACATATGTCCCATGGTTCAAGTTCAAAGATGAGCAAACTCGATCGGGTAGTTTCGAAAATATGGTCGAAAAGGTGTCCAAAAACATGGTTTTTTGGGGGTAGGTGAGACTTTTTCTAAGATATCTGTAGAATTAAGGCAGTTAGAAAGCTACTTTCTGGGACAAAGCTGTAGAGAACTGAATTTTAGTGAACGCGTGTTTCAGGTTTTCCCCAGAAACGTCATAATCCCGAGATTTAGCCACTTCTAGAATTGGAAGGGATGATTCATATATGAAGCTATGTAAGATAGAAAGTTTCTTTCAAAGGCAAAGTTGTATCATGTATCAAGAACTATGACAGATAGAAAGTTGCTCCGAAAGGCAAAGTTGTAGAGAAATAAATTATAGGAAACACGTGTTTCAGGGTTTTCCCTAGAAACATCCCAATCCCGAGATTTAGTCACTTCTAGAATTGGTAGGGATGAGTCATATCTCAAGAACTATGCCAGATGGAAGCTGCTTCCAATACCAAAGTTGTTGAGAATTAAATTTTAGCGAACACGTGTTTCAGGGTTTTCCCGAAAAATGTCCCAATCCTGAGATTCAGCCACTTCTAGAACTCAGAGGGATAAGAACATTAGACGACGCGTGACTGGTGTCAGAGTTCAGAAGATGTACTTCGGGAGGGCTTTGACATTACTCTGGGTAATTTCTGAGAGTTGTTTAAATTGTGATAGTTCTAAAAGAACTTGACTATGCATTCTGATGCGCATTATATTTATGATAATACTAAGAGTTTGGTACATCGAGGCTTTTCGCACGTTAGGATTTACATACGGGTCTTTGCATATGTTCTTTTTTGAATTAACAAAAAAAGTATAAGATGGTACGGTCGTGTGCTTATTTTACATTACTTCGTTACTGGGAGTTGCGGGAAACGTGAACATTGCATAGAAAATTTTGATTTTACTAGTAACCACGATAATAGGATGAAAGATGGTATTTTATTTAAGAAGTTATAAGTAATAAGTTATTAATTAAATTTGTACAAATAAAAAGAAACCAAAACTTGTCTGCTTATAAAAGTTCTGAAATTAAAAAAGTGACGCATTAAGCTTCTTCCGCAAAAATGTTAGCTTCCTCTTACAAAAGTTCTGAAATCAGAGAAGGATGACGTATTCAGCTTCAATACGCAAAAAATTAAAGCAAAATTAAGCTGTGTTTTTAAAAACTTGCGTCACAAATATTGGACCCTACAACGAAATAACTTTTCTATGCTTTCAGTTTTTACACTGCAAAAATTTGACTTTCACTTCTTTTCGCGAAGATAGTACTGTGCAAATTTAAATTTTTGCAAGTGAAAAGAGTTGAAAAATTATTACGCTGGTGGAAAACACAACATAATTTTGCTTTAATTTTTTTGCGTATTGAAGCTGAATGCGTCACTCTCCTCTGATTTCAGAACTTTTGTAAGCAGATATAAAGACTTGCGTCACAACTCCTCTGTATGAGTTTTTTTTGCGTATATCAGTACTTTTGTTAGTTTATCTCTCGCCAAAAATCCCTCGAAATGTTGGTCAATGTGAATACTTCACTCATGTCAAGAATTAGAGAAAATATCAAAAAACTCAAAAGAAGTTGAAAAGTGCTAGAGAAATCCACAATACTCCCATAAACCTGCGAAGCCACATTGGATGATCTCACTCATGTCGAGAATAACCGAAAAATATCAAACAGCCTGATGGAAGTTGAAAAGTGCTAGATAAATCTACAAGAATCCCATAAACCTAGGAAGCTCCATTGCATGACCTCACTCATGTCGAGAATAACCGAAAAATATAAAAAAACCTGTCGGAACATGGAAGTTGAAAAGTGCTATAGAAACCCTCCCAATTTTAGAAGTTACCATATCCCAGAGGTTATGCCATACTTCTCAAAAACCTTAAAGGCACGTGTTCGCTAAAATTTAATTCTTTACAACTTCGCTTTCGGAACCAACTTTCAAACTCTCATAGTTCTACAGTTATGGGTAATCCCTCTCAATTCTAGAAGTAGTCGTATTCAAGGATTGGGCCATATTTTTCCAAAACCCTGAAACACGTGTTCGCTAAAATTTTCTACAATTTTGCTCTTGGAAGCAACTTTCTAACTCCGATAGTTCGAGAGTTGAGACTCATTTCTCATTTTTGTCATTGCTGACCCACTAATTCTAGAAGTGGCTGCATCCCCGGATTGGATCATTTCTTGAAAAAATCCAAAAACAGGTATTCGCTAAAATTTAATTCTCTACAACTTTGCCTTTTCAAGCAATCTTCTAACTCTTATAGTTTTATAGTTATTGAGTCATCCTAACTGAGTCTGGAAGCGACTAAGTCCCAGAAATTCCAGGAATGGTCAGGTTTAAAAAAAATACGTGTCGACTTAATATGATCTGAATCTACCATTAAAATTTCAGCAAAATCGATCGAGCCGTTTCCGAGATCCCAACAAAGTAAAAAAGGTTGACGAAATCGACCAGCTAAAAATTCCATACAAAAAAGTATATTTCAAACATAACCAAAGACCCGTACGTATCAGAATAGATGTGACAAACAGAATAGATGTGGCAAAGTGACTCAAACGTACCTAAATATACAAATAAGCAAACAATCCAACGTTTTCTGTTCTTTTATAACTAAGAATTTCAAAGATCCATAGAAATTACCCAATGTCAAAGGCCTTACCGAAGTACGTCTCAGACCATTCAAATCTAGAAAAGCTTATATCCAAAAAATAAGTCATTTTTCCCTGAAACCCTGAAACCCCTCTAAAATTTTATTCTCTACAACTTTGCCTTTGGAAGCAACGTTCTACCTCTCATAGTTCTTGAGATTCGGGTCATTCTGCCCAATTATGGAAGTGGCCATATACCAGGATTGGGCCATATTTCGCCAAAACCCTGAAACACGTGTTCGCTTAAATTTAATGCTCTACAATTTCGCCTTTGGAACTAGCTTTCTAAATCTCACAGTTCTGGAGATCCGGGTCATCCTGCCCAATTATGGAAGTGGCCAAATACCAGGATTGGGCCATATTTCCCCAAAACCCAGAAACACGTATTCGCTTAAATTTATGGCCAAGAATCTCAATTTCGTCCATTCCATTGGTTCCAGTGCCCAGATCCCTGTATCGATTCCCACAAAATTGTTTCCCCAGTTTTGTGACATCAAATGCTTTCATTTGACACCAAAATGAGGAATTTCCGTGATATACTTGCTGAGATATTTGCGAAAAAGCTTCACCGACCCTCGAAAAACCATGTTTTTGGTCACTTCCTCGACCATATCTCCGGAACCACTTGATCGAAAGTTTAGGCTGATCGGTTGAGCCGTTCGGGAAACAAAGTGGAGACGGACAGACAGTCGGACATTTTTTTATTGCTGAATCGCCATCTCTAGACGATAATAGATGCATCCCCCCCTCTCACTTCGATCTACCGCATGTTACAATAAAATTGTTTGTAGTAAACGTATAGGACCTTTGTACTTCGTACGGGTCCAAAAATTCATATCTCCGGATCGACTGAACCGATTTTAATGAGTAAAAATTTTCCGTAGAATCCGGGAAAAATATTTTCCGGAGATTACGTCGCAAGGGGGGGGGGGAAAGTAAAAAAGTTCCTGTTATATGCTCCTTAGTCCACGAAAAAAATTTCCTGTAATTTTTTTGGCGTGTAAGACTTGCGTCACAAAGTTAGTTTCGAACTAATTTATCAAATGGTGACACGTTTTAGACACGTCAGTATTGTTCAGAATCATCGTAAGCCTGGAAATCTGGAAGGTAAGAGCTTCTACTGATATTTATTAATTACATAAATAAATATTAAAATTTCGTTAAGAGGTAACTAAGGTAACTTAGAATTGTTTTTGACTTAAAATAGCCTCATATTCAAATTCTTATTTTGAGATTTCCCGACTTAGCAACGATACCGAGGGGTGGCGCACTTCATTTATTCCATTTATTCTTTTATTCCATTTATTCCATTTATTCCCAAAATTTTTTTTGTTGTTTTTGCGAAATATCTGAACCAAACACATCACAAGTTAGACAAATAAGTTCAAAAAAAGGTCTGGAGATTAAATTTTATTTTTTTGGGAATAAATGGAATAAATTTATTTATTCCATTTATTCCAATTTTCAACAAAAATTCTTTTAAGTTTTCAAAAGAGGGTTTTTCCACTTTTTGACACATTAGTATGGTTTGTTGTGTGCGTTGCCATCAAAATCAAGTCTATTTGAGGTTTTGACGAATTTGAAAAAATTATCGTTTATTCCATTTATTCCATTTATTCCCATTTATTCCATTTATTCCCATTTATTCCCATTTATTCCATTTATTCCCATTTATTCCATAAACCGCAGAAGTGCGTCACCCCTCGAACGATACACAATAACTTTTGAATCAATTAAATCAACGCCTTTATGCACAAACCAATTTTTACCATTGTTTTTCGATGGAAAAAGGTGATTGCTACATGAGGTCATCGAAATAAAGTACCATCTTTCATCCTATTATCGTGGTTACTGGTAAAATCAAATTTTTCTATGCAATGTTCACGTTTCTCACAACTCTCCAGCTTAAATGCGTACAGAACTCATGTATTGTAAGCTCATCTTCGTCCGTGTGTTCGAAATGTTATATCGTTGTGTAGTTGCATAACATGCTTGTACTTTAACGGGTCTAAAATATTTAAATGTTGCGGAAAAATTGTTTTCGTACTAGAATAACCTTGTTCCCATCACAAACGTTTTTGACAGTATAAAACGTTTTTTAAAGCCGGTTTGACGTTTGCATGTGTTTATTATACAGAGGTGAACATTCACCGAGACAGTCACGGTATATCGTGTTTTTACTTTTTTACTGGCGCTGTGTCTTTCCTTTTATGTTTTAAGTCGAAAGTTGAAATAAAATACAAAAACCCAAAAATATTGATTTGGTAAAAAACGTAAAAAGTAATCAACTTGGCCGGAGTCTACAAGCGGCTACTCTGACAGTATGGAGATCGATGTTCCAATAGAAATCGCTGAGAGTGAATATGACACAGACATGTCTGATGTGGACTACGATGAGAAAATTCGTAGTAAAGAGAAGGCATTAGAAGAAGTAGAAATATATTTGGTGAAGCTTCAAGATCGTAAGAAACAACTTATCACTGAATGCAATAAGTTGAAAGATGAAAAAGCATTGCGACTGTCGAAAAAGTTATCCAAACAAAATTGGGATACCGGTAAGAATTAAGAGTAAGTGTAAGAGTTTTATTATTTTTTCTTTTGACTTCAGAGACGTTTTCATGGAGTAAGGAACTTCATGCTACGCTCAAAAATGTTTTCAAATTGCCTTCGTTTAGACCACAACAACTCCAATGCTGTAATGCCATTATGTCCAAACATGATGTTTTGTTGATAGCTCCTACAGGAGGTGGAAAAAGCTTATGTTATCAGTTACCGGTAAGAACGACACCAATGGATAATTGGAACCGAGTCTAAAATTTCCAGCATTTCAGGCAGTTGTTAATCCAGGTCTGACTGTGGTAGTGTCACCATTACTATCGCTAATGGAGGACCAGGTCTGGTCTTTAAAAAATCTCGGTATCGAAGCTGAAGTACTTTGCTCCACTACGGATCGAATCCAAAGCAACGCAATTTTGAAGATGTTGTCTGACAACTCTGATACTTGTGAGCAGTAGCATTGTGTAGCACTTCCTGAAAATTTGTTCTAAACGCACCCTCTCTTGCAGCTATTATGAAACTTCTCTATGTGACACCAGAACGAATGGCAAAAAGTAAACGATTTCTAACCGCCCTGCAGAAAAGCTATTTTTCGAAAAAACTCAACTTAATTGCCATCGATGAGGTCCATTGTTGCTCTCAATGGGGTCACGATTTTCGGCCGGACTACAAATTCTTAGGTGCTCTGAAGCAAATGTTTCCGGAAGTTCCAATTTTGGGTGTAACAGCAACGGCCACGTCGAAGGTCATTGTAGATGTTCAAAAAATGTTGAACATTCGTAACTGTTTGATATTGAAGGCGCCATTTAATCGGCCAAATTTGTACTACCATGTAATGGAGAAACCTTCAGAAAAAGTCGAAGTGTACAATTTGATAAGTGATCTGCTCAAAGGTAGATTTGCTGGTAAATCTGGGATAATTTACACTTTTTCCATCAAAGACGCTGAGGACCTAGCTGGAGAGCTGGTAACGAGAGGTACAATTACAAAAAATCACTCTAAATGACATAACGGTCGGTTTCTAGGCGAGGGAAGTGGTGGGTCGTAAATTTTAACTGCCACAACATAAAATCGTATTAAAAAGAATAAACCACAAGCGTTTAGTCTTTTCGGATTGTAGTTGTTTGATGTCTGACAGCTTTGGGATGTAAGGATCGGAATGGGTTGACGCACACCTGACCCACAGTTTTAGAACGCAAAGAAAAACTATTTCTGACTTCCGCAACTGTCGACCACCCACCCACACGTGACCCACAGTTGCATAAGTCACAGCAATCGTTTTTCTGTGCGTTAAAAATCTGTGGGTCAGGTGTGGGTCGACCCACTCCGATCCTTATTCGGATGGAGCTACCGTGCGGGTTGTAGTTAGATAAACATATGTTGCAGTTAAATAAACACTTCGTTGTCCGTGAACATAACGAGATAGAGGGATAGAGGGAGGCTTTTTTCCGCAGAAGGTTACACAGGCTATTGACGTCTGGAACAGATTCCTTGTACGATTTTCGTAGTAGGGCCATCCGCCCAAACGTGACGGCATCGAGTGTGTTTCCAGATTTTAATCCAACTCAAAATACCATTATTTAGATATCCAAGCCCGTCCTTACCATGCAAATCTTTCCGCTGATCGGCGTACATTGGTGCACAAAAAATGGTTGAAAGGTTTGATCCAAGTGGTTGTAGCGACTGTAGCTTTCGGAATGGGAATCGATAAGGTAAATTGCGGAGTAATTTGTGAATAAAAAGGAACTCAAGAAATGATTGTTCTTGTTCCCATAGCCGGATGTGCGATTTGTAATCCATCACACGATGAGCAAAAGTATGGAGAATTTCTATCAAGAAAGTGGAAGGGCTGGACGCGACGGTAAACGAGCCGAATGTATACTGTTGTACCGTTTCATCGATATGGCGAAAATAACGACGATGATGTTTTCGGAGAGGACCGGCCTACAAAATGCTTACGCCATGGCCGATTACTGTATTGATGCATCGCGGTAGTTTAATTCAATTCAAGGAACAAAATATCTAAAAAAAAAACTTTCTTATTTAGCTGCCGTCGTGAGATTATATCGAAATACTTTTCGGAGGTTTGGAACGATAGCAAATGTAATAAAATGTGTGATCGTTGCTACCACGTTGATTGTGTCAAAATACCGAAGATCGAAATCTCCAATCACATTTTCGATTTGTACGCAATTATCGAAAGTGCGGAGGCGATTGACGTTAAACTGACTGGAACGAAGCTAATCGACGCATGGTATAAGAAAGGTCCAATGAACTTGCGCTGCTCACAAGTTGAGGTGCCGTCCATTGACCGTTATTGGGCGGAACAAATTGTTGCATTTATGATATTGGAAAAATATCTGAAGGAAGACTTTCATTTCACTGCCTACAATACGATTAGTTACATCAGGAAAGGACCTAACGTTCCGAAAATGGAAAACGATGTTCTCTTCCATGGGGCGCGTGTGTTGAAATTGCCTGAAAGGGACATTGCGTGGGCGAACGGAGAAGTAGCCGAGACTGACAGTAATAAAACTCCTAGATCGGCTTCACAAGCAGAAAAACGACGACGGACTAAAGGCGCCGGTTCTAGTAGCAAAAAGGCAAAACCATCGGAAGCTCAACCTTCAGGGTCTTCTTACCAAATAACTCCAACGACCGTAGGATCAAGTGGAGCGTCCAGCTCAAAATCATCAAAACATAAAAATTGCCGAAATGAAGTAACCGCCTCATGTTCCACTCCGACAAGCACAAAGTCTCCGAAAAGTGATTCAGGTGTTCTGAATGCCTCGAGGCGTTTATTAGAACGCGAAAATATAATCAAATCAAACAAAATGGCAAAACCTCGTACGTCACCGTCGCGTGATGTTATTTATGTTCCAGAGGAAGAAAATGTTATTGAAATTACAGATGATGATGATTAAATGAATGCGACAAATACTGTTGTTTACTCACCGTCTGTCCGGTCTGGTTCTTTCTTTAGCCTCAACAGATGATCCTGTGTCAAAAGTTTCTCAAATACCAACAGTTTTTGATTGAATTGTAAAGACTGCAAAATTAATTTTTTCAACGGATCCTTTGTTCTTCCTTTAAAAGGCACCGGGAATTGTCTGATCTGACAAAGGAACTATTCATTTATTTTGCATGTGTCGGAGCCGAAAACTCAGAAACCCAGGAAAACAAGAAAAATATTGTACGTGTCTGATTTGGCCGGTAGGTTTTAGGCTTTTTCGCATGTAGGCCCTTACCTAACCTTACCTCACCAAACATACACGTAAATAACTTTTCCTCGCTAAGAAATTGGGAATTTCGCAGACGAAATTTCAATTAGCGACAAAATTAAACAAAACAATCGCCGAGAATCTTTTTGTTTAATTTTGTCACGAATTTGATTTTTTCGGCGAATTTCGTTGAAAATATTCGCTGATTTCCTCTAAGTTTTTTTTCCTTATGACGGCAGTAATTAATTAACATTTCATTGCATTTGAGTTTCTTAGATTTGCACCTCATAATGTCGTCTTCTGAATATTTGCTACAATCAAAAATGTTAACGTGTCATAGTGTAGCGGCAACAATACATGCGTAAAATAGAAACACACTTTGACGTAAGAGAGACGACACAATCACTTGCAAAGCTTTCAAAGCAAATCTAACACGTCTCCGCGATTACTACTCCTCACCCTTAGCTTATGTGCCAATCAAAATTGTGGTTAGTAAAAATCAATATTCAACCAACGCTTCAACACTTTGAATTTAAAAATTCTTTATTTAATTGTGATGACCGAGCACTGTTTTGAACTGTTAAGCTTTTTTTTAAAACGCCCCACTTAACCACCTTTCAAGATGGCGGCTGAGTCGTCACGTTGTATGACCTTCAATCAAAGTTTAGACATCAGTTGACACAGTTTTACAACCCAACATGTCCAACCTTGAGTGTGTTTTGACGAAACTATTGTTTACTAAAGGTGTGAGTATAAAAAAAACACTTGTTTTCATGTCGTAGGATGAAAGTCAGGGTCTTTCAACAACAAATGGCTTGGAAGTCTGTTGTCACGACTCTGATGATGGGCTGTTTTAAGAGAGTAGTTTCTCATTTATTGACAAATGATTCTTTGCAGCATATGCATGCATCGTTGTGTCAAAATATTTCTCATGCCAAAATGAAAAGGTTACCTTTGGACACAATGCCTTAACCTCCAGGCAAAATATTCGCAAACTGAATATCCTTGACAGAATTCCTTTCAGTTTTGGACTAAAAACTTTGCGGGCAAAATATTTATCTTCTCACTTTCTGCATGTAGAAATCTAGGCCGTCAAATAAATATAAAAATAAAACATAACCAAAGACCCGTACGTATAAGAATAGATGTGACAAACAGAATAGATGTGGCAAAGTGACTCGAACGTACCCAAATACACAAATAAGCAAACAATCCAACGTTTTCTGTTCTTTTATAACTATAAGAATTTCAAAGATCCATAGAAATTACCCAAGGTAATGTCAAAGGCCCTACCGAAGTACGTCCCAGACCATTCAAATCTAGAAAAGCTTATATCCAAAGACTAAGCCATTTTCCCCTAAAGTACAGATCGCAAAGGAACAAGTTCGTATTTATGTTGAGAATTAAAAAGCAAAGTTACACTGAGAATAAATTGAACGGAGCAAAAGGAGATTCTAAGGAGACCTGGAAAATTTTGAAGTCATTATTGAAAGAAAAAGGCAAAGCAGTCATAAGGGAAGTGGAAATCAATGGAGAAAATGTAATGGATCAGCGACAGGTAGCGGACAAAATGAACGAATGCCACCGGTAACATGCACATTCGACTTCAAGAGCGTATCCGAAGACGAACTGAAGACTTTACTGAACGAGATGCAGAACAAAAAGGACACAGAATTCATAATCCCAAACATCGTCCTAGACGCGTGGCCAATTATCGGATCAGTGGTGTGTCAAATCATCAACGAATCAATGGAAAAGACATTCCCTGACATTCCCACGGTACATAAATGATATGCCCGCATACTTGCAACACTCACTCATAGATCTATTCGCTGACGATACACTAAGGGGCTGTCTCTAAATTACGTAACGCTATGAGGGGGGTGGGGGGGTACAAGAATTTGTGACAGATTTTTACGGACCTTTAGGGGAGGGGGGGGGGGGTTGTAGAAATGTTACGTAACAAACACTTTTACAACCAAAAACTTATATTTTTAATTAAATTTGTTCAAAATCGCATACGAGAAATTTTTTTGTGATCATCTGTTATATGCTTTTCACTTGGTGACACAATGCTATTGTTTCTAGTTATCTTTCTCTAGTTTTGACAAATCATAAGATACCACGTTGAACGTCACAACATTTGCTTGTTTTTGTTAAAAAATAAATTCCTCAGTTTTGTTACGTAACAGGGGGGGGGCTTCGAGTGATTGTTACAGTGTGTGACAACTACGGAGGGGGGGGGGTAAGTGGCCAAAAATGTGTTACGTAATTTACGGATAGCCCCTAATTTACCTACATGGCATGCTATCATCGAAGATCTTAGAGAGAAAATTAACGACGACTTACTGCTCAAGCTGAATAAATTGAAATTGAATGTTGGTAAAACAAAATGTATGGTCATTAATTGCTACAATATAACGTCAGCAATTGACTCAATAATAATGGATGACGAAGAAATCGGGTTTGTCAATGAAATTAACTACTTGGGAATTATCATCGACAATAAACTGACATTCAAAGAAAATGCGAACAATATCATCAAAAAAGTGGCCCGAAAAGTTGGAGTACTAGCAAGGATATCAAAATACCTGACAAGAGAAGCAAGAATTAGCGTATATCAGGCCGTAATAGTACCGCACTTCGATTACTGTGCGACACTACTTTTCCTGTGCAACGAAATGGTATTTGGCAAATTGAAAAAACTACAAAATAAAGCGATGCGAATTATTATTCGGTGCAGAGGAGGGACACATCGGTAAAACGAATGCTGTCGGCGTTAGAATGGCTTAATGTAAAGCAAAGAGTATACGCTTCAACGTTAATGTTCATCTTCAGGCTGAAGTAGGGGAAGCTACCATCATACCTTAGCGAAATGTTGACATTTAACCGTGAGTTTCACGACTATCCGACGCGATCGAGGAACAATTTCCGAGTTAGTGTAAAGAGAAATAAAAAGGAATGTAATTTTCTGTCCCACAGAGGTTTAAGAGAATTTAATAAATTGCCAAAAGAATGAAAGACTGAAAAGAATGAAGTGATATTTAAACGAAAATTGAATGAAAATTTGAGGACAAACTTGGAGTGAATTTATTTCAATTAAAAATTTAGTAACTTGTACGAAATGTGTTATGTAAATGTTTTTATATGAAAATAGCTTTAGCTAAATAAATGCCTTACCTTACCTTACCCAAAACCCTGAAACACGTGTTATCTAAAATTTTATTCTCTACAACTTTGACTTTGGAAGCAACTTTCTACCTCTCATAGTTCTGGAGATTCGGGTCATTCTGCGCAATTATGGAAGTGGCCATATACCAGAATTGGGCCATATTTCCCCAAAACCCTGAAACACGTGTTCGCTTAAATATATTTCTCTACAGCTTCGCGTTTGGAACCAACTTTCTAGCTCTCACAGTTCTGGGGCTCTGGGTCATCCTGCCCAATTATGGAAGTGGACATATACCAGGATTGTACCACATTTCCCCAAAACCCTGAAACACGTGTTCGCTTAAATTTAATTCTCTGCAACTTTGCCTTTGACAGTAAATCTCCATAGTGCATACTTAGACGAAAAACTGTTTTCTTTTATGGCCAAGAAACTGTCTTGCGACAAAGGTGTACTGAAGAGGCGTAAATGTCCCAATCAGCCAAATTTTTGTCGTAGATTGTTAAAATATAGAATGGATAGAAACATGTCTGCTATAAAAGCGACGAATCTATGCCACATTTCTAAATTGACGCTAATTTTGATCTATTTCTGATAAAGTCGCCCGAAATAAACCCAATTTCATCCATTCCATTGGTCCCAGTGCCCAGACCCCTGACCCGATTCCCACAAAAATTTTTTCCCAGTTTTGTGACATCAAATGCTTTCATTTGAAACCAAAATGAGGAATTTCCGTGCTATACTTGCTGAGATATTTGCAAAAAAGCTTCACCGACCCTCGAAAAACCATGTTTTTGGTGGCTCCCCTACAAAATCCGGAGGCACAAAATCCAGCTCTAGGCGTCAAAATCCGGAGGCTTCAAAATCAGGAGGCGTCAAAATCTGGTGGCGTCAAGATCCAGAGGCATCAAAATCCTGATGATGATATTTCGTCTGGATTTTGGAGCCTCCGGATTTTTAGCCTCCGTATATTTTTAACGAGCTGACCAAATTGACTACAGCCAAGACAAGCTAGTAGCGATCGAGGGCATTTCTCAAACAGCGGTTGAAAAAGGCTGTGCAGAGGGGAAATACGGTGGCCACTATGGAAACTTTTAGGTGAAGTGACAAGATGGAGGAGATTCGTAGTTTGATCGGGAAAAAATCTTGTTTTGCGCGAATGGTAACTAAAAACAATCTTTCAGTAGACCAATAAGAACGTGAAAGTATCGTAAAAAAATCTAGTTTATTTTGGCGTATATCCTCTGAAAATCTGTTTTGAAGTAGGATATCGGGCAGAAATTTTTGACTTCCTATGTGGCCGCGCATCGGGAAATTATGAGGCGACTCATGGCTGCGAACAGATGCTTCTATGGCTTGCAAAGACATCTCTGATCTAATCTATTGACGAAGGAAACCAAGCTGCGCATCTACAAAACATTGATCAGACCGGTTCTGCCGTATGGCAGCGAATCATGGCCAATGACGAGAAAGGACGAAAATATGCTGTTGACGTTTGAGCGGAAAGTTCTGCTGGCGATTTTCGGAGTAAAATACGAAAACGGAGTTTTCAGACGTAGATGGAATTTCGAATTGGAGAAGGAGCTTGGTGAAACAAATGTGGTGGGTAATGTAAAAGTTAACAGATTGAGATGGGCCGGACACGTAATACGCATGGAAAATACAAGAGCCCCTCGCATTTTGTTGGATAACGATCCAGACGGCCTTAGAGGAAGAGGGCGACCCAAACTTAGGTGGATGATTGTGTTCTGGCAGACCTTAAGACACTGAAGGTGCAAAACTGGCGATCAACACCTTAGGACAGGAGGAGGTGGAATTAGATTCTTGACCAGGCCAAGTCCACAAAATGGATGTAGCGTTGGAGAAGTAAGAAGTAATTAAGTGGCCGCGTATATATGACATTACGTTATTTTTTGGAATTTTTACCCTCCCTCCCCCCGCCACGCAGAAAGTCAATTTTGACCCTTATTTATGTATAAGGACTTGCGTGACAAAAAACGTTGTTCCTATACTCAAAACATTGGCACTAGAACCGGTTAGAGCGACACAGATTGAGAGGGGCTCGTGTAAATTTAGTGATATTAGGACTTGGGACAATGCCCCAAATCGACTCTGGCTACGGGCTTGAATAGGGTGCTGAGCCCCCAACACGAAAAAAAACGAACAAAACGTATAGTTACACATATTTTATTGAAATCTTACTTACGAACAATTGTCAGAACACATTTTCTCCTTGATAATAAGCAACTGGACGTAAAAACCATGTACGTACACAAAACTCATTAGTTCTATGGATTTCACTTCTTTTTTTAGACCTCGCTTTATTCGAAGATATCTACATTCCGACCGATAATGTCCAGCTAGTCGGCTGAAAGGCCTTACAACTACTGCATAAATTATCTAGCGAAAAAACACCGTTATTAGTACGAATTTTCGAAGAGGCGAAAATTCGAATTCTTTTCTCGACAACCGACTCAAATGTCATACGTCAGTTCATTGCGTTCATTTGTAGATTCAGTTTGTGTTTGTTTATTTATATATGAAATTATTAAAATGATAGCAGACTTTGAGTATCATTTACGAGAAACGAATCGGCGATTTGCAGAAAAACACATCTCCACTGATCAGGATTGGTTATCCGGATGCGTTGAATGGTTTTTGTCCGAAACGCCACAAATATCCAAAGAAGATTTGTACAAAAATGCTTACGAGCAGTGGAAGTTGAGTGATCTCGCTGATAGCGCGGTGAAATGTCTTCCAGAATCGGTGCAAACAAATGTGAATGCGTTTGATTTGAACGGGAATTATGCGTTGCAGATCCAATATTTGATTGATATTGGTAAAGTTGCAGCCCTTTCGATCAACGGAGGAATTTAATGTGATTTCTTTATTGTAGCCGAATCAGCGTACGAACAATATAGAAGTTTACACGGTAAGAAACTGGACGAAGCTGAGGAAGGGCCTGAACAGAGCAATCGAAATGTAAGCAAAAAGTGAGTACTTCGGACGCTTGTTCAATTTCTGTAATAAAAGTGTTGCTCGAATTAGGAAACGGATGTTAAAGCTCGAATTAACCGATGGTTACGCAACAGTCATCGCAATGGAACACTCTCCCATTTCGAGTTTAAGTTCCAAACTCTGTCCTGGAACCAAAATCTTGTTAAAAGGTAATTTCCTTGTCAATTATCTGTAAAAAGCAGAGTCAACTAATTAAATGCGTCAGGTCCGATCCGCTGTATCAACAAAGTGTTATTTTTGAAACCGGAGAATGTACAGATACTTGGGGGCGAAGTTGAAAAGATTGCGATCGAAAACGCTTACGAAAATGTTCTCCTTAAAGCATTGGGTCGTCCAACAACGTCCACTCCGAAATTAGACTACAAAGGTTGGTAAATTCATGTCAATAGACCTGTGCGACTCACTCTCTAAGTTAAATTTACTCTACAGAAACCACGGCCTCGTATCAAATTACGCAGCCGACACCGAATTTACCTTCAATGCCAGTTATTTCCCACAGACCGCAACCTACAAGAAACATAATTCACGACGATGACGACGACCTCTTCTCGAATTTAGACATCGACTCTCTAAACCAAAACACAGCCACTCATCATTCTACTGACGCTAATCAATTCTTAGATGACGACGACGATATTTTCTTTGAAGCAAATATCCCAGACACTGCAGTTAACGAAAGAGTAGACCGGAATCAGAAGTCAAATCAAAACATCTTTGATGACGACGATGAGGATCTAGCGGAAATCGAGCGTAAAATAGAACAAGATATCGAGAATGAACAGCGAAGACATGCTGCGTCAGTCAATCAACAGGAAACGGCTAAAAAGTCGGTAGCGACAGAATATTTTGATCCGGATTTGGATGCCATCTTTCCCAGTGAATATTCGATTGATGATGATTTCGAAACAAAGTCGAGCGACATACTCGACCGAAATTACGAATTTAAGATCGCTGGATGTCCATTGGTCACAATTTTGCAATTGCATTCCATTGATGAAAATGACAAGAGCGAGCGATCGTTTGTGGTAAAGTGTGAAATCTTCAAAACTGTGGAGCAGATTCGAATTGTTGACAAGCAATACAGACTCATCGTGCTCATAAAGGACTCGACAGGTTTACAGTTGGAGGTAACGTTTTTCATGTTACTTAAAATTTTAGTCTCCGGAATAGTATGAAGGCTGGAGAGAGGAGAGTAAGAAATTTCTGTGAGTTACTATGTCCATAACTCCAAAAAGCAAGGTCCTCTTGAGGTTGTTATCTAGCTCGCTGCTGACTTTATTAACGTAACCTACTACAGAAGCAGGAGATGAGCACCAATAACGTCGACTTTGTGCTTAGAAGTAATTCGAAGTACAGAGGTCCTATACGTTTACTACAAACAATTTTATTGTAACATGGGGTACAACCTTCAATAAGGCTTAAAACTCTCGCAAATATGCACATATTGAAATACAAAAGAAATTATGGGACATACACCATGAAGCAAAAAGAAAGTATGACAAAGCAGTTCGGAATCTTGAAAGGAAAGACTGGAAAAATTTTACAGAGGAGGTTGAGACCTGTAGACCCATGGCCAAGCTTTAAATGGCTCTGGCCAAGGATCAGACTCAGCCTGAACTGATCAAAAATTCTAATCGCATAGACACTCGAAATAGTGAAGATTGTTTGGAAGTGCTTATAAGTAAGCACTTTCCAGGCATTATAACGAACCCTATACATAGAAGTGATAAAAAAGCGCACAATCGTAAACCCAAACTCAAAGATTGGAAGCTAGCTGAGAGACTAATGAGAAAGTCGAATGGGCGATCAAAACATTCAAACCATTTAAGTCACCAGGAATAGACAAAATTCTCCCTGCACTAATCATAGAATCGAAGGATATTCTGATACCTTCGCTAACCAACCTATTTCGAGCCAGCCTTGCTCTCTCGTACATCCCTACAAAATGGCAGGAGGTAAAGGTTGTATTTATTACCAAACCTGGGCAAATTACATACGCGGAAGCGGAATCTTACAGACCTATTAGCTCATGGAAATGATTTTAGACAGGCATATCAGAAATGGACCTCTAAAAAAGAAACCGCTTCAGTGTAACATGCGTATATTGCTGGAAAAGCAGTGCACTCAGCGCTACACAACTTATTAACCAAAATTGAAAAGACACTAACCGCGAAACAGCATGCTCTTGGAGCCTTCAACCTAATTACTCATAGATCTATCAAAAAAGCTGCCAAGCATTCTGACATCGAAGATACAGTTATAGACTAGATTGAATCCATGCTAAAAAGTAGATCTATAAAAGCAAACTTTCTGAATGCACAAAAAATCGGAGGATGCACAAGGAGGCGTACTTTCACCAATTCTGTGGAACAAGAGATAGTCTCTTGAAGAACCTAAATAACGCGGGCTATAACGCGGAAGGTTTTCCAGACGACTTGGTAATTCTAATTATCGGTAAATTCGAAAGCACACTAAACTCACTAATGAAATCTGCCCTAACTGTAGAAGAGAAATGGTGCATCGAAAATGGTCTCTCGATAAACTTACAGAAAACAAGCTTTTCACGAACAAAACAAAAGTTAAGAAACCAAAACTTCCAAAACCGAACGGCATACAGCCTAAACTAACAAACCAACTAAAGTTCCTGGGGATGATAATAGATAAAAAAACTAAACTGGAAACAGCACATCCAAGAAAGAATAAAGAAACCTACTAATATCTACTGGCAATGTAGATTAGCTTTTGGGAAGACTTGGGGACTGAGGCCTAAAGTGATTCATTATCTCTACACTGCAATCATAAGGTTAATTCTATTCTATGGTTGCCAATTATGGCCTCAAAAAATTAAAACAAACAAAATAAAGTCAGATCTAGAACACGTTCAAAGAATGATTCTATTGGGGATCACGGGCGTCATGAAATCTACTCCAACCAAAGCCTTAAAAGTCTTACTGGGTATTCTCCCAGTAGATCTATACGGCGAACAAGAAGCAATGAACAAGGCGGTAAGACTTAAGGACGCTAACTGCTACGGACACGCAACTATTCTATCCGCAAACGAGATGGAGATCCCAGAACTTTTAGTGCATTCAGACAAATGCACACCCTATTACTTCTTCGGTAAAAATTACAAAATCCAAATACCAGGAAGAAACTTTTGGACAAGAGGAAATCTCTACAATGAAAATGACCTTACATACACAGACGGGTCAAAGATGGAATCTGGTTCTGGAATAGGAATATATTCTAAGAACCTCAAACTCGATGTATCCGAACCGCTGGACTCATATGCGACCATACTACAAGCCGAAACATGCGCAATCGATCATGCATGCAAACTGCTTACCTCACAATGTACGAAAAATAGAGACATAAATATATGCTTAGAGAGTCAGGCTTGCTTAAAAACACTCAATGTACATTGCTACACCTCGAAACTAACGATAGAGTGTCTAGGAACCCTAGAAAATCTGTCTAAATTTAACAGAGTTAACATTTACTGGGTCCCAGGACACAGCAACATAGAAGGTAACGAAATAGCTGATAACCTAGCTCGATTGGGAAGTAAAACACCATTTTCAGGCCCGTCACCAGCTTTAGGGCTAGCATACAACGTTCAAAGAAGGATCATAAGGAACTTCTATAAGAAAAAACATTACCAATCTTGGAAAAACCTCACAAACTGTCCAGAGAGGACATAAGAACTATTATTGGTGCTATAACAGGGCACTGTAAGCTGAATAAACACTTACATAAAATGGGACTAAACGACACAGCCACTTGTGAAAGGTGCAATGAAGAGGACGAAACACCACTGCATCTAATGACTTCCTGTCCGGCACTATGTGCAAAGAGGTCCAGAATCTTCAACAAACCTCTTCTAGCAGAACACGAGGTAGCACGGTTGAAAACGGGAAAAATCCTCACTTTTTTCAAGGAGAATTAGGAAAACCTAACCATTGCAAGTATAGATTGAACACAAAAGCGCAGCTGGAAATAGTATGTATCCTTGGTATCTAGGATACCGGGCAATTTGGGGGCCGAAAAACCGGATACCGGGAAATCAGGTTCTTGTTCGGGAAATGTGCTCAAGCGAAGCTCGAGCAAAGCTCGAACGGTTTACGTTATGGGGAATCGCTTTAAAATGGGAAATTACTAAAAATGGGAAATCGCTTCAAAGTGGGGAATTACTAAAAAATGGAAAATCGCTTCAAGATGAGAAATGACTAAGAAATGGGAAATCGCTTCAAAGTGGGAAATTACTAAAAATAGGAAATCGCTTCAAAGTGGGAAATGACTAAAAATGGGAAATCGCTTCAAGATGGGAAATGACTAAGAAATGGGAAATCGCTTCAAAGTGGGAAATTACTAAAAATGGGAAATCGCTTCAAAGTGGGAAATGACTAAAAATGGGAAATCGCTTCAGGATGGAAAATGACTAAGAAATGGGAAATCGCTTCAAATTGGGAAATTACTAAAAATGGGAAATCGCTTCAAAGTGGGAAATGACTAAAAATGGGAAATCTCTTCAAGATGGGCAATGACTAAAAAATTAGAAATCGCTTCAAAGTGGGAAATGACTAAAAATGGCAAATTGCTGAAAACGGGAAATGAATCAAAAATGGAAATTGCTGAAAAATCGGAAATTACTGAAATTGCTGAAAAATCGGAAATTACTGAAAAACGGGAAATAAATAAAAAATGGGAAATGGCTGAAAAATGGAAAGTGAGTAAACAACTCAGTTGAAAAAAATTCTGAAAAATTTCGCTAGCTCCGTCTGCGCCTTTTATAAACTCTTAAAATATTTGATTGAGATTTTGATGACTTCGTTCAAAAAAATCTCGCTCGCTTCGCTCGCGATTTGTAAAATTTTTCTTTGTAAAATTTTGATTGATTTGTCAACAAGTTCGTTAAAAAGTATTAAGAAAAATCTCGCTCGCTCCGCTCGCGATTCATATGTCAGCGATTTCGGAAAAAATTATTTAAAAAAAAGTCTTGCTCGCTCCGCTCGTGATTCATAAATTTTTCTTTGTAAAATATTGATTGATATGTCAACAGTTTCGTCAAAAATTATGAAAAAAAATCTCGCTCGCTCCACTCGCAACATTTTGGTCACCGGGAAATAACTTTTGGCTACCGGGAAATCGCATTTTGATCACAGGAAACCTAAATTTTTCACCGGGAAATCTCGATTCCTCAGTGGGAAATTTTATCGATTTTAGACGGATACCAGGAAAAAATGGGAAATCGGATTTGAATACCGGGAAAAAAACATTATTTCCAGCCGCGCACAAAAGAGGCCAAAACATGAGGCCTAGTAGTACACTTAATTGTATCTAATATTAATTAAGACCAATAAACATAATTAACTAACATGGGGTAGATCGAGGTGGGGGTTGGGGGTATGCATCTGGAGATGACGAATCAGCAATAAAAAAATGTCCGTCTGTCTGTCCGTCCGTCTCCACTTTTTTTCCAAACAGCTCAATCGATCACCCTAAACATTTTTTTCCTGAAAGTTAAATGCCTCCCATAGTTCAAGTTCGAAGATGAGCAAAATCGGCCAAGTAGTTCCGGAGATATGGTCAAGGAGGGGAAGTCGGACATGAAATTTTCGAGGGTCAATGAAACTTTTTCGCAAAAATCTCAGCACGGAAATTCTTCATTTTGGTGTCAAATGAAAGCATTTGATGTCACAAAACTGGGAAAAAATATTTGTGAGAATCGGGTCAGGGGTCTGGGAACTATGACCAATGGAATGGACGAAATTGAGTTTCTTGGCCATATAAGAAAACAGTATTTCGTCTACTTCTTTAACTATGCAATATTGAGACTTACTGTCAAAGGCAAGGTTGTAGAGAATTAAATTTAAGCGAACACTTGTTTCAGGATTTTGGGGAAATATGGCCCAATCCTGGTACATGGCCACTTCCATGATTAGACAGGATGACCCGAATCTCCAGAACTGTGAGAGTTAGAAAGTTGGTTCCAAAGGCGAAGTTGTAGAGAATTAAGTTTAAGCGAACACGTGTTTCAGAGTTTTGGGTAAAAATGCCATAATCCTGGGATATGACCACTTCTAGAATTAGGAGGGATGAGCCATATCTCTAGAACTATAGTAGGTATAAAGTTGCTTCCAAAGGCAAACATGTAGAGAATAAAATTTTAGAGAAAATGGCCCAGTCCTTGGATTCAAACTTTTCTAGATTTGAATGGTCTGAGAAGTACTTCGGTAGGGCCTTTGACATTACCTTGGGTAATTTCTATTGATGAAAAGAACAAAAAACGTTGTATTGTCTGCTTATTGGTATATTTAGATACGGCCGAGTCTCTTTGCCACATCTATTCTGATACCTACGGGTCTTTGAATATGTTTTTCTTTCAGGTTAAAATAGGCAACGAAATCATCGCTGATTGGGCTGATGTTAGTGCCGAGGAGATGTTGAAAATGAAAGCCACATTGAACCAGAGACCTCAACAACGACAACAAATGGAAAGTATTTTGAAGAAATTAGGCGACACATTAACCGAATTCGATGGTTTCATGAAAATCGATTATTCGCGTCGCAATGAAATACCGGAAGTGACGGGAATTATCGGAAGTAAAGCGAAATTCGAAGAAATGTTGAAGAATAAGCTGCGGAAGGGTGTGTGAAAGTGTGAATAAAATTGATTTTGCAAAAACTTTTGTATAAAAAGAAAATTGTTTTTTTATATATCACCATTACGTTTGTCTCCCGCTCAACAGTTACACAGTCGCTTAAAATTACTTAAGTCTATGTCTTCAAATTAAAAAAAATAGTAAACCTAAACGCACACACAGGACAAACAAACTGATTTTACAATTTAATTATTTATCACATAAACTGGAGCTGGGCTGAAGAAAAGTTGCTTAAATTGTTCGTAAGTAATCCACAACGCTACATTCCATAACGATATTCGAGCGAATGAGGGCACAAATCTAAGAAAAAAAAATTTACAAATTTCACTCATTTAGGATCGTTGCGTTGACCTACCCTTTGTAAAATGCGGCTGGTCCTTCTTTTTTCGCCATTCTAATTGTACAATCTATAGCACCAGCGTACATTCCTTTTGGAGAATTCATGTAACGTGTTTTCACTACGTCTATTGGTGATGCGACAACAGTTGTAGCAAAGCCTGTCAAAGAAAATTGCATTAATATCGTCAAGCGAAGTGTTAGAATTTGAGATCTAGACGGCAGAATCTGAGAATTTAAGATTCTGGAATCAGAATGTGAATGTGTGTCTGAAACGTAGGAGTCAGAATCTCAAACATAGACATCTGAATTCTGAATCTGAGGATTGAGAACTCTGGTCTGAGATTCAAAAGGAATTGATGTCAAGGTTTTTTGGTCAAATTGACTTAAAGCGATGTGAAGAGTACGTTGTACGATCGGAGCACTCACCTGCTATCACAGCTGAACTGAAGTGGCATTGGATGTTGTCTTTCATATGAAGGTATTTTATTAAACAATCCTTTACAATGTCATAACACACAATTTCCGACACATTTACAATTGAGTTCCGGAAAATATTCGGAACGGCACCTTTCCACAAGCCTCTAACACCTTCATCTCGTCCAATCATTCGGTAAGCCTGAAATTTCGGTAAAATGGATTCAGTTGACCAAACATTCCGAACAAATTATTTTAATTTACCTGCATCGTCGATTTGTATCTGTTGCCGTTGGTGTTGCGTGTTTGCGCCTGGAAACGAACTTTAACAACGTCAGTGGGCTGAGCACAAATCACTGCAAATCCGCCAGTAGTCAAACCGGCCATAATTCTGGTGAGTACATTCAATCCATCGGGAGATTCATTCAGTAATCTTTGATAAAAACTTTTTGTACCATCGTACAAGCCAATACGAATCGAAGCGAAACACATTTGTCTCTGTAAACCAGCTGATAAACCATTGTACAAAGCGCGTGCTCCTTCCTCTCTTGCTATTGTTGATATGGTACCGACTAGTCCACGATACTGGACTACTTCTGCTGAGAGTAAGCCATTTGTAACCATTTTCACGGCGGCACCTTCTCCTTGGATTTGGAGACGAACTTTAGCCGTGTCAAATGGAAATGTTGCAAAATCAGCTAAACATGCAGCCGTTCCAGCCGTTAAAAATTTGACCGGTAATGGAGCGTCTAAATCATTTTTCATTGGGGTCTTCATTTCGAGATTTTATTGGAAATTCTGGAAGAAAAATTCAAAGAAAATAATTAAAAAAAACCTTTTTTGGGAACTTAAAATTCTTAAAAACTTTTTGGCAGTAAATTTTGAGCCAATGGACTTCGAATTATTTTTTCTTTCTGTTAATCTTGGAAATCTTGTATTGTCTAATCTTTGGCGCGCGGTAGCACATACGTACAAAAAATACGTATCCCCTGAGACCTAGTTTTTCAGACTCTACGTAATATTTTGATTGAAATAGATATTTTACTCACTGGATTGGATCCGAAGTTATGACCTTTAGAAAATGGTCATTTTCCATACATAGAAGCCAAAGTTAATGGAAACATCCTACGTTAGTTAGTAGGTGGGGTAGGTTAGTTAGTTAGTTAGTTAGTTCCAGGGCCATTTGTATGAAAACCGACTTTTTTGGCTCGTGCTCGAAAACGGCTCGACAACTTTTCTTGAAATTTTGCAGGGACCATCGGGTGGGCATTCTACGTCATATGAGTTTTAAAAAGGGGGGGGGGGTACCGGCCTCGTTTGGGCGCCAGGACTCTTAGAAGGCGCCACATAAAGCCCATTTAAAAGAATGTTTTGTATGTGTGTGTGAGTGTATTCAAAGTATGGGTCAAATATGAGCAAAATTTTTGGACTGTGTTAGGATGTAGTTAGATAGATGTTCGGTGTCAAAGGAAAAGTTATTGAGTTGGGTGTGTAGTGTGTCAGACTCTGCCAGGGTGACCAACAAAATGGCCGACGGTGGTATGGGACGGACTTAGGGTAAAAATTGATTTTTTTTTTAGTTGGAAATAGATGTTCGGTGTCAAAGGAAAAGTTATTGGGTTGGGTGTGTAGTGTGTCATACCCTGCCAGTGTGACCAACAAAATAGCCGACGGTGGTATGGGACGGACTTAGGGGGGAAATTATTTTTTTTTAATTTATGTTTGTTGGGGATAGAGGTTTCGCGTCAAAGGACATTTTTTTGTCGCTTTTTTCGCCAAAAAATTTTTTTCGCCGAAATTTTTTCCCCGGGATTTCTTTCGCCGGAAATTTTTTTTAGCCGGAAATTTTTTTTCCAAAATTTGCCTGCTCTTTTCTTCCCAAACTACTGATATCACAACAATAACCCTTTTTAAAAGGGAAATGTGACGCAAGTCCTCGTTGCTTCTTCCAAAACAACTGATATAAATTTGGGCGACGCTCAAAGCTTCGGAACGCAAAAAATTCTTTTGAAATATTTTCATTTTTGATAAAAAAAATGCGTCACAAAAGCCGGACCCTCCCAACCTAATAATTTTTCTGCGCTTTCAGATTTCGCAGGCCAGATATTTGGCTACCCGTACTCCACACATCACGCAAAACTTAATTTTTTTCGGGTCAAATCTGAAAGCGTAGAAAAATTATTACGTTGGGAGGGTCCGGCATTTGTGACGCATTTTTTAATCAAAAGTGAAAATATTTCAAAAGAATTTTTTGCGTAAGCGTCACCCAAATTGATATCAGTTGTTTTGGAAGAAGGGGTTTTGTAGTGATTCATCATCCCCTAGGATCGAAAGTGGCCCATATCAATTCTAATGAGGAAAATTAAAACGATTTAATCGTTAAAAGCATGAAAGTACGTTACATAGCTCGGGATACAAATGAAAAATCACTTTTTTAATTACACTTCGTCTCAGATCAATAAACTCGGCAATAGACCCGTGCGCCGCACCGAAATGCTGCTGTCACTGCAAATTAAATTTACATGCGTCGAAATGCACCGTTGTCGAGTACCCCCTACGCCGGGAATAAGCAAAAAATCGTTCCTCGCCGCCGAGATTTTTTGACCGGCGGAACTGACTTCACACTTAGGGGTCGTGCACATATGACGTCACACTTGCTATAAAAATTAGTATCCATAAAAAGGTCATAACTCAGTCAGGACAGCAAATTTTGTTTATAGAGCTCTGGCTGCCCCCAAAAAGGGCGTAGCCGAAGTACTATAAGTAAAATCTCTGACCAGTTTGTAGCTATAGACTTTTTGGATTTTATAGCAAGTGTGACGTAATATGTGCAAGACTTTTATGGACTTTTCAACTTCTCATATAGTATTTACTGCATTTGTGTATCAAGTTGAATAGCCAGGTTTTACAACTTGCACCGACTATTTTCAGTTGGGGAATTATGGGGAATGAATGAAACATTGAAAAGAAGAAATGATCGTCTGACGCATTGTGATATCGAACAATCTTACTAAAGGAATACGAAACATATATCGTAAAGCAGACAGATTTACTTTACCATAATAGATTCACAATGGGAACTGCGATACTTTCAAAAATAACTCAATTTTTTTTTCACTTACACTCTTTGTTGACATGAAAATCTCGCGCGATACTTAATCGATTGTTTGTATTAGTTGTAAGGTCAATACAATTAACGGTCAATATTTCTTCTTACAATGCACTTCGGCTTTCGTACGAAATCGTTAAACTTACGTCTCTATCAACGCGCTAGACTTAATTTTAGTTTTGAATTTCAAATTACTCGGTAGTAAACAATTAAAAATTGAGAATTCCAAATTAAACACAAAAATATCACTAATGAAACTTGTATCACAAGAAAGAGACGACATGTAACGAAGGCGATTGCGATTTACTAATTTAAATTCTAAAGTGCAACTGATTCGTCGTACGACTTATACTGAACTGAAAAGTTATTTCGCTTTTCTCGTAAATTTCACTTTGAGGTGGCTGTAAGGAAATTTTTTCGCCTTAATTTAAATGCAATTTGGCAGCTTTTTCTCTGAACAGATGCTTTAGTGAATTGTGATACCTATTAGTAGTAATTTCTTTTATATACACATATTGCATTTAGAAAAAGAGAAGAGAGTATGAGGGAGAAGGGGGAATCGCCTAAGAAACATTCATTGATAATCACGATATGTGACGAAAATGAATATCAAAACAAATAAAGGAAAATTTTGGTAGCCCTATTATGTTGTATGGTTTCATATAATTGCAGTGGAAAATTTTTTTATGAAACTCTCGTAATGAACGGAAAATTTACAAACGCTTACGGCCATTTCGCGTAGAATTCCACTACAACACGAGATATGTAATTTGAAAATAGAAGAGAGGCAATGTCAAGATAAAATTAATCAAATAAAGATGCCCTCTTTCGGTCTTCACCTTCACGCACCATCAATTTCAGTACTTTAAGTAAGAAAGTAGCAGAATAAAAATATACATTTTTGCTGCATTGCGTTACATTTTTATCAGGCATTTTTTGTGGCAAATCTCATTAAAACATTTTTTTTTCATAACTAAAACATCTAATTAACTAACTGAATTTTTTTTGGATGCACACGAATTTGCAAAAATAAATCCAATGACTACCAAGGACAAGCCGATAACACACTAAAAGCGTGGATTTTAGTGTGTAGTTAGTGTAGATTGTGGTAGTATTTGGTTAAAAAAAATAAAACTTTCGTTACAAAAAAAAAAAAAATAGTTTTTGTGACAAAAAATATTCTTTTTCTTCCAATATTGAACACGAGATTTTCCAATAAATAATACAAATAATACAAATAATACAAAATAGGAATTCAAACGTTCCACAACGTTTTCCGTTTTGTTCCAAAACAAAGTTGGTTTGTTCCAATAAAAAAATAAAAGTTCTAAAACTTTATTCGTTTCGTTCCACACTAAAATGTTTTTGTTCAAATTCGTTCGTCCGTCCGTCTACAACTTTTTTTCTAAACGGCTCAACCGATCAACCTAAGCTTTTTTTACTGAATAAAGGTACATATGTCCCATGATTCACGTTCGAAGGTGAGCAAAATCGGTCAGGTAGTTCTAGAGATATGGTCGAAAAAGTGTCCAAAGACGTGGATTTTTGAGGGTGAGTGAAATTTTTTCGCAAGTATAGCACGGAAATTCCTCATTCTGGTGTCAAATGAAAGCATATTTGATCTCACAAAACTGGACAAAATTTTTTGTGTAAATCGACTCAGTGCTTTGGGCACTGGGATCAATTGAATGTACGAAATTCGGTTTCTCGGCCATGTACGATAGCAGGTGGTTTTTAGTCAATATTTGCTCAAACTGTGCTATACAGTGATTAACTTTCAAAGGCATCAGTTGTACAGAATAAAATGTCGGGAAAATCTAATTCGGACATTTTGAACATCTCATCTGAAAGATTTCGGACAATTTTGGACATTTTATCAAAAAATTTCGGACATTCGTTCTATGAAACGTCCAAGATTTTTGAAGGCGATTTTTCAACCCTTCGTCAGGCAAAAACGATAAAATTTACCTGATTTGAAACGGTCTCTCAACGATGGAGTATTGCTCTTGTCCCTCATTTTTCTTACTCTGTGAAAAACTCTCGTCCTTAAGATTAAAAATAATTTTCACCTTATCATTGGAATTCACTGCGCTAAATATATCTAAACATTTATGTTTGCTGGATGTGCTGCATGCTTTTCAAATTTTTTCCCATTTGACCATTTTAACGTTTAATTAATTTTAATAATTCCAATAATTTTGTATTGGAACATTTGAATTTTAAATTGGACCACCCAATTGAGCAAAAACATTTTAGTGTGGAACGAAACGAATAAAGATTTAGAACTTTTATTTTTCATTGGAACTTTCAGTTTTCCACATTGGAACAAACCAAATTTTTTGTGGAACAAAACGGAAAACGTTGTGGAACTTTTGAATTTATATTGGAATATTTGTATTATTTATTGGAAAATGCCGTGTTCAATATTGGAACAAAAAGAATATTTTTTGGACCAAAACCAATAAACATTGTAACAAAAGCACTTAGTTTTGGAACATTTGAGTTGTTATTGGAACATTTAAAACTGGACGGGAACATGTGGCTTGTGACGTTCCACTCCACATCAGACCTCTCTAGATTTTTTAGATTTTGAAATGTGAGAGCGATATTTTTCCTGGTGCAAAGTTTGAGAGTTGTCAGTTATTGCTGGTCTCGTCTTTACGGTCTCACGAAATGACCCAACAATAGGCCCAACAATAAGTAGAAGAAACTTTCTTGAGATTAGGCCCTAGGATATAACCAAAATTGGACCCACCAGGAGTGAACCCGAATATTCTTGGTGGAAAGCCAGCACGTTACCACTGAGTTCGAGTAAATCTCTTCCGATTTTCAATTTTTTTTTTGATGTAAAGGTCTAGGACTGTCGTCCATTTTAAGGAAGAATATTTTTTGACTTGAAACCCTTGGACTCAGTCAAGACCCTAAAACTGAGTTTCTACTAGGGCCCAACGTGTCCGCTTACATAAGCTGGATAAATCCAAACTGAATTTGTCGATTCTTTTTCTATTTGAGAGGTAATCGAGTACCGAATTATGTTCAAAAAGAAATTTGAACCCGGTGCTTATGATTAGGGTTGAAATAAGCCTCAGGTCTGTCCTAAGGTCGGTCCTAACCAAAAAAAAAAATTTTTTTTGTTATGTTGCAGGGCAAATTAAGGGAAACATCAGGTCTGTCCTAAGGTCGGTCCTAACCAAAAAAAAATTTTTTTTTGTTATGTTGCAGGGCAAATTAAGGGAAACATTTTTTTCTATGAAAGTATGTGTGCGAGGCATTTCCTTATGGCCCTAAGGTCTGCCCTAGACAAAAAAATGGTTTTTCACTATGTTGTAGAGAAAATGGAGGGAAATATTTTTGACTATGTAAGTATTTGTCCGAGGCCTCTACTGAGGACCCTAGGTCGGTCCTAAGGTCGGCCCTAGACAAGAAAATGGTTTTTTGCTGTGTTGTAGAAAAAATTGAGATGAACATTTTTCTCTGTTTGTACTTTCGGAAGGCCTTTTTTACACCGTTTCTTCGGACGGGTTTTTCAATCCTCTCGGTAATTTCCAGTACAATTTAATGTGGACGTAATTTCATACACTTAAGAGTTAAGGCAATATTTACTTAGATTCATTCGAGTCTTTTCGTAACATCAACTCTGTTTGCCACATCTACTCTGATACGTACGGGTCCCTTGCATATGTTTTATAGTCGAATTTACGGCGATAAAATCTGTACATATAAGCACCAGCAACGTTATACGTACGTACTATGGGCTTGATAAAAATCTTCGGGAAATATTGATGTAAAGGTTGTTTGCCTATATTGACTCTACCTAATCAACAACTTTGATGCGTACCGCCAATAATTTCTATTAAATTTCAATTGAAATGGATAAGCGCATCGAATTGCTACTATTTTACCCGCCACATGTCGCGACATGTCGTATGACCTCTCGATGAAAATCAAAAACTTTTCATAACTTACATTGCATGATCAAGTCATAAAGGTCGCTTACTTTGAATAGAGCGCATAGTGATTCATCATTCAGTCAGCCCATTTATCTAGCGATTGATTAATAAATGCGCGCGACCGCCTGATTTTCAAACTTATTCAAGTCGAAAGTTTTAAATATTTAAACATTCGATTGCACATTGAAGATATGATTCGCATTCAACAATATAAATCAATGCACTCGTTCAATGACGCTAACTAGTCAAGTAAGTGTATACTAGAACAACAATTCAACTAAGGCATAAAGTTACATGTAAATTCAATAATATTTGACGATAACTTACCTTTGTAGACTTTACTATTAGTGAACAATAACTCTACTAATTCCATTAAAATATGAGGTAATAACTTGAACTACTTTTTTCCTTTTGTGTTTACACTTTGAAAGAAAAAACTGGTAGAAGTGATTCGAAATGCTGCGTTTAGTTTAAGAGTCGTGAGATTACTAAATTGAATTTGGAATTACATTTTAATTTACACCGTTGAAATGACATCCAAATCATTCAAAAAAGTGGTTGACCTTTGATAGTGGAAAGTGTTTCTAGACAAACGTAATGACTGGACCGATTTTCTATTATTTAATTAGTAAAATTGATTAAAGAAGACAAAACGTGTAAGAGATTTTTCCATTTCTTTTGCACGACATCTTCGACTATGTCAGGATAATTGTGTTCGTTAACGAACGAATCGTGGTTTGAAGTCATTATCCTCTCTGTCTCTGGTAAACTCTGCAGGTTCATTAATTATAATTTGTTTACTAGGAACAGTAAGTAATATATTACTTTCCCTATTACGAACATTGTAGACAATATACCAAGGGCATACCATAGTACACACAAGGGCACATAATATACGCAGCCTTTGTGCGGTGAACACAATGTTGCACAGGTATGTGCCATTTGAATAAGTGGTGTGCACTTTCAGCACACAAATCTCAACTTACACAATATGCAATGCACGCTATGTGTGCAGTAAGACCGGCCCTTTTACCCCAGGGCAGGGGTATGCTCGTGAATTTGTCAAACGTTAAAAAATTTTTGACTTCGTCGTTTTTCAACTAGTATCTGATCATTGTCATTAATTTGGAACCTAATTGGTAACACTAAGTTTATATGAATGATTGCCTCTTTCTGTTTTCATTTTATATTGATTGATTGTACTGAACCAAGTAGATCTCTTTCTAATGATTAGCCAAATCGAGTCTCACGACTTTAAAAACGAACTCCAGGTCGATTCGACTTGTGTAAATGTCTGCTAATCTAGTCGACTGGCTGTCACTAATCATTCTTCTTTCAGATGGACCTTTGAACAACTACAGTTGGTCAAGTTAAAATCAACAAAACAAACGAGCAGAACGATCGGAGCGCATAAATAAAATGCTGTCTTAATGATGTATTTGAATTACTTGAATTGTTAATTTCTCAATGTTTTACATTGCAAGTAGTCAGGGGGCTAGGCCATTGATGAAATGAATAAATAAATAAATATTGAATTCAAACAATCGTAAAAGTATAACATGTTAAAGTTTACCAGCACTGGAATTATTCGAGGATTGTCGGAGTGGGTGACAATGAATAATATTTACAGCCACAGTCATGCACTTATAAATTTCATCATTTTCATTAGAGTTCTTTCGTAGTCTCTTTCGTAGTCTTTTGATTAAAATTGCGATATGATGAAAGTTATAAGTGCTTGGCTGTGACTCACAGCTGACAAACGTCATATTTGGAGGCTTTTTTTTGAATGTATTGGCGTTGAAATTACATGTGTATCGGTGTTTACGAATGAAACGCACTGCACAAAATGTTTACGATAGCCTCCAAATATGTTCTGTGTCATTGCTTGCAGCCGGTGCTATGTTTTACGTTTTAAATTCGAATTTGTGTTAGAATTCTTTGCATATAATGATGTTCGCACATAGGTCGTCACACATAATGGTGACCCCGACGGACGTGATCACAAAAACTTGAAAATCGCTTTGACTATTTACATATGAAGAATACAGAACAAGAACGTATACCCAATATACAAGTTCTATCCTTACTAGGGATAGCAATTCCCGTAATTTACAGGCCAATTTACGGATTTTTTTAAGTTAAAATTTAACTTTTAAAATTTACGGCGATAGAAAAACAAAATAAATTGTCGGCAAAGATCTCTTATTATAACCTGTTTTATGTGATTGTGCTTTCTTTTGTATTAAAAATGGAAAAGAAAGAATTTTTCTGTATACATGAGAGTGTATTGGTTGTGACGGAAAATATTTTCCCATCACTTGGGACGAAAAGTTGCTTTCCGCAGTATGTGCACCAACACACTTTCACTATTACAGAAAAATATCTTTCAAAATACCCCAATACACACTCGATGTGTACTTTTCGCTTGGGTTTCGCCCGCGCGTACGTGCACATCTCGTGTGTATTGGGGTATGTTGAAATATACTATTCTCAGCAAAACTCCTTTTAGTAGATAAAAATGTTCAATCACATCTACGAGTTGAAGATGGACAGATGAAATAACGATCCAAAGGAATGGACAGCTCACAATTTTCAATTTTTTCTTAAATACAGATATCTTTAATTACAAAACGGTCTGTGGCACCGACCAGACATGAGAGCCTTTTGGAAAACGTCGTCGGCGGCGACTAGCCGAAAAAAGAGATTCACTGCTTTAGCCGGCTTAAAACGGCGGCTGGAAGTCAGTGAAATCAGAGAAAAAATCGGAAAAAAGTTTTAAAAAATTACTTTCTCTGCCGTTGGTTCGTAATATTGGGACTTTTCTTGAGTTACCTGTTTCATTGAAGCTGCTGTGACCCAAGAAAATTCCCAACGTGAAGAAAATTATTGCTATATTGCAGTCCTTGTCAAAATTGAGAATTAACTTTTGAATGTTCAGTTGAAAGAATTGAGTTGAGTTGCAAATATTGCTTACTTTGTCGCCTAAATTTTCAACAGGTAGCCTTTCGTTATTGATGAGGTAGCCTGTTTCACATAATAATGCTCAGTAGCACCAGAGCTGCTCGGAAATTTTCGTAACTTTTTTCGAGCTTCCAGCCGATTTAAGCCGGCTTAAGACGTATTTTTTAGACCTTGTCGACTAGCGGCTCACCTGGACCGAAAAGTGTCGGCGGCGGCTGGAAATCGGCGGCTCTCTAATCTGGCGCCGACATGTGTTTTAGTACAGTGGTTGCCAAACAAGTGTAATGCCATGGCCAACAGCATTTCCGAGTGATGTCTGGGGCAAAACATAGCGCCGACTAT
>CM055403.1:16413241-16435573 GCA_029228625.1 Pseudolycoriella hygida | reverse complement strand
CCCCAAATAATAAAAATTATAAATTTTTTTATTTCATCAGCAGTCAAGCACCTAGTTTTTCATTGAAAATGGTCAGGTCAGGTTTAGATTGATTTTTTGTCAACCTGAAACTGACCTGAATAAAACAGGTCAACCTGAATAAGCAATTCAGGTCGAAGGTCAACTTCAGGTTTGTTTTATTAAACTTCTACGTCGACATTCAAGTAAAAAAAAATCAGGTTAATCAGGTCAACCTGAGAGAAATCAGGCTGATCTGATGACATTTTTCAGGTTTCAGTTCGGACCCGACCCGACCTGACCTGAACCCGGTCCAGATCGACCTGACCTGTTACGCCATGTTACATTTCGTGAAATAAATTCATCAAATTAGCAATTGGCTGTTTCGATCGCATCTCCAATATTTTAAATTTAAGTCGCGGCCATTTTGCAGTATAAAATACTATATAAAAGACACGAGTCAGTTTATGATATTTGTCGTTGACAAATAAGTCCTGCAAATGGCAGTTTATATGAATAAAAGTAAAAAAAAGTTAATATAATTATAATTCTTAGACTCAATGAAGGTCAAGACAAGAAATAATGAAATACTAGAAATAGTTTTTTTTAATGTATTGTAGACAATTCACAAAAGGTTGTTTACTACATCGTATGTCTCTGCATTGTGAGGTGTGTTTTGTTTGCCAAAATGATTCTAGCACCGTGGCGTTATATTATTTATTATAAAGAAATTCATTATTCAGTATATTCAAATTTGGCAACAAAAATTTTGGGAATTTCACCATTTTTTGTTCATAATGATGTGTGAATTGACAAGCTACCGTTCGTCGGGAAAATCAACACTATATGGTTAAAGAATCCCACATTCTGACAGAGTTCACTGATGCTTTTTTTAATAGTTAGAGTTTACGGTTGTGATTTAATTTCTCAGATTCTGTCCTATTTCAATCAAATGACCAATTATAAGAAGAAAATTGTTCGGCGACATGTACCGAATCTTTTTCATTTCATTTTTAATTCAATTATAACGTATGAGATTTGAAAAAAGTGCGCCAAAATAAACGCACAGCAAAATGAATTCTTGCAACTGTCTGCGCAGGCTTCTATCATCTCAGCTATCTACGATAATATGTGAGCCGGCACGATTGTTTTGCCGAGTGAACTTTTGGTTAAACTCACTTAGTGTCTATGCCGCTAAACTTTCACGGGAATTGACCAATTATTCATAAATTAAATGAAAACCTTTTAATTGTTACAAATAGAAGTCTATGCATTGATATGAAAAAATAAAAAAACTTTTTCATGCTTGCGTTGAGAAAACTCGTGTTTTGTCCCCGCAAAAGCGGTGAGAAAGTGACATATTCTTGCTGGTGAGAAAGTACCTACTTTCTCACCCCAGATGAAAAAGTTGTTATTTTCTCACCGCTCCCACGTTACACTGAATGAACATTTTGTCGTAGAAACACTCGTTTTGTCACGCGCAAGCACAAAAAATATTGTGTTACACTTGGGGAGAAAATTGAATTCCAACTCGAGCGAATTACGGCTCTCGTCCCGCTCAGGCCGAAAACTTTAGCTCTTGATTGACTTCACTATTTTCTCCCCACATATAACAAAATACTATTGACTTCCTAGGCTACTTGGGATAACTGAATTTTTCGAAAATCTTTTGTTTGGGGAACACAATCAGCCAAGGGTCAATTTTCCAGTCTTCGATCGAGAGATTATAAACTAGGTTCGAAAGAACTCAACAGCAAAGTTATTTTCTTGCTTCAATCCAAACTATTGATGATCTTTAGACTAAGTCTCTCAGAATAAAAAAAATTTCACTCTACGTATTGTCACGCGAATGCAGATTTTATCTATGTCACTTCAACAAAAATCTCTGTAGTGACCCGTAACCCGGGCACTACCCCTAACGCAAACATAATATATTGCGCGTGTTACGGGTCACTACATCTCCATTCACATTGTCACGCGTGTGTGTAGTGTAGAGCTTCATTATTCTCTAATTGTCTCAAATCGAATTATAAAAAAATGATGTTTTCAAGCGACCTCAAATGTTCTCAAAAATATTATAAATTCGAGTAACAAAGTAAGACTGTGCTAAGTGAATCTCTCAATCGGTATACATATTTAGCGCCATGCCATAAGTCGAACTTAAAGCATAAAATATTGAAGATGTTACATCCTAGGGGGTTTTAAAAGGGTCGGCTTTTCAGGAATAGTTATTTACGTAACTAGGAAAAATATAATGTTTTTGATGAGTGTGTGCCAAGGGCTGCAATCACACTAGTCAAAAACATAAATTTTTCTGAGTTTCGTACAATATTTTTCATTCCGAGGGTTCAAAAAACTGCTTTTCTGTTTTGAAATAGGACGGAAAACTGCAGTAGGCACTAGTAGGTCAACTCTTGTCTGAAAGACAAGCCAAAAGCCGGCCCTAAGAAAACAGTTCGGCTGTTAATGTCAGGATTTCACAATTTTTAAGCGCCATCACATCCCCTCACATATAAATTGTCTTTCTCATTAATCTTGTGAATAAAATGGTTTTAAGTTAACTTAAGTGAACCGGTAAGCGGCACCCCAGTCTTAAAAATTAATTTATTCTTGAGCTCATTTGCATAAAAGAAATACACCAAATTCCAAGATTTTCACTTTTCAACAATCTTCCACTAAATTGAATTGTTTCTTAAAATTATTTTAAATTATGTACACAAATGAAAGAAGAAAGAAATTAAATTTACCAATTGAATGTTTAGAAGATTCCGATGTTAAATCGACAATCAAATTTTAAACACTTATTCAACAACTTCGCACAGCCCAATGCGCTCGACCGCGGTTACAGCTCGACTAGCAACTAACCAATTCAGTTCTGCTGCTTATACACTCTTTTTCCGATTATATTTTGTTGTTGTCAATAAATGATTCGACAAAAAACAATACCATCAAAGAAAAGATAATTTGAAGTAAACAGAGACTGATAATCGAAGACAATTTTTAACGTCCCAGAAGCTTAGAAATTCGTATAGTAGGTTGCGATTAATCGTTGCCGCTAAACTGACTCGTGCAATACTTCGATAGCGCACATCGATATTGGGTCAAGAAAAATTAACTTTCAATTACGATCATTAATTTCATTCATAAAGAAAAAAAGTTCATGAATTAGGGATGCGCTTCAATACCCCTTCACCAAACGCAACATAACAAATTCGCAATCGAAATCGTGTTGTTCGATTGATTTGGGTTAAGGGAATTAACATCAGTTGCGGCTGATAAGAAATGAAATTTAATATTTCAGAGAAAAAACATATTTTGACTTCAAACATTGTTTTTCAGAATTGCAATGATAATCGAATTAAACTTTGATTGTGAGACCTTCAACCTCAGAAATGCGTTTGCAAAACGACGAGTATTCATAAAAGACGTTCGTTTGCAGCGTAAACATTTCTCGTAAATCATGGCAGATTGCGTGATAGGTTGTGCATAAATTCGGCAAGCAAGAGACAAGCGGACGCCGAAAAATCGAACGTTGATTAGAATTGCTTTGGAGCGAAGCTTTGTGTTGATAAGAAAGAACTGAGATTAATTTTATGAAATCTTATTCGAGTCAACAAAGGAAGCAAGTCGAAAGAATTCATTTCAGGTCAAGTCACATGATTTATAACTGAAAACATAACCAAAGACCTATACGTATCAGAATAGATGTGGCAAACAGAATAGATGTTGCTAAAAGACTCGAACGTATCTAAATATAGAAATGAGCAAGCAGTCCTATGTTTTTCAAAGATCCATAGAAATTACGCAAGGAAACGTCAAAGGTCCACTGAAGTACGTCTGAGACCATTGATTTTGATGGCCCAAATGTTCATTAGACTTTTGTCAACACTGAAATCCGATATGTGTACGAAAATGCTACGTCTTGCATAAAACTGCACAAGAAAACGGACAAGTTCAAAATCGGAAGAGGCGTACGACAGGGTGACACCATTTCACCAAAATTATTCACATCATCTCTGGAAAGTGTTTTGAAGAAATTGGTTTGGAACAAGATGGGAATCAACGTGAATGGAAAGTACTTGAGTCACCTTCGTTTCGCTGATGATATTGTTTTGATTGCGGTGGGCACTAAGCCCAAGTGATGCTACAATATCTGAATGAAGAGTCAAGCAAAATTGGACTCAAGATGAATTTGTCAAAAACGGAAGTCATGAAAAACATCGGCGACGACAGACACATCAAGATTGGAGACACCGTCATCGAAAAGGTCGAGAGTCACGTATATCTGGATCACAAAATAAAATTGGGCCGGGATAATCAAACGGCAGAGATCAGGCGTAGAATCGGTCTAAGATGGGTAGCTTTTGGAAAGCTCATTTTAATCTTTAAAAGCAAAATGAATAACAGCCTCAAACGTAAAGTGTTCGATTCATGTGTTCTTCCGGTATTACTAATAATAAAAGTCAAAAGTTTGTCTGTTTGTCTGTAAATTGTCGTTCACAAATTTCCAGCGTGAACCAACATACGTCCGACCTGCTTGAAGAGTTCCGAGGAACTGAAGCAAAGTGTCGTTTTGCATTGCCTTATAATTCAAAAAAAGGCAATGCAAAAGAAGATTCCCATGTGAACTAACATACGTCCGACCTGCTTGACGAGTCCAAAGGGACTGAATTAAAATGCGGTTTTGCATTGCCTTTTATAGCAAAAAAACCATTATGCTACCTAGATTTCAATTGAAATTTTTTCTTGATGTAATTTAAAATTTTTTTTTGTTTTTTTGGACAGTTGGTTTCTTCGGGAATTTTTTATAGCAAGAGCGACGTAATTTGTGAATGGCCGCTAATGCACGAAGCATCACCACTCGCCATTTAAATTTTAATTGAAACTTGAATAATTTGACACAAGATCGCACCTGGACAAACACAATGGAACGTTTGCATTTTGACAACATTGACGCAAAACATTATTCTAAACAAAAAATTGTTCTACAGTATGCCTCTAAAATGCATAGAAATTTTTGTAACAATTGTTTTGTTTACAAAGTACGACCAGCACTTGACTATCACTTGAAAGCCGCCAAAAATTTGGCTGAGGCCGTTTGCAGCCACAATGAATTTACTTATGTTTGAGATAGTTTTTGGCTAGAAATGTAAATCCCTAGACAATTGCAATCAAAAAAATATTTCGGACAACTCAGAAGTCACAAATATTCGGTCGGCCAATTTACAAATTTATGTAGGCGGCTGCACAACTTGACGTTTGGGAAAGCTTATAAAAAAATCGGTACATTTTCGAGGTATACCGTAGAACAATTTTTTGCTCAGAAGAATGTTTTACATTTTTTAAAAATTATTTGCGAAAATGCAAACGTTCCATTGTGTTATAGTTTGAAACTCCAGAAATTCATCTTGGCAAATTGTATTGCTTGACGTTAGTTGTGTTACACAGTGTGACATCATGTTTCATGGGACTATAAAAATCTATTGTTTGTGTGCTGATTTTGGGCATATACCGTTCGTAATGACGCATATATCGTACGAAATTCCATTGTAACGCAGAGAAAAATTCAAAATTGAACCGCGCTAAAAGGTTCTATTGTCCATCTCACCAATTCTGTGACAGAAGAATCAACGAATTCTCGTTGAACATCAACAATCCAGAAAATAAGGTGAAGAGGAAGAGAGCAGATGAGCCTCCATGTGCTCTGCGCCTATTCACCCCACTGCACTGTTCCTATTCGCGTGTCCTCTCTAGTGTGGTAAAAATTTGATATCGAAGAATGTCAGATCAAAAAAAAAAAAATCTCAGGAAAATCGTTTGTATTTTTAAAAAATCCCTAATTTTCACAATTTTTCAAAGGAGGTCGGAGTTGTTAAGGCCACGTCGCAAAAATGTATACTGTCAAATTTACTATGTTTTTTTTAGAAGAGAATCCTGCGTAAGTAACAAATTCTTCAAAATTATGGTTCATGTACTGTAAGAGGATGAATCTTACACGAATAATAGATGAGTCAAAATTCAAAAAGTTTAAGTGTAAAGGTACAAATTTGCTGGGAAATAACATCGCAACCTAACTTGGAATGCAGATATCGACCTTCATACTCAAACTTTTTGAATTCTGATTCATCTATTATTTGTGTAACAGTACTCACAGTACATGAGCTATAATTTTGATTAATTAGTTATTTACGCAGGATTCTGTTTTAAAAAAACATCGCAAATTTGACAGTTCATATTTTTGCAATGTGCCCTTAAGCTAATAACGTAAAATGTAAAGGAAAATCTCACGATTTTTTATCGCGAAATTTTTGGGAGTAATGTAAATTGTGTAAAAATGTGTCCCTGTATTTGTACCTATAGCTATTGTCACACCATCAGATAGTATTGTTTCACTACACCGCCTCTAACTACTGCAAAAATAGTCGTCTTAAAACAATAGTGAAATTTTCGTACGGGTAAAACCAATTAAATGAACAACCGACAGACATTCAATCTATCTAAATCATTATCAACATTTTATCTGTTGATCTGGTTAATCTGCTTAATCAATCTAATGATCTAACAGTTCAAATTCCAGATTCTAAAGTAATAAATTAAATTCGGTGTCTCAGACGATTATCGTACGATGAATATTTTTGAAAATAACAAACAATAACAAAACACACCTCCTATCAATCAACAATCGCAGTTTCACAGCAAAAACTGTACATACAATTCGTGGTTGCCAAGTAAAGTGGACTTGGGATTTAATCGATGAACTCTTATCGTCACTCTCGAAATGTGTGTTGCTCATATATTTGAAGACACAACATAGTAACTAATGGAGCAATACATGCATATCAAAAGCCAGTCGAGTTATATCATCACATCGATAAAAAAAATTGTAAATAACAAATATGAACAGATCCAACACAACCAATCAGAATTGAGAGACTGTAATTGACCCCCCAAAATATTAAATTTGATAATCAAAGGCAGTGAATCTGCATATTAAATTGAAAACCACGCGATACAAACTTTTCGCTTCGCTTGTAAACAATTTTATCGCAAATTCTTTGGATGTTACCTTCTTGTCACTTAAAATGTTTGTTTTTTACAGGTCCTGCGGATTCGTTTATTTAACTTGCAATTTAAATGTTTGTCGTAATATTTATTTGTTAACAAAAAGATTTAGTTGTTTTTCTGAACTCTTACTAATTAGCGCTACGTTTGTAATTAATTGATACAAAAAATAAATATTTGAGTAAAATTTAGATGAAAAGCGAACAATTCAATCGATCAACCAATTAGATTTGATTTGAAGTGTTTTGTTTGTGTGATTCGGACGTAAATAGTGCATAATGCCTCCTCGTGTCACGTTTTTTGGCTCATCTGCCGAAAGTCGAGCCGAAAGTTTTGTCAGCGAGGTGTCTTTTTCTGTTACCACGTCGATACTAATCAGAAACAAAAGCTACGCAGACCCGTACGATTCCTTAGAAAGCCGCAACCAACTTCGCGAGGACTCTCGATCGAGGAATGTACTGAAATTTTACATTGCAAATTGTTCAAAAGACAATATTGAAAACACTGTACGCAGAAACGGAACGGTGTGAAAAAGTAAAAATAAAGTTTCACCGAGTCTCAAAAAACCGAGTTTTGGACCATATCTTCGGATGTTCCGTTCCTGAACAATTTGAACTTAATGCCATTTTTCGATTACCTTTTAGGAAAAAAGTAGAGTAAGGGTGCTTAATGTGGAACACCAAAAAGAGAATGCAAATAACAGAGTTGAAATGTCTCGAAATTTAGGAGAAAGTTATTTGGGAGAGATTAGTGAAGTATTGCGCAGCTTCTTGGGGAATAAGGGACTTCCAAAATTGATAGATTAGAAATTTTTCAACATTTTCGAAAGTAAGTGAATTTTGACTGTTTTAAAAAAGTGTCCCTAATGTGGAACACCAGGGTTTCCAATGTGGAACGCTTCAAAACATGAAGAAATTTTTGGCAACTTTTTTTTCTTTCAAAAGAAATTGACAATCGAATGTTAAGAGTTACAACAGAAAATAAATTTCGTCCTTCGGACCCTTAAGCGACTTATTCACACCTTTACATCTTTTTTGGCACGTCGTCTTCCAAAAATAGAAAATAAAATATTTTTCGTTTCAATCTGAGCGAACAAGAGTGGGTGTTCCACATTAGGAAAACAGACAAAATTTTGTTTTCTCGTCTCTTTCTTCTATATTTTTCAATTTTAAAAGAATGTAACAAGGCACTCTTTTACTAAGATGTGTAATAAGTACTTCAAAACATAAGAAGTTTATTTTTCTTAACTTCTCTCGATGTTATCCAAATTTTTCTTCAGTAAATTTTTTTATCAGAATGGCGTCAAAATGTGTATTATTTTTCTCTTTTGTGTACACTAGAGGTGTCCAAAAAATTAAAGTTGCAAAAACTTTGGGGCACGAACCGGAATATTAGGGAGATTGGGCAAACCTACTTATAGCAAAACTTATAACTTATACTTATAACTATACGTTATAAGACATAAGTTATAAGTTGAAAGTTATAAGTAAACTATAAGTTATAAGTTCAAAATTATAAGTGAACTATAAGTTATAAGTCATAAGTTATGTCATAAGTTATAAGTTATAAGTGAACTATAAGTTATAAGTTATAAGTCATAAGTTATAAGTTATAAGTTATGTCATAAGTTACAAGTTATAAGTTATGAGTTATAAGTTATAAGTCATAAGTTATAAGTTAAAAGTCATAAGTTATGTCATAAGTTATAAGTTATAAGTGAACTATAAGTTATAAGTTATAAGTCATAAGTTATAAGTTTTAAGTTATGTCATAAGTTATAAGTTATAAGTTATGAGTTATAAGTTATAAGTCATAAGTTATAAGTCATAAGTTATAAGTTATAAGTCATAAGTTATGTCATAAGTTATAAGTTATAAGTGAACTATAAGTTCTAAGTTATAAGTTATGTCATAAGTTATGAGTTATAAGTTATAAGTCATAAGTTATAAGTCATAAGTTATAAGTTATAAGTCATAAGTTATGTCATAAGTTATAAGTGAACTATAAGTTATAAGTTATAAGTTATGTCATAAGTTATAAGTTATAAGTTATAACGCATAACTTATAACTTATAACTTACAACTTATAACTAATAACTTATAACTCATAACTTATAACTTATAACTTATGACATAACTTATAACTTATGACATAACTTATAACTTATAACTTATAACTTATGACTTATAACTTATGACATAACTTATGACTTATAACTTATAACTTATGACTTATAACGTATAACTTATAACTTATGACTTATAAATTATAGTTCACTTATAATTTTGAACTTATAACTTATAGTTTACTTATAACTTTCAACTTATAACTTATAACTTATGTCTTATAACGTATAGTTATAAGTATAAGTTATAAGTTTTGCTATAAGTAGGTTTGCCCAATCTCCCTATTACTCTACATGTATTATTGAACAAAAAAGTATATGGAGTCCGCTTTATCCGAGGTGATTTAGGGGTAGCTCAATGACGTAATGTGACCAAAAACGCGAAAATCGTGAAAATTGCAGAGTTCTGAAAAAGTGTATGATATTGGGCGAAGATGAGGAGTTGTAAGAGGACATGTCAAGCTTCTGTACTCTAAGCCGTGGCGAATATTATAGATCATGAAAAAAGTTCTTCTATGAAATATTAGGAATAGATACTACTTTGAAGTAACGCAAAAACCTTTGGTGAACTTAAGCCTAAATCAGACAAACTCGACCAAAACTCATTTTATTTACATGAAATTCACTTTACAGATGGCTTTTTCGTGAAAAAAATGAGTTTTGGTCGAGTTTGTCTGATTTAGGCTTAAGTTCACCAAAGGTTTTTGCGTTATTTCAAAGAAGTGTATATGCCTAATATTTCATAAAAGAACTTTTTTCATAATCGATAATATTCGCCACGGCTTAGAGTACAGAAGTTCAGCTTGACATGTCTTCTTTGACGGGCATTGCTGGCACAGACATACCATAGATACTCCAACCAACTGAAAACCCGTTTTCTCTGGAATATTCTGAAGGGTTTAAACTAAACTTGCCCTAATAATCATCTTCGCCAAAAATCATACACTTTTTCAGAACTCTGCATTTTTCACGATTTTCGTGTTTTTGGTCACATTTCGTCATTGAGCTACCCCTAAATCACCTCGGATCGAGCGGACTCCATATACTTTTTTGTTCAATGATACATGTAAAGTAATATTCCGGTTGATGCCCCACAGTTTTTGCAACTTTAATTTTCCCATACAATTTGTTTGTGTGCTGATTTTGGGCATATACCGTTCGTAATGACGCATATATCGTACGAAATTCCATTGTAACGCAGAGAAAAATTCAAAATTGAACCGCGCTAAAAGGTTCTATTGTCCATCTCACCAATTCTGTGACAGAAGAATCAACGAATTCTCGTTGAACATCAACAATCCAGAAAATAAGGTGAAGAGGAAGAGAGCAGATGAGCCTCCATGTGCTCTGCGCCTATTCACCCCACTGCACTGTTCCTATTCGCGTGTCCTCTCTAGTGTGGTAAAAATTTGATATCGAAGAATGTCAGATCAAAAAAAAAAAAAAATCTCAGGAAAATCGTTTGTATTTTAAAAAAATCCCTAATTTTCACAATTTTTCAAAGGAGGTCGGAGTTGTTAAGGCCACGTCGCAAAAATGTATACTGTCAAATTTACTATGTTTTTTTTAGAAGAGAATCCTGCGTAAGTAACAAATTCTTCAAAATTATGGCTCATGTACTGTAAGAGGATGAATCTTACACGAATAATAGATGAGTCAAAATTCAAAAAGTTTAAGTGTAAAGGTACAAATTTGCTGGGAAATAACATCGCAACCTAACTTGGAATGCAGATATCGACCTTCATACTCAAACTTTTTGAATTCTGATTCATCTATTATTTGTGTAACAGTACTCAAAAATGAGTTTTGGTCGAGTTTGTCTGATTTAGGCTTAAGTTCACCAAAGGTTTTTGCGTTATTTCAAAGAAGTGTATATGCCTAATATTTCATAAAAGAACTTTTTTCATGATCGATAATATTCGCCACGGCTTAGAGTACAGAAGTTCAGCTTGACATGTCTTCTTTGACGGGCATTGCTGGCACAGACATACCATAGATACTCCAACCAACTGAAAACCCGTTTTCTCTGGAATATTCTGAAGGGTTTAAACTAAACTTGCCCTAATAATCATCTTCGCCAAAAATCATACACTTTTTCAGAACTCTGCATTTTTCACGATTTTCGTGTTTTTGGTCACATTTCGTCATTGAGCTACCCCTAAATCACCTCGGATCGAGCGGACTCCATATACTTTTTTGTTCAATGATACATGTAAAGTAATATTCCGGTTGATGCCCCACAGTTTTTGCAACTTTAATTTTCCCATACAATTTTGAACACCCCTAGTGTACACCTACACAGATTTCTGTCAGTGTTGACGTAAATCAAAAATGAACCTAGTGTGCGCATTTTTTTGAGATTAGACATTATCTACGATCAAAAATTTATGAGATATGGTAGTGTTCCACATTAGGCACCCTTACTCTATTTTGATTAACATTTCGAAGATTTCTCTTTAGGACGAAAACGAAAAACGAAGTGGACCGTGTAGTGGTTATTTCTAAGAGAAGAAAATAAAAGATTCCACGAAAGCAATGTTTGCAGATGAACAGAGCGGGCCCTTGTATATGAGTGAATTTGCCAGAACTTCGCACGGCTTGTATGAAACATGAATCCAACGTGTCGCGGAATTTCGATCTCTATGGCTTATTCGATTCCTCATTCCAATAGAAGACTTTCGAAGAACAGTTTTTTTTTTTTTTAAAAAATTATTTTGTAATTTTGAACTCTCGGAAAAATGGTCTGCACAGAGGTCACAAAAATAGTTTTTGATGAATATCGTGGACAAGACCAAATCGATTCCAGGCAAATTATGTACGATTAAGACAAAGCTTTTGGCTGTGGCAACACTCCTGACAAATGCAAGTAGCTGGCTGTAGAAGTCAAAAACGTCGAAAAAATGGTCATTTTCAAAGAGTCGTGGAAGGGACGGTATACAATTTTTTCCCAAACCCAAAGCGGGAGGCTGTAGTCATTGCCCTTAGCTTTCAATTGAATGTTTAAGTAGAAATTTGTGACACGTAGAAAAAAATAGAGTTGATTTAAGTAAAAATTTTGAAAAAATTGAAAATCCGTAACTTTTTGAATCTTTAACTTTACGTACCTCCACAAATGGAATAAAAAACTTAACCCACCCAAATGAGAAGGGAGTTCCTATGTTGTGTGAAAAACAAAAATTATGAAAAAGGAAAAATGTTTGGAAGTGGAAATTCCAAATTGTTCACGAAGAGCTCACATTCGAGGTACTTTTTTTGGTACTAAGTGTAACAAACTTGTCCAGAATGTTCATAATCGCTTGATTCCGAAGAGGCAGTCTGGTAGCAAATTCATATTTATGGAAATGTCATTTTACAGTTATACATTTCATTGGTCCAAATCAGAATTTTAGCACAAGCCTGCCTTCTTATAGCTCTGGTAGAGAAAATATAGTATTTGAGTTAGCAACTAAGGAGGCAGGTTGGTGTCAAGTTCATGACTACGCAAACGTTGTTTTGCACTAATACCATTTATTGAGGACAAAGAGATTTTTGATACCAGCCTGCCTCCTTAGAGCTCCCATACGAATTTTTCATTCCTTGAACTAGAACTCAAGGAGGCAGGCTGGTGTCAAGTTGAGAAAAAGTGAGATGCTACCTTACATTAACACCTCTCGTTTGCCTCGAGCAAAATTTCGACACTAGCCTGCCCATCTTACCAAATCCCAAGTATAAGTCGAGGATTCCCAGAGGTAAAACTCAGGGTGCCACCCAGGCAGGTGTCAAGTTGACGATTACGCAAACATTGTTTTACCTTTAATACCTTTATTTGGCACAAATAGAATTTTAACACCTGCCTGCCTTCATATAGTTCCCATACGGATACTTTATCCTTTGAACTAGACCTCGAGGAGGCAGGCTAGTGTCAAATTGATATTGATGCAAATTAGGACTAATAGTGACACCTTTCATTTGGGGTAGGCAGAATTTTAACACGAGCCGCCTTTGTTATAGCTCCCATACAAATTCAATAATTTTTTTGTGATTACTCAGGGAGGCAGGCTGGTCCCAAGTCGATAATCAGTGAGTAGCTTTCTCACATTAATGCCTTTCATTCTTTTTAAGCAGAATTTTGACACCATTATTTTGATTTTTATATGGTCGAAAAAGTCAAATATGGTACATTTAGGTTTAATGAGTTATTATGCTAGTTTCACTTCTAGACTCGTAGTCTTTCAGGAAAAGACCTTATTTGTTGCAATTCATTTGGAAACCACACATTCAACGTCATATAATTATAAGGCCTCCAGTTCTTTCCGTAAATATCGTTCGAATTTTGTGTTTTGAAAAACGCCTGATTTCAACTTGTTATTTTAAAAGAGATGCGTACTTGCCGACAGACTACAATCGACTGATGAAATATTTTGTTCGTATTACCTTTACATAGTCCGAATATTTGATAGTTGAAAATTGATAGTTGCTAGTTGATAGTTGTTAGTTGATAGTTGATACTTAGCTGCCCATATTTTTATTTAGCAAAAATTGCACATTATCAAATCTATATCACTGCATCTTATAATTTATAACTGCCAGAAATATGAGAGATAACGAATACGAAAACTGGTAAGTGTGCACATATTTTCGCTTCGTTGATATGACTATGAGTACCTTTTGTCTCATAGGACAATAAAAGCAATAATTTTTCTCACAAAAATAACATTTATTCTTGAAAACTGATAGCAACGATATAAAACATCTCTTTTATATTAAATTGAAATTGATTTATTAGTCAGTATCTTTATGCACATGTATTGATAGCACAAATTTTGGTTGAAGCGCTTTAGAAAAAAGACCTTAATAGGCTTTTAGCCGGTTCGTTTCTACTTTATTACGTAGCGACAGCCTTCCTGTCCGTCTGTGCACTACACCTCACTGCACCTAGTTGCATTTAACATATGTTCCATAAGTTTTGAGACTTTTTGAACGGCTTTTTATGCAGTGCAACGAATCGAATCCGAAATCATCGCTATTCTGAATACTTTGCCCATCTCTGAATCTTCTTATCTATAAACCACCTTTGAACCGTAGCAAAAATGCATTCTTTACAGATTTTTTGCACCTCAACACAAACCATACCCGATAGCCCTTGGCGGGCAAAATTCTTAGTTTTCATAAATTTAATTCCATATGTTTGTCAAATAATGACTCATTCTGGCTCTAATCCGTAGTTTATGGGTCTGCCGAGTCGAAATAGTCCGGATTGATCGGAAGAGCTTAGGGCATATTAGAGTGGCAGAGATTTTCGAAGAAAATCTCATTTTGGTGAAATTGACAAGTTTGCCTTTTAAAGTGTGTTTCGGACATCAAATTTTCAAGTTTCTTCACAGGATTCTCAATTGTACAGTCATAAAAATTTAGAAATACTGTATTTCTCTTGGAATAACTTAAGTATTGATCTTCCGAAGACATCCCAACCTCTAAACTAGTTCGTAATTTCGAGAGTTCCGATTTTTTCCCAATTCCTTGGGTTCGCTGCAATTCTGCCCATGCTGTGATGTTTTGTTCAACTCGTTTCATTTATTCTCGATTGCTTACCCTCAGAACAACATCTCAAATCAAGGGAAACTTTTCCCCGAGGAATCGTTTCGTCATTGGGATCATTAAAAGTTCGATCTGTGAAGGGTCCGCCAAAATGGGTTGAAACATGACTACGTAGGACCATCTCCTGGTGAACTCTGTATGATATTTTCAGAACATCTTATTTATGAAAGTGAAGCTGAGGAATTCCCAAATAATCTATGAACATTGATTGGCATCTCGATTTCATTTATGTAGAGCGGTGAACACTTGAAAGCAGTCTTAAAACTTATGGAACATATGCACCTCACTGCTCCTAGTTGCACCTCACTACTCCTAGTTGCACCTCACTGCTACTAGTTGCACCTCACTACTCCTAGTTGCACCTCACTGCTACTAGTTGCACCTCACTGCTCCTAGTTGCACCTCACTACTCCTAGTTGCACCTTACTGCACCTAACTGCACTTCACTGCACCTAACTGCACTTCACTGCACCTAATTGCACTTCACTGCATCTAATTGCACCTCACTGCACTTAACGGCATTTCACTGAACCTAGTTACAACTAGCTGTACCTCACTGCGCCTAGCTGCATCTCACTATGCCTAGCTGCACTAAGGGAATCAACTTCTTTGACTTCACTTAGGAGAATTCTATCTTAGTGTAAAAGAATGAAGAGAAGTTCCGTTAACTAATGTTTTGTCATTTATCACAGCCAGCCGGCTGGACAAATCCACAATACAGCTACAACTACAATGATACCAGTTATCAGACCTATTCTTTAAAATATCACACGATTGACATTCACCTCATGTGTTCAAAAATACACATATTCAAGGGCTGTATCTAAGAGAGAAATATTGCTTCCGAATTTTCCAACATTTTTTCCAACTACAAATACTCATCGGGGTATCGGTTAAAATATGTTCCTGACGAATGTCGTAAATACGCTTGTAAGGCGCACAATATTTAGAATAGAAGAAGTTGCATAATATTCTTATGTTATCGAAAATGTCCAAAAACTTAAATTCTTTTCGAAAGTGCTGATTCAATGTACAAGATTGGAATAGTCTTAATATTTATACTTACTTACTTATCAGCCTTACTAACCCAAGCGGGTTTTGGCTGACTTCACAACGTTTCTCCATCTGGAGCGATCCTGGACCAGACTTCTTCACCGCCCAACTTCCAACTTTCGCGCGTCTCCTTCAACACTCTGGCTCTGTTGTTGTCGAAGTTTCGGTCCATTACCTTCTTTGGCATTCGATCCTCGTCCATTCTTGCTACATGACCTGCCCATCGCAGTCTGTCAGATTTAATAGAACCGACTAGTGTTTCGTCACCGTTGATTTCTGTCAGCTCTCTGTTCGTTCTTATCCTCCATCGTCCTTGTTCGCATAGTGGTCCACATATTGATCTTAGCACTCTCCTCTCAAAGAAGTTCAGTAGCGATTCTTGCTTCAGCGTCAAAGACCATGTTTCACAGCCGTACATTACGAGGGGTCGGATCAGTGTCTTGTATAGGCGAAGTTTCGTGTTTCGACTGACCAGCGAGCTTCTAAACAGGTGTTTCAGTGCGTAGAAACATCTATTTCCCTGCATCAGTCTCGTCTTGATCTCTTCGTCTACGTCATTCTCAGTGTTTAGGATTGAGCCGAGGTACTTGAATGAATTGACAACTTGTAAGTTGTAGTCGTCAATTGTGATGTTTTGTCCAATACGCGATCCCTGTTTCCTGTCTAGCGTAAGATATTTCTCTCTTATCCTCACTGATTTCCAGTCCAATCGTGTCTGCTTCCCTATCCATTAAATCGACATCGTCGGCGAACGCAGTAATTTGTTTTGATGACGTGAATATTGTCCCGTTCCAGTTCACTGTCATAGCTCTAATGACTTTCTCCAACACTAGGTTGAATAGGATTGTCGATATCTTATCTCCTTGACGTAGTCCGGTGTTTATGTCGAATGTATTTGATTAAACGTTTAGAACGTTTAGAATCTGTCCTTTGCTTTTTACTTGGTATCGGTCAAGGTTGCTTTCGTCAGGTTTATTAGCTTCTTCGGTATACCAAACTCCTCCATAATATCGAATAAAGCTGGTCTATCAATTGTGTCATATGCTTGTTTGAAGTCTAAGAATAGCTGATGTATCGTTATGTTGTATTCACATGCTTTCTCCATTATCTGCCGCAGTGATTTCTTCAGAATAGATCACTAAGCGGTTATAAAGTATCTCTGCCAGTACTTTATACTCTACGTTAAGTAGACATATCCCTCGGTAGTTCTTACATTCCACTCTTGCTCCCTTCTAAAAATCGGTATCAGTAGCCAGTCCTCCTGTACTCTTTCTTCGTCCCATACTTTGACTATTGTTTGATGCAGTCGATGCCATAAGTCAGGTCCTGCCGCTTTGATCAGCTCGGCTGATATGTTGTCCTCGCCCGGAGACTTGTTCGGCTTGAGTTTGTGGATGGCTTCTGTCACTTTTTCGTAAGTCGGGGTTTCAATCGTCGTCGGCTCAGCCTTCTGCACAGTACGCTGAGGAAGTTGTCTTGTCAGTTTGTTCAGCAGGTCATGAAAATACTCTGCCCATCTATTCGCTATCTCTTTCGTGTCACTCAGTAGTTGGCTATGTTCGTCATTTATCTTGCTGGATCTTGTTTGAAATTGTTTGCGCTGTTGCTTTGTCCTCAGTATTTATAGACTATGAAAAAGCTAGTACGAAAAACTCAGTGGAGACATGGTCGATATTGGACTCTCTAGACGAATGCAGAGTGGACTCGAGATACTCTAATATGATTGATATGTGTGCGAGAATGCAACGGCATGTATAAGGCTTAGTGAGAACACGGCTAAATTCAAAATCCGATGAGGTATGAGGCAAGGCGACACAATATCTCCGAAGTTATTCACTTCAGCTCTAAAAAATGTTTATAAAAAATTAAACTGGAGTAAGATGAGGATTAACATCAATGGGAAGTACCTGAGTCACCTTCGTTTTGCTGACGATATCGTTCTAATGGCAATTGATCTAGACCAGGCCCATGATGGAATATGATACTTCTTAGGAGAAACAGAACAGAGAGAAGAGTGAAACAACCGTATATAACGAGTAACAACAAGACAATGATTTATTCAAGTAGAGATCTGAGCTCTATACAATGTTAAAGAAGGGTTGGCACACTTGCTAATGAAGTTGTTGACGTTAATATAATTCACAATTACAACAGCCCAGGTCATGCTACAACAGTTGAATGAAGAGTCAAGCAAAGTAGGTCTCAAAATGAATCTATCAAAGACTAAAATCATGACGACAGAGATGTAAAGATTGGAGACACCGTTATCGAAAGAGTCGACAGTTATGTGTACCTGGGCCACAAGCTGAAACTGGGTTTGGACAATCAAACTGCAGAATTACGATGTAGAATTGGACTAAGCAGGGCTGCATTCGGAAAGCTCAAACTAATCTTCAAAAGCAAACTGAATAACAGCTTGAAAGGGAAAGTATTCGATTCGTGTATTCTTCCAGTACTGACTTATGAAGCGGAAACCATGACCCTTACCAAGCATCAGAAAACAAATTAAGGATTGCACAAAGTGCCATGGAACGAAGTATGCTTGGAATTTTTATGGGCAGACCACCAGAGAGATGGACCAATAGCATTAAGAGATCAGCAGGCACGAATTGGCAACAAGTGGCAATCGACCGTTCGAAGTGGAAGGAGAAAGGGGAGGTCTACATCCAGCAGTGGATATAAAAGGCTGAATAAGAAGAAGAAGAAGCTCGGCTCGGAGCACGCCGTCGCACAGGTCTACTCAGGTAGTAGTGTAAGATCATTCCCAACTCTCGACTAAAAACACGCGATTATAGTCCTTGTGTTACAATATACTATCAAAGAGGCGGAAAAAATGTTTTGAATTCTGTTCCAAAATCACATTGTGATGGGAAGCAGATACTTCGTAAACAAACGATAATGATAAGAATGAACGTGGAATTGATTTTCCACTCTATTAGGATATCTAAGAAAGAATCAAAGAACGATTGAATATTTCGTTGTAAAAGTTCCAAAAATTCTTTCATTTGATTGAAACGCATTTAGAGCGTTGATTTTAGATACTACAGTAACATTTATTTATACATAACAGACACATCTAATGCTACAACAAATTGCTGACAAATCTATAAATCAAGTCCAATATTCCGTTCGATTAAAATAAATAATTGCTTGCCATAGTCAAGTATGAGGCAAGTGCTAATTAAAATATCATTTCAAAAAGAAAATAAAATTGTCAGTCTATTAGGAACTTAATCTCCTGTGTTCGATAATTACAAATTTAAAAATGAAATGAAAATATAAAAGAAAACATGAAACGAGTAACATTGTTAAAAATCATCGTTAGTTTCATCTGGTGCTTTGATTGCTTGGCAGTTCGAGATTCGGTTGTATTTTGTGTAGTGATGAACGTTTTCAGCGAATAGTCAATGAATTTAGAAGCATTTCCTGTGTACGATTCCTGGACCGGATTCATCGTATTCCTTCTTGGTAATCCACATCGATTGGAAGGTGGACAATGATGACAAAATCGATCCACCAATCCATACGGAGTATTTACGTTCCGGTGGAGCAATAATCTTGATTTTGATGGTCGATGGAGCAAGAGCTGTAATTTCCTTTTGCATTCTGTCAGCGATACCTGAGCATAAGATTTTTTTTAAAAATTTTGGTCAGACGCTAAGAAAACAGATTCTAACCTGGATACATGGTGGTTCCGCCAGAGAGTACGGAGTTGGCATACAGATCCTTTCTGATATCAACATCGCATTTCATGATGGAATTGTACACGGTCTCGTGAATGCCACACGATTCCATTCCAACGAAGGACGGTTGGAAAAGTGCTTCCGGACATCTGAATCGTTCGTTACCAATTGTAATGACCTGTCCATCTGGCAATTCATATGATTTGTCAGACGACGTTGACGATGAAGCTGTTGTCATTTCTTGCTCAAAGTCCAATGCAACATAGCAAAGTTTCTCCTTAACATCTCGTACGATTTCTCTTTCCGCTGTTGTGGTGAATGAGTAACCGCGTTCGGTTAAGATTTTCATCAAAAACTCGGAAAGATCTCGTCCAGCTAAATCTAAGCGAAGAATTGCATGTGGCAAAGCATACCCTTCATAAATTGGTACTGTGTGGGATACACCATCACCGGAATCCAACACAATTCCAGTGGTACGACCAGATGCGTACAGTGATAGTACAGCTTGGATGGCGACATACTGAAAAACAGAGAAAATTGCCAGTGAACGTACAGTTTACGTTTTTAAAAGAAATTTCGTTACAATAGCTGGCGAGTTGAATGTCTCGAACATGATTTGGGTCATTTTCTCACGATTCGCTTTCGGATTTAACGGCGCTTCAGTGAGGAGAATTGGATGTTCTTCCGGTGCAACACGAAGTTCATTGTAGAAAGTGTGATGCCAAATTTTTTCCATATCATCCCAGTTCGTAATGATTCCATGTTCGATTGGATACTTTAATGTTAGAATACCACGTTTGCTTTGAGCTTCGTCTCCCACATATGAATCTTTTTGACCCATACCGACCATGACACCTTGATGACGGGGACGGCCAACGATAGATGGGAACACAGCTCTGACGATTGGAAAACAAAAAAGTGTGATGCAAGAAAACAATTATTTTAGTAAATATTTACCGTGGAGCATCGTCTCCAGCGAAACCTGCTTTACACATTCCGGACCCATTGTCCATGACCAAACCACCAGCATCATCATCACACATTTTGATTGATTGACTTGACTAACTTTTCCTAAAACAATTTCAAATTAGTTTTTACATCCCATTTTCCAGTCACTTAAAAATCTCTGGACGCGTTCATTCACAATCTTAAATAATATTTCTCAACGAAACTTTCACTCCTTCACTTTTTTCTTCAACGTACCTCGAAATAAACTGAAATGTGTGACGCCCTTTTTCACCGTGTCAACAGCGTCTTCACCTTGATTAATCGGCAATAAGTGAATTGAATGCAATTCGTCAAGTGTCTTTTATAGAACATTGCGAATCGTTCAATTGTATGCGAGTGCATTTCGGACGATCAAAATAGAAACGGTCCTTAGATGGGTCGATTTGCTTGATTGGTTTTGTGAATTAATTGATTGGTGTTGGTGCAATTATTTGTCGTACCTTGTGTCCATTGCCACATAAGTTCATACAAAATAGAAAATGCAGACGATTTGGGTTTTTGGCGAATGAGTTAATGTTCCTTTTATAGACGAATATGCGGAAAGAACTTTCATTAAAATCTTCCACACACTTTTTACAAAATTGGGTTGGCGAAACGTAACATTTTTTCGGAATGATGAACGATATTTTTCTTGTGTTTTTTCTGTCAATTTTTTGAATCACATGCATGAAATATGATTAGATCAGGCGTGTAAAATCCAATCTGAATAGGGACACTATCTTGGGATTGTGTTTTCTTCTGCTCTTTTTATTCCGTTGTTAGAAAATTTGTAATCTTCCCATGGGGACGCCAAATAATATGTCTTACAGGACTAGTGGGAAACAAGACACATAAAGCATATTTTTCGACGGTGCGGAGACGAACCGGAACCCTATCGAGACTAAGAGACTTTAACCCAGGGCCTTTTTTTGAGAATTAATCTTAAGAATCTAAAAACTCCATAAAATTCCTAAAAAGAAGAAAAAAAAGTTTTTCGAAAACTGAATGCAATGAGATTAAAGTTTGTATGAGGCCCCGCGACCTCCAAACTTAATTTTTTGGTCTTATGATGTTCTAGACTTTTTCTTTCAGCCGTCTCTCTCTTCACTCGGAAATGAAGCATCTTAGTACCGCAGAAGGCTGTGCATTCAAGTGCCTCCATCGGTGCCAAGTGTGCCTCTGGTATTCCAAACGAAATAAGTTGTCCGCTGTCTTTCTCTTTCGCACTAAAAGTCTCAAGCAAAAGAAGAAACTTTTTAAAGTCACGACTTGGGTACCGGGGAAGCTAGAAGATTTTAAGGTTCTAACCAAACGAATCGAACGGCTTAACCCGACTCTTCAAGCCTCCAAATGGGTTAAATTCAAATGCTAAGAGAAAGACAGCGGACAAAATTGAGACAGCATAGAGATCCAAGCAAAACTGACTGGGATAAATTCCTAGGAAAACTTGCAGGATATCAACAACGTCATATACATCATCAACGTCTCAAAACGCGAGAAGAAATTGAAGAAGCTTTGACACAGATGGAAAGCCATCTTTTAGAAGCCTTCGAATTCGCCTGCCCGTTAAGACGAGTATTTCTAAAGAACAGCCCATTCTTCGTTTCTGGGCCCATACAACCTAGAGTTTCGAAAGCAACAGGAGTTAATAAATAATTCTCTTTTAAACGAATATAATGATTATGCTTAAATCTTTCCGCTTTATCGGCTATGGAACGCGCTTTCTTGGAAGATTCATTGACATAAGAAGGAGCTAACGTGTCTAGAACAGTCACGTCCCAGAGAAGAGACTTTCCATGACTCCACGGAATTAGAGTCATGCCATCAGGTCGTTTACCATCATCCCTA
>CM055403.1:16394136-16407753 GCA_029228625.1 Pseudolycoriella hygida | reverse complement strand
TCGATTTGGATGTGTAGAGGCGGAATGTGTAACAATGCCTCCATTGCGGCGGTGGGGGTGGTGCGCATTGCACCGGTAACCCCAATTAGAGCTAGGCGTTGAAGTTTAGTTAGTTGTAGTTTAGTTGTCACTAACTTGCATCTTGGCCACCAGATAATTGCTGCGTAGCACAGCTTGGGAACAACAATTGCGTTGTAAATCCATAGCAGAATTTTTGGACTGTGTCCGAAGGCCCTTCTGCAGTGCCATAAAGTTGCGGTTGCCTTTAGAAAAAGTTAGCTTAGCTTCAAGAAGGACGGCCAAGTGTTTCACTGAGTCTGACAGGAGAATTTCTTCTCCAAAGAACTTTGGTGGTTGGAAGCCACCATTGTTATTCTTCCTTGAGAACAGAATCAGTTTGGTTTTAGAGGGGTTAGCTGTCTGTTCTTGTGACAGACACCATCTTTCAAGTAGGTTAAGTGCGGATTGCATTAGGCCACATAAGGTTGAGGTCGGTTGTGTCTTTTAACATACCTGTGGCGGCACCTATAAGCGATATTGTACTGCGGGCGTCTGAACGGCTCGAACTTGATCCTTGTTTTTATCGGGTTCACGGGCTTCGAACATTTTAATCGGGTCGGGTTCGGTCCGTGTCGGGTTTCGAAACAGTTCAAATAGCGGGCTTCGGGTTTCGAAAAAAATTTTCGGGTCGGGTTCGGTCCGGGTCGGGTTTTGAAAAAAGGTCAACCCGTTCATCTCTACTTGACCACTCTCTTTTCTAATTGTACCGAATGAAAATAAAATTTTGAAGAATTTCCAACGATTTTTGCGGATTTTTTCAAGATATGGGGATTTTCTTTGTATGAATTTTCTTAGTTTTTTGAGGATTTTCTTAGTTGTTTTTGAGGATGTTTTGCTATCTTGAGGATTTTTTCCGGCTGACAGAACATTTTCTAATTTCTCCTCTGACTTTCGAGAGTTTTAAATATTTTTTTTGTCCCTTTTCACATTTAATTTAACAATTTTTTTTAATTACTTCTGCGCCAGTGCTGAGATCTCGGACGATTCAAGCCTAATAGCGATCGGATTCGCTGATTCAATTATAAAGGTATGGTCGTTGACCCCCTCAAAGTTACGTGAAATGAAACCTGCCGAACAGTTAAAAGACATCGACAGAGATGCAGGTAGTTTATGTGAACGCAGGAAAACGAGATGAATCTATTGATTCTGTTCTGTTTTCTGTTTAGACGACGTTTTAGTGCGAATGATGGACGATCGAACTGCTGAAACATGTCGTACATTTACCGGTCATAATGGGCCTGTGTATCGTTGTTCATATTCACCAGACAAAACTATGATGCTATCATGTTCGGAAGACACAACGATTCGTTTATGGTCATTGCATACATGGACTTGCGTTGTGGTTTACAGAGGACATCTGTATCCTATTTGGGATGTTCGGTTCTCTCCTCACGGTCATTATTTTGCCACTTGTTCACATGACAAAACCGCCAGATTATGGGCTACAGACAATAATCAACCGCTGCGGATATTTTGCGGCCATTACTCAGACGTCGATGTGAGTACCGTTTTATAGCAAGCGGTTTGTTGTCATGGAAATTATTCTCTTTTCAGTGTGTTTTATTTCACCCGAATTCCAATTACATTGCAACTGGATCCAGTGATCGAACGGTAAGATTTATTGCGTACAGCGAATATTTTCAGTACTAAGCACGGTGGGCTTGCACGAAGTTTAAATAAAACGAGTGACAACTTTCGATTTTATTGCATGTTCTAATAGAGGGACTTTAGTACAGCAGTACACCCACTTTTCTGATTCACCCAGCCGTTTTTGAGACCGACGATCTTGGTGTGTATGGCATCTGTTCGGTACAGAGAGTGGTATTGCAGACCGGTGGATGTTGCGATTAGTACAGAACTCAGTGTGACTGCAACGCCAACCAGATTAGCTTTTTTGTGTGCTTAGCTCCGCGATGGCACCGGTACAAACTTTAAGATTTAAAAAAAAATGAAATTTCCAAATAACTGATTAGTCATGGCTGAACGACAGCTGAGGGTGGTAATGAAAGACGGTTAGTCCCTCTACACAATAAGTTTAATAAGTTGATCGTTCGTTGTTGTGGTTACTTAGACATGGCTTGAGGAATGTAGTCATTTTTTGGCGACATGAATTATCGCCCAGTCCAAAATAAATTGGCATTTTCACCCAGGGAATTATCGCCCAGCAAGTTTAAAGCGGTAAATTTGTACAAGGAAAATGCCGCTGGTATATGTTCTGAAGAGTCCAATTTGTATAAGGAAAATGCCATTTTTAGACACGTACGAAGAACAAAGTTCTTCGAAAATGGGTCTTATGCGCTTACCACGACGTTTGTAACCACCCCAATTTCGACCCGGGAGTAGGGTGGAGCATCGATCATGGTCCATAGATGACGAATCAACAATAAAAAAAATGTCCGTCCGTCACCGCGATAACTTGAGTAAAACTCATCCGATTTTCAAAAACTTTTTTTCCCTGAAAGGTAATCGAAATATCTTTTATGGGATTGAATCTGGGTACTGTCGGCCCAATGGCCGCCGAGCTAGGGCCGTTTAAGTGGTTTTTGGTCTTTTGTACATGACTCGAGTAAATCTCTTCCGATTTTCAATTTTTTTTTGATCGAAAAGTCTAGGACTGTCTTCCGTTTTATGGAAGAAAATTTTTTTATTAGAAACCCTTGGACCCTAAAACTGAGTTTCTACTAGGGCCCAACGTGTTTGCTTACATAAGTTGTATAAATTCTAACTGATTTTGTTGACTTTTTTTCTATTTGAGAGGTAATTGAGTACCGAATTATGTTCAAAAACAAATCTGGACCCGGTGCCTGTGCTTAGGGCTGAAGTGGGCCTCAGGTCTAACCTAAGGTCGCCCCATCCAAAAAAATTTTGTTTTGCTATGTTGCAGAGCAAATTAAGGGAAATATTGTCTATGGAATTATGTGTCCGAGGCATTTCCCTATGGCACTTATGGTCGGTCATAAGGTCTGCCCTAGACAAAAAATGGTTTTTCACTATGTTGTAGAGAAAATGGAAGGAAATATTTTTGACTATGTAAGTATTTGTCCGAGGCCTCTGCTGAGGATCCTAGGTCGGCCCTAGACAAACAAATGGTTTTTTGCTATGTTGTAGAAAAAATTGAGATGAACATTTTAGCAGAGGATAGAAGGGTATGGAGGGGGGTGGTCAATGACCACCGGGTTGCAACTTAAAGACCCCACACCGAAAGGTATAAACGGTCTATAAAGTTTGATGATGATGATGATGATGAACATTTTTGTCTATTTGGGGGTCAATTTTGTACTTTCAGAAGGCCTTCCTTACACCGTTTTTTCGGACGTAATTTCATACACTTAAGTCTTAAGGCAATATTTTCTTAAACATACGTTCGAGTCTTTTCGTAACATCAACTCTGTTTGCAGCATCTATTCTGATACGTACGGGTCCCTTGCATATGTTTGATGAGGAAAATACTAAAATGCCATACCGGGTAATAATTCCTGGGCGATAATTCCCGTTTGTCTGGGCGATAATTCCTTGGTGATAATTCCCATTTGTCTGGGCGACAATTCCTGGACGATAATTCCCTGGGTGAAAATGCCAATTTATTTTGGTCTGGGCGATAATTCCCGTCACCCATTTTTTCGCTCACGAAAATCCGAGCTCCTGCACCTAGGCCGCCAGTGGGCCTGTTGTGCTTATCCACGAGTTTTTTATATCATTTAAGATTACTTTTTCTCAGTTTCGAGAGACAAAAACGCGCAGTCATAGCCTCTTCGTGGTATTAAGGTACTCCAGCATTAGCTTAGGAGATATAAGTTTCATGTGCTTATATTTGACAATGTATGAGCCAAAATATTTGACTCTCTTCATGAAGTGAGCTGGGCATTTACAAACTAAGTGCTCAGCAGTTTCAATGTCACCGCATTGGTCACAGCTCGGGCTGTCGGCGATTCCCATATCTTGGAGATGAGGATGAGCTCTAAGTTGACAATGTCCTGTCAGAACCCCTACAATTCGTTTCAAGTCCCGCTTACTTAGAGATAGAGCTTCTTTCGCTCTGGTCTTGTTCAGCAAAATACAAGCCTTGGCCTGTCTCGCGTATCGTATCGACCTCCAATGATTCGCGAAGGAGGCGTCTTCCCATCCGTTGCTCCAGCTTTGAAGCGTTGCGAAGGAAACCCCAATCCCTGGTTCCGGAACTTCTGGGCCGTTAACTGACGCCTGGCGAGCCAGTCTATCTGCAATTTCGTTGCCTATGAAGCCGCCGTGACTTGGAATCCAGATCAAGTTCACCTGGTTCCGAGCTGCAATGAGCTGCAGAGTCTCTACACTGAGGATGTGAATCTATGGCTATCCAGTGTTTTAAGCGCTGATTGGCTGTCCGTGCGGATATTTATTGTACCCCCACTTTGTCCTTCTGAGAGAATTACTTCACAACATCCTTTAATGCCCATTATTTCAGTAAGTCACACAGTTGTACATTTTCCCAAGGACAAAGATTTTTCTATTCATCTGTGGGCAGCAGTACCCCGCTCCTGAGCCGCCACCTAGGCGAGAGCCGTCAGAATACCAATTCATTAGAGATGAGCGCTGAGCGGGTCGACTATTTTTCGAAACCCGACCCGAACTGTTTCAAAACCCGAACTGTTTCAACACCCGAGCCGGACCGCACCGACCCGATAAAACTTTTCGAAACCCGAAACCCGAACTGTTTCCAAACCCGGCCCGCACCGAACCCGACCCGATTAAAATTTTCGAAACCCGAAACCCATGAACCCGAAAAAAAAATTCGGGTTCGGGTCGGGTTTTTCGAAGTTTCGGGCAACAATTCATTGCACCCTCCTGTGGGCTTATTTGACGCTCCTCTCAGTCGTGCTTTGATGGAATGCTCACTCTAAAAGCTTTATCAAATTTGTACATCGGTTTCACCGCATCACTAGGCTTTTCAAACCGTGGATTTGATTTCACCATCAAATTCCAAATTTTTGCATGCCCGGTGTTCGAGACCCGTAGATAATATGAGAGTTTAAACCTAAGTGCGGTAGTCCTTGCTTCGATTTGAATGTGCAGGGGCGGGATATATGGTAAGGCCTCTAAGGCTGTCGTGGGTGCGGTGCTCATGACACTTGTGACTCCTATTAAAGCTAGACGCTGGACCGCGGCCATCCGTGAATTAGCCAAATGTAATAAAGTCGGAGGTGGTCACTCGTTTTTAAACTTCGTTCAAGCCCACCGTGTAAGTTATTTTCATGCAATTTTTCGCTCATTTATCTGTTTACGGTTAAAAATACGAAACAAAAAAGAACACATCAGGACAGGCGTCATGCCTGATCCTTGAACTCATAGAATGAATTATTTCGAACTTTTAAAAAAATATTAATTTTCGATACAGTGAAGTTAGCCCATAAGAGAACCAGCCCATGAAAAGTTAAAACGTTTTTTTTAAATAGCAGTTTATTGTCATGCCTTCTTGGGGTTTCAACATTTTGGTTAAATATTTTAAATTACTGTGGTCTAAAGTTGTCATCTATTTTTGTCTAAATTTTCGGCATTTTTTGTCCCAATAGTTGGTTACAAATTCTTCTTTACATTTACGCATTTTAAGTCATAAAAACGTTAATAACACGGAACACGGCAGAATTGAATTAATTCGCTTTGTTTATTTTAAATTGTACCAATAATCGCTAATAAGTAATAACAATTAGTAATAATTAATAATAATAATCACAAATTACTAATTATAAAGGTCAAAAGTTTGTCCGTCTGTAAAGAATGAGCAGGGGTGACTATCGATATCGACGGGTCGACAGCTTACTTCCGGATCTGCTCTTAATTTATGTTTTCTCTCCTTTTTGTTATCAATTGTAATTAGTCAGAGGGCTTCGGTCATTGATGAAATAAATAAATAAATTAAATGAAATTAAATTAATTTGTCTGTCACAAATTGTCAGCGTGAACCAACGTACGTCCGACCTGTTCCGCATTGCCTCTAGATTCGAAAGGGAAGCGAAGATAGATAGATAATTCATTTATTTAGCAAGTAAATAACTCTTTACATAAATATCCCTAGTCGTATTCGATACTTAAATGATTTAGTCCTCACTTCTTTATTCAAAAACGACTGTAAAATTCCAAAGATTTAAACGAAAAAAAAAGAATTTTCTTTTATGTTATTTATTAATCGAAAAAAAAATGCTACTCACAATGGCGCAGCCAGTAAAAAAACGATATTTTCAATAACAAATTACAATAAATAAAATTCATCTACTCTACTATTCCCTAATGTTGCCATGATGCATGCTGCATTGCCTCTTTGAATTGCAACTGAAATCTTCTGCAATAGGAAATCTTTCGAGCGTGATCCCTCAGAAGCTGTCTTTATCAATGACCCTAATGTGCCTATAAAAACTTTCGTTTCTGGACCCACGCAACCTAGGGTTTCAAAAGCAACAGGAGTAAATAAATAGTTTTCTTTTAAGTATATATCATTATATATATTTCTTAGAAGATTCAATGACATAAGAAAGGGCTAACGTATCTAGAACTTTCACGTCCCAGAGAAGAGACTTTCCACGACTCCACGGAATTAGAGTCATACCATCAGGTCGTTTGCCATCGTCTCTAGAAATTCCTGACGGTTGTATTAGGAATCGTCCCCAAATTACGCAACGCTTTTTCAGTGTTGCCACAAATTTTGAATCATCGATATCTTGGAATAGACGCACTCCAGAGAGGTCAAATGTATGGTCGACCCCCCCATTTAGTTGGTATAAAAGAGGGGGTCGGCCATACATTTGACATCTCTGGAGTGCGTCTGTTCCGAGAGATCGATGATTTAAAATTTGTGGCAACACTGAATAAGCGTTACGTAATTTAGGGACGATCCCCTTATATTTGGGAACCCAACGGAAGAAAGTGCATGAGAAAACATAACCAAAGACCCGTACGTATCAGAATAGATGTGGCAAAGAGACTCGAACGTATCTAAATATACAAATAAGCAAACAATCCAACGTTTTCTGTTCTTCTATAACTGTAAGAATTTCAAAGATCCATAGAAATTACCCAAGGTAATGTCAAAGGCCCTACCGAAGTACGTCTCAGACCATTCAAATCTAGAAAAGCTTATATCCAAGGACTAAGTCATTTTTCCCTAAACACCTGAAACACGTGTTATCTAAAATTTTATTCTCTACAACTTTGCCTTTGGAAGCAACTTTCTACCTCTCATAGTTCTTGAGATTTGGGTCATTCTGCCCAATTATGGAAGTGGCCATATACCAGGATTGGATCATATTTCCCCAAACCCCTGAGACACGTGTTCGCTAAAATTTGATTCTCTACAACTTTGCCTTTGAAAGTAAATCTCTGTATTGCGTATTTAAGCAAATACTGAAAAAAACTATCTCTTATCATTTTGGGCAGAGAAATTTATTTTCGCCCATTCCATGGCTCCCAGTGCTCAGACCCTTGACCCGATTCCAACAAAAAAAATTCCCCAGTTGACACCGAATTGAACAATTTCCGTGCTTTACTTGCTGAGATATTTGCGAAAAAGTTTCACCGACCCTCGAAAAACCATGTTTTTGGTCACTTCTCGACCATATCTCCGGAACCACTTGATCGATTTTGCTCATCTTCGAACTTGAATCATGGGAGGCATGTACCTTTCAGGGAAAAAAAAGATTATGCTGATCGGTTGAGCCGTTTGGAAAAAAAAGTGGAGACGGACGGACAGACGGACAGACGGACGGACTTTTTTTTATTGCTGATTCGTCATCTCTAGACGATAATAGATGCATCCCCCCCTCCCACCTCGATCTACCCCATGTTACAATAAAATTGTTTGTAGTAAGCGTATAGGACCTCTTGTACTTCGTACGGGTCCAATAATTTTATAAATTTATAATTGGGAACCTAAACGAAGACCAACAGCAATTCTCGCGGAACTGTTATCTAATAACAGACCAGTATTACTCGATGGGACCACTTGCAGCCACTTTGAAGATTCATTAGTAGATGACGTAAGTAGTCTTGCCTGAGCAACAGGTTCACTAGAATCAAACATCCTAGAAAACTTACTGTTGATCCTCGGAATAAAATCTTGAGAAATTTCTTTAATAAGCCCTAACAAGTTATTATCGATTATTTGAATATTAAATTTTTCTAACAACTTGTTCGAAAGATCAGATGAAGAATAAACAAATGATAAATAGGCCGATAATAAAATAAATAAATGAATAAATAAATAAAATAAAACAAATATCTAAAATAAAATTAACTCTCCAATGGATTTCTTTTTACACTAGAATGATTCGCTCACTTCGACATCAATTTTACCCTGTGAAAGACGTAGGTTTACTGTAGAGCAGAATTTAGATTTACTTACTATACAGTATGTATGTCTATATTGCCTATTTACGTTGGTGTTCGTTGACACGTTCCATACCAGATATTCGGTTATCAAATGGATCCGATCTATCGATGGATGGAGATGTTGCTTGATTGATGAACGACGTCACGTATACGACGAATGCTTTGATGGGACGATGTGCTAAGATGAAGGATCTTTGTCTTATGGAAATATATGTAATGTCTCTTCTCGATGACGACACGATACGAGTAATAATCCAAAGACTGAAATTACGGGACGATGTACTAGTCCAATAATAATTTGACGGGACGATATGCTAGTCTGAAAGTAAGGTCGCGCCGAACGTGTTATTTTGTGCTGTCTCGCCATGAGCCTTTACAATTTTAATTTGTATGATGTTAATTTGCGGCTTTGGTAGAAATTCAGAACTTTTATGAACATCTCTCGTAAAGTGAGGTCAAATTTTATCATCTCCAATTAAAATGAAAGGGGTTGGAAGAGAAATCGAGCAAGATTAAACTTGCTTTTGCTATTGGATCGACCGAAAGTGTTTTTGTTGAGTATTATAGTGATTGCATAATGGCGTATTGTGCTTGTTATTGAATTGCGCTCTAGTTTTAGTCTTCAACAAAGTGCAGAGGTTTGGTGTATATTCTGGAAATGTAATCTGTAATGGAAACAAAAAGAAGGAATATTTTCACATCCGCATCAAAGTGTCGATCAATATTTCATTGCCAAAAGTTCAGTTCATGCACTGGTTTTGCGCCTTTTTGAACATAACGGCAACCACGGCAACTTGAGTCCATTGTTTTGATCGTATACACATATGAAGTACACTTTACATCAGCAATTAAAATATAGTTTGCTGAAAGAGTTTCCGACAGTAGGTAATTTTGACTATCTGTATTCGGCGTTCCTAATGTGCTACTCGTTGTATTCCACATACACTTGCTGGTGTACTGATGCATTTTGATGCATCCATACGGTTCGTTGAAAGGCATCTAAAATGCAAAAAGAAATTACAGGAACGGATATTCTGACTCCATCGTAAGCCTGTGCTTTTTGTGTGCGAATCAATCCGTCAAGGGTGTAAAAGTATTACTGTACGAGCTTTTCGATATCCAATTATAAGGCCTCGGCATACATTCAACCGGGAATAAGAATCAACGCAAACATCAATGCACCAGTCACCCACTAAATCCCAATTAACGGTTGCTGCTTTAGGCGGGAAAATGCGAAGACGTACGAAAATATTTTACTTCGGATTAATGTTGTTTTCGTTCATGGCAATATTGTGTATTATACCAACAAGACTTCCGATATACGGTTATTTTCATCAGATTGAAGTCGGATGGAATAACGTGAGGGGAGTCGTGAAATCCCAACACAAACACCACCCCAAGGGTTAGGGCTCATCCTTGAGGATTTGTCTGGCCTTAGGGAAACTTCCACTCTCTCCCCGTAAAGGGATAATAATGATTTAGAGTCGGCGACCCTACAGTATCTACGCTCATCTGAAGCATTAGAAATGAATTCTTTCTTCATTTATCGATAATGCAATTGTTTACCACCACCACCATTGGTAAGCCCAGTACCCAGGTAAAGGTTGTTAATCCGACATAAAAGTGAAAACCATCCTCTATGTGATATCTTGGAGGTTATGGACAACACCCTCAAACAGCCTGGGCCAATCTACACCCACATTCACTGGTCTTCAAACACCATCTTTCGATGGAAAACATTGAAGTTATGGAGATTTATGCCCTACAGTGTTAGGGCTTATCCTAGAGATAGGTCTGATCCCAAGGGAAATTTACCTAATTGGAGGTCATGGAAGTCATGGAGGTCATTGGAAGTCAAGTCAAAATGGCCGCCGTGATAGACGTGTTTTGGTTTGCTCTGTGTAAGTTTTGTTTATTTTTACAATTTTACGTTTCGATCCGGGTTTTGTTTTAATTAATTTAATTTTTATTAGTTGTTTTTGTGTTGGGTGCCGGATCACTCAAATCATAACGCGGGTTTTATTGTTCTTTTTGCGTGTTTCAATTGCATTGTGATTCGAATGCAACGTGGCAGGTATTTGCTGGATTTCTCTTATTTTTCACTTTCTCTATTGCTTACAAAATGAGCTTTGGATTGTTTTCTGTGCGATATGCGCGTTCTAATATCAATTTTGTTGTTTTTGGAATTTCAATTACATTTACATTTTAATTTCCGGATGGCATGACGTCTCGTTAACATAACCTCAATCTTGTGATGTTTTTCGGATCAACGTTTTGCTAAACAATCTAATCAAACCTGTGTACTTTATTTGTCTCGGCATCCTACTTCTAGTAAAATGTTTATGATCATAATTTCGGTTGATGGCTTCGCTATATGTATGGCAATCCGTTTGGTAAAAAATATAAACAAACGAACACATTGCATTCCAAACGGTCGTTCTTGGTACCCATTAAAACTTGTACTTCCGGTGCGGTTCGGCTTACCAGGCCGTCCCACTGTATTCATTCTCGGTAAAAACAATTCAACACAGCCTCGGACGGGTGTTGGATACGGGGTACGACCAACGCTCGACTTGCTAGGTACCCCATCGTTGACGATCAGGCAATGCAAAATGGTTGATGGTTTGTTTATTGGAAGTCTAAACGTTAATGGGGGTTTTCGGGATCGCAGAGAGGAATTAGTTGATCTGGCTAAGGACTACGGTATAGGCATATTGGCGTTGAGTGACGTTAGGACGAAGGGACAGACGGAAGAACACGTGGGCGGGTATAAGGTGTTTTTGTCCGGAGTTCAGTCTGGTAGGGCAAACTGGGGGGTTGGAATCGCTATCAGGAAGGAATTGATCAAATTTGTCCTAAATGTTCGTTTCGTAAATGAAAGGCTGATGTGGCTCTCTGTAAAGTTAGCGGGTGGAATTTATCGCTTGGTTAGCGTATATAGCCCTTGCAATGGTAGTGATGCTACTGACTTGGACACTTTTTACGAACAACTAGGGGACGTAGTTAGCAAAAAGGGAAATGAATCATTGGTTTTGCTGGGGGATTTCAATGCAAGAATAGGAAACTTTAAAAGCAACTCAGGGTATGGGAAGGTAGTGGGTAGATTTGGGGAAGAAACACTGAATTCAAATGGTAAACGGTTGTTGGATTTTTGTGATTTCAATGGGTTAGCAATAACCAACTCTTTCTATAGGCACAAGTGGATCCATCGGTATACGTACGTCAATGAGGGTTTGGGTCACAAATCCATTATTGATTACATGGTTATAGAGCAGGACAGGAGACAGGTAGTCAGGGACACACGTGTTTTCAGGGGTTTCACTTTCGGTTCTGACCACTACTTTTTGGGTACCCATCTGTCGGTTGGTAAACTCTGTCAGACTAAAAGGAAGAAGGTGGTAAGTCGCAAATTTCGTGTGGGCAAATTTAGGGAAGAGGCAGTTAGGTCTCGTTTTATGGCAAAATTCGCCGAAGGATTTGAGGGGCTTCCAGCTGACTGCGGGGACATTGAGGCTGAGTGGGCGAATTTTAAGAAATTTGTCTTGGATCTGGCTGAGGAATGTCTGGGCAGTGTCGCTAGCGGGGGTCGAAACAAAAAGACGGGTTGGTGGAACGCCGATATCAGGGGGGCTGTATTGGAGAAAAGGAAACTATACTTGATTTGGTTACAGGACAGGACGGTGGCGAAGTGGGAGGCTTATAAGGCTTGTAGGCAACTGGTTAAGGATCTAGTCAGGGAAGCGAAGGACCGGGAGGGGAAAAAGTTTGGGGAGGATTTGGAAAGGGCAGGTCAAGGCAGGGGTAAGAAATTTTGGTCGATGATTAAGGACATTAGGCGCGGTGGCGTGAAAGAGGGATGTAGTAGTATTTTAGATAAAGACGGCGAGTTAATTACAGATAGGGGTGAAGTCTTGAAGACTTGGCGGCATTACTTTAAGGATTTATTTACATCTGTCAATCAGGTAGAAGAAAATGGGAGGGAGGCAGGTCCTAGCTCGGAGGTGGAGGAGGAATTTACACTGGATGAGGTGTCCCGAAAGGTCGGCAGATTGAGCGAAGGAAAATCCGCAGGGGTGAATGAAATTAGGACGGAATTTATTAAGTATAGCGGATCAGGTGGGATCCAATGGCTTTGTAGGATTTTCAATTTGGCCATGAGGTCTTCAACAGTACCTGCTGACTGGAGCTTCGGTGTTATTGCTCCAATTTATAAGAAGGGCAACCGTAAGGTTTGCAGTAACTACAGGGGGATATCGCTCTTGAGCGTGGTAGGTAAGGTGTACACGGGTGTACTTGTTGACCGGGTTAGGAACATAGTGGAAGGTGTACTGGATGAGATTCAGGGTGGTTTCAGGCCTCTGAGGGGATGTCAGGATCAGATTTTCTGCCTCAGACAGACTATCGAAAAGCTTTATGAAAAGAACAGGGACTTATACTTATGCTTCATCGACTTGGAGAAGGCATTCGACCGGGTACCAAGGCAGAAGTTGTTCGGGGTTCTTAGCGAGTACGGTATCAATGGGGGCTTACTGCGTGCCATTAAGAGTATTTACTCAGAAAGCAGGGCCGCGGTGAGGATAGATGGCGAAATTAGCGAGTCTTTCGAGGTTAAAGAGGGCGTTCGTCAGGGTTGTTGTCTTTCCCCGCTTCTGTTCATAATTTTCATGGACAAAATCATCAAGCAGGCAAACTTGCAGGGAAATGTCGAGGTGGGTGAGGTAATAATGAAAATCCTGGCCTACGCTGATGACTTGATTCTGTTGGCAGATAGTACCACGGAGTTGCAGGGTGGGATTGACTGCCTAAATGCTGCATGTGAGGAGTATGGGATGAAGATAAGTGTAGGGAAAACTAAGGTTATGCATGTCGGCAAAGCTCGGAAGGAGATAGCTTGCAATTTAAATGGGGAGGAGCGGGAGCAGGTTTCTGAATTCAAGTACTTAGGAACCATTTTTTCAGAGGATGGCAAGTTAGTTAGGGAATTTGAGGAAAGGAGGAAAATGGGAAACGCGGTGGCCAGTCAGTTGAGGTCTCACGTGTTCAACAAAAGGGAATTAAGTAGCGAAACAAAGTTAGCTATTCACAGGTCAATATTCCGGCCGACGATTCTGTATGGTAGTGAAAGTTGGGTTGACTGCGGATATCTCGTGCATGACCTGGAGGTTTCTGATATGAGGGTTCTTAGGAATATAGCGAAGGTTA
>CM055403.1:16312375-16388375 GCA_029228625.1 Pseudolycoriella hygida | reverse complement strand
ATTATTATTAATCGTATGGTTTATTCATCTTTTAAATTCGTCACAATAAATTTCTAAAATACTACACTTTTACATAAATTACATTACACTATTCACAGCAACTATTTACATTTACTATTTGCATATACTTATACACACATCACACATTGATATCCAGTTTCTTCAGCCATAAAATTGCGTCCGGTGACACCGAGTTCAATGCTTGTAATCCCCCAATCATTTTTCGAAGAGGGCATTCATCCACTATGTGACTCATTGTTTGGACAGAGGATCCGTCACCACAGTCACAGTATGGTGAGTTCGTGAAGTTCCATCTGTGCATTTGGTTGGTTGAACAGCCATGTCCAGACCGGAACCGGTTCAGCATTTTCCATTCCTTTCGTTCCAAAGAAAATCCACTCAGTTTCTTTGTTGGGTCGTCGACGAGAATTTTATTGGTGAAATTCGGGCTGTTCAACCAGTACGATGTCCAGGCATTGTTTATATCGAAATTTTCGCTTTGGATTTCAAGATCTAGCCAAATTGGCGAGCGTGACGTGAGTCGTCTTGGTGGTGGGTCTTCCAAGTCTGTTAGTATGGGCAACCTATAGTTCCTGGTGTCGTCGAGGCAGTTCTTCCACATTTTGTGAGCAGCTTGTTTCCGTCTTAAATGTGGTGGTGCAATGTTGGACAATACATGGAGCCAAGGAACCGGCGTCGATGACACTGTGCCAGTAATCAGTCGCATCGAAGAGTTTAGCTCTACGTCGATTTTTTGAACATGTGCGCTATTATACCAGACTGGTGCGCAGTATTCGGCCGCCGAGTAGACTAATGCGAGAGTTGCTGTTCGTAGCACATTGGCATCTGCACCCCAGTTTGTTCCTGATAGTTTTTGAACTAGGTTGTTACGTGTCTTCAGCTTTTGGCTACGTTGTTCGCAAAGTTGTCTGTAGGTCAGTGTACGGTCCAGAGGCACTCCCAAATATGTCGGCACAAAGTTATGTTCGATTCTGACCCCGTCGACATACACATTCAGCTCACGATTAGCTTGTTGACTATGGAGATGAAACATTGCAACTTCAGTTTTGTGGGTGTTAAGACACAAGCACCATCTCGTGTAGTACTTTTGCATTTTACGGATGTCACGTTCTAGAAAATGTTGACCAGCTTCAAACCTTCTTACTTGTGTAGCAAGAGCAGTGTCATCTGCATAACCAAATTTCCTGGAGGTAGTAGCTGGCATGTCACTCGTGTAGAGGTTGAAGTAAGGTGGAGCACAGACACTACCTTGGGGAAGCCCATTGTTCAATTTCCTAACTCGGCTGCTGTCGTCATTGGTGAACACTCGGAACGGTCGATTATTAATCATGTTGTTAACCAGGTTTCCCATTTTCCTACTTGGAACAGCCTTTAGAAATTTCAACATAAATCCAGTTCTCCATACAGAATCATACGCCGACGATAGGTCTATTAGTGCCGTTGCTGTCTTGAGGTTTCGTTCGAAACCAGCTTCGATGTATGTGGTCAGAGCCAAAACCTGCTCACAACAACCCCGATTCTCTCTAAAACCTGCTTGTTCTGTGGGCTGGGCAGAGTCAATTAGGTCTTTCGTCCTGAAATAGATCAGTTTCTCAAGCAGTTTATACATTACGCTTAGTAGAGCGATGGGGCGATAGCTGTCTGGATTACCGGGATCTTTTTTCGGTTTTAAGATGGCAATTATAATGGTTTTCTTCATCAGAGTTGGTACATTTGAGGTCTTAAAAATTTTGTTAAGGAACTTCAAAACCCAAAGTCTAGCTCTTTTCCCAAGATAGCGAATAAATTCTGGATACAGTCCGTCGAGCCCAGCAGCTTTGCCAAGTTTCAACGATGTGATTGCTTCGTTCAGCTCTTCAATGTTGAATGGGCGATCGATATCTGGGTTTGCAGTCAGTGATCGTTTGATTTGTGCTAATTCAGCTTTTACGGTCCGATTATGATGTCTTGTTGGTCGAACTTTCTTGGAATTTCGTAAGATGGTCGAAGCAATTTTTTCTGGGTCCATGTTAGACTTAGTAGAAAGTGGCTTTGACGATTCCCCCAGGTGTCGTATGAGCGCCCAGCCTTTCCGACTAGAATGAGTAAAATCCATGGAAGTATGGAAGTATGGGTCGAAGACTTCTCCTAAGTGCTGTAGGTCTTTTCTAAATTCTGGTTTTAATTTATGGATTTGCAGAGGTTTTTAGGACCGTTGCCCTTTCGGCGACGTAATTGCATATACTTAAGAGTTAAGGCAATATTTACTCAGGTACGTTAGAGTCTTTTTGTAGCGATTATTCTGTTTGCCACATTTATTTTGATACGTACGGGTCCCTTGCATATGGTCTTACATGTAGTTCGATTTCTTATGAGATTTATCGGCTGAGTGCTCGCCAAACAGACAAGCTACGATTTTACAACAGCAACAACTAACAATGTCTTCTTAAACTAGAGTCCTACCAAACTAGACTAAAGTCCCAGCACTCTAAACTCTATAACTACTCTCCGCTGAATCAGGGAAAGTTATTAGCCTTCTGCAAGTGACACTACCACTTCGGGGAATTATCAAACTACTTGTGGAGATCTATGACATCCTCGATGTGTTGTCTAAACGTTTGATGTCGTTAACACACTGCAAGATGTTAGTATATATTTGTAGCCATATTATTCATTGCTAGATGAGGCCTCCCAATTTGGGGTATTTAGCCATGAAACACCACGCGGGCCAGTGCGGGTTGGTGAGTGTGGACCACATGCTTAACGTGAATTCCGAACCACGCCTATAGGCTAGCAATACTATAGAATTTCTTTCAGTGCTAATTATTTATAATAATAATAATCCGCCGTTACAACCCGTCCGGGTCAGAGGCTAGATCATTTTATTTACTAGTTCCGCAATTTTTTGTGAGATTTTGCTTACACAAGAGATCCTTTCGTTACCAACATTTTTACTGTGTCAGTGGTAAATTGCACACAAACCTAGTGCCATCTATGATGTACTAGGGCGGAAACTAGCAGGGCTTAGAATGCCGGTTCGCCCCATCAATGTGTTTTACCGGCAGGCATTTTTTGGACCACATGCTTAGGAGAATTCCGAACCATGACTAACGGTATTTAGCATTTTACCATTAGGAATTCTTCTGGTGCTAATAACATCTCCGCCTAAAGGTAGACTCAGATATTTGTACACAGAATTCATCGAATATGGGTGACGTCATATTTGTCATTCTTCTATGTACGATTCCTTGCGGCACCAAATTCACAACTACCCAAATTATGAAGCCTGGGTGTGCCTAGGAACGTTACTTTCATGCTATACATTGAAGAAAAATCCCATTATATCCCCGCCTAAAGTTATACTTTTAGACTTAGATATTCTGTACACAGAATTCATCGTGAATGTGTTGCGTCATTTATGTCATTCTTCTGTGTACGGTTCGTTGAGGGTACCAAATTCCTCAACTACCCGTGTTATGAAGCTTGGATACACTTAGGAACGTTTCTTTCATGCTAGACATTGAAGAAAAATCCTGTACAGAATTTGCCTTCACCGGGAATTAACCCGGGTTTTCTTGATGGAAGGCCAGTACGCTACCACTGAGCCAACCCGTTCTACTAAGATGTTAGTAATGCCCTGAAAATTTTTGATCAAATATTCACATAGATTTGTGTTATAAGCGTACTGGGTAATATTCTACTGAGTGTACACTAAGGTGTAGTTGTGTCGTGTTCTTGCCCCTTGTTCGAAAATTCATTCTTTTTCATTCATAGTCCTGCTAAAAATTTTGAAAAAGAACTTAAAAATGTAGCTGAGGACTTCATTTGGTTCGATTTTTTTCAACGGCGTTATTTTCAAAATCTCATAACACAATGTTGCGTATTCAATTACATTACGCGAATTTGTTGCATTCGCCTCACATAAGAGAAAAAGACAAAACAATATTTTCTTTCACAATTTTCTCTAAAGTCTGTAAAATTAAATTAAATAATAAAACAAAAAGTAAACGACTTTAGTGAACATCTAAATACGTTGCAGAAACAAAAAGCTAAATAACATTATGGTTCGCTAGAAGTATTTTCTCCGTTCATTTATTTATATCTTTCCTTCAGATATCGTGCCATCACTTGAGAAGAATGGAATGGTGTGGAGCTTCTTACGCAACAACTCGATTGTCTTATTTTCATTTCAGATTTAGACGAAAATGTTCGATTTTTTTTGGTGGTTTGTAAAACCTATTGTCGTTATTTCAGCTAAGAGACAATATATTCATTACGTATGGGCGATCGTTTTGTTATTTTGTTTTTATGTTTTCTTTACGTAACGGCTGAGTGTCTATTTAAAATTTCTCATTTTATTTAAATAAAAATATTTTTCGTGTTCATGACATTCAAAAATCTCATAAACTTTTGGGTGTACAGTACATACTATGCACATACGATGGACTCGCCAACTGTGAAAATATAACATTGTTTCATAGAAAAGGCTTTTGGCGTGAAAAACGGTTTCGCGAACTATTGAAAATTTTAAGTGTCATTGTACTTATTAATTATGAACATCATTTGCCAACTCATTAATGTACAAATCCGTTACACTTCCTTAAGTCAATCAAAAAAATATTTTCGTTTGTAATACGTCTGGCTAAACTCTAGTCTAAGATCATCATTAGAGTGGACCGATTGTTTCGTGTTGTAACCTTTCATTAGTTCAGGATACCAAAAAGTTTCAAATATTTGAGCATCAAGCACGGGACATGCAATTCATAAATCTTATTATCCCTTCCTTCACCCGTTTTGAGTGACTCCAAGAGCACATCAATAAGAAGGATCAATTACGACAGTTTTTCAAAGGAACGGGTAAGATCCTTTTACGAAAAACGATTAGTTGTCTATTTTGGTTCAGGTTAAAAGACTTGGAGCTTCTAGATTCTCTGAGTTTAAATGATTTGGAAAATCAGCTGCTACTGCGCACTGCGGAAGGTAACTATGAACTAGATCGTTCATAACGAACGTTACTCAATTGTTGTTTTCTTCAAATCTCTACATAGCCAAAGTCAAATCGCCAAAATTCATTTTTCTTGGCGTTTTTTCACATTCTGGCTATTTTTCTTGTCATTTCAAATCACCTCAAAAAATCACTAAAGTGAGAAGAAACGCTAAGAGAAATAGTCAAATTGTAAAGTGTGTTGACTAAAGTATTCAATAGAGAAGTCGAGGAAAGTGTCTACAAAATGCTTTAGCATAGCGTAGGGTACTCTGCCCTCTAGACCCCCACGCCTGCGACGAGCATTTATTACGTCATGAAGGCGGCCACACCATTACGGATAAAATACCTACATGGGGCTCTGCCCTTTAGACCCCGCAAGGGCGTTACATCTCCATTGACCCCCCATTGCGGAAGTTGCCGCCCCTCGACCGCGCTTTTTTATTTTTCCATTATGTTCATGGCATTAGGTGCTGCTTTTCTAAAAAAAAATGTTAGGAGGAACCAGAAAAAATCGATAATACGAGAAGAAACGTCAAGAAAAATCGTCAAATTCGCCAAATACGAAAAAAAGAACATTTTGACGTTTTTTCTCTTTTTGGCGTTTCTTTGCACTTTGACGATTTTTTTTGTCGATTTCTTCACGAGAATAGTCTCTACCTCTCGACTCTCGTTACATATAGGCTCAAAATTGCCTCCCCAATATGCCAGAATGTTTCAATTCTTCTCCCGAAAGTCAATTATGTCTCGGGACATTCAAAAAATAAATTAACTTAATACTTTTCTAATGTTACAGCTGTTAATATTTCGTTTTTCTTATGATTCTCCAACATAGTTTTGTACAACTGCCACAGTGCCCAGGGATCATTCATAAAGTAAATAAATAAACCGCTAAATGGAGGGGTAGAACAGGCATTTTACTTTAGCAAATGCATATATTGGTCGAGTGATTGATGATTATTTTAAATTGATCTCAATGCGTGATGCTTTGTTTGTAAATTAAACGCCTTTGGATATCTTGAGCAGACATGATTTGGGAGGTAGACCTAACAACGATCAGGACTTTTAGAGGATGGGGTAACTAAAATTTATAAAATTGAAAGGACACTTCTCCTTTGTATGCAGGATGTTGCTAGATCGTAAAGTTCCGACTTAGGAAAAGTGATGAAGTAATAGATTTTTTGGCAAATCACAATGACAGTTTATATGTAGATGTGACATCGCTTCCGAAAAATGAAACAGGAAAATTTTGTTTGGTTGGACACATAGGACGAGGACATTTTTTCCATGGGGTCCACAACATTTTAACAGACAATGATCAAACTTTTGTAACATCACCGTTATACGATGGAACCAACTATCTTCAGTTGCTTGTGAGATGTGGTACACTCCTTCAGAATGAGATATGCGCCTGTAAATTATGTCTTTTTCAACTTTTCATCTGGGAGAGTCAGTTCCATGTACTATTAGCCTTTACATGCCGAGATACTCATGTGAAACTCGAAAGTTCGCGTTATTTTAGTAACTGAATGAGTAAAATGTAAGAATTTCTTTGGTTCGACTGTACAGCATTTTTGCCTACACTCTATAATTGTTTCACGACTACAATTATTAGCGTATGTACGAAAATATATTCGTAAGACAAAACTGTTGTAACATCTAAGTTTGAAAATAACATAAGTGCAAAGGTAAAGAACCAGTCAAATAGATATGCAAGAATGTTGGAACATTATTTCATTTTTTGTTTTACTTTTCTTTAATTTTTCGAAAGAAGAAAAATTTTCCAAACTTTTACTCACCTTTTTTTTTTGAAACGTTCGAAACCTTATTAATGACGAAAAGTCGACACGGTTTACGTGATTCGCTGATTGATCTCTTATTCCTTTGCTGGTTACACTAAATCTTACATAATTTTACATAAATATTGATACAATTTTCATTTCATTCGTCGCTTATAAAATAAAACTTAAAATAATTAAATCAACATGCCAAGCGACACATTTTTTCATTCGAAAAAGAAAATAATTATAAAATTTCACTCTTTCACACCACAACCAAAAAAAAGTTTACTTTTATAACGACAAAATATCCCGATTTTAAAGCTTTTCAGTCAACGGTTAGAAACTAACTAACTCATCGTTGTAACCGTCTTTGAAAATTTTCCAATTTTTTTGGCTCCCGAACAACGTAAAGAAAAACAAAAACAAAAGAAAAATAATGTTAGTTCGTTACAGTACTAGATGCGGTTATGACCATTTTCTAGTGTTTCAACAAAATAATAGAATTTTCTTAGAAAATAAAAACAACTTTTGTGATTTTAAGACCGGAAGACAGGAAATGAAAAATTAGAATTAAGAAAATTGTGTCAGTTCAGTGAACTCTATATGAGTTGAGTAGTGCCCAACCGTAAGAAGTCATGAAATGGAATGGATGTGTTAACGGATCTACAGACAAACCACATAATTTCTTGAGTGGTCCAACGCAATCAATATTTCACACTTTTGGACGGGTCGACGGGAAAAGCTTTCTTTAATAATAATAATAATAATAATAATCTGCCTTACAACCCATGAAGGGTTAGAGGGTTAGAGTCCCAAAAAAATTACGCAAATCAGTTTCAATTTAGTCGAAGTATTATAAATGCTGACAAAAAGAAAATCAAATGTTATGGATACCTAATCTACATCACAACAAAAACCTCTTTAAAGGTAGAGTGTGACGCAGTCCGTAAGTCTGCTTACAAAATTAATGATATCGCTTGAGGTGACGCTATCGCTGATAATACGCAGTAGTTTGTTTGAATGGAGCCTTGTGTTCGACGTATTGATTTCCTGAAAAAATTACAGCGCTTTTTTAAAAACAGAATTACGTTGTGATGACAAAGTTGCGTCACAAATGCACTCTTTCAGTTTTTACAGTACAGAAAAAATTATTTCATCGTTGGGTCCGGCATTTGTTCCTTAAAATCCTCTAAAAAAACTATTGGAGACTCTTGGGAGCCCCAGGCAACAGTTTCAAAGCAGGAACTGCTATCCCACCACATAAACAATTTCCCAATTCAGATGTTCATCTTTAAGAAACTGATGGAACCTAACCTTGTTCCTTAAAATTCTCTAAAAATCTTTGGAGACTCTAGGGAACACTCAAGGAGCACCCAAAAGCTCTAAGCACTCCAAAGTAAGAAGCACCCGAAAGTAAGGATCATCTCGAAATTATTATAAATTTGGTAAGTTGCACGTAGATCGCAGAAAACCCTGATAAAAGAGCACCAGATCTTCGAAACTCTCTTTTTCTTGACTTTGTCCGCATGTCTGGGACGTTCTATTTTTTGTTTTTTTTTTTTTTTTTAGTTTAAAAAGGTTTTTGTTTAAGCTCTGTTAAGTTCACTCTTACTTGCAGAAGAAATGAAGGAGCTATCAGTTCTGAGTCCAAAGCTATAGCTTTCTGGGTGACAACCGACCTGTTTTACACACTGTGGCGACACCAACAGGTGAATTAAAAACTGTATCGCGACGGTTAGACGGAACATCATCTTCTGACCACGTGTACAAATAGTGTAGTATACTGCGTAATAGGATAACGAGAAATTTTTCGGCCAAAAAATCGGATACCGAGAAATCCAATTGAACAGAAAGCAAAAACGAACGGGAAGAAAAAATGGGCAGGACTAAGAAGAAAGAAAGACAAGGAAGAAGTCTTGCTTGCAAACGGGAAATGGTGGAAAAATGTTAAAGGGAAGCGGGAAGTGATCTAGAAATGGGAAATGACTGTAAAACGGGAAATAACTGAACAACAAGAAATGATTCAGAAACCCGAAGTACTTTTCTTTCGAACGTGTGAAGCGATTGTTCGTCTCTTTGTGTCAAGCACTACGACTCCGATCTGATCACAGATTTGTATACTGCGCATTTTGAATTTGGGCTTACTGACTTGGACTTTAAGATTTTCAGAAGGCTGTAATAACTCCGGTTGCCCAGAATTACTCGTCTTTTAATTTCGTCCGCGATGTCGTTATTAGTGTTCAGCTCCGATCCAAGGTATACGAATTTGTTGACCATTTTGAATGTGTGTGTGTAGATCGTTAAGGTTTCCTCCTGCTGTCGATTCGAAGGCGGGATGATCATACATTTCGTTTTTGCGTCATTGACTTTCAACTCAAGGTCGGTACCTTTCCTCTCCAAGGCCATTAACTTGTCTTTAACAACATCCATATTTGGCCCAATTATGTCCAGGTCGCCTGCGAAACCTAGCAACTGACTGGACTTGGTGAAGATGTTGCCACTGGAATCTATGTCCATTCTGCGCACAGCTGCTTCAAGCGTCAGGTTAAAAAGCAGCGTCGCGAGAGGATCTCCCTGACGTAGCCCTTCCTCTTGCCTTGAAGTCAAATGGTGTGTTTCAATGTTGTACTCCTTGCACTTCTCCAAGATCTGTCTGATATTAAACAGCTGGTCCGATGTTGGAACGACCTACACGAAAACCACCTTGGTATTCACCTACAGAGATTTCCACGTATGGATGAAGGCGCTGGTAAAGAATATTTGCAAATATCTTGTTAGCAATATTCAGTAGAGCGATTCCTCGAAAATTGCCACACTCCATTTTGTCACCTTTTTTGTAAATGGGACAAAGTATGCCGGTCTTCCACTCTTCCGGTAATTCCTCGACATTTCATTTACGCGTGATGAGCTCGGGCATCTCCATACATAGCGCGTTGCAGCCGTTCTTGAAAAGTTCGCCGGGTAGATTGTCTGGGGTTTCGAAATTTCTGAGCCTCGAAATTTCAGCTTCAACTTCTTGCATCGATGGTTCTTCTATGTATGGCTGCGCAGTATGAAATGGCAATTCGTTGTTTTCTTCGTTTCTGCTAAGCAGTTCTTTAAAGTACTCAGCCCATCTCGCAATGCACCTTTCCGCATCTGCTAAGACCAATCCATTTTTGTCCTTACACAGCACTGTAACCATAGAAGTTCCGAGCTTCCTTCCCATTGCCAAACTTTTCAATTTCGATCAAAACGTTCCTATCCTGCAGCCGTTTTTTTTTTTTTTGTTTCGGAACACTTTTCGAGCGAAATTTCTCTTTGAACGGTACTCTGCCTGGCCTCCTGGAGTGTATCAACTCATCAACTCATTCATCGTCGAACCAGTTATTTCTTTTATTTCCCGCTATGACACCATGGCTCAAAAATATGTAAAAACATAGAAGGGACCCGTACGTATCAGAATAGATGCGGCAAACAGAGTTGATGTTACGAAAAGACTGGAACGTATTGGCCATACCCAGATCTTTCAAACAAAAAAAAAAATTATGAAAATCAGAAAAGATTTACTCGAGGTATGTGCAAAAGACCAAATATCACTTAAACGGCCCTAGTTTGGCGGCCCTTGGGCCGACAGTAGGGTGGTACAAAAAAATGTAAGGTATGGGGCCCCAGCGCTTAAACGATTCTAAATGTGTCCCTGACAAAAAGTGTCTATGGAGCCGACTTGATCTGAAGTGATTTAGGTGGTGCTCAAGAGCAAAATAGTAAAAAACTGCGAAAATCAGAAGAAATGCTGCAGCTCCACTCTGCACACTCTGCACTAAATTATCGTGGAATTTTTTTCTGAAAGCCACATGTGTAACGTGTCCAACGGCACTTTACATGACATATTTGAGATAAAAATTGAATATTTTGCGGCCATTTTAGTGAGGTAACGTCTGTACGCGTAAGAATTTTTAGACGTACCTCACTAAAATGGCCACAAAATATTCAATTTTTATCTCAAATTTGTCATGTAAAATGCCGTTGGACACGTTACACATGTGGCTTTCAGAAAAAAATTAATCCACGATAATTTAGTGCAGAGTGGAGCTGCAACATTTCTTCTAATTTTCGCGAATTTTTACTATTTTGCTCTTGAGCACCACCTAAATCACTTCAGATCAAGTCGGCTCCATAGGCACATTAATAAAAAAATTTTCGACTATCTTTCAGGAAAAAAAAAGTTTTTGAAAATCGGTCAAGACTTACTCAAGTTATCGTGTTGACGGACAGACAGACCGACAGACGGACATTATTTTTTTCGCTGATTTGTCATCTGGAGGCAACAAAAAAAGTTTCCCCCTTACTCCCGGGTTCGAATTCGCAATGTAACAAACGTGGTAGTAAACGCATCAGACCTTCGTACTTCGTACGGGTCTAAAAAATTGCGAGCGAAACGAGAGCCAGGAAATTCGGCCGTTGGTTAACCTGATTTTATGTTAGAACTTTTATTTTGTATTCAAAACGGATTTTTCCTGTCGACCTGTTTGTGATAAAAATTGGAAAAAGAAAATAGAAGTTTACTGTCTTTCATTTAATTTTAATTTAAGATTTGGAAAGTACTCCTGTACTCCACGCAAATAAATTGTAGACCGTTCGTTTTTGTGCTAAGCCGAAGCAACACGTTTACGTTCTTTGAAGCTATAAAAAAATTGAGAAATATTGTAACACAAACGCAATGGTGTGTAAGGGAAACTATTCGCAAGCAAAAACGAATATCAATTTAAAATTTCTTTATTCTAATTATTGTTTTGCTTTTCATTTCTACAATTTAGTCATTTCTATCCTTGTATCACAGTTCTGTTGGCAGTTTTCTTTCGTCTTATTCAATCCATCGTCACCTTCCTTAAGAAACAATTTCGATATGCTGTCCAGGTCTCGTCCTTTCGTTTCAGGTACAAAAAATATAACAAAAAGAGCACCCAAAAAGCAGAGAATGGAGTAAATCCAAAACGTGCCGGCGGTCGATATCGCCTGCAATAGATAGGTTTATTCTGTCAACATAAAAATTTCAGAATTTCAAACCCACCTCTTCCAACGGATGATAGGTTTTAATCACCACAAACATTATCCCTAAATTCATCGAACCAGCAATGGAACTCAGAAAGCTTCTTTGTGCTGTTGGAAATATTTCTCCCATTAGTAAAAACGGGATGCAACCGAATCCAATCGAAAATCCCATCATAAAAACGATGAGACTAACCAATGGCAAATAGCCGAAGGAAGTGTAACCGTGTTCGTTCAAGTAGAAGGCAACACCCATTGATGCATTGGACAGGCACATAACGATGCCAGACGCAATGAGTAATGGCTTTCTTCCCGATTTGTCTACGAAGAAAAGCGACGCAATGTTACTTACTAGTTGAACTGTTCCCACTATAATCGTGGCCAAATGTCCATCGATAGAACTTCCTATACGAAATTCAAAGGTTGGGTGAAATGTCTCCTTTTTCGAGCATATTTCTCAATGTACCTGAGGCTCGGAAAATCTCTACGGTGAAAAAGATGATGGAATCTATTCCGCTCAGTTGTTGAATGGCTAGAAGAGTCAATCCAATAGCCAGTGGCATTAGAATTGGTCGGCTCATTAAAGTCTTCAAAGAGTGTGGGTTGTCCTCCTGTAAAACTTTAGCGGGGTTTTCGTTTTTTTGGTTACTTGGAGCACAAACCCTAGGAAGAAACTATGAGCAACAGTGAAGTTTCTTAGGATTTCAAATTAAACAAACTTCTCGTTTTGTAGGTCAATTCTTTTCATTTGGGGTTTCAACCCCAACCATTTTGTAGACTTTTCAGCTTCAATATTAAAATTTTTACTTTGCAACCAAACTGGAGATCTGGGCATTGTAATCATCAGCAATATTAAAGAGACTATAGAAAATTAGAAAAAAATTTAGGTCTAAATACTCAAAACTTCAGAGCATTTACCAGCAACGCCACAAGACATCCACGCTAAATTGTACCACGTAATGAATGTACCAAAAATGTAAGCTGTTAAAATACCACCGGACATTGAAATTGACGGAAACGAACCGATAACACCTCGAATTTTAGGATCTGTGCATTCTGTCACCTGTTTAGAACAAGTACATTGGGTTTGATATTCTCGAATTTATTATCGTTTGTACAAACATAAATCTGAGCTGATGGTAAAACCAATCCGACGCAGAGTCCGCTCAACATTCTGCCAGCAAGAATTTGATACCAATTTGCTGCGTATCCGATTGTTATCCATGCAACGACCCATATAGGTGCAGCTATTAGGATTGTGTATTTTCGACCAATAAAGTGCATCAATGGACCAGCAACAAGACTTCCAATGAATGCAAAACATGGAGGAATAGAGCCTGTTGATTTACCTCGTTTTAAATTTACACAAATGAGTTACTAAGAACTTACTGATCCAAGACGCAATGTCCTTGGTTGGTAGAAGGTCTGGATTTATTTCCTTAATGCTGGGAACAGCTGGTGCGGAATACCCTCTGACGAGTCCGATGCAAAAGTATGATACTGATATGCATAGTGACAGTATAGTCTAAAAAAAATTTTGTTTTATTTAAGTCTTTCAGTTAGTTTTAGTGTACACGCTTATAAGTTTTTGTCTCAGTGTAACACTAAGTCTGATTAGAGGTGAGCGGGCGGGCGGACCTAATTTTCGTGCCCGCTCGGCCCGTGCCCGATATTATTTTCATAAAAAATGCCGCCCGATGCCCGCCCGAATTTCTAAAAAATTATGCACGCTCGAGTTTTTTTACGCCCGCCCGAATTCACTGAATTTTCTTATAGGTCCTTGTGTGCGCCCAAAATTTCTATAAGAATTTCTTTAAATCATAAGATCAGCTCTGTCGATTAGTTAATACTCTATTCATGTCACCATAGTATTGGCAAACTACAACTGAAAACAAAAGTTTTACCTCACTAAGGTAAAAAAGACCCCACATGTAATGCATGAGTTTCATAGGGGGAAAACATTCATGTAAAGCTCAACTTTCGGATAGATACGCAATAAATATTATACAGTGGACCCTGTTACGTAATTCCTTATTTCGGACACAATTTTGAGAATTCGCAAACTCACTTGTGTTACTTTGAGCAACACGCTTTGAAAACTGATATTTCGGATATGCAAGCTCTACTCTCGTCAAAATAACTCGTGACTTTGACTCTTATAAAAAAGGTAGACACATTGTGCGAATAGCCATACAATGACTATTTGCCCATTTTGCAAATAGCCATTTCAGGACTATTCGCATATTGTACGAGAAGTCATGTGAGAGCTATTTGCACGCAGAGAGAATAGTCACAGCGCAGTGCGAATAGTCTTTTTATAGTACTATGGCTATTCACCTTCATATTATTCACTCAGTAGTAGTTAAATCAACTAAGTCAAAATCTCAGCTACATAGTTTCGTGGCATTTCGTAAAAGGAAAGCTTCCTAGTTTTGTTGGCCACATAGGTTTTAGTGACATTTCGTAAAAGGAAAAGTCCCTTAGCGTCGTTAACCACATAGTTTTTCTGACATTTCGTAAAAGGAAAAGCTCCCTAGTCTTGTCTGCACATAGGTTTTTGTGACAATTTGTAAAAGGAAAAAGCTCCCAAGTTTTGTTAGCTACCCAGGTTTTTGTGGCATTTCATTAAAGCGAAAAATCCCGGCATTGTTAGCCAACAGGTGTTCGTGACGTTTCGTATAAGGTTGAAGGCCTTAGCTTCGTTATACACCTAGGTTTTAGTTACATTTTGTAACTACTACATCTAGGTTATTGTGGCGTTTCATTAAAGCGCAAATTCCCTAATTTTGTCAGCCACCTAGTTTTGTGACATTTTTAGTAAAAGGAAAAGCTCCTTAATTTTGTTGGCAACCTAGGTTTGATTAGCGCCATCTAACAATAAGTATCAATTTGAATTTGAAATTGGCTCACCTACTAAGAGGAAAAACCTTGCAAGCATTTTTATAGTTTAAATTTTCTTCTTCATTACTCATTACGACAACATGTTCTTCATTATAAACAAATTCGTTGATGTGCGAATAGTCCTTATATGGCTATTCGCACAATGTGCGAATAAACTTTATTTCACTATTCGAACAATATGCGAAAAGCCTTTTCGTATAAAACGACGAAATAATTTTTCTTTAGTTTCAGTTTTTGCGCTGCAAAAATTTTTGCGTGTTAAAACTGAAAGTATTGAAAAATTATTCCGCTGGTGGGTCCGGCATTTGTGACGCAATTTTTTTAACACAACGTAATTTTGTTTTAAAAAAAACGCTGTAATTTTTTCAGGAAATCAAAACTTTGAACACAAGGTTCCATTCAAACAAACTTCTGCGTATTATCAGCGATGGCGCCACCTCAAGCGATATCAATTTTGGAAGCAGACTTACGGACTGCGTCACACTCTACCTTTAAAGAAGCTTTTGTTGTAATATCAGTCGTTTTCGAAGTTTTCAGTTGTTGAAATTATTTCTATTTTTTGAAAAAAATTTTCTCCGAAAAAAAATTTTCTCAGAAAAGAAAATTTTCTTAGAAAAAAATTTCTTTCCGAAAAAATTTTTTCTCCAACACCTTAGGCTACCATCGGAATACTTCGTGTCACCTTCGGCTACCTTCGGAATACTTCGTGTCGACTTCAACTACCTTCGGAACACTTCCTGCCACCTTCAGCTGCCTTCGGAACACTTCGTGTCACCTTCCGCTGTCTTCAGAACACTTTGTGTCACCTTCGGACCACCTCGTGTCACCTTTGGCTACCTTGGGAACACTTCCTGTCACTTTAGGCTACCTTCGAAACACTTCGTGTCACCTTCGGCTACCTTCGGAACACATCGGCTACCTTCGGAACACATCGGCTACCTTCGGAACACATCGGCTACCTTCGGAACACATCGGCTACCTTCGGAACACATCGGCTACCTTCGGAACACTTCGGCTACCTTCGGAACACTTCGTGTCACCAATTCTTCTCAGTGAGTCATATAACTTTCTTGACGAAACCAACTCTCTAGCTATTCTAATTCAGAAGATAGCAAAAAATCCAAGATGGTGTCACTTTGACAGCTGGCAGCCATTTTCTTATGATCCCAAAACTTTCTCCTGATGAAACTCTATAACTTTCTAGAAGAAACCATCTCTCTAAGTAGTGTCACTCCGGAGCTAAAATTCGAAAACTCCGAGCATTACCTAAAAACCCTCAAAATTGACCAGAATTTTCCCGGAAAAGCGGGATATCGGCTGTCTAGTTCTCGAGATCGAAAATTAATAATAGATAGAACATAGGTAGATAGAAACCGACAGATCAGAAAAATAACAGAAAAATCCATTGGCCATACAAAAATGTCATTTTCAAACCTCGATATCTCAGTCAATTTCCAACCGATTTTGATGAGTGAGGGCTCGTTTGAAAGCTGCTGCGACGTAGTTTTTTTTTCAATAATTTGGAAGGTGGCTACCCGTACTCACCACATCACGCAAAACTTAATTTTTTTTTCGTGTCAAATCTGAAAGAACAGAAAAACTATAACATTGGGGGGTCCGGCATTTGTGACGCATTTCTTTAATCGAAAATGAAAATATTTCAAAAGAATTTTTCGCGTTCCGAAGCTGTAAGCGTCACCCAAATTGATATCAGTTTTTTTGGAAGAAAAGACAAGGACTTGCGTCACAATTCGTAGAGTCTTTATCAAATTGTATCTTTAATTAAAACTTATTATAGATTATTTAAATATTCATAGAGAATTTTATGTACAGTTTTTTCATAGATTCTTTAGAGAACTAAAAATCATAGGAAAATTTTGTATTGCGTAAAGTCATAATTAACGATGTTGATCAGGTATTGTGATCGATTCTCTACAATACATCAAGAAAATTGAAATTTGATGCTTGATTACTTTATTTATAAAAAGGTGTTTTTTTCACATTATTATAATGGTCTATTATCTAAATTCGTTAGCAGAACGCAAATTAAATATTTGGGTTAAAATTATCGTTTATTTGCGTAAAAAGGCGATGATTCATAATTTGTGTTTATGTTTTTGAAAATGATGATTGCGAATACTATGGACTTTCATCCATCACGAGGTTAGCGGTCTGCTATTACGGAGCTTGTCATAGATTATAAATGCACCGGGCTATCAACTCGTGAGGTAAAGTGAATATTCGGGAGTATTAAGCAATTTAACCTTTGTGTTAAGATGACGATAATTCGTCAATTTTTCAAAAAGCATCGAGAAATGATTTTTGACCTCGTTTGAGTCTAAGAAACTCATATAAAAGCTAAAGATCTCTCGGTCTTTCATCTCGCGTTGACTATTTGACTATAATCGCTTTCACCCTCTGTGTCGTAATATACTAAACTTTGATTTGCTATTATCATTGAGAAGCGCACACGTTTACACGAAATGACTATCTAGCAAAGGTGAAATTATCGAGAGGTGCGCTCATCTAAAACATATGCTCAATTTTGTCGTTCTTTGAAGTTACACCTGTTGATGCAGTAAATTATCTCTTTGAATACTTTATCACGAGTTTTTTGTTGTTTCCTTAGGTCAGTTTGATAGATGAACGTACCACGACTTGCGTTTGAATATTTTTGGTTACCGTTGTTCGATTTCTTGTTCTTGCCTTAGTTTTTGATTTGATGTTTTATGTTATAGATTCTATTTGATATCTAGTTATATTTTTATGATTTTTTATATGATCCTTAAAATTGCTTACAAAATGGATCATATTAGATATTTTTATTGATGTTTTTATTTGAATAAATGAATTGAATTGAATTGAATTGAAACCGCAAAAAATTGATTTTTTCTGCTTGAATTCGACAGTAAAATAAACATTAAAAAATATTTGCATTTCGTTGAGAAACTTTTTGACAGACTCAAAGCACGTTTCTGATGCATTTGATGATTTATGTGTGGCATTTTGCCTTATAATAATGCATGTCAATATTGATTTTGCTGGTATAATACAGGTACACACACCTATAGCACAAAATCAAATTGTCTTTTTTATCGTAACGATTTTTTATAGTTTATCGCATGTTTCAAAGTATTTGTGCAAGGGAGATGACTTTCTATTCGGGAAAGTATAATTATAATGGATACAAAATAACACGTTTACAAACGCCATACAGGTAATGGTGTAGGGAGAGCATCGATTATGAATCAGAGATGCCTTGTGCAAAAAATTTTATAATTAGAGAAAAGATTGACCGATTTTTAAAATCTGTTTTTACATGAAAGGTAATGGAAGATCAAAATTTGTTTTGTGTCAAGGGCTGATGAGCTATGGCGGTAACGGGGAAATTCGCGCCCGCGTGATACACAATAGAACATTTTCCTTATACGAAATGTCATATTGTGAATGACGCTGCATGATCTTTGTGATAAATGTGAGCGCTTGAAAAAATCAAAATGGCCGTTGTTTAATCCGGAAGAGGAACTTATATTATGATTGGAGTGCCACGTAAATATGGTTTTGCTGCAGAATTACTTAGAGTTTCAAGGAGAAAAAAGTTGCTGAAGAATCTTCAGTGAAGATACAAACACCCTATTTCCAATGGAAAAGATGCGAGCACTGAGTGAACATACCATTGTATACTCAATTTTAATCGACCCTGGTGACTAGGTGACTAAACTTTCTCAGATGGAATTTAGTCATTTTCAGCAACTTTTTTCTCCTTGAAACTCTAAGTAATTCTGCGGTGGATCCATATGTACATATCGCTCCTATCAAAAGATAAGTTTCACTTCCGGTTTAAAAGGCGGCCATTTTGAATTTTTGAAGTGCCCACATTTATCACAAAGATCTGATATACAACTCTCCCGAACAAGATTTTTCAGTATTTTGGATGGTTACTGAAAAAGAGTTTTCGCAGAATTTTCGGGATTCTGTCCCACCGTACGCTGGCACGAAGTTCCATATCTAATGGAGGAATTTCGCGCCGTATGGGCCAGGGCCGTATGGGCGTGAAATTCCTAGCAGCCCATGACCTAAGGGGTTTTGGCCGTACATTACTGCTTTTTCCAACACGGTGCTTTATTCGAGAAGTTAGACAAGAAAATGTTTTGAGTTCAATCCCTTGCACGCCTGGCACTTACGGCTCTAAAAATTAGTCTCCACTAGGACCGTGTGATGTGTTTTTCCAAATAAATCTGGTAAATTCTATCACAAATTCTTATTGATTAAGTACCAATAGCTACTTTTTGTTTTCACCCTTCCTGACCGTCTGTCCGTCTGTGCACCCCTTTCTGGAAGTCTCCTCAGCGATACCTCCAGGAGGTCTCTTCAGTGAGACATTTGGAAGTTTCCTTCAGCGAGATTTTCTAGAAGTCTCCCCAGCCTATCGCCTACCGCTACTTTCCTATACCCATTTAAATGGTTTATTTTTATTTATTTTATTATGCTTTCAAAAAATAGATTTAGAATATTTACAAAATATTATTACCCCCTTCCCCCCACGACATGAAGCGAACGCTTTTAGCAAAACCAATCCACCCCTCCAAAGCGTATGCAATATACGGATGTCCCCTATATATCTTTATTCGGGCTGAAGTCCAAAGTTTTCGGCGACTGAAATTTTCCACACATTTTTGAAATACATTGGAAGTTTGCTCGTCAGCCTCATACATCTTTTTGAGTGAAATTTGACTGATCCAATAGAAGAAAATGTAAATCTGCGGGAAGTACATTTTGATTCGCTGATTAATTACTCACGTTATACTTATTTTAGTATGACAATGAATATCAAGCCAATTTAGAGGCGATTAGGTGACAATTGAGAATGACAATAAACACGTAGGAAATTGCATTATTGCAGAGAGTATCATTATTCAGACAATTGTGTGTAACTACCTGACAGGTTAGCAGTGGCGTAGCTGGAATTTTAGTCGAATTTTGGAGGAATGGAAGACGAGTGTAAGTAGAATAAGTTGTATATATGGGATACTAGAGTGTTTTTTTGTATGAAAGATTTTTTACGGAAATATATTTTTGCATCAAATAGAATTTTGTACTTCTGCGCAGCCTTTTAACACTGCAAAAACTTGCGCAGAAGTACAAAATTCTATTTGATGCAAAAATATATTTCCGTAAGTGTATCGAAACAATTTAAATTTTCAAAAAAAAATTGACTTCCTGAGAAAATTTAAGTTTTACAAGATATGCGAATCGTCAAAATGATCGAATTTTCTGGAAAATTAAGCTTTTAGGAAAATTACAAAATTAAACAAAAAACTATATTTGCAAGAAAATTCATAAATTATTGAAGCAATTTGTAAATTCAAATTAAATAAAAAAACATAACCAAAGACCCTTACGTATCAGAATAGATGTAGCAAACAGAATAGATGAGGCAAAGAGACTCGAACGTATCTAAATATAAAAATTCGCAAACAATCCAACGTTTTCTGTTCTCTTATAACTGTAAGAATGTCAAAGATCCATAGGAATTACCCAAGGTAATGTCAAAGGACCTACCGAAGTAATTCTCAGACCATTCAATTCCAAGGACTTATATCCAAGGACTAAGTCTTTTTCCCTAAAACCCTCAAACACTTGTTTTCTAAAATTTAATTCTTGGAACCAACTTTCTAACTCTCACAGTTCTGGAGATCCGGGTCATCCTGCCCAATTATGGAAGTGGCCATATACCAGGATTGGGCCATATATCCTTAAAACCCTGAAAAAGGTGTTCGCTTAAATTTAATTCTCTACAACTTTGCCTTTGAAAGTAAATCTCCATATTGCATAGTTAAGGAAATATAGACGTATATGCCCAAGAATCTCAATATCATCCATTCCATTGGTCCCAGTGCCCAGACCCCTGAACCGATTCCCACAAAATTTGTTTCCCAGTTTTGTGACATATGCTTTCATTAGACACCAAAATGAGGAATTTCCGTGCTATACTTGCTGAGATATTTGTAAAAAAGCTTCACCGACCCTGGAAAAACCATGTTTTTGGTCACTTCCTCGACCATATCTCCGGAACCACTTGATCGATTTTGCTCATCTTCGAACTTGAATCATGGGAGGCATGTGAAGGTGATCGGTTGAGCCGTTTGGAAAAAAAAGTGGAGACGGACAGACGGACATTTCTCTTATTGGTGATTCGTCATCTCTAGACGATAATAGATGCATCCCCACTCCCACCTCGATCTACCCCATGTTACAATAAAATTGTTTGTAGCAAACGTATAGGACCTTTGTACTTCGTACATGTCCAATAATGCGAAGAAACAAACTTCGATCTTTTCCGAAATTTCTTAAAAACAGAGTCACAAAATAAATGTGCAAAAAACGTAAATCAAAAACGTTAGAATTTTACAAAAAAAAAAATGCGCCAATCAACGAACTAAATGAAACTGCATATCGACTTACATATTTCGGAAAAACCGAGATCGGCAACACCAAAACTGGCTGTATTCAGTTTGTGGGTTTTAGATCTCAAAGAACTCGCAGAACCCACAAGTCGCAAGTTTTGTATAACTTAGAGAATGGATCGATTGTACAACTTTTCAACAACTTGCAAAAAAACCACCGAAATATACGAATTTATATAGAGGGTTTGAGCTCCCCTCCCAAATCGCAAGACCAACGTCACTGCCGGTTGTCGCTAATAGTTGTCCATTGCATTCAAAATAAACTTCGACACAGTACAGCACAACTGCGAAACGTCAAATTCAACAAAAGGAAGACAATAGAGAAATTCATCATTTCACACCTATGCACAGATTTAACGATTGTGTTGATTCAAAGAACTCAACCCAACATCGAATGGTTCAAAAAAATAATAAACAACAACAGCTACCAATGCAATTCTCTTAATTATAACTGATGTTGACAATTCAAAAAAAAAAAAAAATAGCCTTTGAGTTATCAACAAAATATAAAAGTCATGGTAACAACATTTTATCAAAATTTATACTTGCTGTAAAATGTAGAATCACCATTTACGTATTTGGAACCCGGTGACACGCAAATATCAGTCTAAAGAACATAGCAGCTATTACCAAGAGGAAAATCACTCGACGAAACAGTGTCCCAGCATTCAGTAATCGATTAGTCGATCACATTGATTTTCGTTCATTCTACTCAACTCATTCAACACTTATTTTATTTCGATCTAGTTGTTATTTTGACCACTTCTGACTTCTATCATATGCCAAAAAAATGCATCGTTTTTTTTATAATTTGATTTAAGGCTAAAAATCTTATGAAAATTCGACACGAAATCTAGTGTTTTTGCTTTAAGTATAGCAAAAACACTCGATTTCGTGTCGAAGTTTCATGCGTTTTTCAGCTTAAAATTAAATTATAAAAAAACAATGCACTTTTTTGGCATATGATAGAAGTGAGAAGTGGTCAAAATAACAACTAACTATCGAAATAAAATGAGTGTTGAATGCCCAATTCTAAATCGGGTATAATTTGACGTTGGTTCGCCCGTCATAGTGTCCGATGAAAGTAAGCCGGCGATCCATCAAGTGAGTTTCCCTTCAAGATTGTGCCCTTTTGGGGCTGTTCACAAATGCCGTCAAGCTTTCTGGATTTTTGACCTCTCTCTCCCCTGTCACGCATTTTGGGCTAAATATGACCCGAATTTCTACAGACAGTCAAATTTTGCTAGACCCTTCTCCCCTCTAAAGCGTGACATCATTTGTGAACAGCATCTTATGCATTATTTATGGACTGTCACAGGCGGCAATAGAGAAAAGGAAATTCGGAAGTCGAATGTATTTCCGAAACAAATCAACTAGTGGGGCACTTAGTTAACAGTAGCTGGGTAAAATAAATGATAGATCGAAAATCGCTTCTACCAAATTATGTCTGCATTGACAGCTGGGTAGATCGTAGTCCAGTTGTTGCTGACAATTCTATTGGTGAAAAAACAATTTCATGCAAAAAGATCAATTCGTAAATCTTTATGAAATTTTTTTTACAATGATGTGACCCACAGAATCGTTTAAAAATTAGAAACAATTGATAATGGATAAATTGGATATGACAATATGCGTCCATTGCTCTCCCGCTATCGGAAATTGGTGTATTACACGCTATAAAATGCGATCAAAGTTTAAAACCAACCTGTTTAATGATTGCATTATGTGTACTCAAAAAGGATGAAAAAAATAGCATTTTTGCGATCGATGGAGTATCACAATTCACTTGTTAGAACTAAGCTCACAGTCACTTTTGGTCATTTCCTATTTTCCAAATTCGCTTTTTTTATTTAAAGAAAAATGCGGAAATTTTAGTTGTAAGAAGAAAATACATCTAAGTTCAATCGCAACCAACTTAAAACTAAATGCATGTACACCTCTCCTAAATATTTGACTTTCGATCGTTTCATCATGCTGATTTAATATTCAAAACGGAGAGGATAGTGTCGTGTTAAGCATAACATTTATTCCAGTTTCATGTTCATATTTGAATGAATAAAATTATGATTTCAAGCAAAGTTTGAATGACAAAAACTTAAATTAAATGCCGGTATTAGTAAACATGTTCATATGCAACCGATCTGAAGAGTGGTATAGAGATCATGTGACTATTAGACTGGTATGTTAAGAGGTGGATAGATGGAAGTGGAAGTCAGTCATGTGATCTGATCATGTGGTCGATAATAATATTTTTTTTGGGTAAAACAAAAAACTTTTATTTACTATGCGTACAGGTTTCTAATCACAGAAAAAATAGCATTTGTTAGTTGCTATAACTATTAGGTTGCAATCAATATTTTAAGAAAGTTGCCATGAATTTCTTTAGATGAATGATCTTTTGAGCTTTTAACAACGTTTATGACGGCAACTTTTGTTTTGAATCAGGTAAAGCGCTGATGCTTCTAAGCAGGACATAAATTGTAGTGAGCGGATGGAAGAAGCGTAAGTTATTGCGTATGGGTTGATCTCAACCAGCTTATGCTATTTACTCCTGGAACAATCAGCAGCTTTCAGGAAGTTTGTTCCTTGGGGTCAATGGCCTTTTTTTCAAAAAATATGCTTCAATATTCAAAAGAGGAGAAACAATTCCCGTTGTGAAAGTAAAGGCTAAAAAGGACCTTAAATCTCGAGGGGAAACCACTTTCTGGCACAAGCCATTCAAAAATCTTTCCATTTTGGAGACCGATTGGGTCAAAATAGTTCTATTTTTATCAAATAGTTCATGTCCCAGAAGTTAGCCCAAGATTCTCATATTAAGATTTGCTTAAATCTTGATATATCAAGACATGGAAAGCTGAATCTTGATATATCTATATCTTGATATATCAAGATTCAGCTTTCCATGTCTTGATATATCAACATTCCGTTTTCCATATTTGTACATATTACAGTTTTTTATTTTTCGCGCAGGCGGACAAAAAACGCCGGATTTCTTCACCGAATTTGCATCCGAAAAGGCGCGTTTTAGGTTCACATTTGAACATCACTTTTTACACCAGGACCGAAAACGACAGTTGGGAAGAAAAGACTTTTTTTCCCACCTTTCATTGCTGACAGAAAAATGAAAACATCAAACAAAAAAATTCTCCTGGTGAAACTCTATAACTTTCTAGAAGAAACCAACTCTCTAAGTGTTTTCATTCCGGAGCTAAAATTCGAAAACCCAAAGAAGCATAATTTATACCTAACAAAAATCCAAGATGGCGTCACTTTGGCAGATTTCTGAAAATCCCAAAAAATTCTCCTGACCAAACTCTATAACTTTCCCGAAGAAAGCAACTCTCTAGCTATTGTCACTCCGGAGCTAAAATTCGAAAACTAAGGTGTAGTGAGATGTAGTGTAGTATAGTGAGATGTACTAAGGTGTAGTGAAATATAGTGTAGTGTAATGAGATGTAGTGTAGTGTAGTAAGATGTAGTGAAATGTACTGAGATGTAGTAAGGTGTAGTGAGGCGTGGTGACATGTAGTGTAGTAAGGTGTAAGAATTTTTTGGGATCATAAGAAAATGGCTTCCAGTACAGTACACGTAGCTGAAAGTACAGAAAAATTATTTCGTCGTAGGCTCTGGCATTTGTGACGCAATTTCAAACATTTGAATTTTCTTTAAAAAGTTTTTTTGCGTATTTTCAGCGTAAGCGTCACTTCAAGCGATATCATTAATTTTGGAAGCGAACTTACGGACTGCGTCACACTCTACCTTTTAAGAGGTTTTTGTATGCTACTTTATAACACTTTGGTCAAAAATCGTCTAGAATATTGCTCGACAGTGTGGAACCCTATTTATGATAATGTCATCGATCAAATAGAACGTGTTCAGAAAAAGTTTGCGAGAATGTTTTATTTTAAATTCAACATGGATCATCCACGTCCTAGCTACGATGTCCGTGTAATAAGGCTAAAATTAAATTCATTAGAATCTCGACGTTTGGAAAATGATGAAATTGTTCTTTTAAAAATCCTACACCGGTTTATTGATTCTACCACCTTATATTCTAGACTGAGTTTCTACCAACCAACACGATATACAAGATGGAACAGAAAGCAAGTTTTTTACATCCCAAAAATGTCTACAAACTATGAAGAAAATGCGCCTATAAACAGAATTCAAAGAAGTCACGATAAATATTTCTCGGACCTTGATATTTTTGGTGATAAATTGAACTTTAAAAAGCTAGTAAGGCAATATTTAGACTTCTAATTTTTTTTTAATTATCATTATTATTATGATTATTATTACTGTAAAATTCAGATTAACACATTATTGGGCTTCACAGCCTGTTTGTTTATCTTTAAAAATTCAATAAATCAATAAATAAATGTATTGTGCCAGAATTTTGAAAACGAGAAGTTTCATAAATGATTTTCAAACAATTTTCGCTTTGTTTTCGAGAATTTCACGAAGATTCTATCAGATGAGAGAACTATTATTTCATAGAAGTTAACAGCTCCCCCCCCCCCCACGATGATTGGTTGTGCAATTTATAACGATACGTGTTGATAAGAATCGATTTTAGGATTTCCCAAGAGCGAATTTTACAAAAATCGCGCAAATCATAACAGTCTGGAGCTATTTTTATTTTAAATAGACTGTGCCATGTTCTTTTCTTGTCACCGAGCTTCAAGTCGTGACATCTATTTTTTTTTATAACTGAATTAACGTCTCAACATAGAACTACTCCCTCTTCTCAAGTGGCGTCATCCATTTTTTCATAGCTGAATATAGAAAAACATAAAACTAATGACACAATCTATGCCACACCTTTCTGTTCACCACCTTGTTTGATTTTTTCTGTTCTTTCTCACATTGTTTCAAAATATTTTTCTTGTCTTTACCTTTTTCAAGAATGTAATCTTTTAACTAACAGCCGTTTCTTCTATACGAAAATCTGCCAGTACAATGTTGTACTATCTGCTCGAGAATTTCAATATTTTAAAATTGTTATCGAATCTTCTTCTCATTTTCGTAAATAAGACATTAATATGACCTTATATGATTTCATTATTATAGTAAAAATTTCTCTCACCTATACTGTGCGTAATAAAAAACATATGCAAGGAACCCGTACGTATCATAATAGATGTGGCAAACAGAGTTGATGTTGAAAAGACTCGAGCGTATCTAAGTAAAAATTGCCTTAATCACGAAAAACCACCCAATATCGTGTAGGGTCGCGTAGCGTGAGTTTGGCTTACATTTAAGGACACTACAGCCCGAACCATTCAACGGATTTTCACTAATTGAATTTTCGTGATTTTCTGATGTAAACGTTTTTAATTCAAAACTTTGAAGTGCGATTTCCGTTTGAAATTCGCTGAGATACAAGTGAAAAAGTTCCACCGACCTTCAAAAAACCACGTTTTTGACCACTTTTTCAACCGTAACTTCGAACGTTTTTGACTGATTTTGCCTAAATTCAATATTGTAATCAATTTTTTGATTATTTTTCAGGAAAAAAAAGTTTTTGAAAATCGGATAAGATTTACCCAATTTATGTAGAAAAAACACGTTGGGCCCTAGTAGAGATTCAGTTTTAGGGCCCTGGATGAGTCCGAAAGCTCAAAACTAAAAGAAATTTTCTTCCATAAATTGTAAGGCAGTCTGAGACCTTTCAAACAAAAAACATTTATGAAAATCGGAAAAGATCTACTCGTGTTATGTACAAAAGACCAAAAACCACTTAAACTGCCCTAGCTCATTGGCCGTTGAGCTGACAGTGCCCAGATTCAATCCCAAATAAGATTTTTCGATTACCGTTCAGGGAAAAAAAGTTTTTAAAAATCGGTTGAGTTTTACACCGGTGACATTTTTTTTATTGCTAATTCGTCATCTAAGGACCATGCTCGATGCTTCCCCTTACTGCCGCGTCGAAATTGGGGTGGCTACAAACGTCGTGGTATACGCATAAGAGCCCTCTTCGAAGAACTTCATCTTACGTACGGGTCTAAAAACTCAACGAAATAACGGTTTTGAGCTTTTTGGCGTTTTAGTACACACCCGTGGCGGGTGCCTGGGGTTGGGACAATTTTTTTTAGAAGTTCGGACGCAAAGGACAAATTGAGGACAATTGTTTTAGGTAATGAAAATAAAAATCCGAGTCCGACCCCTACGATTTGTCCCAGCACCAAACTTTTAGAAATTTTATTTTGAGAATTTTGTGAGAAATTTTTGAGAAGTTTGAGGAATTATTTTTGAGAAATATTTGAGACATCGATTTCTCAAAGTAGTCCCTGCTACAGTCTGCTCACACATTTCTACGTCGTGTCCTTGTCGGTTTTGGCATTGTGATACTTTTCGGGCATAGCGTGACAACAGAAGAAGATTGGGGATTCGGACCCGTTTTAAATCACGCGAAATTTTTGAAGACGTTTGACTGAAATTTGCATTTTTCTTTAATTTTTATAGATTTTTAAATAATTTGCTCCTTTAACCTCTGGCATTCTGTAATTCCTACAAATGCTTGAAAGCCATTGGACCGTTGGACGCCCTGTATCCGTATTCATCGCAGTTCATTCACCGTGTTAGCGTTTCGACATTAGGCTGCCTTCTTTTTCATGGCTCAACTCAAAGACACAAAGTACGCATTCTGAAGTCAACTTGATAAATATTTTTCCAAAAACTACAGAGGGGGTTCACTTGCTACAAAAATCTTCATACTGTCTTCGCCAATGTTGGTATGTCTTTAAATTTCTGTCATATTTTATTTATCAAAATTGTTGTATTGCTTAACGGCCAAATTCGTTGACGAGGCAACGAAGGGAAATGCATTAATGGGACGTTTACGCCTCTTCAGTACACCTTTGTCGCGAGACCATGTGTATATCAGCAAAAACAGAGAGTGGTGTTAGCAAACATCTGTTATCGACAAGAACAGAGAATGCATTGAACAAACATTTTATAGATATCGCTTTTTAATTTTCAGCTCGTTCTAGGATTCGGCGACATCGACAATTTACGTTGCACGCCGAATCGATTGCTTCATTTTCGGTTATAATGAACTTTTGGTTCTTTATTTTCATTTTTATATTGAAGGAGGGACACCACTCTTATCTCATTCACGATTATCCCAAATAAGAAAAGGTATTTTTTGGACTATTGTGTTTTTACGGTTTTTAAATATTTTTTCTCGTTACTTCACAAATCGGGAGGGGGCGGGTTCGAAGCTCCTGTGACACGGGTGTCACCGGGGGGAGGGGGTTTAAAAAATGTCAATTTTTGCGTGACATACTGCCCTAAAGTAAGCTTCCTAACTTAGAACGGTCTTTTCAAATTTTTGAGCGGGATTTTCATGTTTTTGAGCGGCTACGGCCTTGAGGCTGACATACTCAAGCTAAGAAACATAGCATTGATTCTCTGTTTTCTTGCAGTAGCCAAGTCGGGGAAGGCAGGCTGGTGCCGAAAAATTATATTGTGGAAGTTTGAATCTAGTATCCAGTACATTATGGCGCAAAACTTTTTGATTTGGCACCAGGTTGCTCTCTATGTGACCTTGAACAATCAAAAAGAAGGCAAATTGAATTGATAGAAATTGAAGAATATGACTATGACGGCATTGACGAATGCTTCACAACGCACCAATTTTCATCTTGGCACCGGGCTGCCGCTACCTTCTACATTTAAACGAGCATAGCTCAAGAAGGCAGCCTGGTGCCAAGATAAAAATTGATGCGTCGTGAATCATTCGTCAATGCCGTCATAGTGATATGCTGCCTACTCTGTGCCGTCGAACCATGATAAAGTACGATGCCTGGTGTCAGATTGAAAATTATTTTTCTAAGCAGTACTTGCAGTACATTGCCTTACATCATTTTTTGATCTCAGGCTTCCTAGCCGAAAATACAGTTTTCCACTTGTTGTTACTTTTTGAAGGCTGCGAACTTCGGATTCGACCAGTAGTTTCATGCACTTGAGGATGGATCATTCTAGTGCATGAAAGAACTATAATTGCTGAATGTATTGGAGATTCTCAGTAAAACTGTAACAAAGTGCGCCATCAATATGTGGACCTTCACCTTACCATTTTTAGTACAAAATTGTCATTCACACCACCTTTGAAAAGTACTCTGAGCAGATCTTGTCTACGACAGTGCTACAATTTGCCAGCACTGGATAAAGGGTAGATGGTGACGTGCACAAGGCAAGTGAAATAAGTGACAAAATTAGCTCTCTCAGGATCTCATAAAAAGTTTTTGTTAGAATCTAGGGGAAAGAATTGTCGAAACAAAAAGGTAGTTTTAAACCATAAAAAAAATGTTTTAATAGAACGCTATTTTTAATCGTAGAACTTGCCATCAAAATGGAATTCAAACGAACGTTGATTGATTGCATTGACACTTTAGTGAAGAAACATGATTTTCAAAGGATTGATCAACCCATTAGGAATGAATTCATTTTTGAGTATCTTTGTAGCCACTTGTCCACCAAAAACGTTCCACTGTTCGATAATTACGGAAAAAATATTTTAATATCAAAAGTAGCCCTAGAAATCGGAAATAGTGTGTCAATTGGCAGTAATTACGACATGGATCATTGCATTGAAATGTACACCAAGAGCATCGCATACGCACCAAACCACTCTTTGGAACTACCGGTATGCTATACACAACGTAGCTCTGTTCTTTACGATGCTAAATTAGTTAGTGACGCACTGGCTGACATTAATCGAGCCCTTTCGCTTAATTCTGCCAGTATGTTTAAATCAAGATTGTATGCGCGGAAGGCGCTCTATCTCATTACACTGAATGCCAGCAAAGATGAAATTATGAATGCATGGTTTAATGCAGAAAGTTTATTAAGTGAAATAGGGGAAGATGATAAACACATTGTGATGGAAGAGTTGGAGTACGTTCGAAGTATATATCGGCAACCTGGTAGTTTCGGTCAAGTTTACAATTTAAAATTTCATAATATGGTACCGGAAAGGATGGAAGAAAGCAATTCTCTTGTGCCAGAATTGTCCGATGCAGTTGAACTTCGTTACAATAGGAAATATGGAAGGCACATTGTTGCGAAAAGAGACATTGCGCCTGGTGAGACGATAGCTATAGCAAAACCTTACGCCAAAATTGTCTATCTCAATATGAGGTACAAAGTATGTTGGCAATGTGGTAAACAGACATTTGCGGGCCTGCCCTGTAAAAAATGTGTTGAAGTTATTTTCTGTTCTGAATTGTGTCGACAACAGGCAATAGTGGAACATCACGATATTGAGTGTCCCCTCCTCGAAGTTATGAAAGATTATGAAATGGAGAATTGTTTTTTCATGAGCTTGAGACTAGTTATAAAAGCTTTTAAAGAAGCACAAAATTCAATTGAAATTTTATGGGAAAACATTACGAAAATTGATGAAGACTGCGGTAAGTGAGGCACCCGTTTCGCCAGTGTGAAGCTTAGTCGACTCCATTCTTTGCAGATCATCTGGCTAAAGGGTTCATTGGCAACGTTCATGCCTCAAACCGATTCGAGAGTGTGTACAGTCTCCAATCAAACTTCAATGAATGGTTACCCCATCAAGCCCGTATATTGGCCGATTGCTTCTTAATTGCTTATTATCTCGGCACGATGACCAACTTCTTCGGACACGAAATAAAGGGAGGTTTCGATGCTTTCCAAGACGACGAAGAGTTCCTATTTATAGTGAATCTACTGCAGATGAATGTGTGTTTGAGTAATACGAACAGTTCTGAGTTTGCTTGCGACTACAAAGGAGAGAGAATTGGTATGTTTCAGATGATAGTACCAGCGCTAGCCTTTTTCAATCATAGCTGCGACTTAATGGTTATTCGAAATCCACAACAAGATAGCAGCGTCTTCATGACATCGCTTGTTCCGATTCAACAAGGAGAACAGGTTTTCGATAACTATGGCCATCATTTTGTTACATCATCCAAGCAAAATCGGATGCAAGAACTTAAAAGAAAATTCCATTTCACATGTTATTGTACACCATGTAGACAAAACTATGAAATGGATTCTTTTTCATCAAGATGTTCCACGTCCAAGTTTGCAAGTGTGGAATATGCATTGAGACATATTTGCGATAAACTCACAAGCACCAAAGAGATCGATCCTGGGTGTTTTTCTCTTAAGCGAATCTTAAACCATCCACCTGCTAATGTGCGTCTGGATATTGATATCCTTATTAAAACTATTTATTATTGTTGGAAAGAATTTCCTCCTTTTGCGGAAGAGGTTTTAAAAGCTATAAGATGCCTAGAAATATGCATTCGATTGAGCGAGTTGCCATTCATAACGATAAACGAGTAAGTGGACAGAAAACCATTCAACGAATTGAAATTGTGAAATTGTTGTCCGTAATGTTGTTGAATTCGTCTTGTCTTGTCTTAAATAAATTTTACATTTTTAGACCAACAACACTCAAGTTCAGCAATCATTGCAAATGTAAGCGACGAACATAGAATACTATAAGGTGAGTCTACATCAAAAATAAAAGCGAACCTTTTTCTTCAAGTCGCTAAAAGACTCGGCTTGGGGTGGGGATGACGTTGTAGAGCTTGTCTTCAGCAAACCATTTGAAATTAATTAGAGGAATCTTTTTTTGAAGGTGTCAGCAAAAATCTGATAATTTGCTGAATATACTAAGCCTTTACAACGTCATCTTTACCCCAAGCCAATGCTTTAGCCGATTTAAAAAAAAGTTCGGCTCTCATCTCTGGTGTAGGTTGGTACAAATAATTGTCTGGACCCGTACGAAGTACGAGACTTTATGCGTTTACCACTACGTTTTTAGCCAGTCGCTTCGAGAAGAAGGGGGGCATCGATCATGGCCCTAAGATGCAAAATCAGTAAAAAAAAATTTGTCCGTATGTTCGTAAACACGATAGCTCGATTAAAATTTAACTGCAAAATACAAAAGTGGGTTTGATATTGCAGATGGACGTTGTTGGACGAAGGGCCGCTCAAGTGGTTTTGGGTATTTTGTACATACCTCGCGTAAATCGCTTTTGATTTTCAATAATTTTCTTTTGTTTGAAAAGCCTAGGCACAGTCATGCCTGACAATTTATGGAGGAGCATTTTTTGATTTCGAGTTTTTGGACAAAGCCATGGTTTAACGTTTTTTTCTATATAAATCGGGTAAATCTTATCCGATTTTCAAAACCTTCAGTGAAAACGATTTTTATTTGGGCAAAATCTGTTAAGAACTTTCGAAGTTATGGTCGAAAAAGTGGTCAAAAATGAAGTTTTTTGAAGGTTGGTGGGACTTTTACACTCATAATAATAATAGTAATAATCTGCCTTACAACCCATGAAGGGTTAGAGGCTAGATCATTATTTACTAGTTTCGCTGTTTGTGGTTCTACTTTTTGAGATCCTTTCATTACCGAAAAGTTTTACTGTGCCAGGGGTAAGCTGTGCGACAAACCCAGTGCCATCTATGAGCTGTAACTAGGAGCGAAACTAGTAGGAGTAGAATACCGGTTCTCCCAACAATGCCTTTTCCGGTAAGCCGTACGATGGCACTACATTCAACTTCACTTGACTTGAACGCTTCAATCAGTTTTGTTTTGTTTACAAATCTAACAATCGGTACAAATCCGTCTGCGGTTGAGTTTCGAACCAACGCACTGGCAACTTAATCTCGTAGTAACAAGCAGACGTGTTAAGCACTGCGCCATCGAGTTATGTTCTATCGAGTTGTGTACTTTGAAACTCAAATCTCTGCGAAATTAGAACGGAAATCGCTCTTGAAGCTTTTAAATAAAAGATTTGGACATCAAAAAATCGCGGAAAATAAATTATTTAAAATCGGTATAGTGGTTCGGGCTGTAGAGTCCTTTCTGTGGTTTCAACTCACGCTACTCGACCCTAAACGATATTTGGTGGGTTTTCGTGAATATTTCTTTAATGATGAGATTTTTGTCCAGTGTTGCAGAGAAAAAAGTAGCGAACATTTTTGTCCATGGAAGGGGCTAGTGCAATTTTTGTTTCAATTTTTTTCCATTTTTTTTAATGGCGGGATAGGATAATAGCATTGAATCTGGGCACCGTTGACCCAAGGGCCGCCGAGCTAGGACCGTTTAAATGGTTTATGATCTTTTGTACATAACTCGCGTAGACCTTGTTCGATTCTCATAAAAATTTTTTTTGTTTGAAAGGTCTGGACATGGTCGACATTTTATGGAAGAAACCTTTATGATTTTTAGCCCTTGGACTTAGCTACGACACTAAAAGCAAGTTTCTGCTAGGGCCCTACGTGTTTTTTGTACATAACTCTAGTAAATCTCTTCCGATTTTCAATTTTTTTTAATCGAAAGGTTTAGGAATGTCTCACATTTTATGGAAGAAAATTTTTTGATTAGACGCCCTCAGCCAGGACCCTAAAACTGAGTTTCTACAAAGGCATTTTTATCTATGAAAGTATGTGTTCAAGGCCTCTACTTAAGGCCCTATGTTGTCGGTCCTAAGGCCGGTCCTTGACAAAAAGAAATTCTTTTTGCTATATTACAGAGAAAATTGAGGGAAACATTTCTATCTATGGAAGTATTTGTCCGAGGCCTCTCCTTACTGCTTTAGGTCGGTCCTAAGGTCGGCCCTAGAAAAAAAATGTTTTTTTGCTATGTCGTAGAGAATATTGAGGTGAACATTTTTGTCTATTTGGGCGTCAATTTCGTGTTTTCAGAAGGGTTTTTTTACACCGTTGCTTCGGACGGGTTTTTTAATATTGCCCTCTCGGTAGTTTTCAATACAATTTAATGTGGACGTAATTTCATACACTTAAGAGTTAAGGAAATATTTACTTAAATACGTTCGAGTCTTTTCGTAACATCAATTCTGTTTGCCACATCTATTCTGATACCCGTCCGTATATGCACCCGTACTTTGCATATGTTTTATAGAGAAAATTACCACGAAAATGAACTTTATAGCCAGCTAGGGCCGCAATTCACTAGAACTGTAACTTTTCCTGTGAGGAAAAAATGCGTCTGCGAATCCCTGGCAAATGGAAAATAATGAGGAAAATATTTCACAAATTTATTTTCTTTATTTGTTTATTTGCTTTTGACAAAATACTTCCTAAGAAATGCAATGGTTAGTAAGCTAGATCGCAGAAATCAGAGGAATTATAGAAGGATGTCACCTCATCAAAAATAAAAACACGATAGAAGTATACACGTTGCCATATGCACGGACAGTATGGCCGCCCTAAAAGCCTTAAACTCAAATTACATGCAATCAGCATTAACTCTAGAATGCTGGGAAAATTTAAATGAAATCAGTGCCACTAATCAAGTAGAGCTAATCTGGGTTCCATCTCACTCTAACATTGAGGGTAATGAAAGAGCAGACAAGCTTGCCAAAGCTGTTGCCCTAAGCAATATAATCGGCCCTGAACCAATTATAAAGATCCCACAAAGCTATAACAGTAGATTAATTATATCTCGTAAGTACGACAAGTTTACAGCGTGCTGGCATTCTACAGCCAACTGTAGACAATCAAAACATTGCCTTATCATAGATAAATACAAAACTAAGTTCTTATCATGCCCGCAGGAGTCATATATACGCGAACTTTTGTGTTTTTTCCCCTCGCCCCCCCCCCTCCTCTTCCGAATTATGCTGAAAAAAAATACGTCGCAGCAGCTTTCAAACAAGCCCTCACTCATCAAAGTCAGTTGAAAATTGGCTGAGATATCGAGGTTCGAAAATGACATTTTTCTATGGCCAATGGATTTTTCTAATGTTCTCATCATTATGAAAACTTTTTTTCTGATCTGCCGGTTTCCATTATGTTCTATGTTCTATCTATCTTATTATATATCTATCTATGTTCTATCTACGAATAATTTTCGATCTTGAGAGCTAGACAGCCGATCTTCCTGAAATTTTCAGGGAACGTCAGTCTCGGCCCCAAATGAAAAATTTCATATGCCGCTTTTCCGGGAAAATTCTGCAAAAGCCGTGGTTTTTTAGGCAATGCTCGGAGTTTTCGAATTTTAGCTCCGGAGTGACAATAGCTAGAGAGTTGGTTTCTTCTAAAAAGTTATAGAGTTTGATCAGGAGAATTTTTTGGGATTTTCAGAAATCTGCCAAAGTGACGCCATCTTGGATTTTTGTTAGGTATAAATTATGCTTCTTTGGGTTTTCGAATTTTAGCTCCGGAATGATAACACTTAGAGAGTTGGTTTCTTCTAGAAAGTTATAGAGTTTGGTCAGGAGAATTTTTTAGCATTTTAAGAAAATGGCTGCCAACTGTCAAAGTGACACAATCTTGGATTTTTTGCTAAATTCTAAATAAGAATACCTAGACAGTTGGTTTCTTCAGGAAAGTTACATGAATCAGTGAAAAGAATTGGTGACACGAAGTGTTCCGAAGGTGACACGAAGTGTTCCGAAGGTGACACGAAGTGTTCCGAAGGTGACACGAAGTGTTCCGAAGGCAGCCTAAGGTGACACGAAGTGTTCCGAAGACAGCCAAAGGTGACACGAAGTGTTCCGAAGCCAGTCGAAGGGGACACGAAGTGTTCCGAAGGCACGCGAAGGTGACACAAAGTATTCCGAAGGTAGCCGAAGGTGATACGAAGTGTTCCGATGGTAGTCTAAGGTGGAGAAAATATTTTTCGGAGAAAATTTTTTTTGGAGAAAATTTTTGTTTGAAGAAAAAATTTTTTCGGAGAAATTTTTTTTTGGAGATAGGTTTTTTTCGCAGAAAATTTTTTTGGAGAAATTTTTTTTTAGGAAAGTTTTTTTGGGAGAAAAAATTTTTTTTAGAAAATGTTTTTTGAAGAAAAACATTTTTTCTGAAATTTTTTTTTTCAAAAAACAGAAATTTTTTCAACAACTGAAAACTTCCTAAACGATCTCCGGGTCCGGCATTTGTGACGCAACTTAATTTTGTTTTAAAAAAGCGATGTAATTTTTTCAGGAAATCAAAACTTTGAACACAAGGTTCCATTCAAACAAACTTCTGCTTATTATCAGCGATAGCGTCACCTCAACCGATATCATTAATTTTGGAAGCAGACTTACGGACTGCGTCACATTCTACCTTTAAAGAGGTTTTTGTTGTGATTTAATCAGTTAATTAATTTTTTGTTCCTTTAAGCGAGCATTAGCGACCGCTATTAGCGCGCTTTTTTTTTGTCGATTATAGAATGACATTAGCGACGCTAATATTTTTTGATATTAGCTTTAGCGTTAGCGTCGCTGAAAAGTGTCATTAATGAGAGCAACCCTGATCATAATACATATTAGTTACTAGTTTCATTAAAGATGGTACTCCAAAAGGCTTGCTTGGCTTCTTCATTTTTTGATTGATTACATTGATATAGAAATTAGTGAACTGGCGCGGCGGTCTTGGCAGGGAAAATTTTTAAACTTCTCAGAAAAGTTGCGTACAAAAGCAAGATTTCGTTCTCTGAGAGAGCCTATGCCTTACTTTGTTTCTTTCAACCGGTGAAAACTCTAAAAAAATCACGAACAATTAGAAATAAATATATTTTTAACTATTTGGTACACCCGTTAACAAACGTTGTTTTAAAATTCGATACATTTTTACATATTAAAACTATTGCGCATTTTGTAATGTCCTTAAAAACTATTTCTTCTACGAGTTATCACATTTTTCTTGTCCGTTTTGTTTATTTTTGTCTACATCGCCACCTTTAGAGTCTGTCTTCAAGTTATCGTCACTTTTTTTAAGAAACAACTTTCCAATGCTGTCTAAATCGGCTCCCTTGGTTTCAGGAACAAAAAATATAACAAAAAGAACTCCCAAAAAGCAGAGAATGGAGTAAATCCAAAACGTACCAGCCGTTGTAATCACCTAGAAGTTTAAATGTTATGACTGGACATAGACAACGTTACGAAGTATTCTTACCTGCTCTAATGGATGAAATGATTTAATGACCAAAAACATCATTCCAAGGTTCGTTGAACCAGCAATCGAACTTAACAAGCTTCTTTGAGCTGTTGGAAATATTTCTCCCATTAGTAAAAACGGGATGCAACCGAATCCAATCGAAAATCCCATCATAAAAACGATGAGACTAACCAATGGCAAATAGCCGAAGGAAGTGTAGCCGTGTTCGTTCAAGTAGAAGGCAACACCCATTGATGCATTGGAAAGGCACATAACAATGCCAGACGCAATGAGTAATGGCTTTCTTCCCGATTTGTCTACGAAGAAAAGCGACGCAATGTTGCTGATTAGTTGAACTGTTCCCACTATAATCGTGGCCAAATTTCCATCGATAGAACTTCCTATACGAAATTCAAAGGTTGAGTGAAATGTCTCCTTTCTCGAGCATATTTCTCAATGTACCTGAGGCTCGGAAAATCTCTACGGTGAAAAAGATGATGGAATCTATTCCGCTCAGTTGTTGAATGGCTAGAAGAGTCAATCCAATAGCCAATGGCATTAGAATCGGTCGACTCATTAAAGTTTTCCAGGAATGTGGGTTGTCATCCGATGAAACCTTTGTCGCAGTAATGCTGCACAAAATATTGAAACTTTAAAGATCTACGCACTACCCTCTGGTTCAGTGCGACATCGGCATCAGTCAAATTTTATAATGAAATGTAATTTATGTACGTCGAAATTCGCAATACTTTGACAGAAGCCGATGTCGCACTACAAATTTTAGAAACATAATTTTACTCCCTACAAAATGCCAGGGTCAAAGAACCACTGACTCACCTTTGTTTTTCGGGGCCTTTTTCAATAACATGCAAAGACATTTCAACATTCTTTGCTTGGGATTCCAAACCCAGCCATTTGATTGACCTTTCTGCTTCTGAGTTACGGTTCTTACTTCTTAACCACACTGGTGATCTGGGCATTGCGATCATTATCATTGTTAAACCGACTGGAAGACATGCATTGTGATGAATAATCGGAACTATTTAATGATCGACTAAAATTACCAGCAACACCGCAACAAGTCCATGCTAAATGATCCCAAGCAAAAAATGTTCCGAAAATGTAAGCCATCAAGACACCACTTGACATTGAAATAGATGGAAACGAACCAATAACTCCTCGGATTTTCGGGTCCGTACATTCCGTAACCTAAATTCAAAATTGTAGATTGAGATAATGAAAATATTTCGATCGAAAAATTGCACTTACGTAAATCTGTGCTGACGGTAAAGAGAGACCAACACAAAAACCGGACAAACCTCTTCCGATCATTAAGTAATGCCAGTTTGGTGCATTCGCAATTATCAACCACGACACTACCCAAGTCGGACCTGCACATAAAATTGTGTATTTACGGCCGATGTAATGCATAAGCGGACCGGCAACTATGCTGCCGATACAGGCGCCAAGAGGAGGAATCGAACCTAGAATTAGACGGGATTTTCTAGAAGATCTATGCATTTAATCTCTTTTTGGGCATACTTGTCCACGATGCAATAAACTTGTTGGGAAGTAATTCGGGATTTAGAGTTTCCATTGAAGGGACGGCTGGGGCTGAGTATCCTCTCACGAGTCCTATACAAAAATATGCCATTGATACACATAACGAGAGTATTGTCTGAAAATGAAAAAATAAATTATTATATGAAATCTTCTTGTTGAATGCAAGCGTTTATTGCGACGTCGGCTTATGTCAATGTATACGAAATCTCTCAATGAAGTGCACAAGGTAACACGCAATTTTTCGATGCTTTACACGTAATTAATTTCGTCATGAAATTTTGTATACTTTGACTTAAGTTGAAGCCGCGCTATAAATGTGGATTTGAATTACAAAGATTTGACGACATCTCGAGAAAGGCCATAAGAAAACAAATTTAAGAAAATGCTCCAAATGGCTTTTTTGGCGGCGAATTGCAGCGACTGTTTTTCTTTTTCACGAAATAAGTTCATTTTGAAGTTAAGTAATGTGAGAGTTCTTTGAAACTAAAAATACCTGACAAGCTTTGTAGTCACGTTGAGCATTCTGTAAGTACACTACTCAGGATAAAGCTAATCCTTCATAGATTTCAGTACTTTCTTGAGCGGCACCCACAGTAAGAGATTCCAGTTCTACACACGATGAGATAAGAGAGCGACGACATTTTTGCGCCGAAGCCACTTAAGAACTTAAACTGGAATAAGTGCTTTCCGGAATTTCGTAAGAAAAGCTATCACTTTGACCATGAATTGCAACGAACAGATTTTTGCAACATCATGCAACGGTACATACATACAATTACTCACTTAATTTTAAATATGTCGTTCAATTGTATAATCATCACCAGCAGTCTAAAAGTAATAAATAAAAATCTTTGAATCCATTCATCTCAGCGAAATTATTTACTTAATCCAGTTTAACCATTCAATGAATTTGAATAAAGATTGTCATACAAGTTATCTAACGGTATTATTTGTACAACTTAAACATTGTGAATAGTTGACTCTTGCGAAGCTTTTTAAGTTGTTTACGTACTTTGAAGGAGTTCACACTCGAATGTCTAGTAATTCAATTACGCTATTTGAAGTGAATTACTGTCCACGTCCATTCTTTCTAAATAAAAATCTTACTTTAAATAAATAATTTTTCATTACATCGAATACGAAACTTGTATATTTCTCTTCCCAAATGAGACGCGAAAATTAAAAAATGCAACTCTCAGTAGGCCTTAGAATGCTATGGGAAGCGAAAATATTTTCGGCCCTCTAAACAGAGGTGCGAAAATAAACAGAGGGACGAAAATTTTTTCGGTCCTCTAAACAGAGGTGCGAAAATAACTGACACAACAAAAAAACTTCGACACTTCATTGAGTTTACTTCGATCAAAGTGTAACAAATCTGTGCGCCGGTGCTACCAAGATTTTTTATGTGGAATTAAACATGATATTGTTGAAGAAGGAAATGTTATTTTTTTTTAAATTAGTTTTGTCTTTCTAGTTTTGTAAGGAAAAACTGCAATATTCTCGTAGTTCTTGTTATGTGAATCACTTAGTTTTGGATGTGTATCATGAGTTTTGGATGTGGATCATTTCGCATGAGAATCACAATGGTTATTTGCGTACATGCTATGGACGATTGATTTTAGGCAATTTCGCGAACTAAGCAGGTGCACAATGCACATACAACTTTTCATGAATTGGGCATAAATTACAGAATTTTTCTTGTAATTTAGGCGCCCGGCATGAAAAACATCATATTTTTAATTTCTACATGCTGTTGCTGCTATTACTGCAGTGATGTTTAAATCATAACAATTCCAATGAATAAATTATTGACCTTAGTTGAATTGATTAATGAGTAAGCCTTCGTTTCGAGTTGCATTTTTTAATTTTCGCATCTATTTGGGATTCGAAAATTACAAGATTCGTATTCGTTGTAATGAAAAGTTGTGTGAATCACATGTGACGACGTAAAAAATTTCAACCTGTGCGATTGCCGCCCTTGCCTTCGGCGCGGGCTGCAAATTTCGCACACGGTTGAAATTTTTCACTTTCGTCCCTTGTGATCCAAATAACTATGAACAAATTGATTACAGACCAGAGTCAACCAGAGTCACCAGAATCATATTAGATCATGTGATCACAAACAAATGCGATAGTAACTATTATGTAAAGGTGATGGACCCCCATGTCAGCGATCACAAAGCTGTTATTGTTGGCATGGGAGGGGTTCCTACAAAAACAATGCTTTTTTCAGAGAGTGCTCTTACCGAAGGTGAAACGGTTTCATTAAAAGGAGTTTCCGAACCACTCTGGAATATCATATGAGATGGAAACTTTTGATTTCTCAACTGTGCACGATTTCAAGTGTCTCTCAACGGTTATACAAAATATGACGTCTAAATACAGGAAAAAAGTGAAAGCGACCAAGAAAAAGACTTCAGAACCTTATATTGATACTGAGATCCTTCATCTAGTGAAATGACGTGATAACATTTCACGTCAAGTAAAACGGTTCCCGGGAAATTACAATTATCGCTTAAAACTCATCAATGCAAAAAACTTAATAAAATATAGAAAGCGAAAAACGAAGAGAGATTATTACAACAGCACAGTTTGACAGTGCTAACAGTCCAAGAAAGTACTGGGAAATAATAAAGAGAACACTTACAAATAAATCAGTTGACACCCTAGAATGTCCAAACATAGTTGTGGGAGGAGTACAGTCTCAAGTAGAGCTGAGCGGGTCGGCCTTTTTTAGAAACCCGACCCGACCCGAACCCGACCCGATTCAATTTTCAAAAACCCGATAACCCGGTAATTCGTATAAACAAAAACCCGACCCGATTCAATTTTGAAAAACCGATAGCAAGAAAAAAACTTAAATAGATGAAAAAAATCGCTAAAATTATTTTTTGTGTCATTATCTACAGAGAGAAGTCTCCAAGGTGTCGGTTCTCATGCTGCGCTATACAGAGAAAAGATGAAAATTTGTTGAGAAGTGCCAAACTGAAATTATCAAACTTATAAAGCAATTGCACCAAAATGCGGTGTTTTACGTGCCTGTGTTAAGATATAATCACTTTGTTAGTTACTAGGATCTTAGAATACATCATTCTTACTTGCAAGATCTATTTGATTGACAATGAGTGTGACATTTCAAACATATAGTCTGACAACGTGTTGCACAAAGTTGATTCTTGCAGCACCAGACGTGTGCTACAAAAATCACTTCTGCAACGAGTTGTACACTAAACTTTGTGCTAAATGCCCGTATCACAATGAGGTAAGCATAATTTTTTTTAGTTGTTCTAAACGTCCGTTTGGGCCCATTGTACTAATTACTTAATAGACCTACTGATTAAGGTAGAGTCTGAACCACCATTAGAAGTCATTTAGAATTGAAAGCTTGTGTAGCTCAATTCCTGTCAGTGTGAGTGTTTCGCAATGAGAAATTTGTGTATCAATTTATCCAATCTTTGTGAGAGCTACCTGGAAGCATAAATTAACTGAAATCACTGTACATGGAACAATCAAATTTTAAACAAAACTTTTATCCATCAATTTACATCGAAAAATATTACTATTACCCTATCCCATCATACACTATCTCATAACGCTAACACATATATTCATCAAAAATATCTAAGTCATGAGACTGCTTTCTCTTACTTGTATCGAAATGAGCATTTCATTTCGATACAAGTGCTGAAAAGTATATCATTTTTACAGTTTTAAATTGTAAACTGTTCGGAAAATCGTCCGTCTCAAATCTGTTACTGCGATCGAAATCTTTCCAATTATGATACGGCATGGCACAAATATTAATTTATCTGAAAGCGGCCGGTATGGTGTATTTATCGGCCGCAAAATAGACCGATAAATGCAATGTTATTTGAAGAAATAAATTACTTGAATTTAATACGAAATTATAGTTACTGAAGCCAATAACAACGAATTAATTGAATTTCATGTGACATTATGCTCACTTTATACCGACAAATACGTGCTTTGTACGAATGACGTATTCCTGAATCAAAATAAAGTTTTATCAAAATGCTCCGACCGGTGCGACGAACTGATTGAAGAAAAGAACTTACATTAGGCTTTAGAAATGACAAGAGCGATCCACAACGAGTTCAAACCAGATATCAGATGACTCTGGTTAGATTCTTCAATAGAACTTTGTTTTAATTAAGGAAAAATGTAGCAAAACGACTCTATGCAGTGATGTATGACTGAATGGTATGAAAAAGGAATGAATTTTGCAAAGCTGTATTTTTCAAAAAGTCTTTACCTATATTCGTGAAAACATTTTCATGAATTTTCACTTGGTTAGTACTTTTGATTGAACAATTTCTGGCCAACTATGATTTTTAAAAAGGCGTTTTTATGTTGATTCTAACGTGGCCTTTCATTAAAGGACATAATACTACATTTTTAAAAAGGCGTTTTTATGTTGATTCTAACGTGGCCTTTCATTAAAGGACATAATTCTACATTTTTAAAAAGGCGTTTTTATGTTGATTCTAACGTGGCCTTTCATTAAAGGACATAATTCTACATTGAAATCGGTGTACTATTGTGGAAAAGGAGGAGTCACAACCTAAGGGTGCTTTCAAAATCCAGAAATCCTTACATTGTACTAACCTCTGGTAATTTTCATGAATTTTAACGAATTTTCGAGACTATCATAAAAAGAATTCAAGAATGCAGACACTGCATGCATTTCATACCAAGTCGCGCAACATGAAAAGTACTGTAAATACGAAATTGTTGTCTCGCCTATACCGACCGCTTTTTCAGATAAACCAGCATATTGAACAGGCCATTGTAACAGCCTAGTTAAATAATTTTTTTTTGAATATATAGGAATAACATACAAACAAACAATTACGCAATCTCGGAATGTTTTTAAGGAAATAGCTTTGAGAATTGTTTTTTGACTCGTGTAGTTATATTCCTCGCCTTCGGCTCGGAATCTAAACTCTACCCTCGTCCAAAAACAGTTCTCAAAGCTTTTTGCTTAAAAACATTCTTCGATGCGTAATTATTTGTTTGTATGTTATTCCTGTATATTCAAAAATACAATTATTTAACGCGTCACTTACTGGCCTGTTCAATAATCTACTATTAATTTATTCAATATATCCATACTAGTACGCGTACCTTTCTCATTATTTACTTTAATTTTACTGTAATTTCATGAAGTTACCGGATTTTTCGCCAAATAATTACAAAAACCAGACCCGACCCGATTCGATTTTGGAAAACCCGTAACCCGTCAACCCGATAAAATTAGGTTCGGGTCGGGTTTTTTCGTACATTCGGGTAACCCGCTCACCTCTAATCTCAAGATCCCACCTTCGTAGCAAATGAGTTCAACAAATTTCTTACGAACGGAGTTAGTAAAACATCCAACGATTCTAATACCTGCACGCAAAAAAGAAATAAAAAAAGCAACCCATGGTCTTTCTAAAAGATTTTAGATTTGACAGTGAGTGCAGCTATTGTGTCCTCGTACATTGACAGGTTACGAACAGATACTGCTGCTGGCTATGATAAAATCAGCGTGAAATTTTTGAAACGCTACAACCTCCAAGTGTCAGACTGTATTTCTTCCCTCATTGAGACTGCTAACTTCGAGGACGTTCTGAAATGCACTAAGGTTATTGTTCTTCCCAAGAGTGGCGACTTGACAAATATGTCCAGCTAGAGGCCAATATCATTGCTGTCTTCACTATCAAAGCTATTTGAAAAAATTCTATATATGAAAAATTGGAATCTACTTAATTCTTTCGGATGAAACAATTTGGGTTCATTAAGAAATCAAGTACGCTGTCGTGTTGCTTAGACCTGTGCACGAAATTGAGGCATGACTTAAAGAATCATCGCTTAGTTAGCTTCCTGTTTATTGATTTGCATGAAACTAGTATAAGGGTAGGAGTCATGTTCAGGCAAGTTTAATGAAATCCGTTCAGAATAGTGCGCAGAGAACGTTTTTTGCCTTACTTCGAGTTTCCGCATACTTTGTGGATTTTCATGGTTATTTCCATTCTTTTTTTTAATTGTTTTTTAAACTTTTTTTTTGAACATTATTTTTGAACTTTTTTCTATTAAGGGGAAAATCCACAAAGTATCATGTACGGTCGAGTAGCCCGAGTTTGGTCCATTTACTCTATTTACTCTATTTACCCTACAGCTAAAACCACTCAACCTATTTTCACTAAATTTATTTGGTTGCTTTCCTTAGGTACATAACTTTCATTTAAAACTATGGAACCAATTACCATGCTTGTTTCGCAGAGATATATGCGAAAAAGTTTCAGATACCCTCAAAAAACACCGATTTTGACCACTTTTTTGGTCATAACTCCGGTTTCCGTAGACCGATTTTGCTCATCTTCGAACTTGACCTTCCATTTTCTATTATCTTTTAGGGAATAAAACGATTCGGGGAATCGAAAAATTTCAAACGTAGGAACAAATGATTTCATGCGGCTCTAACATTATCATGAAATATGGGTCAACTTTTAAGACACAGGAAACTTCAAGTTTGTGAATTGAACCCAAGTGTTATTTTTTATATTAAAAGTACTAATCATTCCTAACAGTTCCCTTAAATTAGTTTGCCACTACCTGATGTAGTCGTCGCGGTCTGGCACTAGGAAAAGTTGGGTACACTTTGTTCTTCAATGGGCTCCTATGATTCCGACAGCATGCGGAAACTAGAAGTAAGGCAAAGAACGTTCTCTGCGCACTATTCTGAACGGATTTCATTAAACTTGCCTGAATATGACTCCTACCCTTACACTAGTTTCATGCAATTTCGCAAAAGTCTACATTTTTCACTGTTTTTGGGATTTTTTAACTATTTTGATTTTGCGGAACCCCTAGATCACTCCGGATGGAGTTGAGTCCATAGACACTTTTTATCAGGGACCAATTTAGACTCGTTTTAACGCTGGTGCCCCAAAATTTTCGACACTTTAATTTTTCCACACATTTTTGGACCACCCTAATGTAATTTTCTTGAAAAATATAAATAAAAAAAAGAAAAAAAAAGACTTTATTGACAGACCATATTGATTACTTAAAAATGTTTTGTAGCGGCACCGACATTCAGGGGACACGAAAAGGGAAACAACTGCGGCTCATTAAAAGTGATAAAGGTGGGTGACGCACTGTGATTTTACTGAGGAAAATTATTTCCTCACTAATAAGTATCTGTATTCGAAGATGAAGTTGGCAAATGCAGATTGAGTACGCTTTACTCCCTCACTTTTTAACCAAATTCGACACCTCTGATGATGTGGTAGGTAAGTGTAAAAATATTATCGTGAAATTTTACATTTTTTCTATGAAGTCATTTCGAACGGAAATTTTCAAAAATGTCACATTATTGCAATCATTCTAATTACAATAATTACGTTCGTTGACAACAATAATACATCACAACATGTGTAATTTGCATACTTAGTCAAACTAGTGCTTAAAATAGCACTATAAAACCGAATGTGATGTTTCATCGCGGTAGGCGAAAGCACGTAATATTTTTGGTCTAAATCTGATGATTTTTATTGTATTGTAATTCCTTCAAGGGTACTTAAAAGGAACGCTCATAAATGACGTCTGGGCTTGGGAGAAGGAGGGGGGGGGGGGTATAAGAAAACAGGCACTTCATACAAAAAAATCTCAATTTGTATGGAACATTGCAGACAAGGGGGAGGGGGACCCGGAAAAAATGCAGACGTCACATATGAACGCTCCACAAAGACTGCCATTTAATGCAAATATCAAAGTTTAAAGATGACGGCTTAGCTCGAGGACCTTTCCTTTTAATATTATAATAAATAAAAGTAAAGGATGACAACGGGTTAGCTCAGTGGTAACGTACTGGCTTTCCATCAAGAATATCCGGGTTCAATCCTGGCGGGGACAAATTCTGTATAGGATTTTTCTTCAATGTACAGTATAGCATGAAAGTAACATTCCTAGACGCATCCAGGCTTCATAATATGGGAAATTGTGAATTTGGTGCCGTAACGAATCGTACATAGAAGAATCACAAATATGACGTCACCCATATTCGATGAATTCTGTGTACAAATATCTGAGTCTGACTTTGGATGGAGATATAATTAGCACTAGAAGAAATCCTAATGGTAAAGGTAAAAACCTACCGTTAGGCGTGGTTCGGAATTCACGTTAAGCATGTGGTCCAAAAAATGCCTGCCGCCCTAGTACATCATAGATGGCACTAGGTTTGTGTGCAATTTACCACTGACACAGTAAAAACCGGTAACGAAAGGATCTCCAAGAGAATCTATGTGAGCAAAAGCTCACAAAAAATTGTAACGGCGGATTATTATTATTAAAGGATGACAATTTAATAAATCAAACTGATTTTTAGCCGAGGCACATCAAATGTATAGTCAGCGGAGGGCTATTGGAACCTCACATAACAAGTAACCCAAAATATTACACTGAGTTCACAGAAAAACGTTTTTCTTTTGCGCAGGTTTTTAACATCACGAACACCTGCGCAGAAGAAAAAAGTTTTTATTGAGATTGGAGTCAATGTATGTAAATGATGTAAATATATTGTCCGTTCCACTCCAATTCCATCGCGAATTTTAGAGTGAAGCCGCAATAATTTAGAAATTATTTGAACCTCACAGAAGAACCTGTCTTTCTCCCACGTCTGTTTTCTCGTTTTCGCTTATACAATAAAGCATCGTATTGACATTTGAGAGGGAATCTCGGCAGGCCTCGATGTTTCCCCATGACAATAAAATACAATTAGTCTGCTACCGCTCATGTAAAGAGGGTGGTGTTCGTGTACATCAAGAAAATTGGTGTAAGGCTTCTGTGTAGCTGTAGCTAATTTTGAAAAAGGAGAAGGATTCGCTTGTTTCTGTTTTATGAGCACAAAACGTTGCCTGTGTTGTCGTATGAAGTCAGTTTTAGAATGGTTTGAAGAAGAGACAGTTACATCTTCTTCTTGTTGCACACAAAAAATTACAGGAAAGCAATGTTAAGAGAGTCCACATTGGTAAAAATAGTTGTGAAGTCACAACATAACAATATTTGTGTTCTCCTAACTTTCTCACGGTGTTAGACATGTGCGCCGATCACTTCACGCCGGCGCGCCGCCGAAAAAAGGCTATGCCGAAAGCATGCATTTTAGGTTTCTGCGCCTAACAAAATTAACCTGGAAAATTTGTCTGCAATTTTCTGAGAAAATCATTATACAATTAATAGAATGCTTCGAAATTTTGACAAAGTTTCCACGTTAATTTTTTCCGTAATCAAAGGAAATTACGTTAATCGCTTCACTAAAATTCAGAATTTTAAATTCTAACATCAAAGTAAAATTAAATCTTAAGTGATAAGAAATTGAGTTTGGATAACTACATTTACGTATTGTCTTGGATTATACCATTGAAAAACTAAAATTATTGCGTCACATTGAAATTGGACATTTATCAGAAGCGAACCGTTTCGCAAATTTCTTGGACATTAAACATTTTCAATTCTGGTAGGGAAGAAACGGGTGCGTTAATTTACCACGAAGGATGAATTTTCAAGAATTTGTGGTATTCCTTCAAAACTTTTAACATTGACCTTTGTAGGTCAAATTTCTTCAGCATTAGATACAAAAAAAATCGTTTTTAAAACAAAATCTGTGTGAATCCTAATCAATTATATAATAAATATAGACTGGGTTTACGTAACCATAAGCTGAAGCAAAAATGAAAATAAGAAATTTATGATTATATGTACATCGCACACTAACACATATACAATTCACTGCGATTTGTTCAGCCGAAAATACGTAATCCACTTATATTTACCAACACCACCACCGCGTTTCATGTTTGCTTCAATTTGTGATAATTTTTTGTTAGAGACTGTCAGTCTTACTTAATATGTCATTGATCTTAGCAAAATGTATGTCCCTGAAGTTAGCACCAGAAAATGTTTCAGGTGGACTTTTCTGTCATATCCATTCTTGACTGTAATTCGAAATATTTTTATTCTTCTATAAGCTGTGAGGAGTACGGAATGAAAATAAGTGTCAGCAAAACAAAGGTTATGCATATCGGCAAATCCCGTAGCTTGCAGTTTAAATGGGGAGCAGTTGGAACAGGTTTCGGAGTTTAAGTATTTAGGAGCCATTTTTTCGGAGGATGGCAAGTAAGTTAGGGAGTTTGAAGAAAGGAGGAAAATGGGAAACGCGGCAGCCAGTCAGTTGAGGGCGCATGTGTTCAACAAGAGAGAATTAAGTAGTGGCACAACGTTAGCTATTCACAGGTCAATCTTCAGGCCAATGATTTTATTGTTGGGTGGACTGCGGATACCGTGTGCATGACCTGCAGGTTTCTGATATGAGGGTTCTTAGGAGCATAACAAAGGTTAATAGAAGGGAGCAGTGGGATAATCATATCAGAAATGACGACATCGGGGAAAATTTAGGGGTTACGTCAGTGGAAGAGGGTTTTGAATGCACAGGTCCCGGGTGTACGCCCCACTGGTAGGCCAAGAAGAAGGTTTGTAGACTCAATTAAATCAGATGTCCTTGGCACAGGAGAGGGGGTATGTAGAAGGGTGGTCCATGATCACTGGGAGTAAAGACCTCACGCCGAAAGGTATAAATGGTCTATAAAGTTTGATGATGATATAAGCTGATATCTCAATTCTACTGGATATATCAAAATTCGGCTATGGACATGTTGATATCTACTGTACAGTTAACCAAATTAAGACTTTCAGTTTTTATGTATTTCGAACGGGTGAGTTCAGAAGAATCTTGTTTCACGGATATATGAATTCTCGTACAATCGGAATTCCCAGTGAAATTGTAATTTTCGGACAATTTCAAAACATTATCACAATGTAATTTACACAAAAAAATATTCTATAAGTCTAAAATTTGAAAATTACGATCTTGTCGCCAAAATTTATCAGGGTATCGTTTAAAACATCCAAATTTTGAGTTAGTTCATTCAAAATTTCAACTAAATTCTTACTTAAGTAAGGGGAGTGCCGTGATTATTATTCGGGATTATTTTCAAATGAGATTTTTCTCCACACCCGCCGTCACCTCGCCGGCACGCCGCCGATAAAATGGAATCGGCGCGCCGCCGCCGATTGAGAGTCCCAAATACGCCGCCGCCGATTGATTTCACGCCGGCGCACATGTCTACACGGTGTCCCTCAATCAGGATAAAGTCTAATGAAAATGAACCCATGAACGAAGCTTTGCTCGTGGTTCAGGGACCTTAGGAGACCTAAAAAAACCTTACTGGGATCTAGTTAGATTCTTCCTTCATAGTCGACTGTTGAAAAAACGATTTTAGGTGCTTTTTTTAATACAATTTGGTTCATCAAATAAGCTTTATAAAAAAAACTAAAATATTTTTGAACATGTCGTAGAACAATTTTTTGCTTATAATAGTGTTATGCACTGATATAAAATATCTAACCGCCTGTAGGCGACAATTTTTTTCATCACATTCAGAAAAACCTTGAAAATGTATGCAGAAAATCGTTTTTTCAACAGTCGACTGTGGAGGAAGCATCTAACTAAGTCCCATAATGCGGTTTTTCGAGCTCCCCTGGAGTCCCTGAACCACGAGCAAAGATTCGTTCATTATGGGCTCATTTTCATTAGACTTTATCCTGATTGAGGGACACCGTGTTCTATGGCTTAATGCAACTCCCACTAAGATATCCTCTCCAGAAGGTGTGGAGACGTGACAGCAATGTACTCCATTTGTAAAATTTCATGGAGCTTTTCAGCTCATTAGAAAGATGACATTCTTTCTTTTATCAAACAATGATGGTCACGGGAATTTTCCCCTCAGTGAATTATCCCCCAGACCGAAAAAAATAGTAATTATCACCCAGGGAATTATCGTCCAGAAAAATGGCAATTATCGGAGAATTATCGCCCAGGAATTATCACCCGGGATGGCATTTTCCTCTTACAAAATAGCATTTTCCTTATCCAATATGGCAATTTCCTTATACGAAAAAAAAAATTTCCTTATACAATTTTGGACGCTTGCACAAATTTACCGCTTTGCTTGCTGGGTGATAATTCCCCGGGTGATACTTCTCATTTGTCTGGGCGGTAATTCACTAGATGATAATTCCCGTTTTTTTTTCAATCCGGGGGATAATTCCTTGGGGAATAATTCATGTCGCCACGCTTTGGTGAGATTGAGGTGAAAAACTTCCTAGAAATTTTCAGCTCATTAAAAAGGTTACATTCCTTTATTAAACAATGAGCGACAACAACAAGAACTTCATTAAAATCACCTCTTCACCAGCAATAATACTCATCATCAACCAACAATAATTAACTCAATGGCATGGCACAATGGGCCGAAAAAGTGCTAAAATTTATGTAATTGATGTATTATATAAATTAGTCTAGTAAATAAGTTAGTCATTCAATCAAGGTTTTCACATCGAAGATCCCAGACGGAAGTTTAACTAAAAATTACAATTTCAAAGTGACCTGTCGCACCCTCTTTCAGTAAACTAACGATTTTCCACTGATATATTTAAAAATGTTGTGAAAAACAATGCACTTAACAAACCTGTTTAACTATGCCTTTGTTACTAGAGAAAAATGACGGTAAGTCTACCATTTTCTATTATTTATTTATTTTATTATTGTCTTATTGTTATTATCACATAAAACTTTTATTTACGATTCACACTTTTGTCTATTTAACGATCAAATCGTAACGGCTTTATTATCGCATAGTAGAACTGAGTCAAATCGCCACCAACCTACAACTAATAAGCAGCGTCTTATGGATTTAAAAGGAAAATTCTGTTAAATTGAGTTATATATGCATGATGTCTTTTTACATCTGTGTTTCGATCACGTTGCGTTAATATTCAATTATGAAACTCAAAATAAATATACAAACAATTTTTGTTAGAAAATCTGTCACGTGAAAATTGCTAATGTGCGAAACTTTAATTTGTAACCAACAATTCCTCCAAATAATTGTTAGCTTTTCATACATTCGCTTCATGTTAAGTCCAACCTGCTGACTGTTGACTCGATTGAGATCATTTACTGCATAGTGGTACTATCACCTGACTGATCAACATAAATTACGCGAAACAAATTGAACAAAAAATGTGATAAAAATTCACATTGTTCAAATATTTATTGATCCGAAATTGAGGTACAAATCGATTGTAATTCAGAACGACTTATCATCAATTATACCCTTGAATGCATCAGAGAAACTTTGTCATTGTTTAAATATTTGAATCAATTACGATAGCTTGGAAGTCGCTTTAAGCATGCGTATGCAACGAACCTTCAAAGCGCATGCACTTAAGTCAAATATTAATTCGTCAGTCAAACATCAAATTATGTGTTTCAATTGTGTTTACAGTATGAGAGCAATATAGTAATTCTAAATATGTGTTCTAAGTGCTTATATTTGCACTTTTGGCGATTTGGACACTTTGGAAGATTAACAAAATGCTTTTGGGATAGAAAAAATTGAAGTTTCGTGGTCACATATAGCAGAGCGGTTAGGGTAGTGTCATTGTGACGAAGAACCATCTCCCTTAAAGTATCACTACTCATTTAGCGGCGCTCACCACATTTTTTTGGTTTCTTCTTTAATTTTTGAGAAAAGAAGAGTGTGTAGGGCGCGTGAAAAGTGGGAGAGGGCCGAACTTTTCTTTTTAAATAGATGAAAAAACACTGCTTTATAGCAATTCAGACAGCAATAACAAACTTGTGATTCAATTTTTTGGACCCGTACGAAGTACAAGAGGTCCTATACGTTTACTACAAACAATTTTATTGTAACATGGGGTAGATCGAGGTGGGAGGGGGAGGATGCATCTATTATCGTCTAGAGATGACGAGCAATAAAAAAAATGTCCGTCCGTCCGTCTGTCTGTCTCCACTTTTTTTTCCAAACGGCTCAACCGATCAGCCTAAACTTTTTTTCCCTGAAAGGTACATGCCTCCCATGATTCAAGTTCGAAGATGAGCAAAATCGATCAAGTGGTTCCGGAGATATGGTCGAGAAAGTGACCAAAAACAAGGTTTTTCGAAGGTCGGTGAAGCTTTTTTGCAAATATCTCAGCAAGTATAGCACGGAAATTCCTCATTTTGGTGTCAAATGAAAGAATTTGATGTCGCAAAACAAATTTTTTTGGGAATCGGTACAGGGATCTGGGCACTGGGACCAATGGAATGGACGAAATTGAGATTCTTGGCCATATACGAAAACAGTTTTTCGTTCGTCTATATTTTCTTAACTATGCAATGTGGAGATTTCTTGTCAAAGGCAAAGTTGTAGAGAATTAAATTTGAGCGAACACGTGTTTCAGGGTTTTGGGAAAATATGGCCCAATTTCGGCATATGACCACTTCCATAATTGGGAAAGATGACCCGAATCTGAAGAACTATGAGAGGTAGAAAGTTGATTCCAAAGACAAAGTTGTAGAGAATAAAATTTTAGAGAACACGTGTCCCAGGGTTTTAGGGAAAAATGAGTTAGTCCTTGGATATAAGCTTTTCTAGATTTGAATGGTCTTAGACGTACTTCGGTAAGGCCTTTGACATTACCTTGGGTAATTTCTATGACTCTCTGAAATTCTTACAGTTATAAAAGAACAGAAAACGTTGGATTGTTTGCTTATTTGTATATTTAGATACGTTTGAGTCTCTTTGCCACATGTATTCTGTTTGCCACATCTATTCTGATACGTACGGGTCTTTGGTTATGTTTTGTACTTAGTTCTCTAGTTCTCTTGCATTCATTGTAAATTATTCGTAGTGTTTTAATTAAAAAAAAAAAGAAATAATGCCATCATCAACCCTAGAGGTGTGCGAGCCGCCCGAAACTCGAAGAAAAACCCGATACGAACCCGAATAAATTTGACGGGTCGGGTTTTTTGTTTTCGTTTTTCGTCGTCTCGGGTCGGATTTTTGTTTTCTTTTTTTTCGGGTCGGGTCGGGCCGGGTTCGATAACCAAACGCGACCCGACCTGAAAATGTCACTTTGACAGTTAGAATAAATCGAGTTTTGCTCCAAACAAACTCATTTATCGTATGGAGATTGCAATCATAATAATGTATAAAACAATTGAACAAGCTAATTTTCAAAATTCGAATACCACTTTCGAGGTTTGCATCCAGATCTCTCAGTCACTCGACTCCTTCATCCAAAAGGGGCAATCCTTCAATTCCACCGTTGAATTTCCTTATAGTCATTTACAATGTATATGTTGCAACACCACAATCACACTTTATTGAGTCCATCAAGCAAGTTCCACTTGTGCTATTCCCATGCTCGGTACGCATTCGATTGAGACGAGTCTAAGCCTTCCGTGGTATATGGATTCCTCTTAGCCATACCGTAGGATCTGCTACCAGCTCTCTTTTGCACGATGCCAATTGTTCTTCCATTGTTTGTTTGATTGATAGGGTGAATCCAACCCATTTGATTACGGCCAAGATGGTTTTCGTGATATCACTCGTTACTCGCGACAAATATCGTAAAAATCGGTATACTGCCAGTAATTTCAATTTTCCATCATTTTTTGAGAAGCGTTGTTGTTTCTTTAGGTGGTTCAATATTTACAATGACACTTAGCCTTAGGACACTCCTTTAATGTTGCAAAAACAGTGCCGGTAGTTATTCGTATTGTCAACGTAAACGTAACGTCAACGTAAACTGTCCGTAAGCCCTCTAACAGACGACGTCAGTGCAATTGATGACGGTAATTTCATTCGAAAGCGATAAGAACAAAAAAAGTTATTGTATTCTTTTGGAATTACAGTTTACGTTCGAAATTGCCGACGTTGACACCACATCAGGTCTAAATGTTCATCCTCGGAATTTTAGAACTGCCCTCTCGATGGCACAGTGTAGAAATCTCAAAGCTCATCAAACGCTTAAGAATTGCAGGAAGACTAGCATCATTTGCTTATACAAGAAAGGTGACAAATTGGAGTGTAGACGAATCTTAACACAGAAGTGTTAAGAGTACAACGTTGAAACACACCAATTAATCGTTGACTTCAAAGCAGTATACGGCAGTGTCAACTAGAGGTAAGTTGGCTACCCGAAACTTGAAAAAAACCCGACCCGAAACCGAATTAATTTGAGGGGTCGGGTCGGTTCGGGTTTTTTGTTTTCGTTTTTTCATCGCGTCGGTTCAGGTTTTCGTTTTCTTTTTTCGGGTCGGATCGGGCTCAATGACTTCAACTAACCAAATCTGACCCGAACAAATTTAGTTCGGATTCTGGCTTACAACAAATAACTCTTACTCACTGGTAAATTTTTTGAAAATATGAAGCAAATTGAATTCGTTTCTAATTGTCGATGAGGTATGCTTGTTCAGAAGGAAACAGGATTTTCGAACTCGTACGAACTAACTAGGTATATCCCGTCTACGACGACGTTTTCAACCAGTCGAATTGAATAGAAGTAAATTTTCAAAGTTCCACAGGAAGGTAATCAAAAAAGAAAAGTTTGGATTGAAAATGAGCAAAATCGGGGAGAGATCGAAAAATTTGTGAGTACTTGGTTTTTTGAACGTTGGTGAAACTTTTCACTTATATCTACGTGAATAACGCGCGGAAATTGCTTTTGAAAAACTAACCAAAAAAATGAGGAGAAAATAGATTGAAACGCTTGGGCTGTAAGGTCCATACAGTAGACCTAACTCACGCTAGAAGCAGCGGGAAAGAACCCTTCCGTTATTTTCTGTATTCATGCTTCGCAAAACGTATCCGCTGTATCAGCTTTTTATTTTTTCACTTTCGATAATAATATATTACATCACTAGGGGCAAAAGTTGTTAATTTCGACCCAGGTGGTAAAAGGTCAGAGGTGGGAGAGCGGAGGGCAAGTGCCCACTCTATGAAACCTAAGTGCCCAAATCACTCCACCCATTTTACTGAAATTTTTCGTTAAGTTTCCTGAGATGTGACGACCCAATAGCGCAATGTGTTAGACTGTGGACTCACATTGAATTATTGTGTTGTAAGTTCGTGAGTTCGAAATCGCTAACATAGTAGCAGTAAAAAAATTCATGCTATGATTTTGATATTGAATTAACGAGCGACATCAGGTGTTAGTATATTAATGAAATAGCAACACCAGTCAGAATAAAGTACTTATAGGCGACAAACATCACTCAGCACCATGGCACGAAGTTCGGAGTTACATGCGTATACTTTCAGATGCAAAGGAAAAGAGATGGTAGTAACTATAATGTACAAAAAAATCAATCACGAGAACAGTAAAATGCACTGATAATGTCTATACGACGAACGCGTACAGCTGAACTTAGTATCGTGCATACAGAAGAAAATTACAATGACATCAATGGATACAATGGATACGCACTGTCCAAAAACCGTGTCCTGACCGCTTTTTCGGTCATAGTTGATTTTAATGTCAGATACTACCGGCTACCGGCGATCTGCAGAGCGGTATGACTTGTCTCTACGTTGCACGTGAGGAGTTTTGTGAGAAAATAAATGCAAGCAAGAGCAGGATTATGCGTGTAGGGCCTATTTTTGGGAATTCAAATTGCCAAAATTACACCCTGTATGTTGGCTTGGGGAGAACTCAACCCTCCAGAACCAATAATGTACTTAGGTAATTGTTACTGGAAGTGACTTTTGTAATTTTTTGGTGGTTGTAAACAATAACTATTTATAAAAAGCGTTTCCTAAATTTGTATCGTTCAAATAAACCAGTATTCACAATTTCGAACATAACCAAAGACACGTACGTATCAGAATAGATCTGACAAAAAGACTCGTAAATATGGAAATGAACAAACGATCCAATGTTTTATGTTCTTTTATAACTATAAGAATTTCAAAGATCGATAAAAATTATTCAAAGTAATGTCAAAAGCCCTACAGAAGTACATCTGATACCATTGATTTTGATGACCGAAATGTTCTCCCCTGAACCATAACACAAAAACACCCTGAAACAATTTTCTCTAAAGTGTAATTCTCACCAAGTTTGGCTTTAGAAACAAATTTCTAACGGACATAGTTTGAGAGATAAGCGTCATCCCTCCCAATTCTAGAGGTGACTAAATCCCGGGATTAGGTCCTTTTTCCCTAAAACCCTGAAAAACATGTTCTCTAAAATTTAATTCTCTCTACAACTTTGCCTTTGAAAGGAACTTTCTAACTCCCATAGTTGTAGTGATATGGGTCATCCCTCCCAATCCTAGAAGTGGTCAAATTCCAGGATTGGGATATTTTTCCTTAAAACCCTGAAACAAGTGTTCTCCACAATTTTATTCTCTACAACTTTTCCTTTGGAAGCAACTTTCTAACTTTCATAGTTCTAGAGATATAAGTAATCCCGCCCAATTCTAGAAATGGTCAAATTCTGGGATTGGGCCGTTTTTCACTAAAACCCTGAAACACATTTTCTCTAAAATTTTATGCTCTACAACTTTGCCTCTGACAGTAAATCTCCATATTGCATAGCTGAGCAAAATATAGATGAGAGAAAAATATCGTATATGACCAAGAAACTCAATTTCGTCCGTCAATGTCGATAGACAGATGGACATTTTCTTTTGCTGAACCAGATTTTTCTAGATCATTCTAAAACTTTCTGGAACTTTCTAGAGCCTTCCAAATTTTCTAGAGCTTTCGGAAACTTTCTAAAACTTTGGACAACTTTCTAGAACCTTCGGAAACTTTATGGAACTTTCTGAAAATTTCCAGAAATTTCTAGAATTTTATTGAACCTTCTACCACTTTACACTACTCCCAGATCCACTGAGCAGCTGGGAAAATTGCATATTAAGCTTCGTTATATATAAAGTTTCCAGAATTTTCGAGACAATTAACTTCGACCACTTTTAGCTATGTAAGCAAACGTGTGATGCAATTTTCTTCGGTTGCTTTTGGCAACTCTTGCGGACAGGTTCTACGTCAGGTATTGAGAGTGACACTCTGGAATGCTTAAGAAACGTACGTACGTAAGCTGTAGAGAATAAAATTTTAGAGAACACGTGTTCCAGGGCTTTAGGGAAAAATTACGAAATTAGGGGTGACGCATATTTATAAAATTACGGCAGTTTGAAGTATGCTTATTAGTATATGACGAAAATCAGAACAGGTGGCGCAGACCACTTAACCATATGCTTATGCAGCTTTATCGAGAGCCAGACGTATGGTAGTTAAAACAACAGAAATAAACAGACTACGATGTCTTGATCATACAGCGTATGGAAGAAACGTTACGAAATCAAAACGGAGGGTAAAAGAAGTGTTTGGCTACCAAAATCCTTATGGTTAAATGCAGGAGCTTTCATCAATCTGAAAACTGTGAGAGTAACCAGCTCAGAGACGTTAGGTGCGGATAGGTCCGGTTGGAGAAGTATGTTCGAGAAGAGCCTAAATCGGTTGTAGAGACGGTTAAGTAAAGTAAGTAAGTCTTGTCCCAATGTACACATTCTTGATATTTAAGATGAGTTCCACCTACTACAGAAACACGCGTTTGAGTGTATGTCAAATTGATCAGACCTGTTGGTTCGGACTTTTTGAAAAGAGAATCAGGAATTGCTTGGAAAATTGAATAAGTGAAACGAGACGTCACACTCCAGATTTAAATTATGATTTTTCCTTATAAATACCGACTGAGCTTTCATTCTCAAGGTTTGGTCAAGACTGCCCAGATTTTGACAATAAGTCTTTGCTGACGAACAGAGCCACAAAAATGTTTGCTGACAAAATTTTGTTTTAGCCTCGTATGGCGACACTGAAACCACATTTTTCTGGCTATTATTTATTGATTTATATACTGCACAGCATAGCACTTTTATGGCGCTTAGGTAAAGCGATTTAAAATAATTTGAAAATTTTCCGTTACTAGATACTCGTCTTGGAATATGACAACCAAATTCACCTCGAACTCTGTGAAAGAAAACATAAAAAATTGAAATCATCTGAGTGTTGCGTTCATACCAATCTTGAAGTTTTTGGAAATTAAAGTTGGACATGTGAAAAGTCGCGGGAAAATCATGTAAATCGGAATTTGTAATTTTGTGCAAACATTTCCATCAGCAATTTGAATATTTTGAATTTCTGTCGCATCCCTGGAATAGCCTTCAGCGCAACCGCAAGTTTCGACTCGCACCAGTTGCATTTCAATTGATTTGATCGCTACTTCCGTGTGCTGAACTGTTATCTGGAAATATTTTTGGGATTTGGATTACCTCTATGGCGGCAGTAAGACAAACATCGGAGTTAGGTCAATCCAAATTTGTATATGTTCTTCATATTGAGTTTGCAACAAAATCACCAGTTTCGTATCTCACCTATAAGTCATAACAGAACAAATTCTCTAATTTCTTCAGACAAAATGTGTGAGAGCGCGTAATTGTAACAATGTAAGAGAAAGAAACAAGTTGGTCCCTGAAACTCTCTATCAACTTGTTATACAAATTTTTAGACTGGATAACAAACTGTGAGCATCTTTTGCATGATAGAAATGAGGTTTTCAGTGGAGAATTTAAGAATCTTTCTCTCGGTTCTGTCAGTCAAAGGAAAGGTAAGATTTAGCCGCTTTCTTTGGACCGGACACGTGCAAAAAATGCCAAATATCAGGCTGATTAAGGCCATTTTATTCTGAGGTACTAGTCGTAGATTGTATGTACAAAGTATGTTGATGACGACCAAATCTTACAAGAATAGGAAAACTGAACTCAGTAATCAAATGTCGCGAAACCCTGTTCCGTTCATTGTTTTCTAAATGTCCGATATTTCAACAAATTTCGAATTGATCTCCTCCAGAGTGACGATACTTTACATGACCAGTAAATGGTTTCGTTAGACAACATTCTGTAAAATCCAGATGGCCAGTTATGAGAAACCGTGGTATGCTGATGCGCTCCTTGGCAGTTTTTTGTAAAGTTTCAGGACTGATTGAGAAGTTAACTTCAGTGGTCGGACAGCTCGGAATCGGCTAAAAACGATCTAGTTCTTAATGCGATCGAAGAGTAAAGTTCAAACAGTGCACCTTGTATTGAATAACGAACTGTTGCGATTTTTGAATGCTTTTTGCCAGAAAACTTCGCTTCAACTCACACTTAACCATGTAGTTGACATTCACAAAGACACCATGGTACGTTTCATACAATTTCGGTTCTTTAGCTGCCTTCAGCCGGAACTCGAATTTTACTTCCGTTAGTCCGGCATTCAACTTACTCGCCGGAACATTACTGACTTGATTGTTCAACAGTGGAATTGGCTGTAATTCAATATTGTCAGAGAAAGTCCAATAACGACATATGAAAAGACTGCACCTTCACGGAATTCGAAAACGCTTCAAACAACCCAACGTTCTTGTTACTCATAAGCAGATTCACTGTTCCTTCCGCAGAAATATTGATTCCATCATGTTTTGTTTCTCCAGTGCAGTTTATTTGAATGACTCCCGCGAGAATATCCTGGAAATTGATCAATGTTCAAAGTTATGCTCCTCAACCAATGCTTTCATCTGTCCTACCCCTTCATTGTATATTTTGTTTGCTTTATTTAGCTTTATATCCACAGAGATTGACATTGTTTTTTAAATAGATGAAACACTTTATCACTTGTCATCTGTCATTTTTGTCTCTAAGATATTTTTTTTCGAAGCCGTTTTTAAACAAAGTCAGCCATGAACTGCCATGTATACATGGGTGTAGCAGTCGCAGACATATGCACATTATTGTGTTGCTTCAAAATAATGGTATTTGCATAATAAGAAGATGAAACGCGGCATAAATTCCATTTTTTTATCTGTTTGTAATCAGTCGAATTTCGATCCGGGAGTACGGGGGTCCTTAGATGGAGAATCAGCGATATGTAAAGATGATGGGTTGGAGATCGCAGACGTTCCAAGTTACTTCAGGCGTCCCGCAGGGAAGTCACCTCGGCCCTCTCTTGTTTCTCATCTATTTTAATGACGTTGTTACTGCTTCCAAATCAATCAGATGTTCACTTTATGCCGACGACTTGAAAATTTACAGTAAGATTTCCTCATTGCGTGACTGCATCGAAATGGAGCGTGATCTAGACAAACTAGATTTGTGGTGTCAAAATAACGCGTTGTCACTGAATGTAGGGAAGTGCAATGTCATGTCATTCTTCCGAAAACGTGACCCAATTCGTCTTGTATATTCAATTCGTACTGTTGCCCTTGAAAGAGTTGTTGAGAAAAAGGATCTTGGAGTATTTGTAAGGAGAATCTGCAGAGATTTTCGGGATATTAAAGCCCTGAGGAGCATAATATATAGCGCACGTCAGATCGTATTTGGAATACGCTTCTGTTGTCTGGGCTGCCTATTACCAGGCGCATTGTGACAAAATTGAATCAATTCAAAGAAAATTGTTGATGTATGCACTGCGACACACAGTGAAGAGGGATGAGAATTACCGTCTTCCACCCTACGAAGAAAGGTGTCGGTCTATCGGTGTAGAGAGTCTGCCGCGTCGAAGACTCAATTTGTGTTCTCTATGTTTGTTTTTGATGTTTTGAGAGGACGCGTTGATGCTCCTTCAATAGCGGCAAAACTTGCCAGTCAGGTCACTGCGGAATAACCGTTTCTTCATTTTGGATGAAATTTTGTTTGAAATATCTGGGCACGGTCGACAATTTATGGAAGAAAATTTTTTGGATTGTCATGTCATTGGATTTAGTTACGGTAATAGAAACGAGTCTCTGCTAGGGCTCTACGCGCTTTTTGTACATAGCTCGAGTAAATCTTTTCCGATTTTCATAATTGTTTTTTAAACCGACAGATCTCTGAAAGCCCAACAACTTTTAAAGAAACTTTTTTGAGACTGTGCCATTGGACTTAGCTAGGGCACTAAAAACGAGTCTCTGCTGGGGCGCCACATGTTTTTCGTACAATATCTTGAGTAAATCTCTACTGATTTTCAATTTTACTTTTTAATCGTAAGGTCTGGTACTCACATTTCATGGAAGAAAATTTTTTGATTAGATACCCTTGGACTCAGCCAGAACTCTAAAACTGAGCTTCTACTAGGGCCCAACGTGTTTGTTCACATAAATCGTGTAAATCGTAACCGATTTTGTTTATTCTTTTTCTATTCGAGAGGTAATCGAGTACCGAATTATATCAAAAAGCAAAGAGCCCGGCCTCAGGTCGGTCGACCCTAACCAAAAAGCAATTTTTTTCCATGTTGCAGAGGGAAACATTTTTGTAGTGTCCGAAAGGCCCTCGAAAAGGTCCTCGAAAGGAACCTCGGTTCTCCCACGTAACCTATACATGAAGAAGTGACTTCAAAAATGTATGGGCTAGAAGTTTTGAATAACACTTCATCGATACAAAATTGAGCTAGGTATTCCAAAATATTCAAAAAAAATTGTTGGTCCTTGAAAAAACGTCAAATGTAATATGATGGAATATGCCTTGAATGTATCATTTCTGTTCAGAAAGTGATTAAATTTACCTTCCGTTATTCCTCTCGTCATGGAAGGCGTTGCCCCCCTTGGATCATTTCATGGGGGGCACTTGCCCCCCCCCCCTGCCCCCTATACTCTTTTATGGGATTGAATCTGAGCACTGTCGGCACAAGGGCCGCCGAGCTAGGGCCGTTTAAGTGGTTTTTCGGCTTTTGTACATAACTCGAGTAAATGTTTTCCGATTTTCATAAACTTTTTTTGTTTGAAAGATCTGGGCATGGCCGACAATTTGTAGAAGAAACTTTTTTGATTTTGAGCCTTTGGACTTAGCTAGGGCACTAAAAACTGCTAGGGCCCTACATTTTTTTTTGTATACATAACTCGAGTATAAATCTCTTCCGATTTTCAAAAAAAAAAAAAAGTTCAATCGAAAGGTCTAGGAATATCTCACATTTTATGGAAGAAAGTTTTCTGATGAGATGCCCTTGGACTCAACCAGGACCCTGAAACTAGGCTCAACGTGTTTTCGTTTACATAAATCGGTCAAATCCTAACCGATTTCGTTGATTCTTTTTCTATTTGAGAGGTAACCGTGTACCGAATTATATTCATAAACAAATTTGGGCCTGTGCTTGTGGCTCAAGTGGATCTCTGGTCGGTCGTAAGGTCGGCCCTAACCAAAAAAACATTTTTTTGTCATATTGCAGAGCAGATTGAGGGAAAAATGTTTGTCTATGGAAGCATGTGTCAGAGGCATCTCCTTATGGCCCTAGGTCGGTCCTAAAGTCAGCCCTTAACAAAAAAATTGTTTTTTGCTATGTTGCAACATAGCAACATGTTGTAGAGAAAGTTGAGGCGGACATTTCTGTCTAGTTGAGATCAATTTTATGCTTTCGGGAGGGTTCTTCTACACCGTTTCTTCGGACGGGTTTTTCAATATTGCAATATTGCAATATTGGCAATTGCCAATACAACTTAATGTGGAAGTAATTTCATACACTTAAGAGATAAGACAATATTGACTTAAATACGTTCGAGTCTTTTCGTACTTTTCATCAACTCTGTTTGCCGCATCTATTCTGACACGTACGTAAAGTTGGATGTAACAAGACTAAATATTGAACGGTATTTTTCTATGCCGTGTCACCGTACAGCGTAACGATCGTAACTAGTGATATGATAAATTAAATCGCCGGTCCAGAGAACTGATAAGTTGGTACGGTTGGTGCGCCTGCGACCATATAGACAAAGAACATGTGAATGACAGTTAGTTTCTATGGGAAAGGATTCTCTCAAATATGCTTACAAATTGATTCGATTCTCCCCCATAGAAACCGACTGTCATTCATATGTTCCTTTCGTTCTCTCATATTAAAGCCTATTGGAAATTTCCGGATGATCGGCTCATGCCTAAATTATTCGGAGTAAACCAGATTTGGAAGGAAGTTTTCCCTCCACAGGTAAAATTTCATATCTTACGGAGTAAACCTGATCCAATCTTATCAAACATAGCCCGACCTCAACTATTCATTTTCTGATGTATTTGACTTTACAACAGAATCGAGTTCCACAATGGTTATCAGTTGATAACAAGAGAAAGTATGAAGAGAACATTTTCGATCGTTTTTGGAGCGGCTGACATGTCTGAATCTAATGCTTTCAAAGTCGTTCTAGTGTAGCTTTGAAAGTGTATAACGAAAAGTGTACGATCTCTAAAACACACCAGGTGCGCTCTGTCATCGTTGACATCACGCTGTCATCAAATATATGAAAAAAACTTATATCAAGCGAATATTGTATAAAAATGCCAAATAAACCATTAAAAGATATTGACTGAGCACATTGTTGATAAAAAGTTCTTACAATTTAGCTGCAGACAATATGTAAGTAGTGCATTTGTTTATGACGAATCGAAATAATTTGTTTTTAACGAAAAAGAACAGCTTTTCCAATACGCTCATTTCTATTGGCGACAACTACAAAAACATTGTTTTTTTATTATTTCATTTCTTATCAATGATATTACACGTTTCGGTTGGATAAATTTCATACATTTTTAAATATTTGCATAGCACACACATAAGCACATACATCCAAAGAAAATATAAACGGTCATTAGTTCATTATTACACCTAGCTACTAGTCTATGATTCACTACAATTGGATTATTGTCACATTCAAACAATCCACTTCATTTCGTCCATTCTCTATGCAACTGTGAGTGAACAGACAGTTCCTTTTGCAGCATTCATATCGTCAAAAATGTTTGCAACGCTAAAGAATAAAATCAAAGAGGAAACGGGAAACGAGGTTCCTACACTGCCATCGGTTCGGTCATCACAGCGATATCAACGTGGGGCCTTGGACTCAACAAGTAGTATTTCGATCGAAAGTTTATCAATGTTTGAACAGGTTTGTGCGTTTTATTTTCGGCAAACGGCGCAGCCAATTTTATTTTCGAATATTGTTCCACATAGAAAGAGGCAGAACTCTGCCAACTGCGAACGCAATTCCATGACATCGACAGTAAATATAACGAACTGACAAAGAGATACAGCATTCTGCAGGACGATTTTGAAAGATTGGAGAAAGCGAATGAACTTTTAGAAGAGACTGTCAAGGTTTCACAAGGTAAACAACAATTTCAATTTTTCGTTGCGAAGGTGTGGACTGAAGAGTGCAAGGTTATGAACCGAAATCTCTACTCCCACGTGACTGTCATTTCAAGTTGACTAAATGAACCATTACATGTAGCAGTCGTGCACCTTTTTTCGACAGACCATTCTCTGGTGACATAGATTCTCTGACAATCTAGAGCACCTAGATGATTTCGCGAAAAATTTGAAAATTTATTTAAAATACGTTTAAAGATTTGACGAAGAAATGTTAACATTCTTTAATGTCTACGGAATAATTCAAAAGATTTATTTTTTTTTGTAATTCGGATTAAACATTGACGTCGCAAGTCAAAGATAATAAGACTGTTGACTGTGTCGTTTCTACTTTTCAAAATCTTTTTCTTAGCGAACGTTAAATTTTTAGACCCGTACGAAGAACAAAGTTCTTCGAGGGGTCTATTGCGTTTACCACGACGTTTGTAACCAGTCGAATTTCAACCCGGGAGAGTAGGAGGGAGCATCGATCATGGTCCATAGATGACGAATCAACAATAAAAAAATGTCCGTCCGTCCGTCAACACGATAACTCGTGTAAAACTCAACCGATTTTCAAAAACTTTTTTTTCCTGAAAGATAATCAGAAAATTGATTCTGAAAATCAATTTGTGAAAAATCGGTTGAAAACTTTCGAGGTTACGGTCGAAAAAGTGCTGAAAAACGTGGTTTTTTGAAGGTTGGTGGAACGTTTTCACTTGTATCGCTGCGAAATCAGAACAGAAATCGCTCTTCAAGGTTTTGAATGAAAGATATGAAGATCAAAAAATCACCAAAATGAAAATAGTGAGAATTATATCGCGTGGTTCGAGCTCACGCTACGCGACCCAACACGATATTTGGTTTTTTTTTCGTGAACATTCCTTTGATAATGAGGCTTTTTGTGCAGTGGTGTAGAGAAAAAAAGGCGAACTTTTTTGTCCAATGTCCATGTAGGTATGGGTCAGGGGCCTCTGCCAAGTGCTCTAAGTCGGTTCTAAGTTCTGGACTTATTTTAAGGGCTTGGAAAGATTTTTTGCGCCGTTTCTTCGGACGGGTTTTTCAATATTGCCCTTTCGGCAATTATAAATCCAATTTAGTGAGGACATAATTGCACATACTTAAGAGTTAAGGCAATATTTACTTAGATACGTTCGAGCCTTTTATTAACATCAACTTAGTTTGCCGCATCTATTCTGATACGTACGGGTCCCTTCATATGTTTTTGATTGTTTTTGGGAATGAAATCCATTTTCATTATTATTTGAAGTGCATTCCAGATGCATGTTGTCTATTACCTGGATATAAACCGATTCCTTGTTCAGCACACCTCCACTGACGGTTCACAACCTTCATAAGTAGAATAAGCTGCAATTTTGTAACGAAGCTAACTTCACTAAGAGATAGATCGTGTCTGGCTCATTAGTTTTTAGATGAAAAAATCGCGGCGCCACCTGAGTTTCGATGACAAAAGGCTGTCATGGCGGTGATTTAGTGCGTACTTTCATAGTAAATATTGCGTACTTCACTCCGCCATGACAGAATTTTGTCAACGAAACTCAGGAGGAGTCGCCCTCATCATAAAATTACAATCTCGATCTATAGATGTTGTCATTAGTTTTATGTTTGTCCGTATTCAGATATGAAAGCATGAATGACGCCACTTGAGAAGAGGGAGTAGTTCTATGTTGAGACGTTATTTCAGCCATGAAAAAAACATAGATGTCACCACTTGAGGTTCGGTGACATGACACGGTGTATTGTTTACAGTTTTTATAACAACAATAAATTGAATATAAATATCAAACATACCCAAAGATTCGTACGTATCAGAATAAATGTGGCAAACATAATAGATGTTGCAAAAATATTCGAACGCAACTAAATAGAGAAAGGAGGAAATAATCCAATGTTTTATGCTCTTTTATTACTATTACAATTTCAATTATCCATAGAAATTACCCAAGGTAATGCCAAACGTTTATCGAAGTACGCCTAAGACCATTGATTTTGAATGTTCTGAATGAATGAAAGAGGACCAACGTAGTTTCTACAAAAAACCTGAAACTATTTTCTCTAAAATGTAATTGTCACCAACTTTACCTTTGGAAGCAAATTTCTAATTGCCATAGTTCTAGAGATATGCGTCATCTCTCCCAATTCTAGAAGTTGCATTATCTCGGGATTAGGTCATTTTTCCCTAAAACGCTGAAACACGTGTTCTCTAAAATTATATTGTCTACAACTTTGTCTTTGAAAGTATTTTTCTAACTCTTATAGTTGTAGAATGTAGATACATGGGTCATCGCGTCTCATTATGGAAGTGGTCATATTCCAGAATTGGGCCATTTTTCCCATCAAACCCTCAAACAAGTGTACGCTTAAATTTTATTCTCTGCAACTTTGCCTTTGGAAGCAACTTTCTCAATTTCGTCCATTCCATTCAGATCCAGATCACTGATCCTTTTTTCACAAAAAAATTTTCCCACTTTTCTGAGATCAAATATGCTTCAATTTGACACCAAAATGAACGATTTCCGTGCTCTACTTGCCGAAATATTCGCGAAAAAGTTTCACCGACGCTCGAAAATCTATGTTCGACCTTCACTTCTTCGACCATATCTGCGGAACTACTTGGCCGATTTTACTCATCTTTGAACTTGAATCATGGGAGGCATGCACCTTTCAGGGAAAAGAAAGCTAAGGGTGAAAAAAAGTGGAGACGAACAGACAGACGGACATTTTTCTTTTTTTTTGCTGATTCGTCATATCTAGACGATTAACAAATGTATCCCCCACCTCCCACCTCGATCTACCCCATGTTACAATAAAATTGTTTGTAGTAAACGTATAGGACCTTTGTACTTCGTACGGGTCTAAAAGCGCTGCTACACACACAGACACTTCACTTTTCGACTTTTTTGAGTTTTGACTCCGTTTATGACGCGGTCTATGGATGAAATGCTTATTTTTTGTTTGGTTTAATTCGTTCAATTTCAAATGTCATGACATGTCACCTAAACGGAGGCAAAATGGCGTGTAACGGAGGCAAACGAATAATAAGTGCGAAACAGGCCTTAAGTAAACGATATTAGTTTGAAACCCGACCCTAAATCCCTGAGTTCGTGTTCGGGTGCCTGATGAAAATGAAAACTTTTAATTTTTTGCCCCATACATCCAGTATCTTATAGTTGTTACTCAACGAATTTCGAGCAGAAGAAAAGGGCGCAAAGAATAACGTCCGCCTATCCGTGTGTCTGTCTGTCGCATAGCTTTAGTACATCAAATCCGATTTCAATAAAAAGTTTTTATTAACAATTGTGAGATTAAGTTCGAATATGAGTAAAATCGAGTGTCGTAAAAATGATGTTCCAATGTTCTAACCTGATAGTAGTGCATACAATAATCCCATTTTACTTAGAGACACTTTTGTTCTGTGCAGGTTTTTAACACAGCGAAAACCTGCGCAGAACAAAAGTGTCTCTAAATAAAATGGGATTATTGTAGGAGTTTTGAAAATGAGGTGACAGGATCCGACAGGTGACAGGATCCGGGCCCAACCCAATTTTTCGAAACGCGTGACAAGAGAAAAATTCTAGTGCGGGTCGACTTTCCAACGTTTCATCTCTAACTAAGAAACTCAACCAAGGCTCTTGTCGAAACATTGCATTTTCGTGTGTTGAAAATTTCAACATACGAAAATGTAGTATTTCTCTACGTGAAATCTAGTTGGTTTTTGCATTTATTTCTTTGATCGAAAGATTTTTTTTTTAAAAGGTTTTTATTAAAACTGGTCATGAGATGACCAACCATTAATTTACAATTTCCATCTGGGCTCGTTTTGTTTAAGGTTTCACAAAGTATCCAATGATAGTCTTTGCACTTAGTCTGTAGTTAAGATTTTGTTGAGTTGCTTTTTGCGTAACTACTCCTGACGGTTGACGAGTTCATGCGGTTTGATGCGTTTGAGTCGTCTTGTGTTCTTTGCGAAGTCCAGTAAGCAAAGGGCTTCAGGATTTTCATGTTGAATAAGTCTGTTTTCGTGTTTTGTTGCAATCTTTTAAATGACCTCAGATACCGTAGGAACTTTGAGGTCACGATGAATGTCGTTGTTTCTGAGTTACCAGTGGGCGTTTACGATGGTTCGTACAGCACTTTATTTTGAAATGTTTGTATTGTCTTGATTTGACTTTTGCTCGCACATCCCCACAATTGGATGCCATACATCCAGATAGGCTTCAGGATTTAATTGTAAATTAGCAATTTGTTGTAGATTGATGTTCTCGATTTTCGGTTTAATACCAGTACATTTCCCTGAACCGGATGTTCAGCTCTGTTATTTTAGTATTGATGTGTTCGATCCATTTTGCTTTAGCATCGATGTTCATCCCAAGGTATTTCGCTGAGTGTTTATGTGAAATGAGATTCCCATTCATCGTCAGTCGTTTGGGATGCGGGATCTTTTTGTTGGTGAAGTTGACATGATCATTTTGATTCTCCATTTCTTCGTCCAGTTTTCAACAGCGTCATTAGATCTCTAAAGAATTGCCGTTGATTGAGCTTTTAGCTTTACCTGTAACGTCTGCAAAAGTTGCCGTCATAACAGTCGGTGTTTGCGGAAGATCGCTGGTGAGTAGAAGGTACAGAATAGGGCCGAGTACGCTGCCCTGTGGTACTCCAGCCTTGACGTCCTTAAAATCTAAGTAGTTAGTTCCATGGTTAACGCGGAACATTCGATCGGTTATATGTGACTTGAGCAAATTGACGTATTGTACAGGTAAAAGCTGGTTGAGTTTGCAGAGCAAGCGATCGAAAGATGAGACCGAAAGATGAAGCTAATGTCGATTCAACTTCTAAAAGTAGTCATGTTTCTAGTTAAGTTAAACACAAATTTCGCAGCCCCATTGGAATGATGTCCTTATGAGTTACTGTTTCCTGTGACTTTTCTGAGAAAAAAATCGCTAGTTTTGCTGCTCACCTATTTTTTCGAGAAGCTTTCGATCACATTTCTGAATGGTGATTCGTTGTTTGTACAAATATAGAATGACTGTATCGCAAATATTTTCTTTTTGTCATGACTCGTAATACGAAAATGCGACTCAAACTCCGGAATGACTTCATTGTGTGTTGAGCGATTATTAAACAAAACAGAAATAGCTCTCTGCGTGTAACCGTGTTGTTTGTTAGGAGCATATCCCTGTTGAAGAGTTTCTATGGAGTTATTTACTTTGAAACGCTTACACAATGCCAAATAGTTGCTTGCATTTCAAAGGGTGAAGGCAAGTCTTAATCCAAAGAGCGCAACATGCAACGTTGAGACACGTGATGTCCCGAGTCGCGGATCAAAACTTTGTCCTTGAAACTCTATATGTCAAATGAATATTTCATGAAAAGTCTCACAGTGAATCGTTAAAAAGGCGCTGCAGATGGTGCAACTACTGCTGAAACTACTGTTGCGAAAATTGTTATTTTTTGTATGTAAATTTTCGAACAAGAATTCGAAGCTCGAAAAAATATAAATTATTTCAACTATTTTGAATTTCGAAGAAAATTCACATTTTCGAAATGACATTCTCTTGTGAAAACTTTTCGAAGACATTTCTGACGTTAACTTTATTTTAGTGCAAAAGGAGCTTATTTATGAAGAGCAGGACAAAATCCAAAACTTGCAAGCTCAAGAAATTGCTAAACTAAAGAGCTTGCTCAATTTTCGAGAACAGGTTAGAACCTCACGACTTAGTAATTCATAAAAGATACGTCAAATCGTTTCAATTCTAGGAAGCACTTGATCGTTTAACAGTCATTAAGCAAACACAACAGCAGCTAGACCAGATGAGGATAGAAAACAAACATTTGCGTCAAGCGGAGGCACAGCGAGAAGAAATCGAGGTTGGTTGAAAATCAATCAAGTTCCACATTACAGAGTTTTCATTCGGGAATTTTTGTCATTTTGTTTCGACTTTTTTATTCAAAATTGTGCATCTGTGAATTTTTGTGTGTTTCGCGTTTATCATTCATTTTATTTTGAGTTCATTAATTTCACATCTCATGGTACGTACCATTCAACAATTCGTTATGCAATCAGGAAAAGCATTCAGCTAATCGAAAAGTCTAATTTTAGGATGAATTAGAGAAGCTTCGTCACTCCAGTCAAGTGGAAGCAAATAATTACAAAACTAGCTTGGCCTGCCTTGAAGAAGAGAATCGACATTTGTTGAGCAAACTAAATGTGTTGGAAGAAGCTCGGTTTAATTTTACGTCGAACATAAGTAACGATGAAAAGGTCACCGCTCTCGTTCAAGAGCGAAAGAATTTGGAACAGCGATTGGAAGAAGCACATATCCAACTCTCCGATATAAAAAGCAACTGGAGTGCACAAAATTTGGCTTTAGAGACTCAGGTTGGTAAATAATGTTGTTTGTAATATAATATGAGCGAAACACGACGCGACGGTAGCATAAGGACATGGCCTCACACCCCCCTCCCTCCCCTTTAGCAAGAAAATGAAATACGCTCCTGTCTTCTTAAAATTTTATTTTGAAAAGTAAAATGAAAACTTTTAAAATTTCTTAGGATTCTAACTATTGGGGTTACTGACAAACAAAGAAGGTCCATAGGAAGATCCATTTTTTCTTTAGAGGGTCTCATCGTCCGCCGCTCTTTTTTTTCCTCTCTCACTTCCGGCGGACCCTTCTGCTTTCTTCAATTTACTCGTTACGGTTCTGTTTAAAATCAAGGTGTGAGAGCTCAAGCTCCTCCTGTTAATTAATCCAAGCCGCAGGAATAGTTACCAATAGGTAATTGGTAGCCGGTTCAGCGATACTGAGGCAATTTGCAAGATTCCACTGAATTTGTTACTTGTGGTTACTTGCCAACTGCGAGACCCCCCATCAGTTTAAATTCGGTTCCGCAGGGTCGGGGAAGCCGTCAAGCGTCCACAACTTTGGTTAAGGTACCTATGGTGCTTAAACGCTAATCTGCAACTGTTCCTCTGCCCGAGGGGCTGATAATCGCGATTTTCTTTTGGGTGCAAAAGGATTTTCAACGTTTATCTGCCCCTCGTCTTTGCCTATACCCTGCCATTAAAATGGGTATGGGAAAGTAGCGATAAGTTGTTGACAAAACATCAAGTCACACCTATATGGACGTTTCGCTTGAGGCACATCCCAGAGGTCTCGCTGGGAAAACCTCCCAATAACCTCGTTGAAGAGGTCACCCAGAGATTTCGCTGGAGAGACCTTCCAGAGGTCTCGCTGGGAAAACCTCCTGAGGATCGCGCCAAGGACCGATCGAGGAGGGGTGCGCAGACAGACGGACGGACAGGAAGGGTGAAAACAAAGTAGCTGTCGCTACTTAATAAATGATTACAAGGAGAAGACCCCACAGAAAGCTTCGGAAGGAAACATTCTGACTGAGCAAAATATCTACAAGCGACGTAGAAATTGTGTTTATAATATACGCCGCCGACGTATTATATAAACGGTGAATATTTAAGTATTGTGTAGTATGTCATACTTAACTAATGTGTTATGATCTCACATAATACGTGCACGGTGGATAAAATACTTCGACGGCGTCTATAATATAAAATCCAAAATGTCGCTGCACCTTACTGCACCTCACTACACTACACCTCATTTCACCTTGGTGCACCTCACTACACTACATCTTAGTACACCTCACTACAACTTACTGCATCTCAGTACAGCTTACTGCACCTCACTGCATTTCACTGTACCTCACTGCACCTTGATACACCTCACTACACTTTGGTGCACCTTACTGCACCTTTTTGTATCTTACTGCACCTTGGTGCACCTTACTGCACTTTGATGCACCTTACTGCAGTGAGGCACAGTGAAAGGCAGTGAAGTGTAATGAAGTACAGTGAGATACAGTGAGGTATACTGAGGTACAGTGTGGAGCATCGTTTTCACCTCGCTTTCATCACAGCTATGTATACGTGGTGAAAACTAAATCTGGAACAGTCCGAGCTCTATACAGTAAGATTTGTTTTATAAGGGTGAGGAAATCTTCATGGACACCCGGTCCTCCCGGACCAAAGTAGTGTTGGATTTCATTCTTCAATGACCTACCAACTAAAACCCCCTTCCTTAGTCTTCATGCTCTCTTCTCTCCGGAACCGCCTCACAGCATTACTTTGGGGAGGGGCTGTACTTTCGCGCTTACTCTCTCAGATCAACTGGCAGTCTTCTTTGATCGCCTTTCCATGCGCCTTGCAGCTTCCCCATTATTTTTGCAACTACATTATCCGCTACTTTCCACACCTCCTCATCGCGGCACATCTCCGATAATATGTTTTCGGCGTTTACATCTGACCTACTCACAGTCATCAGCTCACCGCGCTCTTGTTCGAAGCGGGGACGGACAAATAACACGTGCTCCGCAGCCTCTTCCTCTCCCTTGCACGAAAGGTGACAATGTGAATCCAAACCTGTGCAGGTATTTCCTGAAGCATCCGTGGCCCGACAGAAGCTGTGTCAGTTGGAAGTTAACCTCTCCATGTTTCCTCTGTACCCATGTCGTTATGTTTCGTATGAGTCTATGGGTCCACCTTCCCTTGTATACTTCATACTTCCAAAGATAATCCATTCCCAACGTTACATTCAGGGAATACAAGAGGAAAATCGTAAGAAAATCGTTCCTCCGTCCGTCTATTCAAAATATTTTTAAAAACATACAAAGTACGTGCTTTTACCACGGCGACGTTTACAACCAAACAAATATGGACCCCACAGTTGCTAGGGCTTTTGTTTTGGGTTGTAACTAAGAAAAATCTGCAATAAAATTTTAATGTCTGATTTCAGTGGTACAGCTTCAAAAAAATGTAGGCGCTGGAAATGGCACTAGAAAATAGAAATTGAAAAAAAGACATTTCATTCAGAGCCAGTCTTTTGTATATTACTCGATCTTATCCGATTTTCATAAACCTTTTTTTATCCGATAGGTGAAGAGATCAAAGAAAATTTTTTGAGTTTGAGACCTCGGACTTAGTGAGTGTCCACTAGGGCCCAACGTGTTTGTCTATATAAATGGAGTAAATTCTATCCGATTTTCTTGATTTTTTTCTATTTGAGAGCTAATCATAGGCCTAACAATATTCAGGTGAAAAGTTGGAACTGACTTCAAGCCGACACCAGTTCGTTGAATCTAGTATATTATAAACACAATTCCTACGTCACTTGTAGATATTTTCCTCAGTATGTAAGGGGCCATTCAAATAGTGGGCACTCTAAAAAAGACGAATTTTAGACCCCCCTCCCTCCTTGCACGCAACGATACATGGAAAAAAGTTTAAAATGTATGTAGGGCACGCTTTTCTCAAACCCCCCTCCCCCCTAAAAAGCGTGCGCACTATTTGAATGGCCCCTAAGGTACGAAGATGATGCCATCAAAGGCTAATATAAGATTCCCACGTGGAGAAAATTAATGAATGAAGAAGAGAGACCTAGGCACAAAGGGTAGCGCAACGATACACACACTGTAACCGTCGCCATCTGGGAGAGCTAACCGGAGATTGGTCCACTCACCCTCAAAACTCTAAACATTTATTTGCTGCGTGAATTGTTGAAACAACTTGACTAATTGATTTCGTGAAACACGAAAGGTCTCGTATTTTATGAGCTAAAATAGTGCCCCTTCTCCACCACTTATTTTATTTAATTCGCTATGAAATGTTTACCAGGTAAGTCGTTTGTCGCGTCAAGTAGCAGCTGAAGCGACCGAAAAGCGAAAGGCAATTACTACACAGGATGCACACATAGAAAAAGTGAAAGAACTCGAATTTCAATTAGAAACATTCCAAAGTGAAATCTCACAACGCGACAATAAGGTTGGTGAAAGCAAAATATAAATTGTCTGGTGAGACGAAAATAACATTCGAAATTTTTTTTAGATAAAATTGCTGGAAGAGGAAATCGATGATCTGAGTTCAACGTTGCGTGATATTCGAATTGAAAACGGTGAAGAGATAACTTTTATGAGAAGTAAATTTGTGAGTACTTGAATGGTGTAACAGAATTACTTGGGATTTTTTACATTTCTTTTCTTTTTACACAAAACACCGATTCGATTCACTCTATTTATCGAAGTAAAGCCAGTTACACTTTACTAGGAAATGTAGCGAAAATTCCGTTAAATTTAAATGACAAAAGACGCATATTGCATTTCCTAGCCTGATATTTATTTGTATGAATTAAATTTTAATGAAGATTCCACCAAATATTCACCAAATACAAAAACTAAATATTATTTTTTCCACCTTAAGTTTACGTTTTTGAATATTGATTTAGACCGGGTAGAATGAAACCTGTGCAAAAAGTCTTTGTTTTTACATTCGAAACGAAGTTTACGTCGGCTATTCTTCGAAAAAATCTAAGTTACATCTTAGTTCTAAGTTCCTTTAAATTTATGAAAAGAGTATACAATTCGTGACCAGCGCTGCGATCGACATTTAGTACATTGTAAAAAGTGCACTCCGCAAGGAACGAACTTCACTCTTATTACATCACTGTTATATCAATAACCATGAAGTTCTCACGTTCGTCAATGGAAGTAACCAAACTGTTCTAAGTGTACGATAAGTTTGCCAACGACATCTATTCATTCGTGCAACTTTTTCTTCAAGTTTCAATTCCACAAGGTACGCAGAAAGCGTACTTTGGACCTTTTCTACGTTAAATGTAAGTCTATGGAAAAATTCGAGCATAGAGAGACTATTCGTGAGCTGGTCTCAAAATAAATGTACCGAGAATATTTTGATTGGCACGATCTAACTTAAGTCTTTTATAAAGTGCGCACGCTAGATTAAGTTCCTCTTCCCCCCTCGCACGCAAAAATGTATGAAGCGGATAGGCCCCTCCACTTAGTTTGGAGCAATTATTTCCATGGACTGAGACTAATTTCTTACAAATAGACTGGCAATTTTTGATTGTTTGTGCATTTACTGGGATATGGGGCTGTTCACAAATGAGGTAAAGGTTTAAGAGGGAAGGGGATTCGAGAATTCGAGGAGGGAGGTCAAAGTCAAGTCGTACGTACAAATAAATAAAGTGTTCGCTTTTTCACGCGTATAGATTTAATCAGGTTTGGTAGGCCCATTTCTGGGTCCCGAAACATGGATCTACTGATCCTTTGTCTCTTTACCAGTTCGTCATGTAAATCTTTCGAACCTGCCAGTGGCAGCTAGGAACGTGTCCAAGACAATTGGTCCCAGTTCGGCCACATCCAGCGGTCTGATTACATAGTCACACAGGATCCTACGCCTGAGTGAGGAGAAAC
>CM055403.1:16295412-16307108 GCA_029228625.1 Pseudolycoriella hygida | reverse complement strand
TTTCAGGGAAAAAAAAGAATAGGCTGATCGGTTGAGTTGTTTGGAAAGAAAAGTGGAGACGGACGGACGGACAGACGAACATTTTTTTTATTGCTGATTCGTCATCTCTAGACGATAATAGATGCATCCCCCCACTCCCACCGCGATCTACCCCATGTTACAATAAAATTGTTTGTAGTAAACGTATAGGACCTCTTGTACTTCGTACGGGTCCAAAAATATTTGGACCCGTACGAAGTACGATGGTCCTATAAGTTTACTGCAAACAATTTTATTGTAACACGGGGTAGATCGAGGCGGGAGTGAGGTGGATGCATTTAATATTGTCTAGAGATGACGAATCAGCGAAAAAAAATGTCCTGCCGTTTGTCCGTCCCGTCATTGTTTTCTAAACCGATTACACCAAACTTTTTTTCCCCTGAAAGATGCATTAGGGGTGATATGGGAGGGATATTAGGGGCATGATATGGGAAAATTAAAACATATGCAAGGGACCTATGCGTATCAGAATAGATGCGGCAATAAGGCTCCAACGTATCTAAATAAATATTGGCTTAACTCTTAAGTATGTACAATAACATCCTCATTTGATTGGAAATAACCGAAAGGGCAAAATTGAAGCCCCTAAAATAGGCCCAGAATTTAGAACCGACCTTAGAGCACTTAGCAGAGGCCTCTCACCTATATCTTCATGGACAAAATAGTTCGCCTCTTTTTTCTCTACAACACTGCGCAGAAAACTTTATTATCAAAAAAACAAATATCGTGTTGGATCGCGTAGCGTGAATTGGGCCCACACTAAGAACTCTATAGGCCTAACCACTCAAGAGATTTTCACTCATTTAATTTTCATGATTTTCTGATGTCCATATCTTTGATTCAAAACCTTGAAGAGTGATTTCTGTTCTAATTTCACAGAGACATAAGTGAAAAAGTTCCACCAACATTCAAAAAATCACGTCTTTCACCACTTTTTCGACAGTAACTTCGAAAGTTTTCAACCGATTTTACTTACTTACTTGCTTAACCGGCCCTACAACCCATTAAGGGTCTTGGCCTTCTCCAACATGCTTCTCCAACCGGACCTATCCTCAGCTAACGTCTTCCAGCTGGTTACTCCCGCAGTTCTCAGGTTGGCAAAAGCTGCATCGCACCATCTGGATTTTGGTCTGCCTGCACTTCTTTTGCCTTCCGGTTTGGTGTTAAAAAGTTTCTTCGGGATACGATTGTCGTCCATACGCTGCACATGACCAAGCCATCGTAGTCTATTTATTTTTGTTGTTCTAACTATGTCCGGCTCTCCATAAAGCTGCATAAGCTCATGATTAAATCGTCTGCGCCATCTGTTCATATTTTCGTCATATACTGGTCCGAAGATTGTCCGCAGTACCTTTTTTTCGAACGTGAGCAGCGATTGTTCGTCTTTCTGAGTCATGCACCACGACTCCGACCCATACGTAACTATTGGTCTTATCACAGATTTGTACAGTGCGCATTTAGAGTTTCTGCTTACGTAAATAAAACGTAAAGTCTCTACTGATCATAGAATCCTTCCCAGGCCATCTAGTTTCCTGTACTGCTGTAATGTCAAGTTTAGTCGCCCTTAGCGCACTAGTGAGTGATCTCAACCCTCCTGGCCGTAACAGAGATCTAACATTCCATGTTCCTAATTGTAAATCGTTGTCCTTTTTCCGTTGCCTAAGTCGTTGCCGTTTATCCTGTCCAATCCGAGGCTCTGTTGTTGAATTCATAACCATATCGCTTTTTTTGAGTGTGGTATGGTGGCTAGCCACACGCACTACCCACTAATCCTTTTCCCCGATGACCCGTGGGCAAGTCATCAGGTAGTACTCTTAAGTTTAGCACAAAACTCCGAAGAGAATTGAGGTTCCGGGGACTACGACGTGGACGTAAAAAGAGCACTTGATAGTTAGACAGTTGCACGCCTGGCACATGACACGGACTACCACACTCTGCTCATATGCAATCAGGCGCTACCCTATCTAACTACCCAATCCCCAACTCTGAATTACTAGGGTCGGTTTTATTGGTGAGAGATCAAAAAATTTTGTTTGTTGATTGTCTAAGTTAGCCTATATTTCGTCGCTCTAAGCAGACATCTTCAGGGCTTTTTTTGTTCCTATCCTACACTTATTTACATTAAACATGAAACATAAATTAACATAAACATTTGCATCTTGAGACTATATCACAGTTTTTGAATCTAAAGAAACATTTTTGTCTCTGGACGACAGGGCCCTAAGTCGATCCTCAGGTCGGCCCTCTAGACAAAAAAAAATGGTTTTTTGCTATGTTGTAGAGAAAATTGAGACGAACATTTTCGTCTATTCGGGGATGAATTTTGTGCTTTCAGAAGGTTTTTTTACACCGTTGCTTCGAACGGGTTTTTCAATATTGCCCTATCAGCAATTAAGTGTGGACGTAAGGCAGTATTTACTTGAGAATACGTTCGAGTCTTTTCGTAACCGAGTTCGTAACATCAACTCTGTTTGCCGCATCTATTCTGATACGTACGGGTCCCTTCATACGTTTTATGCTTTGAGTTACATATTTATTTTTGACGTCAACATTATCTGTTTTATGGCTCTGTGTTGGTATGTGTTTCTTGGTCTCATGCGGCATTGATTGCCGCATTTGAACAAAAAACACATACCAACGTTTACATCCTACACGGTGTCCATGAAGGGGAAAAAGTTTTTATGAAAAGGCACCCAAAAAATTGTTCCTGTCTTGGACAAAGTGTTAGGTACTTTTCAGTAAGTAAAATCTGAAGAAATTGAAAAAAAACTGCCCTATATGGGTGAAAAAAATCGAAAGTCTCGTATAAGTACATGGGGAAGGATCTGATTGGAACCAAGTGTGACCTGTTTTAAACTATATATGAGACGCCTTATCCAAAACAAGAACAATTTTGTGGGTGCCTTTTTTTCCCCTTCAGGGGCACCGTGCCTACAGCAAATAAACAACACAACGATATTATGGCTACGTCATGCCATTGCATCTTCGAAGCAACAGACCACCCATAGTTATAAAAGAACATAAAACATTGGATTGTTTGCTCATTTCTATATTTAGATACATTTAAGTCTTTTTGCAACATCTGATACGTACGGTTATGTTTAAATTTCTCATTTCATAATTTTTCACGAGTGTCCCAAAAGTCCAATATTTCACTGTTTGTGAATATGAAAAATTTCTTTCCACTGCAAGCCACGATTTGCTCCGTTTCGGTTGAAAGTTAAAAATATTCATCTACTATTTCAAATTTTGTGTTTTAGTCGATAAAGCTTCTGAAACAACGTATAGCCGACTTCAAGAAGACCCTACAGAACGAATTCAAGGGTAGCATAAACCAAACCAACAGTTGCCTTGACGACAAACCTAGGGAAATATGTGATTTAGACGGAAAAGTTAATTCTTTACCGGAGAAGATTACTTCACCGAATCCACCGTCAAACCATGTTACAGTCCCATCGGTCCAAAATCGATCAGTGGTTATGGACGAGGTTAACTTCAAATATTTAAAGCATGTGATATTAAAATTTCTGACTAGTCGAGAGGTGAGTACGATTCGATGATTTTGTTCGCTAAAAGAACGCATTGAAATTTGTTTGTTTGCAAAGGTTGAAGCACGCCATTTAATCAGAGCGGTTGGAACGTTACTCCAGCTGAACCAAGAGGAAGAAAAGTTGTTACACGACACACTAAGCTTCAGAATGAGTTGGTTCGGTACACGGCCAGAGTCAAAGTTCCAGAATTTCATTTAATGTTTAAGTGTGCAATTTGAGGTGAACAATCCCACGAAGACAATAATTCTTCCAATCAATGAACAATGTTTCACTAACACAAATGGCGAAATGTTTTATTTATTTCCGAATTTCATGTTATTTATTTGCTTCAGCTAAAATGAAACAGAAACACCTGTACAGTATTACATCACAAATTTTGTAATTGGATTTCCTTCAAAACATTTTCATAATTTATTTTTAAGTATATCAAGAAAGCTTTCAAAATAAACAATTCATTAAAATCTAATGCGTTCACTTTGTTTGCGAATCTGTCGAAACCCGTCAGGGATAAGTGAACACATTCCCTTAAGAATCGTATAGGAAATCGTGTGGGAATGTCTTATGCCACGGAAAATTTGTATGACGAAAGAAAAAGCGTTCACATATTCCAACTGTCAAAACGACGTTAGGTCTACTAGCGTCAAAGTTTTAAAATCAACGGTTAGTGACCGTTCATAAAGCATGTCGTGCGTGCGAAGGAAATACAAGATATATATTTTAATGTGTTAGAAAGAGATGGAAATAGTCGTCACGCGTCACGTTTTACGCGTCACGATTTACAAAAATTGAAGAAAAAAGATGATTCGTTAGCGATACTAACTTATCAAGCCATTAATATAGAAAATTTCTGAAAATCCTCAGCACTTTGTGCGTTGTGAGAAGCGTCATATGGCTGTTAACAAAATTGGTGATAAAACACCATAATTTAACGAATTAACTTGGAGTATTTCGACCTTTTCGACGGAAAACGTATTCTGAGTATAAAGTTGTTCTACAATATGTCTCTAAAACGCGTAGACTATCTTATAAAGTTCATTTTGTCATCAAAAGAACACCCCATTCTGTCAGCCACCAAAAACTTGACTGAGGCCATTTGTGACCGCGATAAGAATAAATTTGTTTGACCTACTCGGTAGCTAGAAATATTTGTATGGCCACATTTTAGATCAGCAGAGTACCTTAAAACAGAATAAAATCAAAAATAAAGATCCGCCACTTCATGGTTTTTTCATGTGCGGCTTGTACGTTTTGATCTTTGGATGAACTTATAAAAAAATCGGTGCATTTTAGAGACATACCGTAGAACAATTTTCTGCTAAGAATAATATTCTCCATCATTTAAAAATAACTTCTCTTGATGCCCCAAGTCCATTGTATAAAACTCTGAAGTTCAACTTTACGTCACTACTTTTGCGTCTTAAGTTATAGCAAAACATTTCGTGCTAGTCTTGAAAAGTTTAACATTTTAACATAATAGTCCAGCACAACAAAAATCTCTTTAAAGGTAGAGTGTGACGCAGTCCGTAAGTCTGCTTCCAAAATGAATGATATCGCTTGAGGTGACGCTATCGTTGATAATACGCAAAGTTTGTTTGAATGGAACCTTGTGTTCAAAGTTTTGATTTCCTGAAAAAATTACAGCGCTTTCTTTAAAACGAAATGACTTTGTGTTAAAAAAATTGCGTCACAAATGCCGGATCTACCAGCGGAATAACTTTTCAACACTTTCAGTTTTTACACGCAAAAATTTAAATTTACTTTAAACAATCTACGCAATAAGAAATAAAAGTCAAATTTTTGCAGCGCAAAAACTGAAAGTACAGAAAAATTATTTCGTCGTTGGGTGCGGCATTTGTGACGCAATTTTTTTAACACAACGTAATTTTGTTTTAAAAAAAGCGCTGTAATTTTTTCAGGAAATTAAAACTTTGAACACAAGATTCCATTCAAACAAACTTCTGCGTATTATCAGCGACAGCGTCACGTCAAGCGATATCATTAATTTTGGTAGCGGACTTTCGGACTTCGTCACACTCTACCTTTAAAGAGGTTTTTGTTGTGATATCAGTCGTTTTAAGTTGTTGAAAAAATGTCTATTTTTTGAAAAAAATTTTCTCCGAAAAAAAAAATTTTCTTACAAAAAAAATTTCTTCGAAAAAAAATTGTCTTCGAAAAAAATTTTCCTAGAAAAAAATTGTCTGAGAAAAAACCAAATTGAATCCGTAACAAAAAATTTTCTCTTCAAAAAACTTTTCTCCGAAAAAACCTTTCTCCAAAAAAAGGTGTCTCCAAAAAATTTTTCTCCAGAAACTTTTCCAAAACCTTTTTTCTCTGAAAAAATTTTATCCAAAAAAAATTTTCTCCAAAAAAATTTCGCGAACAAAATTTCTCCGAAAGAAACAATCCCTGAAAAAAAATTTGTTTTCGAAAAAATTTTCTTCGAAATACAAATTTTCCTTAAAAAATTTTTTTTCGAAAAAAAAATTTACTCCCAAAAAAATTTCACAAAAAACATTTCTCAAAAAAAAATTTTCTAGAAAAAAAAAATTTTTCCAAAAAAATTTTTCTACAAAAAAATTTTTTTTCCGTAAAAAATTGTTGTCCAACACCTTAGGCTACCATCGAAATACTTCATATCACCTTCGGAATACTTTGTGTCACCTTCGCCTGCCTTCGGAACACTTCGTGTCACTTTCGGCTACGTTGGGAACAATTCGTGTCGACTTCAGCTACCTTCGGAACACTTCGTGTCACCTTCGGCTGCCTTCGGAACACTTCGTGCCAACTTCGGCTGCCTTCGGAACACCTCGTGTCACCCTCGCCTGTCTTCGGAACACTTCGTGTCACCTTCGACAGCCTTCGAAACACTTCGTGCCAACTTCGGCTACCTTCGGAACACTTCGTGTCACCAATTCTTCTCAGTGATTCATATAACTTTCCTGAAGAAACCATCTCTCTAAGTTGTGTCATTCCGGAGATAAAATTCGAAAACCGAAATTTGGTTTCCGGCATTTGGTTCCAGGGATATTGGCAAAAACGTGTTTTCAATTAAGACCTCCTACCTCTCGCTAGAGACCTCGTAGCGAGGTCATATGGGTATCGTTGGGAAGCTATTGTTGCCCTCTTTCGATTGACATGAAACATTGACTGATTTATTTTCATCATGGGCCTCAGGACATTTTTCCAATTTTCGTAAAAAATTTTCAACTTTGATCATGACCGAGACCTCCAAGTTCTAATCACTTCAGAAGTTTTGTTCGTGATTCTGATAGGCCCAAGTATATAGTATAAGCTATTCAACAAAACTTAAATCACAAATATCGCATCACCCAACCGATTTATTCTGTTAGTGCCGATTTTTCCGGATTTTGGACCACTGTGTAGCCATTTTCTTATGATCCCAAAAAATTCTCCTGATCAAACTCTATAACTTTTCCGAAGAAACTAACTCTGTAGCTATTGTCACTTCGGAGCTAAAATTCGACACCCAGATCCTTTACCACCCCCGCATACTCTATCGAAAATACGTCTAATTGAACCTGAGTGATTTCTGATGCCTAGCTCTTGTCAGAGATTACGACGGCCTTGGTTCTGCTAATATTCAACAACCATCAACAACAGTTCGTTAGTTCTCAGCCAACACTCAGATCAGCACTAAACTTTTCCATATCTTCCCGAATACTCTCCGTGGTAACCGAGCCGTACAATTGAACATCGTCTGCGAAAAGATGAATACGAGAGTTTTTCACCACATCTGGGAAGTCATTTATAGAAAACGAAAATAGCGGTAGACCAAGCTGTACGTCCATGAATTGAGGTTCACACCCGTTCACTTTCTGTTTCCGACCATCCAGATAACACTTTATAGTCCTCAGCGCGGTTAAACTGAATCTAAAACAGCTCTTCAGCTTTTCAAGAGATTTGTTGCGGTCCACGGAATCAAACGCCTTTGAAAAGTCCAATAATATTAATCAAATTCTGCCGAAAAATCCTTCATTTGACTTTTCAACAGTCTCTCCAGAGCCTTCGAAATCGCTGGTAGCATGCTATAGTTCCCGTTTCCGAGTATTCTTATGACGAGGGATAATTTTAGACTGTTCCGGTTAGGTGGATTTAGTCAAAATGGTGATAAATATTCAGAGAGTCAATACGTTTAAAGAGTAATGAGTGGAAGAAGAAAGATCACAATGGATATGCCAATCAATCAAATCAATCAAAAAGTGTTTTACATTGCATTGGCGATAAGTCCGTTGAATTCAAAAATTTCAGTGCGGAATGCATAACTTTCGCCGACAATTTCACCAACATTGAAAAAACGAAATGTTATGAACTGTCAAAACTGTCAGAAAAAACACGTTTGCTTTGTTTTCTTTTTGTTTTTATTGTTAGATTTTGCTTGCATATTGTAAAAATGCCTCAAGGAAAACTTAAACAAAAGGCAAAGGTCCCAAACAGTGTGAAAGCTAAAAAGAAGGGAAAAGCGTTTACTACAAGAGCAAGTGGGTACTTCATCTGAATTATGGAAACAGAATTGATTTACTTGAACGAATTGCAGATGCTCCCATTCAACCAAAGAAACATAAATTCGCCGAGCAACAGAAACTTAAGCAAATTGTGTCAAAAACCATTAACAAATCTGTTGAGGACGCAATACGGAAGCGGGCAAAGGAAGGACAAACAAATTTAAGTGAAGCGCAACAAGCCGTTGCGAAGCATCACAAAGATAAAATTGAAGATACAAAAACGGAGGCGTCAGAAGACGATATGGAATAAACAAATATTATTGTAGAAAGATCTTTTATTTTTGTATAGTAGCTCTAAAGCCGAAATGAACTAAACAACGTAAATCATTTTGACTACCGGACTGTAATCAACAATCTTTTAGGAAAATTTACTAGACTTTGCACGGAAAGTAACACGATTCTTTTTGCGTATCATAGCGAAGAGGGTAACCGTCTTTGGTGAGTACTTTTGTAAGCAGATAAAAATACCTGAGTCAGTTGTATGTAACTCCACCAAATAATTTCACGAAAAAATTGAATAAGAAAATTCTTAATTTTTCGTGAAATTTCTGCAGAACCAATCTTAGTATAAGAATCGATTTCAAGTTTGCGGGCTTTAATCCGTAGAGTTTCGAAGAGTAACGTATGACTTCTCACAGTAGGTTCACTCAACAAAATCTCTGAATTAAATGTTCTCTAAAATTTTACTCTCTACAACTTTGCCTTCGGAAGCAACTTTCTAACTTCTAGAGGTTTGTGTCATCCCGTCCAACTCTAGAAGTGGCCATTTACCAGGATTTAGATTAGAGTGGGTGGGCCGAGGTCCCGCACCTAACCCTCCAGTGGGCCTGTTGTGCATACCCACAAGCGATTACCTAAATTCTGTTGGTACGATTAAGGCCATCAAAATGTACTTCGGCGGTATGCTCCATATGATGTTATGCGGTAGTATATATGCTCCGATGGTTTTGACTCGTGCTAAGATATATGCAGGGCATTGGCAGAGGTAGTGTTCTGCCGATTCTATTTCGCCACATTGGGCACAGAAGGGGCTATTGATGATACCGATAGTGTGAAGATGTTTGTTAAGACAGTGGCCTGTAAGTATTCCTGTCATTCTTCTGAGGTTTCTTCTGATAAGTGATAAAAAGAATCTGGAGTTATGCGCATTGATGTTTATGCAATTTTTTGACTGTCTTGCGTGGTTAATAGATTTCCAGTGTTTTTTGAACGTGACATTTTTCCATTTTGCAATATAGCGCTTGGCCATCGATGGTGGGATTTTGATGAAAGGTTCAGGGCCTATAAAATTGTTCATCGCCCCTGATTTCGCTAAGCCGTCAGCTACTTCGTTGCCCTCGATATTACTGTGGCCTGGGACCCATATTAGAGTGAGTGAGTTGTTTTGAGCTTTCTCTCTGCAATCAAGAACTAATGATGAGTAGATTTTATATGATTTTATACTGTCCAGTGCGCTTTGACTGTCTGAACAAATGAGTATGTTGGAATTTGTGATGTTGTTTTCTAGCATCATTTTGCAGCACTGTCCGATTCCAAAGACTTCATCCTCATCATCATCATCATCATCACACTTTATAGACCGTTTGTACCTTTCGGTGTGAGGTCTATACTACTAATCATGGACCACCCTTCTCCATACCCCCCTATCCTGTGCCAAGGAGATGGTTTGTTCGCCTAGAGAAAGTCCCCTAACTTCTAAATCGGATTTAATTGAGTCTATAAACCTTCTCCTTGGCCTACCCCTGGGACGCACCCCCGGGACTTGAGCATCCAATATCCTCTTTGGTAGCCTGCTATTACCCATCCTCTGAACGTGCCCGTACCACCGCAGACGACTAATCCTTGCCGCCTCTTCCACTGATGTAACCCCTAAGTTTTCCCTGATGTCGTCGTTCCTAATATGATTGTCCCACTGTTCCCTCCGCTTTACTTTTGCTATGCTCCTAAGAACCCTCATATCAGAAACCTCCAGGTCATGCACAAGGTATCCGCAGTCCACCCAACTTTCACTACCGTATAAAATCGTTGGTCTGTAGATTGACCTGTGAATAGCTAGCTTTGTGCCACTACTTAACTCCTTTTTGTTGAACACATACGACCTCAACTGACTGGCCACTGCATTCCCCATTCTTCTCCTTTCTTCACATTCCCTAACTAACTTGCCATTCTCCGAAAAAATGGCTCCTAAATATTTAAACTCAGAGACCTGTTCCAACTGCTCCCCATTTAAACTGCAAACTACATCCTTCCGGGATTTGCCAATATGCATAACTTTAGTTTTACTGACACTTATTTTCATGCCGTATTCTTCACATGCAGCATTCAGGCAGTCTAAATTCTCCTGCAAATCCTTGGCATTATCTGCTAATAGAGTTAAGTCATCCGCATAGGCCAGGATTTTCATGATTACTTCCCCCACCTTCACATTCCCTTGCAAATTCGCTTGCCTGATAATCTTTTCCATAAAAATTATGAACAGAAGAGGGGAGAGACAACAACCCTGACGAACTCCCTCATTAACTTCGAAAGCCTCACTAATTTCACCATCTATCCTTACCGCAGCCTTGCTCCCTGAGTAGATGCTTTTGATAGCGCCCAATAAACTTCCATTAACCCCGTATTCGCTAAGCACCTCGAACAGCTTTTGCCTCGGAACCCGATCGAATGCCTTTACTAGGTCGATGATGCACAAGTATAAATCAATATTTCTCTCAGAGAGCTTTTCTATAACCTGCCTGAGACAAAAGATCTGATCCTGACAACCCCTCAGAGGTCTGAAACCACTCTGAACCTCGCCAAGAACATCTTCCACTATAACCCTAACCCTGTCTACTAGCACACTTGTATAAACCTTTCCGACCACGCTCAAGAGTGAAATCCCCCTGTAGTTGGTAAGGACTTTGCGGTTACCCTTCTTGAATATCGGAGCAATAACACCGAAGCTCCAGTCAGCGGGTACTACTGAGGACTTCAATGCTAAATTGAAAATCCTACAAAGCCATTGAACCCCACCCGGCCCGCTATTCTTAATAAATTCTGTCCTAATTTCGTCTATACCTGCGGATTTTCCTGCCTTCCGCCTGCTGACCTTTCGTGACACTTCCTCTAATGTAATTTCCTCCTCACCCTCCAAGCTACGGCCCTCTTCCCTGTCAAGGCTTGTTACGGGATTGACAGAGGCGAATAGATCCTGAAAGTACTCCTGCCAGGTTTTCAGGACCTCACCCTTATCTGTAACTAATTCGCCATCTTTACCCAAAATGCTACCGCAGCCCTCCTTTTCACCACCACGCCTAATATCCTTGATTGCCGACCAAAATTTTTTACCCCTTCCTTGACCAGCCTCTTCCAATTCCTCCCCAAACTTTTTCCACGACCGATCCGTCGCTTCCTTGACTAGAGCCTTAACCGCCTGCCTGCAAGCCCTGTAAGCCTCATGCTTTTCGCCCGTCTTATCCTGTAACCAAATCAAATACAGCTTCCTTTTCTCTAATACCGCCTTTTTGATATCTGCGTTCCACCAGCCTGTCTTTTTGTTTCTACCCCCACTAGAGACACTACCTAAACATTCCTCAGCTACGCC
>CM055403.1:16252678-16285504 GCA_029228625.1 Pseudolycoriella hygida | reverse complement strand
AAAGACAACAACCCTGACGAACGCCCTCTTTAACCTCGAAAGACCCGCTAATTTCGCCATCTATCCTCACCGCGGCCCTGCTTTCTGAGTAAATACTCTTAATGGCACGCAGTAAACCCCCATTGATACCGTACTCGCTAAGAATCCCGAATAGCTTCTGCCTTGGTACCCGGTCGAATGCCTTCTCCAAGTCGGTGAAGCATAAGTATAAGTACCTCAGGACATCACAAAAAAAATATTGTTTTTTATTTTCATTCCAAGTATATAATAACTCTTTCTTTACATTTAAAAATATTTATTATTTAGTACAATAAACTACAATAGTGGCATGACTAGGCTTCCGAAATGTGTTCGTACGCCACCGGTTACTGTTCTTCTTGTATTTTCTTGCGGTAGTCAAAATATTTTTGTTTTATTTGCTATTTTGAACTTGTGTCAATCACATTTATTGAAATTTTATCATCTTAAAATGGATTCCGATCGGATATAGCAGCATTTTTAATGTAAATTTAATTTTCATTTCATTTTGTTTGAAATTCAAAAACGCATAACATCAACCATTGATCCTGAAAAATTGATCCGAATGTGATCTTTCGCGTTACTTAAATCGATTAGCGTTATTTATTGAATTATCCTTAACCTGAGCATAATTCGCAATGTTCATCCCACGCGGAAACCTGCAAGGAAAATGTTCATTAATTTTCATATTACGAGAATCGAAATCTATAGTTGAGATTTATCGGGATTTATTTAGATTTAATGAGATTTAATGAGATTTAATTAGATCTAATAAGAATTTCGAATCCCATTTTAGCTTGATATTCTGATTCAAAGTTACGGTAAAAGATGTTTAGACTTGTACGAAGTACAGTATAGTGTTTGTTACATTTCGAAAAAATGTATATCTCCCGCATCCACTTCAAAGATGAGCAAAACCTGTCAAGAGGTTGCGGAGTTATGGCCATAAAAAAGCGGTTAATTTAGCGTTCGTAGGCGTTTTTGCTTTCGGTTAAGCGTGGAATCGACTCATCAAGGAGTCATTAAGGATGCAAGATATAGATCACAGGAAACGCAAAAAAATTCGGTTCATTGGTTCGCTGCTGAGACGGGCATATAGAAGGGGAAAAATAAAGAACGGATTTCGAGAGCAAAATTGTAAAAGAATTCGAGCGGAATATTTTTGTTCAAATGACCATGGGTCCCGGGCAGCTCATCTTAAGGGAGTGATACAAGAACCCTGGACGAACGCCAAAAAGGTACTTGGATTCGGTACGAATAGAAACAGGATTTTCAAAGCGAATACAGATCAAAATCCTAGATCGGTTATCTATGTAGCGCCAGAACTGCAAGCGATGATTCTCTACCAATTCTCGGATAGGGACACGACTGTAGTTAGGATTACACGGGGGGCTGAAGATGGAGGTGATTTGCTAGTAGCGTCCTGCTATATGCCTGACACTGAGGACTGTCCGTACTCAGATCTTCTGGTTAAGGCAATTGACTTTTCGAAAAGAAACAGTGTACCCATAATACTGGGATGCGATGTAAATGCGCATCACACAGTATGGGGAAGCACGAACATAAACCCAAGAGGATCCTTACTGCTTCAATTTATAGCAGACAATGACCTCGGCATCTTGAACAAGGGTAGAGTGCCGACGTTTGTCACCAAAGATCGAGAAGAGGTACTAGACATAACTCTGGCGCCGGAAGATCTGGTGGACAGAATTAGCTCATGGAAAGTATCCATGAGACACAATTTCTCAGACCACACGTGCATACACTTCAGTCTAGGAAATTATACACCGAAAGTGATTAGGTATAGGAACCCCAGGAGAACCAACTGGAAACAATGCAGAGGCTTCTTGATACAGCATATCGAAGGAAAGCTGTCCACAGCAGTCCCCAACTCGTAAGAAAAGCTGGAGAAAGCCGTGGACACAATAACCTCGTTGCTGACGGAGGCCAATGAGTTCTCATGCCCAGAGATCAAGTCTGTCAGGCGAAAGGATGGCAAACTGTGGAGTCACGAATTGGAAAGGCTGAAGAGGAATGCTCGAAAGGCCTGGAACAAGGCAAAGAGGACCTCTCAGCAAGAAGATTGGGACTACTACAAGGTATCTAAGGGCACGTTTAGGAAAGCTGTTCGATGGAAGACCAAAATGATGTGGAGGAGATTTTGCGCTGAAATCGAACACATGCCAGACTACGCTAGGATCCACAAGATCCTAGAGAAGGACGCGAGGCTGCTGCCAGGCTTCCTGATGAGGCCGGACAGCAGTTTCACAAACAGCGGAGAGGACACTGCTGTTCACCTGCTAGAGGTTCTCTTTCCTGGACGTAGCGACTCAAGGAGCAAAGACAGAGCACCCGACCCTCCCCCTCCTTCGGAGGAGGAATGGGCTCTGGTTAGCCACATAGTTACTATGGACAGGCTAAGGTGGGCAATCGGTAGTTTCAAACCGTATAAGTCAGCAGGAAAAGATGGAATTTTTCCGTCTATGCTGAAGGAGAGTGGTGACATCTTATTGGAACCGCTATGCAAGATCCTAAGGAGCTCGCTAGCCCTGGGCTACATCCCAAAGGCATGGGAAAAAGTCAATGTGATCTTTATACCAAAACCTGGGAGGCCCTCGCACTGTGTAGCGAAAGACTTCCGGCCGATAAGTCTCACTTCTTTTGTATTAAAGACTCTAGAAAAGCTTATAGACTTCTATATCAGAGACGAAGTCCTGTCGAAATTTCCGCTCCATGAGAAGCAATATGCCTATCAGGCGGGTAGATCGACAGACTCTGCCGGTTGGCCTTCCCGATGGGGCTCAGCAAACGTTACCGTCGGCCTAGAGCCCTTCATCCCAATACCACACTCCCTGTGTGTTAGGGGGATAAGAGACTGGGTACGAACGGAATCCGCGAAACGTTCGAGCGCACACGATGGAGGAGCACATACGAAGCTCTTCTTTCCGGTGCCTGACAAAAGGTGGGCCAAGGAGCTGGTTGGCATGGACCGTCAGTGAATCAGTGAATGTCCGAATTACTATACTCTGAGAAGCAGGATACTGGGTGCTCGTGTGGTTTCACCTTCAGAGATCAAAAAACTAGGACTTGTTGCTTTAAACAGGTTCCTAGTGGGAACTGAGAGGTTCAAATGATTTACATGATGATCAGGATGAAACAAAGGATCAATAGATCTGTGTTTCGAGTCCGGAAACGGACGTCCTAACCTAATAAATCTAAAAAAAAGGTGTGAGTCACGGACTATACATTTTTTTGTTGTAGAAGTCGATGAAAGACAAACTTGTAGAGGCAACTGAGACAGATATTGTTGGAATTGTCACTTGATGATAACTTATACTCTTGAAAAACTGCGATAACACAGCACGGTGCAATAATACCATTAATTTGAAGATGTTCGCATAGATCGATAGGGTAGCGCATGGTAGTTTTGCTACAAGATTGTTGGTGGTACACTTCATATGTGGCATCGTTTTATGATCGTTCGATGAGATAGCTACAAAAGTGGTAGCAGGAAACTGCGTTCGTTTTGGCTGAGAAGGTAGTCGCAACAGAAAATTCATTGATGGCAACAGCGAATGACTGGGTGAGCAGTATATCTCACATGCAGACTGGGTGGAAAAAAGACAGTAGACAAGGGCCAAGGATGCTTCAGGAAGTACCTGCACAGATTTGGATTCGCGGAGTCACCTTTCTGCACGACATGCGAGAGAGAAGAAAACACATCGGAGCAAGTACTATTTGTCTATCCCCGCTTCGAACAAAGGCTAGGTGAGCTGATGACGGTGAGTAGGTCAGAGGTAAATGCCGAAAACATAATATCGGAGCTGTGCTCCGATGAGGAGGTGTGGAAAGTAGCGGATAATGTAGTTGCAAAAGTAATGGGGAAGCTGCAAAGTGCAGAGAGACCATCAAAGAAGACTGCCAGTTGATCTGAGAGAGTAGGTGCGAAAGCATAGCCCTCCCCGAAGTGTGAGCAAAAAGAAAGAAGACTGGGTGGGCAGTATATCCCACAATGGTATGCAAATGCAATGGACATGGTCGGCCAAGTAAAGTCGATGATCTTAGACTTAGTGAAATTTCAACAGATAAATATGAGACTATTTCTCATATATATATTTATCAGGTTCTATCCTACCCGTGAAACTTTAAGGCCTTAGTTCTAAGCTAAGAGCAGTAGTACTTTAGATGGTTCTTCGATATTGGCATGCAGATCAATTCGTATTGAATCGTGCGGATATGGTAACTTAAGTTTAACTAGTTAGTGCGATGTTAGGACATAAACTTTAACTTGCTCCCATAAAAACTGCTGGGATTTACAAAGATTTTTTTGGATTTAGAAAGATTTATTGAAGCAGTACCCTCTATAGGGACTTAACAAAGAATATGACAACAAGACACTGAAACTCCTTAGCATGCAAAGTCACTGAGAGGCAAACCGGAAAATCGCCGAAAAACTTTGTAATTCTGCACAGGTTTTAACGCCGCCAATGTCTTGGATGCCAGTTTCTTGATTGTCTGCAATTTACTACGCACTGGCATGTGACTTACTTCACTAGTCAGGATCAATATGGCGAAAAAATTCAGACGAAAAAATTGACTTACCTGACAACTACGACTGCAATACCATTGGTTCTCACAACCAGCGCAAACAAATTGTGCCTCATGTTTCTTACATCCTTGGCATTTAGGAAACTCATTCTCCGGAAATTCCCGACCACCAGTTGAGGCATTTTGTTCATTATGAATATCTCCTTCATCTATTACTAATCTATCAGCACTGTCGTCCGCTTCATCGTCCTGAAACACCATCTTCAAGTTAGATGAGTTACTTTTACGCGACCAAACAATTTACCATCACTGGGAATTTCATCCGTGCCGCCGACTCTTGATGGCGTTGAAGTTGTTGTTGTAAAATTGTTTGATGCATCAAGGGATTTGCCATGACTGGCGTAATGGTGATTTCGTTACGTGGTTTCGTTAAATTGATGCCACTAGGTTTGTGTGGTGTAGATGTTGATGCTAACAAACGGTAATTATTTGGCAATGTGGTCATTCGTTGTGGATCCTAACGGCACAACAAGATAAAGAACTTTCGTTTACTTCAAACTGATACATTTTTTTGCGGAGTCTCAACTTACAGTAAGCAATCGAGCTAATGTTGGTGAAAATGAATTGTATGCAGACGATGGTCGTGTGGTGTTCTGTGGATAAAGAAAAATGTATAAAAAAAATTGTAAAATGGAAAAGGTTCGGACAACGGTACCTTGGTCAAAATTCCATGTAACAAAGAATTCGATTGCAGGCTGTCACTTTGATGAAGAGGGGTATTTTGTTGTGAACTAACCGGATGCAATGTGACTTCTGGGTAACCACTTTGTTGTCTTGAAATCGATGAACTTGTTAACATTTCCGATGGGCGTTCATTTAGTTTCGCGTATTGCATCAAGACATCATTGAAGCTGACATTCGATATGTTATTGTTTATGTTGGCCAAATTAGAATGGCCGGGAGACGAATCAGCACTGGAAGGTCTCGAATTTCGGTCCTTCGCCAACAACAATCCCAATTCACTTGTTCTACCATCCAGAGACTGACGGTTTAACAAGCCATCGTTTAAACGAGGCGACGTAGTACTTCCGTCATTATTGCAACCTTTCAAACGTCGTCCACGACGAGGTGGTCGTTCCGGATTCTTTTGATAAAATCCATCGATGATACTTTTTGCCGTTATAGTTGCGCCTTGACGACCAACTTGATGATGACCATTCAAGTGTTCACTTTGTTGAAATATTTGATGTGGATGTTCCATAAAGTTTTGAGCTTTTGGTTGCTGGATGTGTTGCAAGTTCGTTGGTGTCGATGAAGTTAAATGGTTGATAATTGGTGAAGATCGGTTTGTGAGTTCTGGCTTCGGTAGAATGCTTCTGGGGAACAGAATACTGTTAAGGAGTAAATGAGTCGATGGTCGGGTTAAAATAACAAAAAAGCGAGGTATAAATGGAATTGTGATGTTGCGGCTGCATGCATATTTAACATGAAATGAACATTATGAAGTCATTCAAAGAGGATGTGACACATCAGCAAATTCTTAAAAAAATGCATTTTTAATTGACTTGATCTCCTAGTTACTGTTGTTGTTTCAAATCAACGAACGCCGTTCAGTTTTCATCACAAAACTATTCTCAAACAATAACTTCCACCACATTCGGAGTGCAAGAAGACCCAGACCCGTAATACGATTGGGAAGAGATGGGGGCTTAGGCCATTGTGAGACCAATAATGAGATATGGCTGCGTGGGGTGGTCAAACAAGCTAAAGACTCTCCGTGTGAAGAAGACTTGCGTGTCTTAGCATAACGGGAGCGATGACGTCGACCCCGACTGCAGCTCTGGAAAATTTACTGTCATTGAGTTTGATATACATATTTATAGAGCAAGAGGAAGCGATGATAGTTGCTCGACTTTTCAGGCTGCCGTTCGAGAGGAGCATGGGTCATGCTGTTATCTTAACTAGGCTGAGGAATGACATCAGAGAAATTGAGATGCCACAAGACTGTATGTCAGTTGAGTTTCGTTTCGACAAAAAATTCCGAGCCATTGTTCGCAATAGAGTGGATTGGGAAGGAGAGAGATCACCCGTAGAGGGGAGAGTTTTTTTTATTTAGCTCGTGGCATTCTTTGAATCAAATAATGTTCTCTTTCGTCTAAATTAACAAGTAAAAAATATAAAAGGAAAAAATATCACAACTTTTTTTATAGCAAAAAACAGAAAGTTTTGAGAACAAAATATCAGTGTTCATAGTTTTAACTGTGTTAGCGAATGTATTGCACTAGGTGCCAGATCAATTATTTCCTGCTAGTGTCGTTTGTAAGACAGATCCGGAAAATCGTGAATTATGTGCTCAATCCTTTGTCTACAACATGAAGAACATCCACATTGACATGTCAGATCATCGGTATAGTTCCACCGGTATACAATTCGAAGTCGGTTCAAACTTTTCCAGACTTGTCTTGGCAGTTCAAGTTCTGGTGAAAGCGAAGTATAACTTTCGAATGTGTACAAGGAGCTACCTACACCGGAACTGATCCAACTGTCACGCCAAGTAGCTTGCGCTTTAAAATCGGATTCGATAAGACGTTTCGCGTGTGAGAGTTTTCACGGACGGATCCAAGAGGGAAAAGGGAACAGGTGCGGGCATATACTGCGCGGAGTTGGGACTGGAGGTCTCGATCCCGCTCGGGAATTTTGCCACAGTTTCCCATTGGAGCAGCGGCTGGAGGGCAAGAAAGTTACGAAGCTTCGCTAAAGGCGCTGTCATCTTGCGAGCTATCGACTCAATCAGTCCTAAGGGGTAGAGTGGCCCTGGATGCCCTCTCAGAGAAGAACGAAGTGACTTTGGCATGGATTCCGGGACACTCTGATATCGAATAGAATGAAAAGGTGGATAAGTTGGCACGAAAGGCGAGCGAATGTGAGTTCATGGGCCCAGAACCGGCATTCGGCATTAACGCTGGATTGGTGCCGGAACTCATTAAGGATAAGGCTTCTGGGTGACCCTTACCTAACATAAGAGTAATTCCTAAAGGTACCATTGATTGACGTTTTATCCTTAATTACAGACAGCAAATGGCTGGTCTATGCAGCTATTATGCATTGCAATGCTTGAGCGCTTAGGAGTTTTACCTCTTCTTTTTACCTCTTCTTTTTACCTCTTCTGTAGTCATTGTCACCTTGTTTGCCTATATAACGGTGTTACGTTGTGAGATAAAGAGCAGGAGGAATGTACGAAGAGTTGAGATTATGATTTAGTACATTTTTGGATCCTGACATTTCGACGTCTACTAAATGGGAAATTCCATTAATTCTATGGAAATATGTAACGTAGAAACCGTCATATGTTAATATGGGAAAACGGATTGTTCTAGTTAATGACCCTTGTGTTACTAAAGTAAAGTTAGCTTTTCAACTTTGATAACTTTGCAACAGCTGAGAAATCGTAGTTCCGACGTTACACGGCGCTATGGAATCCCTCATATGTAATAATAATAATAATAATCTGCCTTACAACCCATAAAGGGTTAGAGGCTAGATCATTATTTACTAGGTTTCGCTGTTTGTGGTTCTACTTTTTGAGATCCTTTCATTACCGGAAAGTTTTACTGTGCCAGTGGTAAGCTGTGCGACAAACCCAGTGCCATCTATAAGATGTAACTAGGAGCGAAACTAGTAGGAGTAGAATACCGGTTCTCCCAACAATGCCTTTTCCGGTAAGCCCTCATATGTAGAATTTGTAAAAATTGAACTGGAATTCTTGACTTTTAAAAGTCTTTTCTTACATTTTCCTATGATCTTTAGTTCGTATAAAGTAATTTTAGCGAAACTTTAAAACTTATGTCAAAAACAAGGTGGGCTTAAAGGAGACTAAAAAGTCGGTGCCCATCAGATGTTTTTCCAGATTATGTTAGAGGGTACCATACGACGTTAATCTGTTGAAACTAAAAAAACCGAGGGAAATTTAAAAAATTGATAAAAACGACATTTTTCCGTACATTTTCAAAAATTTTCATACAAATTGCTGTGTATATACGTCTTTCTATTTTTTATAATTCTAAGCAAGAAATTCTTCTACGGTACGTCTCTGAAATATTAAACGTTTTTGGACCCATACGAAGTACAAAGGTCCTATACGTTTACTACAAACAATTTTATTGTAACATGTGGTAAATCGAGCTGGGAGGTGGGGGATATAATATATAATAATCCGCCGTTACAACCCGTCCGGGTCAGAGGCTAAATCATTTTATTTACTAGATTCGCATTTTTTTGTGAGCTTTTGCTCATATGGATTCTCTTAGAGATCCTTTCGTTACCGACGGTTTTACTGTGCCAGTAGGAAATTGCACACAAACCTAGTGCCATCTATGCCATCAATAATAAGTTCATTATATTCGGTGAAGTGGTTCCGGTCCGGAGATATGGTCGAAAAAGTGACCAAAAACATGGTTTTTCGAGGGATGGTAAAACTTTTTCGTAAGTATCTCAGCAAATATATCACGGAAATTGTGCATTTGTGTGTCAAATGAAAGCATTTGATCTCTGAAAACTTGGAAAAAATGTTTTTGTGGAAATTGAGTTTCTTGGCAGATGGTTGGATCCGTACGAAGTATGAAGGTCCTATACGTTTACTACAAACAATTTTAATGTAAAATGGGGTAGATCGAGGTGGCAGTTGGGGGGATGCATTTATTATCGTCCAAATATGACGAATCAACAATAAAAAAAATGTCCGTCCGTCTTCACTTTTTTTTTCAAACGGCTCAACCGATCAGCCTAAACTTTTTTTTCGCTGGAAGATACATACCTCCCACGATTTAAGTTCAAAGATGAGCAAAATCGATCAAGTGGTTTCGGAGATATGGTCGAGGAAGTGACCAAAAACATGGTTTTTCGAGGGTCGGTGAAGCTTTTTCGCAAATATCTCAGCAAGTATAGCACGGAAATTGCTCATGTTGGTGTCAAATGGAAGAATTTGATGTCAGAAAATTGGGAATCGGGTCAGGGGTCGGGGCACCGGGACCAATGGAATCGACGAATGAGTTTCTTGGCCATATACGAAAACAGGTTTTCGTGTCTATTTCCTTAACTATGCAATATGGAGATTCACTGTCACTATTTTAAGAAAAAAAAAATCAAGTACACACAGTGTGTCAATTGCACGCTTAAAATAGGCCCTGACGGCCAAAGGCAAAGTTGTAGAGAATGAAATTTTAGGGTACACGTGTTTTAGGATTTTGGGTAAAAATGCCACAATCCTGAGACATGACCATTTCTAGAACTGGGAGGGATGATCTATATCTCTAGAACTATAGGAGGTAGAAAGTTGCTTCCAGAGGCAAAGTTGTAGAGAATAAAATTTTAGAGAACACGTGTTTCAGGGGAAAATGGCCCAATCCTTGGATATAACCATTTCTAGATTTGAATGGTCTGAGATGTACCTTTGACATTACCTTAGGTGATTACTATAGATCTTTGAAATTCTTATAGTTATAAAAGAGCACAAAACATTAAATTTCTATATTTAGATACGTTCGAGTCTTTTTGCAACATCTATTCTGTTTGCCACATCTTTATTTATGTTTTGATAGAGCTACTTTGATGTACCACATTGCACTAAAATTGAAGACTTTAATCGGATTTATAAAAAGACTTCAACTAGAAATGTTTTAACAATACTGGATTTATGAACATAAAGGTAGCAGATTTCCCTACTGACACGTTGCTTACCACTATTCATTTTTAATGTCAGTTGGTGTTCTAAGGTATCCTGAGTACGGCCATAGGAGTCATCTTAAGTATGTGGTAAACAGAAAGATTTTTATTCCTGTAGGGCTCTGACGAAGTCCTGCCTTTTTATATGATTTTAAAAATTAATTTTTCTTATAAAATTCACTATTACGTGTCCCTCTTTGTATTTGATGCAACAAAAAAAAGTAAAGTTAAAAAAAGATCAAATTAATGAAACAAAAACAAAAGCAAAATTAGTATTGAAGGAAATTGCAAAGTTAACTGAAGGTAACATGTAGTCGTATAACATACCTCTGCATTTTCGCCGTTGTTACTTTTTCTCCATCCAAATCTCTGGTGCTCATATCCGCTCTGCTATTTATCAATTTAGCGGTTTCAGTTGTGGGTGCATTTCGTAAATAAGAATGTTGATTGAGGCCCATGCCGGAGCTCCGATTCTCCTTGGTAATTTTCTGGCTTATAGAAGGTTGCTGCTCCAAAATTGTGTAGTCTTCGACTTCGCCGATCTTTGTAGAACTAACTTCTAAGACATTTCGTCTTCTAATTAGTCTGTAAATTATTTCTTCCTTGACTCTTTTGTAATACAAAATTCTATTCCATTCCTGTTCTTTAGATTTAGCCATAGCCTCTAGTCTTTGAACGTCCGCTTGAAGGATTTCGATATGATTGTTTATATCTTGCGCGCTGTTGTTGGGCTTTTCATCGATGAAAGCTTGCAACCGTTTATTATGATCGACAAAACTTTCTTCCAGTTCAGCTTTCAACCGTTTTGTGGGTTGCACATCTTCGGGAGAGTCAGCTAGAGATCTTTTATAATTTGGTTTGGGTTTATTTACATTTTCAATCGCTTCCTCGTCTACGTTCACTACGCTAGGAACTGTTTCTTCTGGTTTTGAATCTGTTGTATTTGCTTTGCCTTCAATAACAGCAACCACACATTCATCTTTCACAGCATTTGATTCTTTCATCGATGCGTCTCCATTGACACTTTGGTGCTGCTCATTCGGTTGAGAAACTTCCATTTCTTCAATCTCTTCAACCTGTTCTTTATCACTTGCCACTTTGTTTTCTTCTCGCGTTTGTTCGATTGGTACATTATCCTTTACAGCTGCTACATCTTCTAGTGCGTGTTTACCGTTCATTTTGACAGGAGAATCTTCAATCAAACATACATCGTCATCCCCAATTACTTCGGTACATTCATTGCTAAACATTTGCACCATCTTCTCAGCTTCTTTGGTTTTTTCTGTTGCTATATTTTCGTTATTTCCGTTGGGATGTTCGCTGACCTTTTCAATATCATTCGATGGTTTCAAGCGCATCGCTCTTTTGGGTTTTGTTGATGTCAATCTGGAAAAAAATAAAAAAAAGTTTATTGAATCGCCAAACAACAACAGAATGGTTCTCATCGGTTTTTTAAAGTTCTGATGGGACTTGCCTCTCTCACTGGACCAGTTGAGATAACCGTTTCCTCTTAGAAACTCCTACCACTTGAGGGGGAAATGACTCCCAAAATAACTGTACCAAGATTTAATTTCCGGATGAATTATGATGTGATTTAAGTTGATTTTTGGTGATTTTCAATGATTTTTAGTGAATTTTTTGATTCGGTGCCGACTAATTCAAAATCCATTTCAAGAAAACAAAAAAATTTTTTAATTCAAATGGCACTGATTAGTCGGGAGCAGCACTGTTAAGTGTCTGGTTCGACTGCCGGGATGTTACACTGAGTAATTGCCAGCTAGTGTGGATTCAACACACTAGGGACCATATGCTTAACGTGTATTCCAAACCACGCCTTCGATTGAAGGATTATTTCTTTTCCAATTTTGTCGCGCGCTAGTATTCATATTCGAATCACAACTCTAACGGTATGGAATTTGTCATCACTTTTTTTTATGTTTACACACACCTTAACCAGGGTTGTGTTAGCGTCGCTAATAGCGAAGCTAAAATCTAATATCTATCGCTAATAGCGACTAGCGTTTCGCTAAAACCGGAATTAGCGACACTAAATTCCGCTATTCGCTAATCACTAAAATACTAAAATTTATCACAATATTTTTGTTTAAGGCGTTTCTGCTGAGAGAGTCTCTTTTATTAACATTTTTGTCTAAAGTCGCTGAGTATTTCATTGTACCTAAAATGGCGGTCGTTGTATACAATAAGTTTTATTTTGTGAATCATCGAAAATTGATAAAATTAATTTCATTCAAATAATTGGTTGCTCACAAATTATATTTATGTTTGTGGCAGGACATTTCTCCGCCGCAAATTACCCCCGGGGCGTTAGTAACACCCGGAGCGTTATTAACACCCGCACCCCGGGCGCTAATAACACCCGGGAAGTTAATAACACCAGCACTCGCCGGGCGGTTATAACGCCTAGCTACGTAGTTGGGTGAACGCTACAAAATGGCATTTGAAATATCTTTACAGAGAATGTAACTAGAAGGAGTTGACTAAGCGGAATATTTTCCTTACAAGGAATGTCAGTAGAAGGAGTTGACGAAGAGGAAAATTTTCCGTCTTTTTATTAACGCTTCAGGCTCAATCCTAAGCATGTAGCAAACTATGTAGCTGGGTGTTGTTAACGCTCGGCGTGCGGGAGTTAATAACGCCCGGGTGTTATTATCGCCGGAGGTGCGGGTTGTTAGCACCCGGAGTGCGGGTGTTATTAACACCCCGGGCGTTATTATCGCCCGGGGTGCGGATGTCAATAACGCCCGGGCGGGCTTTAATAAGACACCGGGCGTTATTTACACACCGGTCATTATTTCCAGGCGGAGAAATGTCACGTCACCATTTATGTTAATATGTGAGAATTATTGTAAAGAAACTCTGACAAATAATTTATTGAGCGACCCTCTCCATAGAAAGTCTCCTTGTCTTGTGTGGAATCCATCTAATCAGTGCTATCTCACACAAGCGATATTAATGTGTTGAATAAATGTGACTTCGTTAACGTGACACAAGCGATTCAGTTAGTTGGTAAGTATCGTTAAGTATTGAACTTCTTGTGATGAAAAAATAAAAGGAAATGGTTTCTTTAAATTAGTTACAATTAGCGGACATTAGCGTCCGCCAATAGCGACCGGTATTAGCGCGCTAATTTTGTATTATTAGCGATTAGCGTTAGTTTCGCTAATATTTTTTCCAATTAGCGTTAGCGTTAGCTCCGCTAAAATAATTGGTTAGCGAATACAACCCTGACCTTAACGTATCAGCTGGATAAGAACCTGCCTGTTTCGTACACAGTCGGAATACTTTAGTTGAGGGAAAATTTATTGATTTTTTTTTGTTAATTATAGGTATTTTCATAATTTCATCAATTTCATTTAAATGAAGCCATGATAAAGATCAAAAGGTTTTTTTTGTACTATTGCACTTGAAGAAAATTTGTCTTCAACAACTGCGGTACTTACTGTGGTTTGAAGTCCACTCTTGTATCAACATTACAGTACCTTTCATAATTCCTTTATGACAAACAAAGCGTCTTCATAAGATTTAACAAACTAAAGTGCTGATTTCGTCGTTTACAACTCATCAGTACATCTTGTCTACTAGACCATGTGTATATCAGCACACTCGGTCACAGAATGATGACTTCTATGAACAGCGCACTTTCTTATATACCACCTGAATCGAAACGAGCGACTAGGTGAAGTAGTGTTTTGAACGCTTTGAAGTACAGGAATTATGAATTCGTTTGGTTATTTTGCATTTGGAATTATTTCTGCTACGCAGATTACCCAATTTAACGGCTATCAAAGATAGTATTTACGTTAAACTTTTGGCTAACTTTTGGGCTAACCACACCTCCTGTGTAATAAAGTACACAAACTTGTGCCGATATACACAGGGTCTAGTAGGCAAGGTGTACTTATGAATCGTAAACGACGAAATCAGCACTTAAGTTTGTTAAATCTTATGGCTGTATTGTAATGAACCCATGATAAATCTTTTTCGTCTGAACTGAATAGAACGATTTCAGGAACGGGTTAGCTCAGTGGTAACGTACTGGCTTTCCCTTTCCACCAAGAATATCCGGGTTCAATCCTCGTGAGGACAAATTCTGTATAGGATTTTTCTTCAATGTATAGCATGAAAGTAACGTTCCTAGGCACACCCAGCCTTCATACTTTGGGTAGTTGTGAATTTGGTGACGCTCGCGATGAGCCATGGCTGCGTAGTCTGGAGGCCAAGGCTAAATGTAGAGGCAGCGAAAGAGAGGCTGAAGGAAGTTCAGCGGCTGGTATGTGTGTGTTTTACTGGTGCCATGAAGACGACGGCAACAGCAGCCCTGGAAGTTCTACTAGCGTTGCCACCTGCAGATATAGCAATGAAGGCGAAAGCTTTCGCATTAGCGGACAGAAAACTTCACCAGCACTTCTAAGTGCTCGTGAACTTCTGTCGAAGGACTGGGAGACAAAGATATAGTAATATGCACGGGTAGTGAGGCAGCGATAAAGGCGCTGATATCACCCGTTGTGACTTCCAAGTTGGTGAAAGAATGCAAGGAACACCTAAATAAGATAGGGCTGAAGAATCGGGTCAAACTGTTTTGGGTGCCCGGACATTCGGGAGTGGATGGCAATGATAAAGCTGACGAGCTGGCCAGAACCGGCTCGACGGCTATCACATTCGACCGGAGCCACATATCCCTGCCCCGAACTCACTTTATACGAAAGTGATAAAGGATTGGGTGAAGGCGGAACACGGTAAGAGCTGGACAACGTATGAAGGAGGAGTGCACACCAAGTGCTTCCTCCCCACTCCGAACGAGAGATGGACAAAAGAGCTCCTGACGATGAGCCGGGACCGAGTGAGGAGGATCGTGGGAGCGCTGACCGGCCATTGCGGACTCAACAAGCACCTAACGAAAATGAAGATTCTAGGTGACCCGGAGTGCTCCTGTGGCTTACAAGAGGAAACGGATTTTCACCTTATATGCGAATGCCCCAAGTTCCTTCAGCTGAGGCACAGGACACTCGGCGACTATGTCGTCCACCCTTCGAGAGTGGATGAACTAGGACCTATCGTTCGGCACGCGAAGGTTCTCTTGATTTTTACATGATGAACGGTTGGTCAAGAGATCTGTGTTCGAGATCGAGAAATCGATCGTCCCAAACTGATAAAATCTAAAAAAAAGCAAGCCCTACTAATTACCAACTTACCACTGACACAGTAAAAACGTCGGTAACGGAAGGATTTCTAAGAGAATCCATGTGAGGAAAAACTCACAAAAAATTGCGGAACTAGTAAATAAAATGATCTAGTCTCTGACCCGGACGGGTTGTAACGGCGGATTGTTATTATAAAACGATTTTACCGCAATAAAATGATTTTACCGAATTTCAATGATTTTTGTTTTTTCCTGTACCATGATTTTCCGGAGTAATTTCCCTATCGCTCCCACTAATTGCATACTAAATCGCTCCCACTAATTGCATACTAAATTATTACCAAATTTGTTCGTTTTTCAGATTTATTTTTTATTTCAGATAGAATTTTTTCAAGATTTTCCACGAAAATTTTAGTAATCTTCTCCTAATTTTCTCGAAAAAAAATTAAGAAATTCAGGAAAATTTCGCGAAAATCAAGAAAATATTTTCTCTAAAATAGGTTCTAGTTGAGATATCTCGACAATTTTCTTGAGATCTTCTTGAGGTCTTCTCAATTTTCTTTCTTCTTCCAACAATGTTCTTGAGATAAAGTCTAACATTATAAAGAAACATCTCCCTGAAAAGTTAATGATTTACACAGTACGCTTTCATCCAAAACACTACTAAAGACTTCGGAAATCCATAGCAATGGTTTTCATTTCTTTTTATAAAAGGAGAATGCGATTACATACTTTGTTTGAGCGAACCTCTAACAGAAATACAGGAATTATTGAAGCTGACACTGAGGGGTGATTTTAATCGCTCTTATGATCTTTAGTGTTTCTTTCGAACATTATTTTGTGTGTGTAAATGTGAAAAAATTTACTACTTTGATTAACTTAAGACTTTTTTATATAAATTTCGCACCTCACTACCACACCCTACCATCACCACCTTCGTTACACAACCCTCCGCGTTAAGTCAACAACCTCTCATTCTGATAAATTCTGCAGTAAATGTGGCGAGAACGTAATGTTGGGAGGACAAAAGACCCGGAGTCTTTTTTTTTCGTCCGGATCCGGATGCATTTGTTTTAATTTAAAATCTCAAACCCTGAAACTCAATCGAACTTATGTGTTCACACACTTAAATATCCCACCAAAAGCCTTCAACTGAAGAAATTTGTCATGAGTTGACATTGTGATAGAAACATTCATTTTTATCAGTGGTGGTGGTAGGGTTTATTGGTTGGAAGAAACTACATTCCACATATACATTACACCGACTATCGGTTCCACTTAATTTAGTTACCTTCAAACGTCTTTTCACGTTTCACTTCATCAATTTTGTGCACGAAAAATTCACTCTTTATCGAGAAGACTTCATAATTTCATTACATCGAAAAGGATAACAATTTCTAGTTGAGTTTCATAGAAACTACGCAAATTGAATTAACAAACCGCCTACCCACGCTTCAAGTATGGCCGTGCTCTGCGCTCTATTCAATTAAAAATGAAGTATACAATTAACTTAAAGTAATGTGCATCGCACCCACTGCAACATATATTGCACCTCGGTCTTACACTATTTTAATGATTTTGTAGTGTTAAAAATAAATTTAAAAAAAATGTTAAACGATAACAATGAAGCGGTACACATACATTTAACAACATTTATTGGTTTTATTGAACAATAATATGAAATGTGTTCAATGGCATCAACCAGAAATATGTTAATAGCTGCTAATGCATTCAATAAACGAAAATGTCATAATATTTAGTTGTACTGTATGTACTATGTGTACTGTTTATGTGCAATCATTTTGAATAGAGTCCGCAGTCACTCACACTGTGACCTTGTTTGATTTAATAAGTTTTTTTGCTGCAATAAAGTGCGCCTTATTTCTGTGTTATTATGATTTAGATAACCGATTCATAATCGGCAATTCAACGCATTTTTTTACATAAATAAATGACTAAATATTCTCACCGAATTCATGTTATTATTTACGGACGGAAAAATCCGTTAAAAACACTAGCACATGCTGCAAACTCCGTTGTAAATAAAATTTGGATAGGTGAATGACAGTTTTGTCAAAAACAGATTTTGTGTTTTTATATAAAACCGTTGAACTAAATGTAAATGCACTCTTCTTTACACGTTAGCGCTCCGACGCAGACTGCAATTCATGCAATCAGACGTCGACCCTCTATGTTCAATGAAAATTTACGAAAATACTGAGCGAGAGTAACAACGTGAGATTTCTACAGGTTACAACTGAGTAAGTAAAAAATGGTATGCATTGGAAAATTAAATGATGATTCTACGGAATTTATTAACAGTTTACATAAAATTTATCAAGAGTGTTGAGGAGGCAAATTTTTAGAACCGTACGATGTGCGAAGGTCTATCGATTTTGAGGCGAGTTTAGTATTACAATTAGTTAGTGAGGGAGTAAACCTACAATGGGTCTACATGTTCTACACTCAAGAGCAAGGGAAACGTGAGTGTCCGTATCTCTTGATAGTATTTTTATTTTGGAGAACTTAGCCAGCGACTAATTCCGTTCACAGGCTCGTACCAAAATATAATTTCCATCCGCCCGCACAGTGTAGATTTTTTGAAATGCGTATTTGGGTCTTTTGCGATTTGAAGTCGGTTCGAGCCCGAAAAATTCAAATATTTGTAGTGTTGGTAGGACAGAAAACACTCAACACACTTATCCCCAACTATTGTGAACAAGTGCACTGGAGTGGAACTTATCTTTTGATAGGAGCGACATAAAAATATGGTTCCACAGCAGAATTGCTTAGAATTTGAAGTAGAAAAATTTGATGAAGATGCTTGAATTCCATCTGGCAAAGGTCAGGTCACCAGAACACAATGATTACTTCACTCAGCGTTAGCGTCTTTCCTGTGGCAGCTGTGATGTTTGTATCTTCAGCAACTTTCAACTCTTCGTACTCTACGTTTTTAGACCCGTACGACGAATGAAGTTCTTCGAAGAGAGGTCTGTTGCGTTTTCTACGACGTTTGTAACCAGTCGAATTTCGACCCGGAAGATTTTAAAAAACGTTTTTATCCCTGAGAGGTAATCGAAAAATCTTTCATAGGATCGAATCCGGGCACTGTCCTCCGTTTAACTGGTTTTTCGTCTTTTGTACATAACTCAATTTTTTTTTTTTGTTTGAAAGGTCTGGGCATGGCTGCCAATTTATGAAATTTTTTTGATTTCGAGTCCTTGGACTTAGGATAGGATAGGATAAATAGGCTGACTCAGATAAGAGCCATGCACATAGGCCGCGGTTGGGCCTGTTGTGCGTACCCACGTGTTTTAGTTTATAACTGTGCTACAGTTAAGGAAGTTGAGAATGTGTTTAGGATGGATATTCCGGATGGTGCTGTACCGAAGTTGGTAAGCACCCAGACAATTGGCTCTGGCTTTTATTAGAGCTGGGCGGTGGCAGAGGAATGTGTTCTGCTGATTCTAGTTCACCACATTTATCACAATATTATGGGTTGTCTACGAGGCTCATGGTGAACAAGTGTTTGTTTAGTGCACAGTGTCAAGTAAGTATGTCCGTCAATCTTTTGATGTTCTTTTTATTCAAAGATAGTATCTCGTGTCTGGCTAAGTTCAGATTCTTCTAATGATCTGCGAAGGATTTACCCTTCCATGCGGTTATAATTCCTTGACACTGGAATACTGGGTTCGGGTCCGCAGAATGGTAATGCAGACGCGTCTCTTGCCAGCTTATCTGCTTTTTCATTTCCGGGATAACCGTGATGGCCTGGAATCCAGATAAGGGAGACTTCTCGCTGATTGGATTGATTGAATTATGTCACGACATTAAAGAGCAAGGGAAGAGTTAAACTCTACACTATCTAGGGCTTTCAAACTTGATTGGCTGTCTGTGAAGATGAGCACTGGCTGATGTGAGTTTGTGGTTCTTTTTGATTTCATGACAGAATACCTGAGATTTCCGATTGAAATATGGTAATCTACCGAGCGGTAGGGAGTCTTCTGGTCCGTTGTGCTCGCTAGGGAAGCCAGTGCCAGAGAGACAACCTCTGACCGATCCGTCAGAGTACCATGCTTCCATATTTAAATCCGGGGATGTGTCGTGCCGTTTCCATTATTCGATGGAGAGAATCTGAATACTTAATACTCTGAAAGATTTATCAAAACCTATATGTAGGAGCAATAGCGTCGCATGGCGTGTTCAGATATGGCGATTGCGCGGTCATCTGCTGTTAAAGTTGGGAGTGACCATAGTTTTGCTTAACTAAAAAACCATAGTGGCGCCACCTAAGCATGGTCGATCTGGCTTTGCCTTCAATAAAAGTGTGTAGGGGCTCGATATTGAGTAGGACTTCAAGTGCCGCAGTGGGGGTCGAACATCATGGTAATCATCGTAAGTGCTAAACGCTGTACTGCTGTCAGCTTAAGCTGCGTATTGGAGAACCTGCACCTCGGCCACCAGATAACCGCAGCATAGTTTATGTCTTACTATGGAGGTGTAAACCCAGTGAAGGATTTTTGGGCTTAATCCCCAGTTAATTCCAACTGCTCTCCGAGATTGCCACAATTTTGCTATTGACTTCTGAATAGATTGTTTGACAGAATTGTTCCATTTTAGCTTGCGATCTAACCAAACGCCTAGATATTTTACTGAATTAGACAGTAGCCCTTGGACTTAGCTAGTGCACTAAAAACGAGTCTCTGCTAGGGCCCTACTCGAGTAAATCTCTTCCGATTTTCAAAAACTTTTTTTAATCGAAAGGTCTAGAAATGTCTCCAGATTTAAATTTAAATTTATTTAATTTGTCGGTTTTTGTTGTTAATTCTTCGTTTAATGTGTCGGATTGAGTGAAATTAATGGGTGGAATGTGCTACGGTGATTGCGGTTCTCGTGTCGGTTTTTATTCTGTTTGATTTGACAAAATTTTTCTGCAGCGAAACAGCTGCCATTTTTTTTCGAATTTTTTTCATGGAGTTTGTTATTCTCTTTCGTGGGTCCATGAGCTACGCGTCTGCAGCTGGTTTCTCTTCCCACAGCCAACAGTTGTACGTCCAAAAGTATTTATGGCTCTACCAATGTGGACACGCACGCGAGATGGATTGAAATGCATCCAGACATATTCAAATTCATTGCTTAAGTGTGTCGAGTAGGAGCACGGTCGATTTCCGCTAACAAACAAGAGCGCAGACTTTACAGTGGCAAGAGAAGGCACGAGGACGCAGTGGAGATGTGCGAAAGAGTGAAACAGATAGGATTACGGCGAATTCAATTAAATGTAAGGATAGAGATAGCATCGAGTAATGACAAGTTTATAATTCACATGAAGACGATAGCTATAAGGAAGCTGCAGGTAATTGCAAAAACTTTATTGAATTTAATGCTTCAAACAATATTTAGTAGTTAGTCCAATTGCATGCTCGAACGACGGCAGTTTTTATTAGTTACTACTGTAGGGATACAGTAGTATACAGTGCAACGCATCACAAGTAGCGGTCCAGCGCCGTTCAAAGTAGAGAATTACAGAACACCTAGGTGTATGTAATGATTTATTGGGAACTATTATAGACACAACGCTCACAGACATCAAATTTGACTCATGACATTTTTTTACGTGGTGTTTTAAAATTGTCTTATTGGTTCCGCGACCTAGCCCCAAGCTTGCGATGTAAAGTCTAAGTCTGAGTCTGAGTCGAAAGGTCTAGAAATGTCTCACATTTTATGGAAGATTAGAAGCTCTTGGACTCAGCTAGGACCCTAAAACTGAGGTTCTACTAGGGCGCAATGTGTTTTTTCACATAAATCGTGTAAATCCTAACCGATTTTGTTCGAAAATAAATTTGGGCCCGGTGCCCTTGCTTAGGGCTCACGTGGGCCTCAGGTCGGTCCTAAGGTTGGCCCTAGCTAAAAAAAATGTTTTTTGCTATGCTGCAGAGTGAATTTTTTGTCTATGTCTGTATGTGTCCGAGGCCTCTATTTAGCGGACTAGGTCGGCCCCTGACAAATCAATTTTTTTGCTGTGTTGTAGAGAAAATTGAGGGAAACATTTTTGTCTATAGTCGGCCCTAGACAAACTAATTGTTTTTGCTACATTGTAGAGAAAATTGAGGTAAACATTTTTGTCTAATTTGGGCGTCAATTTGTACTTTCAGAAGGCCTTTTCTTCGGACGGGTTTTTCAATATTGCCCTCTCGGCAATTTCCAATACTTATAATGTCGACGTAATTCCATACACTTAAGAGTTTAGGCAATATTTACTTAAATTGTCTTTTCGTAACATCAACTCCGTTTGCCACATCTATTCTGATACGTACGGGTCCCTTGCATATGTTTGTTGCTCCTATCGAAAGAAAAATTCCACTTCCGGTTTAAACATGATGAATATAATGTTTAAAGTAGACATATTCTCTTTCGTATTAAGCCATATCCCCTGCTAACATATAGTGTTGAATGGATCAAAAGAAATAGGCCCACAGATTCACTAATTGGTTCAGCATCTAAGGGGTAAAAAGTGACAAAAGCAGAAATACGCTATTAGCAGTTCCACTTCTCAGAGTGTGTTAACTTCAATTTACAAAATAAAACATTTCGATCTGAGAGATTGGTACATTGTACGCTTGTGTATTATTCATTGGCACCTTGCATATTGGCACATTGTACATTGTAGATTGTACATTTGATACATTGTACATTGTTACATTGTACATCGGTACATTGTACATTGGTATATTGTGCATTGGTACATTGTACATTGGTATATTGTTTATTGGTACATTGTACATTGTACACTGGTACATTGTACACCGGTACATAATATCCATGGTGAATGCAAGCTTATTATTCGGATCGGAGAAAAGCATTTGCAAAAAATGTACACGCTTTGCTATTTCCAATGGAGAAACATTTTACATTTGACATTTCAATCTTCTAGGAAAAACTAACTTCTAACCTTGAGAGGCATTTAACATCATTTATGAATTTACGATTCATGAAATAAATAAACTCGAATGCGGTTGTGAATCGAACCACATGCACCACGTATGCATCATAAAGTCAATGTTCAAAGAACATTGTTCATACGTTTCAAAGTTTCCTTTGTACAATCACAAATGAACTTTGATTCTTTAAGTGTAGGAAGCTGGTGCAACTTTTACGGGTCGCTGCACTTATTTTCTCTTATCTTAGCTCAGATATCTAGTGATATCTAGTCAGATATGATTTGTGTTTGTGTCCAATGCAATAAAAGGTTTTCAAGATTTGTCACTTTTTGCGCAAAAAACTGAAAGTGCAGAAAACGATTGAAATTGTAAATGTCTTATTTGAAACAGGTTTCATACTGACAGACAATAATTCGTTCACTGTACGTGTAACAATCGTTTGGTTGATCAAAAGGACAACTCCCAACGTAACTGTAGCAGACTAAAAACCGTTTTCTATCATTTTCTATCGTCTCTAACCGATTTCGAAGTCAAATGGTGCGCAATAATGATAAGAATGTTCACTTGAATAACAAAGAGAAGCCGAACCACCAACCCTGTGGGTAGTGAAACAGTATGTACATGTAATGCAATCTCGTTTATGAGTTTGCGTTGTGGTGTGACATGAGATGATTATGATGATGGTGATGAGGTCACTTGAAAGTGAAAACAACAATTTCATATACAGTTGTTTGGTGCATTTTAATTCTAATAAAACATGTTAGACAGACAATTAATTCATTAATTGATGAGCAGCGACGGCTCTTGTGGCAAATAAAACGGAAAATTCAAAATTTACATGTCGGTCTTGTCTAAAATGAATTATTTGGCGAACACAATTATTAAAACGTGTTTAGCGGAATATACAGAGAGATGTGGGAAAGGGTGAGAAAAACATCATCGTTAAACTTTATAGAGAATTATGAGGTCCCAGTATTCTGATTGTTTAATGGTGTCAGCAGCCCCTTTAATAGCAGGGAGTCTCAATACAACCTTATCTGATTCGATGCAACACTGTTCTGATTCGAGAAGCTACAACCGGAATCTTCCAGACAAAAACCTCGCACCCAGAGATGATGTAAAGATGAGGTAAATTGAGAAAAATATTAATTTCACAAACGAGATCCACAGATCAGTATTTTTTCTGAATTTGATCTTTTCTACAATTTCTTGTCTAATAAAATTAACAACTCACCGACGTTGAAAATGTTAAAAACGTTTATTTGACAGTAGTTGCAATATCCCGATTTTGATACCAAAGTTCAAGTGATGTTACTTATCTCAAGAGCCGTACATAAACACGCTAAAATAATGTCACTTTTTCGAATTACTTTCCTGTTTCTAACAACCCTAACAGGCTTTTTGAATTGATTGACTGCTATGTTCACAAAACACTTATATTCAAGCTGAAAATTTTCAAAACTGTAAAGCTTTGTGCAATAACAATTTTCTTGTTGCCTATTGTGACAATAGAAAAATATTAACTTCGTTGACCTTTCGAATATCGTTAGGTTAAGATAATTAGTAGATAGGTGGGGCATGACAGCCTTACTAGGTCGGATAATGATAACCGGTGAGCTCTAAACGTCATCTTTTTTGAAAATCTAGTACCATACTGACTTTAGGCGACATCAAAAGTACGAAAGATCGATTTTGAACGGTCCAATTACATCGGTAACCCATAAATTGTCGCTACAGTGTCACCTGGGGAACGAATGTGATTTGTCTCATTTTAATCTAAATCACGTTGAAAGAGTGAAAGGGATGAAATTCGTTTCTCAGGTGACGGTATCCATGGAATTAGCAATATTATAGTATACATAGTACGTAACGTCCTCTTTAGGTATGCTGTACTACTCATCTCATCGAAAATTGGTGACAGAAGTCGAAGAGAGAATTGACACGTTCAGTGCGACGACATCAGCTTGTGTTACAGTATAGCGAATTTATTTATGAAATACACACACGTCGCAAACATGTATACTGTCAAACTTGCAATGTTTTTTTAGAACAGAATCCTGCGTAAATAACAAATTATTGAAAATACAGCTGATGTACTGTGACAGGATAAATCTTACACGAATATAATATGAAACAGAATTCAAAAAACTTGAGTATTAAGGTGGAAAATTGCTCTGAAAAATCATCACATTCCAAGTTCGTTTGCGATGTTATTACAGAGCAAATTTGTACCTTCATACTTAAGCTTCTCGAATTCTGATTCGTCTATTGTGTGGGTAAGAGTCATATATTCACAGTACTATAATTTTAAAAACTTTTTTATTTACGCAGGATTCTCTTCAGAGCACGTCGCAAAAATGTGAACTGTCAAATTTGCGATGTTTTTTAGAAAAAAACCTGCGTAAATGAAAAATTATTCAAAATTATAGATCATGTCCTGTGAGAGGATGACTCTTACACGAATAATAGATGAGTCGGAATTCCAAAAGTTTGAGTGTGACAGTCGAAAGTTTTTCTGGAAAATCATTGCAGCCTAATTTTTTTTGCGATGTTTTTTCGCAAACTTGACAGCTCAAATTTTTTCGAAGTGCTCTTACATTGATGAACCTTTCTTTCTTTCTTTGTTTGTTTGTGGCAATTTTTGGCAGGATGACCCATATCTCTAGAACTATGAGAGTTAGAAAGTTGATTCCATAGGCGAAGTTGTAGAGAATTAAATTTATTTCAGGGTTTTAGGGAAACATAGGGCTCATCCTGGTATATTGCCACTTCCAGATTTTGGCAGGATAATACATATCTCTAAAACTGAGTTGAAAAGTTGGTTCCAAAGGCGAATTAAATGTAAGTGTCTCAGGGTTTTGGGGAAATATTGCCCCATCCTGGTATCGTTGTACCCTTACGAAGTACTACGTTTACTAAAAACCATTTTTGTAAAATTATTACTCGAGAGTTTGAGCGATACATTTATTCACCAAAATGTATTCGAAAACTTTTTTTTTTCTATTAAAGATGTAAGTTAACCTACAGAAGTACTGATATCCGCACAAAAAGCCTCTTACAGAGGAGGTGTGACGCAGGTCTTTGCATCTGCTTACAAAAGTTCTGAAAACAGAAAAGGGTGACGCATGAGCGCGTCCCATAAAAACGATATTTTCCAGAGTAACTTTTGTTAAAAAAATTGTAAATTTCAAAAAAGTGCCTCAATAGCTATATAAAATCGTTGTTTTTTCATCTAGTAGTTGAGCTACTTTTTTGAGATTGCTTTGTTTTTTTAACAAACTTTTTGCTAGAAGTTAAGTATGCACTTTCAGCCAGGACACTTGGTGCCGAAAATTTGAGAATGCCAAAATTAAGGAAGTAGAGAGTACATTACATCGTATTAGTTGATAATTTGGCACCTGGCTGCGTACTTGAGCCCATAATCTGCGAATAAAGAAGGCAGCCTGAAGCTGAGCATCTGTTTTTACCAAAAAGTAGAAGGTAGTTAGATCTATGCGTCATTTAAGTTTCAATTTGGCATCAGGTTGCGTCCTTGAGCTATGACACTTTGAAAACAGAGGGCCGCAGCAGCCTGGTGCCAAATTGAACCTTGCGTGACGCATAGAACTCACTCCTGCCTCCACTTTAGTAAGAACAGATGTTCAGCACCAGGCTTCTTTATTCCCAGCTTTACGCCTCACGTAGGCAGCCTGATGCCGACTTCGATGGTGTTACTAACTAATAACCTCACTTGTTCTTCCAGTTAGGCGTAGTCAGAATTTCAGCACCAGGCTGCCTTGATTGACAAGGTTCTACCATTTTTCAGGCAGACGCCCTCTTAAGGATCTTATTCAAAACTATTTTCTTCCAGTTAGAAAAGTTCTGAAATCAGAAGTTGGTGACGCATTAAGCCTCGATACGCAAAAAAAAAATTAAAACGAAGTTACGTTGTGTTTTTAAAAAATTGCGTCACAAATGCCAGACCCTAAAACGAACTAAGTTTTCCATGCTTTCAGTTTTTAAACTGCAAAAATTTGAGCTTTACTTCTTTTCGTGAAGATTGTACTGTGCAAATTAAAATTTTTATGTGTCGAAACTGAAAGCGTTGAAAAATTATTACGCTGGTGGGTCTGGCATTTGTGACGCAATTTTTTAAAAACACAACGCTTTATTTTTTTGCGTATCGGAGCTTAATGCGTCACCCACCTCTGATTTCAGAACTTTTTTAACTGGAAGAAAATGGTTTTGAATAAGATTGATTGGGTGAATGCGTCACTCTTTTCTGACTTCAAAACTTTTGTAAGGAGACGAAAAGACTTGCGTCACACCTCCTCTGTAAGAGGTTTTCTGTGTGGTTTGTTATTTACAAACAAAACATCGCAAATTTGACAGTTCACATTTTTGCAACGAACCTTTGACTGCAATGAAGTTTACGAGTCTCATTAGGAAATTCGCTATACTTTAACACAAGCCGGTGCTAAACGAATTCTTTTTAAAAATAAGGCGTTTGAAGTAACCGAAATTTTACATGTAGTCGCTAGTAACCTCTGACATCACGACCTACCATCATGGAATAATTTGGCTTCATTCATTAACTTCTATTTTAGGTCTCCAGAGTTATGAATGAAAAGCGTCCGATCATTTTTAATGAATCTTGCTGAGAATCATAAATCATTTTCAAACTAGTCCGGAATGGAAGGTCTCTAAACACATCTAGAGCTGATAAATTGTGCTGATAAGATTTGGTAAGTGCCACCGATTTTGATAAATGAAAAAAAGCGATAAAAGCAACGCATTCCAACAAACGCTAAGATTCATACATTCGACAAATGTTACCATACCGGAATGAAAATTATTCATAATCACATCTCAGAAAGTTTAAATTAAAAATAAACCGAAAAAAAACGACATTCATTGAAATAAAGTTCGATGAACTGTAAGCATTTAGGAAGGTGAATGACCTCGATTATTGTTTATCATTTAATTTAAATAGACAATTTAGTATGAGAGCGACTTTAGCGATGTAACATTTTCTGTACAATCGCTTTGTCTACGCTCTCTTATGGTTCATGCATTGCTTTATTTTCAAACTAAAATAATCTCATATCGGGTCGGAAAATGTATTAAGTTTTATATATAAACATAGTCTTCTACACTAACATTTTGTGTGGTTGATTTCGTATATAAATTGTGTACTATATGGTTGAATAGAGGACATTGACTTGTATTTTGGCGAGTGCACTGACTCAAAGCATGTGAATCAATTAAAAGTCTTAACTTTTCTCAATTTTTGAAAATCAAATCCAATATCAAGACTGTTCAACGTCAGTACATTGCGTAACAATTTTTCGTTGTCGATTCGGTCAGAGTTGCAAACGTAGTAAAGACCTTGATTTTAGTAATAAAATGAAGTAGAATATTAATTAGCTAGAAATGTTAAATAAGAATTCTATCCGTCAAATAGGGTTAGTGACTTGCATTGAACAAAACAAATTTATATTTATATGTGTATGACAATAACAGAGTATTGCACACGATGTATAAAAAATATAATAAAAGTTCAATTTCGAGTTCATTACACCGACAATATTCATGAGCTTGGCACTTTTTTTTTAATACAAATAAATTCAACAAGAACATGTTCTGAGCTCATCAGATATATTTTACGATTATAGTAAAAGTCAAATAGAGTTGAGTGTGAAGCGGGTATATGACTACGGCAATAGAGAGAAAAGGAAGCGTTTACCGTATTTTTGAAATATTGAAATAAGAAGAAATAATTAATTACGTGCTAAGGATGAAGCCAAAACTATTTGCGAACGAGAAAGTTTGTCATTCAGAAAATCATCAGCGTTCATCCATATCATGGACCGAAGTCAAAGTCTACTTATGAAAATTATGCGGTAATTCGGCAAAGACATTACTGGAAAATTTTTTTGAGAGTATAATTTTGCCATCGGGAAACATAGATTTAACGGTAAATCTGAAAGGTGGTCAAAAGTCTACCATCTCAGATGGGTTGAGATGGGGTCAGATATTTAACGGCAAAAAGTCTGAAAACAAATTGGAAAAGCAACAGGAATTGCCGCTAAATATATCCTTTTAATGCGCTCAACATTTGAAACTTATGATGAACGTGATGAACTTACAGTGCAAAAGCAAATTTCAATGTAGCATATACGAGACATACCGAAATTTATAATCAGGGGGTCAGAAACAATTGTTTGTCAATGTATATGGTCCGGCAAAAGATGGCAATGTGAAAAATACCAATAGAGGGATCGATTCAAAACATTGAAGGTATCGTTCAATGCTCACTGATTGGACCCGTACTTACTACAAACAATTTTATTGTAACATGGGGTAGATCGAGGTGGGAGTGGGGGGGGGATGCATCTATTATCGTCTAGAGGTGACAAATCAGCAATAAAAAAAATGTCCGTCAATCCGTCTCCACTTTTTTTTCCAAACGGCTCAACCGATCAGCCGATTTTTCCCTGAAAGATACATGCCTCCCATGATTCAAGTTCGAAGATGAGCAAAATCGATCAAGTGGTTCCGGAGATATGGTCGAAGAAGTGACCAAAAACATGGTTTTTCGAGGGTCGGTGAAACTTTTTCGCAAATATCTCAGCAAGTAAAGCTCGGAAATTGCTCAATTTCGTGTCAAATGAAAACATTTGATGCCAAAAAACTGGGGAATTTTTTTTGATGGAATCGGGTCAGGGGTCTGAGCACTGGGAGCCATGGAATGGGCGAAAACAAATTTCTCTGCCCAAAATGATAAGAGATAGTTTTTTTTTTCAGTATTTGCTTAAATACGCAATACAGAGATTTACTTTCAAAGGCAAAGTTGTAGAGAATTAAATTTAAGCGAACACGTGTTTCAGGGTTTTGGGGAAATGTGGCACAATCCTGGTATATCGCCACTTCCATAATTGGGCAGGATGACCCAGATCTCCAGAACTATGAGAGTTAGAAAGTTGGTTCCAAAGGCGAAGTTGTAGAGAATTTAAAATAAACGAACACATGTTTCAGGGTTGCAGGGGAAATATGGTCCAATCCTGGTATATGGCCACTTCCATAATTGGGCAGGATGACCCAGATCTCCAGAACTATGAGAGGTAGAAAGTTGCTTCCAAGGACAAAGTTGTAGACAATAAAATTTTAGATAACACGTGTTTCTGGGTTTTAGGGAAAAACGATTTAGTCCTTGGATATAAGCTTTTCTAGATTTGAATGGTCTGAGACGTACATCGGTAGGGCCTTTGACATTACCTTGGGTAATTTCTATGGATCTTTGAAATTCTTACAGTTATAAAAGAACAGAAAACGTTGGATTGTTTGCTTATTTGTATATTTAGGTACGTTCGAGTCACTTTGCCACATCTATTCTGTTTGTCACATCTATTCTGATACGTACGGGTCTTTGGTTATGTTTTCATTCATTCAATTTCATTGCAGTTTTTGCTTACGTGCAGCGTTGGCATTTGAATAATAGTAAGAGTAGCGCTGGAACTGCGGTGCGAGAGACAGTGTAATTAACAAACATTCCGCGGAGATAATTTCGCTAATTAAGTCACATATTTCCTGGCAGTTAATTATTCACCTCTCTCATAACAGTCTAACCAAGCGCTGTGTTTCCCCCTCCCCATTCAGAATTCGTTAGCTGACAACACAGCATTTGGATTAACTGTAAACAGACTGTTTATAGTAAAAAATAATAATTTTTTACTGGTAGAGAGTGTACATTTGAATGTGAAGTAAATAACTTGAGCATTAAGCTTGTTTTAGAGATTCGAAAGCAGCAGTCCGTGTTGATTTCGTTAATATATTTTTTACTATTTACTCAAAGTATGAATGACTTATTTTTGTAAGAGCGCAAGTGTTAGTGTAAAGCCAAAGGATTCGTTCAGGAAAGAAAATCTCAAAACTTAAAACTTACAAGACATTCCGCGTACAGAATTAGTTAGCATATCACTTGCATCATCATCATCAAACCTTATAGTTCCTTTGTACCTTTCGGTGTGAGGTCTTTATACTGCAACTCCAGAATTGATGGACCACCCTCTGTTGTCAGCCAAGGAGATGATTTTTCGCCCATCCCCTTAACTTCAAAGTCTGATTTAATTTAGCTGAACACCCGAGACCTGTGACCTGTGGATTCCAGACTTGTTATTACTCGTGCTTTGGATGTGTCCGAATCAACGGAGATGGCTAACCCTTGTCGCTTCTTCCCAAGACGAAATCCCTAGATTTTCTCTAATGCCGTCGTCGTTCCTCATAGAATTATTACACTACCCCGTACGATTAACCTTTGCTATACTCCTGAGAACCGTCATATTAGAAATTTTCAAGTCACGAACAACAAACCCGCCATCCACCCAACTTTCTTTACTATACAAAATCGAGAGCCTGTAGACTGACCACTACACAGTTCCTTTAAATAATGCGCACGTTTTTTTGGGGGGAGGGGGTTTGAGTAAAGCGTGCGCTCCATACATTCTGAATTTATTTCCATGTATTTTTGCTTCCAAGAGGGGAGGGGGTGTCTAAAATCCGTCTTTTTTAACGTGCGCACTATTTAAATGGCCCCTAACTTAACTTGACATCCTCTGAAAAAATGATTGCTACACACAAACCTGCTCCAGTTGCTCCCTACTCAAACTAAAAACCACCTCCTTCCGGGATTTGCCGTTTTGAATTGAATTTTTCGTTCAAAAAATAGTGGCAACGCTACATTTAAAGCACGCTGCTCATTATTGACATTTGGTTAACTCTTCGCGAAGTATCTAATCTCAAAGTTAAACATAACAGAGCATTGACTGAGTGACTTTAACTGAGGCGTTTTGTGTCTGAACGCGCTTAAGGTCGAGCCTGGCGGGATTTTCAAATTAAAAATCTTTTGAAAATTTTGACTCAAAACCTGCCTTTGTATATAAAAACCCAAACTTTCACTTCAATAAAAGGAAAAAAAAGATCTGCATAACCGTTACAACATTCGAAGGACAAAGTAAAATGAAAATATCTTTCTTAACCTTCTACAAGTGCCATCACGAGTTGATACAAAAACAAATTCAATTACTATGCACATTTGCACATCCATACATTGGTGGAATAGGAATAGTCTTTGCAAAAGAAGATTTAGTGATTTTTCAGGAATGAACGAATTTCAGGTCATCCATTAGATGAGAAAATTTATTTTAATTGAAACCAAATTGTTGACAACATAACTCGAGAACGTGTCGTGCGCAAATGCAAACTTTTATACCTATGATTCATACCAAAGAGCAAACGAAACGAATATTTTTCACAGGTTCAAACAACTTCTAATCTTTGAAAAAACTCGTAATGGAAATTTACACCTGAGCCAGAGGTTAAATATCTTACATGCATTGAAGGTAAGGGCTGTCATTCCACAATAAAGCATTGCAATAATTCACAAACAGTTATGTAAGACATCTCCAATGTTACCAGTTAACCTTTAGAACAGTAGTTGGTTACATTGAATTCGGCGAATATAAGAGAAATGAGTGTGTTTGTAAGCCACGAGCTTTAAAAACCATTCCTTTGACATTTCTACAAGTGTAAAGCTACAAGTGCAACGGTTCGAATTAAAATGCCAATTTCAGAGCGAGGATTCGCTATGGTTATCCTCTGCGGAAATTGACTCTCGTAATGAAAAGCGAAGAAAAATCATTCAGTAGTGAGTTCTTCTGTATCAAAAGCCGGTTTATTCCAACTGTCAAAATGACTTTTCAAACGTCAAACGAAACGAGCCGTTAGGGAAAACGTTCACAATGTTTTTATCGTTACTGTGCTTATTTTCAAATTTTTATTCAAATTTTCTCGAATTTTCTAGAATTTTATTTTAATGAAAAATACGTTCAAACAAGTTAAAATGAGTGTAGAATTATTAAGAATCGACGTTAAGCGTATTCTGAACTATATTAGAGGCCGTGCAGCATGGGTCGGAAATCTTACAAATGGTCTCCTAGCAACTTTGGAGTGTCTCCCATACAAATCGAAACCAATATTCAACAAACAACATGTACCAACAGTTACCCGTAGCTCAGCGCGAAAACCAGAACATCAAGATCACAGTCAAAGTGAAGGAATTCGCAGGTGTAGACAAGTAGCGTGTGAATTCATTGATAGTCTTCCTATCATATATAGCACTAACAATTCTGAGGTTCTGCAATTTGCTTCCAAGGCGTTTGATTTGCATGAAATTTATTGTCGAGAAGCGGGAAATGGCGAGGGCGTAAACGCTTTCATGAAATACGCTGATGCCGCAATAAAGGTGAACTTTTTAGGAACATTCGCTACAGATGTGTTAAAGGAACAGTATGCTGCCTTCGAAATATTTGTCCGAGAATCGAAAGAAGAATGGTACGACAACTGCAATTTTTCATCGAAACGGCAATTCGAAAAAAAATTGTTCAACAAATTGTTGCACAA
>CM055403.1:16232632-16252178 GCA_029228625.1 Pseudolycoriella hygida | reverse complement strand
TTAGACTCGGAAATGAATGTGTGTGAATCGATTGGTTCTGTGGTTGGACGGCACTACGAGCATCGGCTATCATTGCGTGCTGAGAAGATCACTAAAGAAGTTTTCATCGCGTCAATCAAACACACTCTTGCGAGACGCTCTTTGTTTGCGATTCGGTGGAGGGCCTGACAAATGGCACTTCGTGAGAGTGACTAAGCGAACAGACCTTCTGCAAGCATATTTGTTCGATTCGAAAGTCGTCGACCGCCTGAACACAGTTTCATCTAGAATCAACTACATTTAGAAATTTTCATTATCAATAACCTCTGACGGTTAATAAACTTTTGTCTTTATAAATTCTCGCGTTCTCCCAAAGCTTGAAGTGGTCTCCTAGCATTGCTAGCGTGCTATGATAGATTTCCGACCCATGCCGTGCAGATGAAAAAACAACAAGAAAGCAAGCATGAACGGGAGGCTGAAAATTCAGCCCTTAGTACTTAGGTTAATAAGTCTAGGAAATTTTCTCAAATTTTCACAAATTTTCTCAAAAATAGACCCTGGTGCCTACACATAACAATGCAAAAGTGACCGATGCGAAATTTTTCTAATATGGCAACACCAAATTTCATTCATAACTTTCGATTTATGAATGAAATTCGAAAAATTTCGCATCTGTCACTTTCGCATTGATATTTAAATTTAATATGGTTTGCAGTGTAATTTAGATGATAAACTGGTATTTGTAAATATTTTCATTTTATTCGAATACATCGCCGGCGGGTCACAGTTTGGTCTTTCCAAGTAACTGTAGATTTACATAGCAATGCGAAAGTGACAGATGCGAAATTTTTCGAATTAGGCAACACCGAATTTCATTCATGAATTGAAAGTTATTAATGAAATTTGGCGTTGCCATATTAGAAAAATTTCGCATCTGTCACTTTCGCATTGCTATTTAAATCTACAGTAATACTCAACGTGAAGTTAGCTGCAGTTGCGACAGTCAAGTTGCATAAATGTCCGATATAGTCGCTCTTGTAGGATTTTTGATTTTGTGCGCGTAAAACATTACTTTAACAAAATGTTTTATTCAGCTATACACAGAAATGAATTGTTTGTGTGCTTCATATTCAAATTGGATGTGAATCGCTCTGAATGTATTTTACCGTATCTCCCTGGGTCATCACACGTTGAATGATATCGGTAAAACAGTCAGTGCTTCCATTTCAAATTTGGAACTTTGACTCAGATCACATTTTGTCGTTTTAACAACATCGTGCGTGCAACACATTTACACAAGTTAAATAAAACCACAAGATTTCCGCTGGTGTTGATTACGTTCAAAGGTTAATTTCCGCATAAAGTGTATCGAACTGGGAAAAATTGTGCCAAGAGATCTAATTGTTGGATCCCAACAACGTAATAGTATCGAATAAAACTCAAAAGTTCAAGTTTAAGGTTGAGCGATATCCGTTAGAATCAATTATCAATGATGAGAGATACGAGAAAGAGCTAAACTTCATCTTAGAACTAGGCAGAATCAATGGTTACTACCACAAAACCATTTCTAATGTCATCAAAAAACATATTACGTATCAGAATAGATGTGGCAAACAGAGTTGATGTTACGAAAAGACTCGAACGTATTTAAGTAAATATTGCCTTAAGGCCCATAACTTGTATGCTAAAATATAGTCTACCTTCAGGCGCTCAAATATTATATTTTCGCTGATATCAGTGGACAAAGACGCAGTTTCAAAAAAGTAAGTCAGCATTTCCCTTCCTAAATATGTTGCCTTTTAATAGCAACTAAACTTATTTTTTGGGATCCTACCTACTCTGAGAACGGCGAAAAAAATCGTCAAAATTTACACAAAAACTCGTCGTTCTGAGACAAGGTTCAATCCCAAAAAATAAGTTTCATTCCTCTTAAAAGGCAACATATTTAGGAAGGGAAATGCTGACTTACTTTTTTGAAACTGCATCTTTGTCCACGGATATCAGCGAAAATATAATATTTGAGCGCCTAAATGTAGACTATATTTTAGCACACAAGTTATGGGCCTTAACTCTTAAGCGTATGAAATTACGTCCACATTAAATTGTATTGGAAATTGCCGAGAGGGCAATATTGAAAAACCCGTCCAAATAAAAGCCTTCCGAAAGTACAAAATTGACCCCCCAACAGACAAAATTGTACATCTCAATTTTTTCTACAACAAAGAAAAAAACCATTTTTTTGTCTAGGGCAGACCTTAGGACCGACCTAATGCCTCGGACCCATACTTACATAGACAAAAATGTTTCCCTGAATTTGCTTTGCAACATAGCAAAAAAAAATTTCTTGGTTAGGGCCGAACTTAGGACAGACCTACGGCCCACTTCAGCCCTAAGCACAGACAAACAAATTTGTTTTTGAATATAATTCGGTACTCGATTATCTCTCAAATAGAAGAAGAATCAACGAAATCAATTAGGATTTATCCAATTTTTGTAAGCAAACACGTTGGGCCCTAGTAAAAACTCAGTTTTAGGGTCCTGACTGAGTGCAAGAGTTTTTTATCAAAACATTATCTACCATAAAACGGGAGACAGTCCTCGACATTTCGATCAAACAAAATTTGAAAATCGGAATAGATTTACTCGAGTTATGTACGAAAAATATGTAGAGCGCTAGCAGAGACTTGTTTTTAATGCCCTAGCTAAGTCCAAGGACTCAAATCCAAAAATGTTTCTTCCATAAATTGTCGGCCATGCTCAGATCTTTCAAACAAAAAAAATTATGAAAATCGGAAAAGATTTACTCGAGTTATGTACAAAAGACCAAAAACCACTTAAACGGCCCTAGCTCTCGGCGGCCCTTTAGCCGACAATGCCCAGATGCAATCCCATAAAAGATATTTCGATTACCTTTCAGGGAAAAAAAAGTTTTTGAAAATCGGTTGAATTTTACTCAAGTTATCGCGCTGACAGACGGACGGACGAACGGACAACGTTTTTATTGTTGATTCGTCATCTAACCACCAGGATCGATGCTCCCCAACTACTCCCAGGTCGAAATTGGGGTGGTTACAAACGACGAGGTAAACGCATAAGACCCCTTTTCAAAGAACTTTGTTGAACGTAACATGAACGTAAAGCCGAACTATGCAGATTGTCCGTATTTTTTAATAGTTCAGACCGGGAAGAAAAACAACGAATCATCGTCCCATTCGATCCTTACGTAAATAAACATCTAACGAAAATTTAAGCAAATTTGGGCTAAGAATTGATAAATAGCAACGAATACACTCTACAGAAGAAGAGAAGAGAAGAAGAGTACTAAAGATGACATCCCTGAGTTGTAATGCTCTGGCGTATACGAGGTCAAATGCCAAGAAGGATGTCCATTCCTGTACGAGGTAGAGCGCTATCCCGAAGTTCGTTTTGGAGAACATATGGAGTGCGTAAAGAAAGGAGACCTTCGAAGTGGTGTGGCGAAACACATGATAAATAATCTGCACTCCACAGACATCAGTAGAGTAAAGTTAGTTGAGAACGTCTCGAGTAAATCTAAAGGGAGTATTCGAGTGCGTCGTGGAGATCCACATAGTCAAGAACATAAACGACGGGCCTTAGGACCTTGTGACATATTTGAAACGAAATATTACACGGACGCATAATTTTGTCTAATTGTTAACCTAATTATCCGAACTCCAAGTCTATAAGTTCAAAACACTTGATTTTTATATTCTTTTTAGTTGATAATATATCTTTGACTTAGTAATGTCTGCGTGTCAGACGAAATATATTGCCTTGGTAGTAGAAATAAATGTTAGAATCTGAATATTGTGGTGTTTATGTCTTCTTTGAAGAGAATTATACAGGTGAACGTAATAGCCGTTAAGTTATTTTTCACACACTTGAGCCAATTCATCGTTGTTGACACCTATCTTATGTATGAAAGCGGCTTACAATAACAGGGAAATATTTCGAAGAATATGGTCACTTGGAAAGCCTCTCTAAGGAACCTCTCAGCCGAAATTACCGGGGAGCGCACGAGTCAAGTGTAGAAAAACCAACTAAACTCTTGGTAAATTCTTCATTCTATTTTGCCAGTAAATTTAACGATACCAACGCAAATGACCGTCTCAATACGCCCGATTACAAATTTCAAAAATTGTTTCAAATCAATATTTTTATGTTTATACAGAAGATTGCTATCGTCCGATTTGCATAACCTATTGGAATAAGCCCTGTACAACCACGTTTCGAAATGAAATGCAATAATTGCACTTTGCACACATCAAGGTCACATTGAACTCACATATCAAACCAACCACGGAGCAGTTTAATAAAGGCGCATGTTTCTAAGAAAAAAAAATGAAAATCGACTATGGCAAATTTGAATTAAAACAACACATTTTGTCAATAGATTGCTTTTGCGTGTATTTTTATTCATTTTGAGTTTGTTCAGTTATCTTACGATATTATGATGAGCTTGGATCACCAAACTGAACGTTGTATTATGTAGTTGGTTTTCGCTATTAACTTTTGTGCTTGGAAACGAATGTAAACGGTTTATTTTAATGTGTATCTTAGTACTTATGTATGCGTTTATAAATCGGGTCAAGGATTTACTCAGCACATCGTAAAGTTTTCTATGCATTATTCGTGGTCATAAAAGCTTGAATGGAAACTACTGATTGACTAAATATTTTTGATTACAAAAAGTCGGTTAAAACTATGACGGAAAAAATTCTTTTGCGAATTAGAGAATCCTTGAAGCGATTGCAATTTTTTTAAGAACACAGCCGTAGAAAGGTCATACGGTTCATTGAAAGCAAACGAGGATAAAGCTAGCTTAGACTCCTCATACGCAAGGATTGTTTTCGTTTATCAATTTAAAATTGTCGCTAATTTTTGGGAATGAAAATCTTAGTTTCCTAAGCAAAACAAAAAAAAAACAATTTTCCGGCCTTTCGTCAGAAACTTAAGTTTGCTTATGAAACCTTCAAATCTTTCTCATGCTGTTGCTTTCTTGCAAAAATGTTTTCATGCATTTTAGCTATTAAAGTTTTCTGTTGCGAAATTTGTAACTAAAAATCGTTTTTTTATTTACAACAATCGAAGATTACAAAATTTTATGGGAGAAAACAACACGATAAAGTACGCATACACGAGACTCGTACGGAAACTAGCGAGCAATCGGCTATTTGGTTCTAGCGCCATAATAATGACAAATTAGATTTGAAAATTTTATCTTTTTGATACATCTGTGTTTGTAGCAAGGCTGGGAGGATAGTTATCTGAACGAAATCTACTTACATATGGCAGGGAATACGATTCCCTTTGTCGCTGAAGTCTGCTTCCTTGAGTCATAAAACTGGAAACACAAAAGCCTGCTATCGAAAATGTCTGATTGCCAACAACCTGATAACTCGTTTCTCTTTGCGTTTCCAGTTCTACAACTCAGGAAAGCAGGTTTAGTAGATAATCATTACTTTCGCTGCATCCAACGTATTAATACTAAAAACTCCTTTTTTCCTTTACTGATCAAGTGCATTAGACGTTCTTGAGATTTTTACATATGATAAGAAATTCCACAAATTCGTTTAGGCTTAACACAGATTGAGTGGAATGAAGATCCCGAATTGTTAGGAATACAAACAAACTGTTGGGTAGTCTAAACTTAGTTGTGCAGGGAAGTACAGCTAAGAGAAAATGTAAAACTACACTTTGACGTTTTCGTTCGTTTCGTGTGAATGTAAAAAATCATACAAAAAAATACTCCACACGAAACTCACAAAATACAGGAGAGTGTAGTGGTTTATATTCTCTCAGCTGTAATTTTCGATTTGAACAACAAATTCATGGCAAATCATATGGATGCGCGAACCGTATTGCGATCCGTTTGACCCGTATTTTTCGGATTATAACGGATTGTATCCGGATGAGCCGCATTGATTTTTTTTATTATTGTCACTGAAAGTTCTACGGTTAAAAAACGAAGTGACTATTCACCCCGAGGGAAGACCAGAGGACGTCTTGTGCTTCTGTGGAGCGCAGGTTGACAAAAAAGGCCACCACGGATTGAGGTGTAAGAAAAACGCAATTCCGAATTGAAATGTGTGCCTTACTCTCAACCGACATATCGGCGAAATTGGAGTCACCGGGATAGATGAGAGAACATGGCAAAAGAGTGGACGGAATGTCCTTGGTACTTTGGTCTAAAGGAAGCACCCTAATCTGGGACACCACATGCATTGACTCTCTGGCACCAAGCAACTTACGCTTCAGTTCGAGTCAAGCCGGTAGATCCGCCGAAGACAAAGTGCGAAGGAAAGTCAAGAACTACTAGTCCTCGATAGACCAAAACTACTACTTCGTCCCGTTCGTCGTCGAAACCATGGGTCCGTGGAGCAAAGACGCCATAGATTTCTTTAATGGCCATACAAGGTGGCAATGCGGCTGCGACCATGGGTACTTTTACAGCAGGCGAAAAGATGGAAAGGAGGAAATTCTAAGAACATTACTTTTTTTACAAGGGCCTACTCAACAACATTACAAACAACAAAGTAGGCGGTGTGTTGAATTGTAAAGACGCGAATAAGATTTGCTCCGTTAAAAAATTTTTGAAAATATAAATAATTTCGGTCAAAAGTTGCAATATGATAAGCGAAATAGTTAGTAAAAAAAGTAAATATTTAGTTAGTGGAATGTGTGGGGGGTCCGAACATAAGACCTTCAGGTCACGTCGGGGTCACCAATGTGGGTAACACAAAACTATTGAATTTATTCTAAATATGTAAAAATGATGTAAAATTTGATCGCTAGCAGAGCTCTTGGGGAAGTGATACGATTAATTGATCGATCTGTAGCAGTGATGAATGCAGAAGAATCGCTTCGTCTTTACCGAGGGTGAAGAAAAGAGTTGAATGTTCTGCTCGACGTTCCAGTGGAGTGACGCGAGTCCCTACAAGTGTATGTTATTGTTTCCACAAATTGATCGGGACGAAAGTGTGAAAATAATAAGTTTGAGTACAAGAATTTATCGAGAGAGCCTTTACCGAATTATTGCCTTTCGCTCGCTGTATGGATATGCGAATTTATGGTTGGGAATATTGGGAAACTAGATTGTGTAATATGAGATACTATTGCTGATTTATTTGTGGAGAGACCGTCGGAGGTCCCGCTTATAGCGAGAGACCGTTGGAGGTCCCCGTGGGCATGGAATAATGCCTTCTGTCGTCGCGTGGAAGCCAGCGTGCAGGATTTCAAATGAATGAAATGATGAAATGAATGTATGCAGACTGTTCGGTAGGCAGGAGAGACAAATGAGACGTATGTTGTGTGCGAATGACGAGTGCAGTAGAGAGGTGCGAATGTGAAGCGGATGTACAGTAAGAATGCATAGGGGTTCAGGTTGGGTGAGTATGGTGAGCATAATGGGTGTTGGGTGTGTGGCTGCATGTGAGGTAAGTCAATGCGTACGAAGGTAATTTATGACTGAGAACGATTCACATTTATTTAGTAGATAGTCCAACTGTATGCTCGAACGACGGCATATGTTGTTAGTTACTACTGTAGGACATAAGTACAACGTATCGCAAGTAGCGGTCCAGCGCTGTTCGCGGCAGGAGATTACAGAGCATTTACGTGTATGTAATCGTCTGTTTGGAACTAAGATAGACACAACGTTCACCGCCATCAAATTTGTTGACCAGTCGAATTTTTGAAATAATGTTTTAAAATTGTCTTACTGGTTCTAGGACCTAGCCCCAAGAAGGTGATGTAAAGTCTGAGTCTGACAATATTACTTTTTTTATAAAATGTCCTCTTTTTTCGCTGAGCATGATTCTCACACATCAACGTGAGTATTTGTAAAAAAATTCGCTGAGCGGCTATGTTTTAATTGTATCTGACTTAAAGTGTTATCAGAGGTTTACATGCAAAATGTCAAGTGAATTTTGATGTGCGCTTGCTTATCACGGTAGAAAGCATTTTCTTGGAGCATGACAATGTAACGGGCAGCAACGCTCAAAAACTTTCTCTTTTGTGACGTATATGATTCATTCTCATATATGATAATGTGAAACTATCTGAAGTTAGATTCGACTTTTCGAATCAACTTGAATTCAAAATATGAAAGACTCAATTCGATTGAAATTTTTTCGGCTCGCCCCCCTCGCTATGACTCTGAAAAACGAAATTGTGAATCTGAACAGCAGAAGTTCTTCTTAAAAATGTGGTCAACCAATTGTTCTTATACAAGTGAAATGTCAGTGTGACCCATTTTTTTCCTATTTTCCAGTTCGCAGAACGTCCTCTTTTCCAACGAAATGTCCTCTTTTTAAATTTTATAAAATGGCAGCCCTAAATACCCGGGGATTGGGTACTTAGATAGAGTAGCGCCTGATTGCAAATGAGTGGAGTGTGGTAGTCCGTGTCATGTGCCAGGCGTGCAACTGTCTAACTATCAAGTACACTTTTTACGTCCACGTCGTAGTCCCCGGGACCTCAATTCTCTTCGGAGTTTTGTGCTAAACTTAAGAGTACTACCCGATGACTTGACTACGGGTCATCGGGGAAACGGAAGTAGGTTGGGCGTTTGGTTAACCTCCAAACACCGGAAAAAATGGATCGGTTATGAACTCAACAACACAGCCTCGGATCGGACAGGATAAACGGCAACGACTCAAGCAACGGAAAAAGGACAATGATTTAAAACTAGGAACATGGAATGTAAGATCTTTGTTGCGGCCAGGAGGATTGAGATCTCTCACAAGTGCGCTAAGAGCGACAAAAATTGACATCACGGCAGTGCAAGAAACGAGATGGCCTGGAAAGGACACCATGATCAGTGGAGACTATAAGTTCTACTACAGTGGGAAAAGTAATGACAGTCCAAGAGAGTATGGAACAGGTTTCATGGTTTTCAGCACAGCTAGAAACGCGGTGATTGGCTTCAATCCTGTTGACGAACGATTGTGCTCTCTACGGATAAGAGGAAAATTTTTCAACTATACTCTTATTAACGTAGGCAGGAGGAAAAAGACAACGAAGCGAAGGAGCTATTTTACGAGAAACTGGTGGAGATATGATGGAGCGCCGAAACGTTACATTAAGATTCTGCTTGGAGATCTGAATGCCAAGATAGGTCGTGAAGACTTCTATCGTCCCACAATCGGTAAATACAGCCTCCATGAAAACTCTAACGACAACGGTACGTGGGTAGTTCATTTCGCAGCATCAAGAAACATGGTTGTGAGCAGTACGTATTTCGAACATAAAAACATCCACAAAGCGACATGGGTATCACCTGATGGACAAACCAAAAACCAGATTGATCATGTTTTGATAGATGGACGGCACTGTTCAAATGTATTGGATGTCAGAAGCTGTAGAGGACCAAATGTTGATTCTGACCACTACTTGGTTAAAGTGGTTGTTAGGTCTCGCATATCGGTCCAACACAACCGACAACAGGCATTGAAAAAGTGGGACGTTGAAAAACTGCAGAACGAAGACATCAAACACAAATACGTGGATAGTTTTAGAGAAAAATTATCGAGGAAATGGTCAGCGAGCAACACAGTATAGACGATGCGTGGAATCAAATCAGGCGGAATGTAGAGAGCGCCGCGGCAGAGACTTTGGGAACGAGAACGGGAAATAAAAGAAATAACTGGTTCGACGATGAATGCCAGCGAGCTCTGGAGAACAAAAATACAGCTCGACTAAAAACTTTGAGTCGATACACTCGAGCAGGCTAGGCAGAGTACCGTTCGAAGAGAAATTTCGCTCGAAAACTCTTCCGAAACAAAAAACGACTGCAGGACAGGAACGTTTTGATCGAAATTGAAAAGTTTGGCAATAGGAAGGAAACTCGGAATTTCTATCGGAAAGTAAACGACTCCAAAAATGGTTACAGTCAACAACCTTTGCTGTGTAAGGACAAGTATGGATTGGTCTTAGCAGATGAGGAAAAGTGCATTGCGAGATGGGCTGAGTACTTCAAAGAACTGCTTAATCCGAACACATCGCTCAACCGAAACGAAGATGCGATGCAAGAAGTTGAATCTGAAATTTCGAGGCTCAGAAATTTCAAAGCCCCGGGGACAGACAATCTACCCGGCAACGCGCTATATATGGAGATGCACGAGCTCATCACGCGTATATGGAATGTCGAGGAGTTGCCGGAAGAGTGGAAGACCAGCATACTTTGTCCCATGTACAAAAAAGGTGATAAAATGGAGTGTAGCAATTTGCGAGGAATTGCTCTGCTGAATATTGCTTACAAGATATTTGCAAATATTCTTTACCAGCGCCTTCATCCAAACTCTGTAGGTGAATACCAAGGTGGTTTTCGTGTAGGTCGTTCAACATCGGACCAGCTGTTTAATATCAGACAGATCTTGGAGAAGTGCAAGGAGTACAACATTGAAACACACCATTTGTTCGTTGACTTCAAGATATGACAGTGACAGTGTTGGAAGAAGTAAGCTATGGAGAGTAATGAAGGAATTTGGAATCCCCAACAAACTGATCTCGCTAACCAAGTTAACACTGAACGGAGCTAACATTGAGGAAGGCCTACGTCAGGGAGATCCTCTCGCGACGCTGCTTTTTAAACTGACTCTTGAAGCAACTGTGCTCACCATGGACATAGATTCCAGCGGCACCATTTTCACCAAGTCCAGTCAGTTGCTAGGTTTCGCAGACGACCTGGACATACTTGGACGGAAAATGGATGTTGTTAAAGTCAAGTTTATGGCCTTGGAGAGGAAAGGTACCGACCTTGGGTTGAAAGTTAATGACGAAAAAACGAAATATATGATCATATCGAATCAACACCAGGAGGAAACCGTAACGATCGACACACACACACACATTCAAAATGGTCAACGAATTCGTATACCTTGGATCGGAGCTGAACACTCGCTGAAATGCTGAAATGCGCAATATACAAATCTGTGATCAGACCGGTGGTTACGTATGGTTCGGAGTCGTGGTGCTTGACACAAAGAGACGAACAATCGCTGCACACGTTCGAAAGAAAAGTACTGCGGACAATATTTGGACCAGTATTCGATCAAAGGCAGAACCGATGGCGCAGACGATTCAATCATGAGCTGAGTCAGTTTTATGGAGAGCCGGACATAGTCAGAACTACCAAAATAAACCGACTGCGTTGGCTCGGTCATGTACAACGAATGGAAGATCATCGTGTTCCGAAAAAAATCCTTAAAATGAGACCGGAGGGCAAGAGAGGTGCAGGGCGTCCAAAATCCAGATGCAGCTCTTACCGACTTAAAAACTGTGGGAGTATCCAGCTGGGAGACGTTAGCTGCGGATAGGTCCGGTTGGAGAAGCATGTTGCAGAAGGCCAAGACCCTTAATGGGTTGTAGTGCCGGTTAAGTAAGTAAGTAACCCTAAATACCCTAAATCGCGAAAAAATATCCCGTATCTCGTAAATGTGAACTTCGTTCGGCCATTTTGTTTCCCTAAGCCTTATCCCTCATGCAGGACTCATAAACGCACACTATATAACAGTACAGCCTCACTTTAGTACTGAAAGAAAGAAAGAAATTTCACTCATTTTCACGATGTATGTACCTGTACCTTCTTCGGATGAAGTCGGATCGAAAAATTTCCTGTCCATAATAAAGTTTTGCCCATAAAAACTCTGAGACTTTTCTTCCCCCACCAAAGCTAATCGGGGCCATCTTAAGTGACTTTTCGGGCCTTTTCGAATTGACAACAAGTAACCAAAAATATGGTTTTTTTAATTCGGATCATCCGGATTGGTACGGATCGATCCGCATTGGTCTTATCGGATAGATTTTAGATTAGATGTATGTCGAAACGGCCAACTGGCCATGAAACACAGATACTATGATCCTTTCCCGTTACTCTTCTAACATTCCACCTAGTCATGTATTCTGTCTCATCAAGTTGGGAGATTTGTCGGGTCACCTCATATTTATACTGCTGCAGACCGTGTCTTGTCACCGAACCTCAAGTGGTGACATCTGTGTTTTTTTCATAGCTGTATTAACGTCTCAACATAGAATCACTCCCTTTTCTCAAGTTGCGTCATCCATGCTTTCATAGCTGAATACGGACAAATGTAAAACTAGTGACACAATCAATAAAGAAGTTTCAGAGAGCGATTTCGGACCACTTTAACTTTTGCTCTGAAACTCACTTATGGAATGTTGCACAAGCTGGTGAGGTGGAGGGGTGTAATTTACATTTCCGAACAAAACAAACAAAAATATAATTGTAAATCAAAAAAAAACATCACCTTGAATCACAACAGTAGTTACCCCTTGGTGTAATAAAATTTTGCGAACTTAAAATCATATTTGACGTGGGTTCTAAAGAGGAATGTTGTAGAGAGTCGATTCTACTGAACATTGATGCGATGGAGAACAAAACATGACCATAAACTTTTGAGGCTGTTCTGTCTTCCAAATCCCTTTCGTCTACAGTAGATGTGATCATGATGAGCTTAAGAAAAGGAAGGAATGCAATGTGCTGAATATATAGAAAATCCCAAAAAAATTTGGACCAATCGAGTGGCTAATATGGGAATTCGCAACTACAAAGTTGATGCAGCAATAACGATCTACATTCAGCCGAAACCGGTGAATTGTTTACGTGAAAATCTATTGACTGGCCCTTCTCCATTTATCGGAGGGGTAAGAATCTGCTATCTTTTGGGTTCCATCGGTTCACCTCTGTATGGAATTAGCATCAAAATTCCGTTCACTTCCTATACCGCGAAGGATATGATAAATTTAGGTCGTGAAAACAATAATTCAATTTTAACTGAAAGTAAAAATGTTTCCCAAGATCATCTTAGACCATACACTCCCTCATAATTTCCTATGTAACTGAACGCTTTTTTGTTAAAATCGCTCTTCATAAGGAGACGACTAAAATATACTTTTACGAGTAATAAAAGAAACTCGAGTTCAAAGAGAAAATCCACACGTTCCGCCATGCTATTTGAAACGATTGTGAAAACAAAACTCATAAATTTTAGAATCTGAAAATAATTAAAGAACAGAATCGAAATAACAAGGTAGTACAAACACAAGACGAATAAACCATTTTTGAACCTATGCCGTCGCCGTTGATATAAAAGAAAAGAGTACACTCAAGAGTGACCTCCATTTGAATCGTTCATTAGTTTCAGTGTATTCGAGTCACACTATTCGTTTTTCCATCGTTTTTAAACTTTATAGGATTATGAGTCAAGGCTCATTTGAACTTATATTTACCAAACCGAGGCCGTGCTCGTAATAATGTGTTATACACACTTATTAACTAAATGAATATCAGCCACAGAAGTTAACTTTAATAAACAAACAAAATGATATAATGTATCTAGAATGCTGATTGCAATATATCGGCTTTGGTCGTTATCCGCATATTCACAATATTCTACAGTCAACAATAGTTGAAACAAAAAAAATTATAAAAATTTACTTTTTGTATTGTGCAACCTTGGTACGTCAATGCATTAAGAACTTCACTACTTTAAAATGAAAAATTAAAAAAAACGATTGTGAAATTTTATAATTACCGAGGCCGAACAATGGAAAATAATATTTAAAAACACTTTTCCGAGGTTTCCATGCCGTACGATTGTTTATCATTTTGAGAGACAGAGAAAGAGATGTCACGAAGAGAGAAACTTATGAACACGTGAATTACATAAAAACATTGACAAAAAAAACATATTTCCACTTACGCTCTGATGCTCCGTTTTACTAACGACTTGTAAATCGTTTTCGCATTTCGATGTCTCAATGGCAAAGATTTTTTTTCGGGAACTTTAGAAATCACTTCAACATCCCCCTCACTGCTCAACGTACTCAGGTCGTCGTCTTTATGGTCGTCAAACTCATCGATGTCATCTCTATCCGTTATGTCCTGCGACTCTTCATCTTCGTTGTCACTTTCCTCATCAGTCAAACTCTCATCATCAGTCGCTCTCTGATTTCTTTCGTCTTCATCATCATCGTCGTCATCTAGTATGATAGTTGGATCATCATCATTTATCTGTCCTTTCTCCTCCTCCTCCTCCTCCTCCTCTTCTACTTCTTCTTCTTCTTCGATGTCCTGCTCTTCTTCAAGCAATTCCACACTTTGCATGGACGTATTCAAATTTTCTTTACTTGGTGACGACACTGCTGCAAACTCTCCGCTATGTATTTCTTCTAAGAGATTTTCATCATCAACGCCATATACATTTTCGGAATCTTTATGCGAATCGGTGTTGATATCATCCTTCAGTTCCAACGGGATGTCAACAATTTCATCCGATTTATCGCTTGCAATGGCGGAATTCAAATTTACAATGTCTTTCGATGTGGAGACTGGTTCCATTTGGTTATTTTTACCAACACATGTGTCCGTGTCACTGATGTCTCCATTATTAATGCATTCAACACTCTCACTCACATCAATTTTCGATTTTTCGACGTCATTGTCTAAACAAACTGTTTCAGATATTTTGTCGTTTCCTTTATCAGTTGAAACCGATTCTAAGTCGGTCTCCACGTTTGCAGATGCTTCCATTGTTTTAGCTTACAAATTTTTTTTTCTTACGTCAAACTATCGACTTTGTATCACTTTGTCTTTGCGACACAAAATTTAATTTCTTTTACATTTATTGTTTATCTAACAAACTCTGAGTTCGTGTGAAAATTATCAATTAATGAATAAACTCACAAGAAAACGAACTTACTGTAATCAATTAACTTCAAATGTCATCAACGCGTTGATTCTCGTTCCCTTTTTTTAATTGCAAAATGAACACAAGTTTTGTACGTTCCGATGGTAAAACTTTTGTCAAATTTTTGAAATGATTTCATTTTTCGTGCACCATCGCAAATGGCTGTTAATTATTTATCAAAAATGGGATGAAATGCAATAATTTACAAAAAAAAACATTATCGATCCGCGGCGTTTAGTAATGAGAAATAAAATAAGAAAAGAGTTTCTGTTGGTAGCCATGCTTTCGTTCAACTCAAGTCCCAGTGCATTCGTTAAGTGTCACATAGCGAGTTTTTTTTTCGTTTTTTTAACGTTGGGAATCGAAGTATACTACTAATACCATCTGTCGGTAATGAAATGAATGAACTGGGTTTAACGATTTCAAAAAAGGGAGCAATTATGTCCATTTCATGGTTGTGTGCAATTTTTTAACGTTATAAGGTAGTTAGACCCGTACGAAGAACGAAGTTCTTCGAAAACGGGTCTTATGCGTTTACCACGACGTTTGTAACCACCCCAATTTCGACCCAGGAGTAGGGGGGGGGGGAGCACCGATCGTGGTCCTTAGATGACGAATCAACAATAAAAAAATGTCCGTCCGTCCGTCACCGCGATAACTTGAATAAAACTCAACCGATTTTCAAAAACTTTTTTTCCATGAAAGGTAATCGAAAAATCTTTAATGGGATTGAATCTGGGCACTGTTGGCCCAAGTGGTTTTTGGTCTTTTGTACATAACTCGAGTAAATCTTTTCCGATTTTCATAATTTTTTTTGTTTGAAATATCTGGGCATGGCCGACAATTTATGGAAGAAACTTTTTTGAATTTGAGTCCTTGGATTTAGCTAGGGCGCTAAGAACGCGTCTATGCTAGGGCCAGTGTTTTTTGTACATAACTCGAGTAAATCTTTTCCGATTGTCATAATTAATTTTTTAATCTACAGGTCTATGAAAGCCCTTCTATTTGTAGAAGAAACTTTTTTGAGATTGGACCCTAGGATACAGCTATGGCACTAAAAACGAGTCTCTACATGTTTTTGTACTTAACTCGAGTAAATCTCTTCCGATTTTCAAATTTTGTTTGATCGAAAGGTCTAGGAGTGTCTCCCGTTTTATGGCAAAAAATTTTTTGATTAGAAACCCTTGGACTCAGTCAGGACCCTAAAACTGAGTTTCTACTAGGGCTCAACGTGTTCGATTACATAAGTTGAATAAATCCTAACTGATTTTGTTGATTCTTTTTCTATTTGAGAGGTAATCGAGTACCGAATTATATTCAAAAACAAATTTGGACCCAGTGCCTGTGCTTAGCGCTGAAGTGGGCCTCAGGTTTGTCCTAAGGTCGGCCCTAACCAAAACAATTTTTTGTTTCTATGTTGCAGAGCGAATTGAGGGAAACATTTTTGCCTACGGAAGTATGTGTCCGAGGCATTTCCTTATGCCCCAGACAAAAAAATGGTTTTTCACTATGTTGTAGAGGGAAAATGGAATGGGAATGAGTTAAATGGAGGGAGACGAACATTTTTGTCTGTTTGGGGGTCGATTTTAAACTTTCGGAAGGCCTTTTTTACACTGTTTCTTCGGACGGGTTTTAAAATATTGCCCTCTCGGCAATTAACGCAATTGTGAGGCAATTTTTTAAGCTCAACGTGATTTTGTTTAAAAATTTTCTTTGCGAATCGAAGCCTAATGCGTCACTCCCTCTGATTTCAGAACTTTTGTAACTGGAAGAAAATAGTTTTACCTTAGATGCTTAATGCGTCACCCTTTTCTGATTTCAGAACTTTTGTAAGCAGAAATAAAGACTTGCGTCACACCTCCTCTGTAAGAGGTTTTTTTTTGCGGATATCAGTACTTTTGTAAGTCCGTAAGCAATTTTCTATCTGCCACAGTTCTAGAGGTATGAATCATCCCTCTGGATTCTGGAAGTGGCCATATACCAGGATTGGGCCATATTTCCCCAAAACCCTGAAACACGTGTTCGCTTAAATTTAATTCTCTACAACTTTGCCTTTGGAACCAACTTTCTAACTATCATAGTTCAGGAGATCTGGGTCATCCTGCCAAAAATTGCCACAAACAAAGAGAGAAAGAAAGAAAGAAATAACGAAATTGAAAGCAAATGTTCGCGTTCTTAAGAGGATTCCCAAGGACGCTCGTTTTCAAGCTGCTTTGCGAGTTACCACGCTCATTGATAACTGTGTGCGCGATCACGAAAACCTCGACAACTGGCGAAAGTTGCTTATTTTTCCATTTGTCGGACTTCGCTTGCCCGAACGAAAAAATTTAAAGGGAACCTTGACATGACTATTGATGTCATAATCTGGAATCCCAATCGGAAGAAGAAATCGCCGTTGTAATTAAACCTAACGAAACATCACTCTATCGACCCATCGAGTCCAAGATTTCGGACGGTGATATTAAGGGAGACTTCTGTAAGACTTCTTATTTCTCCTTTGAACGATGACACCTATCAGAAACTGCTTGATAGGCATCCGCCTCCATCACACCAAATGAACTTTCCCGACGCTCCAAATGAATCAACGCCATCGCTTCATGTGGAATCAAATGAACTTGAAAGGGCAATTTACAGTTTTCCTGCTGGCTCTGCTTCAGGCGTTGATGGGTTTCGCCCCCAGCACTTTAAGGATTTATTATCCAGTGTGAATGGGAATGCAATTGCTAACTTGCTCGTTTCGTTAACTAACCTAACCAATTTTATGTTAGCAGGTCGTGTTCCAGAGGTTATCTTGCCAATTTTGTATGGTGATAATCTTTGCGCTTTAAATAAGAAATTGGGTGGCGTACGACCGATCGCAGTTGGTAACTTCTTTAAAAGAGTAACGTCTAAACTTGCTTGCAGCTCTGTTTATGATCTTCTTGGCTGTGAATTTCAACCACGTCAACTGGGTTGTGCAACTAAGGCTGGGTACGAAACGATAGTACACTCAGTTAGGACTTTCATAGAGATGAATGCCGCCAATGAGAAGCTTCTTCTCTTGATCGACTTTGCCAACGCGTTTAATTCAGTCGATCGTGATGTCATGTTGGCTCAGGTGAAAATGAAGACACCTTCTTTGTATAGGTTTTTATGGCAAACTTATTTACATCCACTCATCTGTTGTTTTGGTGACAAAATAATCACTTCACAGACGAGATGTCAACAGGGAGATCCGGCTGGTCCAATGTTGTTTTGCTTGGCACTTAATCTTATAATATCAACGCTGTGTTCAGATTTGACTTTGTTTTACCTCGACGACGGAACTATAGCTGGTGACGCTAAATCCGTCTTAGAAGACTTTGAAAATCTAATTGTCAAATGCCGTGAAATTGGTCTAAATATCAATCCTTCGAAGTGTCAGCTGTTTTTTACATCACAGATAGATCAAGATATCGTCAATCAATTTAGCATCCTTTCTCCAGGAATTAATGTAACAACGGATCTCACTTTATTGGGAGCCCCAATACTCTAGGAGCTGGGGATCAATGAGATCAATGGAAGTCAAAAAGTTCCTGTATATATGTTCTTTAGTCTTCGAAAAAATTTCTTGTGAATTTTTGGGCGCGTAAGACTTGCGTCACGGCGCCTTACTACCGTGGGGCCATGATAAAGAAAAATGTTTCCCTCCATTTTCTCTACAACAAAGAAAAAAACATTTTTTCGTCTAGGGCAGACCTTAGGACCGACCTAGGGCCATAAGGAAATGGCTCGGACACATACTTCCATAGACAAAAATGTTTCCCTCAATTTGCTTTGCAACATAGCAAAAAAAATTTTTTTTTGGTTAGGGCCGACCTTAGGACAGACCTGAGGCCCATTTCAGCCCTAAGCACAGACATCGGGTCCAAATTCGTTTTTTAATATAATTCGGTACTCGATTACCTCTCAAATAGAAAAAGAATCAATAAAATCAGTTAGGATTTATCCAAATTATGTAAGCGAACACGTTGGGCCCTAGTAGAAACTCAATTTTAGGGTCCTGACTGAGTGGGTTTCTACTCAAAAAATGTTCTTCCATAAAACGGGAGACAGTCCTAGACCTTTCGTAAAAAAATTGAAAATCGAAAGAGATTTACTCGAGTTGTTTACTAGAAACATGTAGCTAGCAGAAACTCGTTTTTAGTGCCCTAGCTATCCTAGGGCCCAATTTCCAAAATGTTTCTTCTACAAATTGTTGGGCTTTCATAGACCTGTCGACTCAAAAAACTATTATGAATATCGGAAAAGATTGACTCGAGTTATGTACAAAATCCGAAAACAACTTAAACGGCCCGGCCGACAGTGTCCAGATTCAATCCCATAAAAGATTTTTTGATTACCTTTCAGGAAAAGAAAGGTTTTGAAAATCGGTAAGTAAGTAAGTTATTGTTTAGTTTAGTTTATTTATAACATCTTTCTAACATCTTAAATCAAGTAATTAGAAATCACTAAGAAAAATTATAACATTAATATGTTCCAATATGATTAAATCAATTCGAAGGAACTTTTAATACATCTTTCATAACAACATCAATCATATCCTAAAAAACAAAAGAAAAAAAAAGAGAATATAAGAAAAAACTAGAATAGGGGAGTAAATTATACATAGCCAAAGTCCCCTTTTCTATTAACGCCACTAGATTCTTGAAGTTCGGCAGCATTCAAGGCATATAATATACATAAGCTATATTGATGACTAGGAGAGGGTGCAAAATGAGTCAAGCCTTTTTACGGGTACTAGAAAATAACGACCGGGGAGGTCATCGATAAATATTAGTCTATCCGCTGCCCACTTATATAGTTTTTTAACAAAC
>CM055403.1:16216734-16232612 GCA_029228625.1 Pseudolycoriella hygida | reverse complement strand
TACGAAATGCCACGAGAGCGAATGAATTTTCCTGTTACAAAATGCCACGAGAGCGAATGAATTTTCCTTTTACAAAGTGCCACGAGAGCGAATGAATTTTCCTTTTACAAAATGCCACGAGCGAATGAATTTTCCTTTAACGAAATGCCACGAGAGCGAATGAATTTTCCTTTTACAAAATGCCACGAGAGCGAATGAATTTTCCTTTTAGTTTAGTTTATTTATAACATCTTTCTAACATCTTAAATCAAGTAATTAGAAATCACTAAGAAAAATTATAACATTAATATGTTCCAATATGATTAAATCAATTCGAAGGAACTTTTAATACATCTTTCATAACAACATCAATCATATCCTAAAAAACAAAAGAAAAAAAAGAGAATATAAGAAAAAACTAGAATAGGGGAGTAAATTATACATAGCCAAAGTCCCCTTTTCTATTAACGCCACTAGATTCTTGAAGTTCGGCAGCATTCAAGGCATATAATATACATAAGCTATATTGATGAATATGAGAGGGTGCAAAATGAGGAAAGCCTTTTTACGGGTACTAGAAAATAACGACCGGGGAGGTCATCGATAAATATTAGTCTATCCGCTGCCCACTTATATAGTTTTTTAACAAACGCTTAAACTCATTGTACTTGGTGATAATTCTGATATTTTTAGGTAATTTATTAAATAAGTTTGGCTCAGCAATGGATATGCTACGTCTACCAATTTTAGTCTTTAATAGAGGAGTACGCTTTTTGTGAAGTTAATATTATGATGTCGATGACCGTTCAAACATGAATGCACAAAAGTACATATTTCATTAATGTAAAGCTCTGACAGGGGACGTATATGTGGGCAATGTACGTTAAATAGATCATCTGTACTATGCCTTAATGATAATTTGAAAACTGATTTAAGTGCCTTCTTTTGTAAAACTTCAATCGCGTTAGTCATTGTTTTAGTCGCCCCTCCCCATATACCAATACAGTATATAAGTAGTGAATGGATCATTGCAAAGTACAATTTTTTTAAAACACTTCTTGGCAGGGAAAACTTCAACAGTCTTAGAATGCCCACACATGGAGCAATTTTATTACAAATACCCGTGATATGCTCATTCCAATTTAGGAATTGATCCAAGATAACTTCCAAATATTTTGTTGAGGACACCCTTTCAATTATTGTTCCATTGTATTCGACATCTCGAAATTTATCAACCCTACATTTTGGCGATCTAAAGTGGATAATTTTACATTTACCTAAGTTTAATGTAAGCTCGTTCTTTTTAAAATATTCAAAGACTATGCATTCAAGCATATTGACGCAGTAAACATGCTCGTATCATCGGCAAACAAATAAGTCGAGGATATTAAAGGTAGTTCGTTGAAGTCATTAATGAATATTAAGAACATAAGTGGACCCAATATACTTCCTTGTACAACACCATACGTCATTTCTATTCTAGTGCTACGGATTGTGGTACGGACATTTTTTTTATTGCTGATTCGACCATGATCGGTGCTCACCCCTACACCCCGGTCGAAATTGGGGTGGTTACAAAAGTCGTGGTAAACGCAAAAAACCCCTTTTCAAAGAACTTCGTTCTTCGTACGGGTCTAACTAGAGTAGATCCTAAAGATTTCTGGGAAAAAGTTCGAAGATGAACTAAGTCGGTCAAGACAAGAAGTTTCGAAGAAATGTCCGAAAAATTGGTAAATGTCGAACTTAAATTACAATGGAAAAGTTCATAATTTGTACATTCTTCACATTCACACGAATCATCAATTTCAGCTGTTTTGTCATTGTATAACAATAGCAAAACATCTAAAAAAGAGATAAATGAGCAAATTATAAATTTCTTCATTGTAACTACATAAGGAATCGTACGGGTGTGCGTTTATTTATGTTTTTTCAAAGATCTTCCCCATCTTCCCTTGTAAAATCTTTTAGTTTACCTCATCGCATACGTCACATACCCAAATAACGTTTGAACAAGCAGATAAAAATTAAATTGCTGTTGGCATTCACTGCAATTGCAATTTAGGTATCTCTATTAACATCTGATTTTTAAAAAAAAATCCTGCTGCAAAATAAACGACCCTTCGTATGGGATAAATATCGAAATTTTGGTAATGAACCGTTGTCATAACCCTCGTTAAAGTTATACAAAAATATTTTTGATTGCAAAGTGTGTGGGCGACATAAAACGCCTGTTCCGTTCAGTCACCATGACTACCAACCCACAAATTCAGTTAGTGTTAATAATTTTCCTTGGAGATTTTCTGTTGAGGAAATTGTTTTAATTCCTAATTAAGAAAGGTTTAGCTCCACAAAGTGTTACCTTACCCATCTCATAGATCCCTAATAGATGAATTGACACGAAGTTCTTTAATCGCCTTTGCTTTATTTTCGTTAGAAAACGATACAAATTGGTCAACTTGTCGCTGAAATATGTGTGTTTTTGTGAGGGATAGATACCAATGACATGCTATAGATATCGACTGGCAGTCTTTCACAAAATATCAACACAAATTGAAGCAAAAGTAAAATGTTAAGTAGTTGGGCAAATTACGTAAAATTTAGATGGATTACGTATTATCAGCAGAACAACTCAGCGTGAATTGTGTATGTGTTGGTGTGCGACGTGCTATTGTATGCACAAATTGCGTTTTTTCATGTTTGCTTTAGCTGGTGGTTACGTAAACGCTGTCTATATATTATAATGACATTGGTAGGTACAGATTTACAATCAAAGCAAAATAAATCGAAACTTTTGATGAAAGTTAAAGCAAACTTACTATTTGTTTTGCACAAATGCCTAGGCTCAATTCCTCTTACTTTACAAACTCTTTTGTTGTTCACCGGGTTTCCGAATCGAACCGAGAACCTTGACTATTTTGACAGATGAAACCGAGCCAAAATTTAAGAACTGAACCTTTAAATTTTGTTTTCTTTGAAACGTGTTTTTTCGTAGTTCGAAGCTCGGTTCACACCCACCTGATGATCGGTTTGCAGAATTGAATGAATCAGTAGACTCTCTAAAAGTATCGTATGACTTCTCATTGTTCATTTACTCAACATAAATTCTTTGAATTTTGTGAAACTAGTTTCTTGTTTGGTTTCTTTAGGTGTGAACAGTGACATACTATTAGTATAGATCGGCAGTCGTTGAAAAAAAATTAACATAAATTGAAGCAAATGCGAAATGTTTAATAATGTTGGCAAATCTCAAAAAATTTATGTTCATTACGTGTTTTCAGCAGAACAAATCAGTGTGAATTGTGTGTGTGGGATGTGCAATTTTGAGACATTCTTACGAAAAATTCAGGCCCGTTTCGTTGAAAACTCTACAGATATATGCTACTTGCAGTGGTTTGCAAGAATAGGTTAAGCACAACAGGCCCAAAGGCGGCCTAGGTGCTAAACCTCGGTTCACCCACGTAACCTATACATCAAGAAGTGACTTCAAAAATGTATGGGCTAGAAGTTTGGAATAACACTTCATCGATACAAAATTGAGCTAGGTATTCCAGAATATTCAAAAAAAAATTGTTGGTTATTGAAAAAACGTCAAATGTAATACACTTACGGAAATATATTTTTGCATCAAATAGAATTTTTACTTCTGCGCAGGTTTTTGCAGTGTTAAAAAGCTGCGCAGAAGTACAAAATTCTATTAATGCAAAAATATATTTCCGTGTGTGTATGATGGAATATGCCTTGAATGTACCATTTCTGTTCAGAAAGTGATTAAATTTACCTTCCGTTTAAATTGTTATGTTTATTTCTCTCGTCATGGGGGCGTTGTACTTGCCCCCCCCCCCTGCCCCTCTATACTCGGCGCCGGTGCATCGTACACCAACACATAAACAATTAAAGCTGATTTGTTCTGCTGAAAATACGTAATCCACCTAAATTTTACGCAATTTAATAATACTACTAAACATTTCCCATTTCACTTTTGCTTCAATTTGTGTTTATTTTTTGTCAAAGACTGCCAGTCTATATTTATTATGCCATTGAGTGTAACAATGTCAAGTTTTAGCGACTTCTGGAATCAGGAAGAATGACAGGTGTCTCAAAAATTGTGATAGAAATTTATTGAACATTCTTGCTCGTGGCGAGCAAATTTTTGGGTCGTAACCACTAATTGTGAACAAAAGGTGAAGTACTAGCGTTTGAATTGTTTCAAAGAATTCTTGAACTACGTTCGCTTTCGTGTGGAACAAACGTAACTCCTGATATATCAATGTCAGTAACAATGAAGTTCGCATGCGTGCAAATAGAAGCGATGAAGCTGTTCTAAAATGTACTAATCTTTAGGAATTTTTTATTTTTTGCTTGCTTTTTTCAATTTTGCAATTACTTTTATGTATAAAAACAATGAAAACATATGAAGGGACCCGTACGTATCAGAGTTGATGTTACGAAAAGACTCGAACGTATTTAAGTAAATATTGCGTTCACATTAGACTGTATTGAAAATTTTGAAAAATCCGTCCGAAGTAACGGCGTAAAAAAATTCTCCGAACGCACAAAATTGACCTCCAAATAGAAAAAAATGTTCTCCTCAATTTTGTCTACAACATAGTAAAAAACTATTTTTTGGGCTAGGGCCGACCTAAGGCCTTAAGTAGAGGCCTCGGATACATACTTCCACAGACAAAAATGTTTCCCTCAATTTGCTCTGCAACATAGCAACAAACATTTTTTTATGTTAGGGCCGACCTTAGGACCGACATGAGCCCTAAGCACAGGCAAAAATTCTTCTATGAATTGTCGGCCGTGCCGAGATCTTTCAAACAAAAAAAAGTTTTTGAAAATCGGAAGAGATTTACTCAAGTTAGACAAACCGACCGACCGACAGACAGACCGACAGACTGACAGACCGACAGACGAACATTGTTTTTTTCGCTGATTTGTCATCTGGAGGCAACAAAAAAATTTTCCTCCTTACTCCCGGGTTCGAATTCGCAATGTAACAAACGTGGTAGTAAACGCATTAGACATTCGTACTTCGTACGGCTCTAAAAATATACTATCAGCTATATCAGTGATATACCTGATATGTTATAGTTGATATAATGTGCGCAGAATTTTGCTCTAACCGGCACTGCAACCCATTAAGGACCTTGGCCTTCAGATTGTTATTGACATCTCCCATTAGCTGGAGAGGTCGAAATCGCGCATATCGATTCGCTTTTCTTGGTTGATAAATTGTTGTCCACGGTGCAAAGTTCTCCCAGTGTGTAACAGGTGGTGCGCAGTCGTGTTGAAAGTACACATACCAACTACAATATGTGAGTGACGTCACTTATTTTGTGTACCTTATTTAGCGTTCCGGGCATCGAATAGCGGGAACTACCCAATTTATGAAGCCTGGGTGAACTTCGGGACGTTGTACAATGTATAATTTCTTAGGAAACAATTCCCCGTTCCGGGGATCGAACCCAGTCCTTCTCGGTGGAGAACCACTGAGCCACACGTCCTATAAGTTGTGTACAAAATACCTAGAATCACTGACTTTAGCGGCACTACCTCAGCCCACAATGTCCAGATTCAATCCAATTAAAGATTTCTCGATTAATTTTCACGGAAAAAAGAGATTTAGAAAATCGGTGAAGTTTTACTCGAGTTGACGGACACACAGACTGACGGACGAAGAAAATTTGTTTTGCATATTTCACTTATTTAGATCCCGAGACGAAAAGCTGACTACATTCTTCGTACGGGTCTAAAAAGATTTTGAAAATGACAAACCGGCAAGAAACGAAAAACCCTCCAACTACCTGGTCCAAATTCGAATGGTTGCAAATGTCGTGGCAATCGCATAAGACACATACTTTGTCCGGGTCTGAATATCGCCGACATGTTTTCGCTTATAACTAAATTAGCAGAAACAAAATGACAAACACTTAAGCAACTCAATTTTTTTATTATCTCAATTTTCGAAAAAAAAAAATTAAATCGTTCCTATGGACATTATTCAAATACGAAACAACTTTAAAAATATGTTAATCAACAATTACATATATGGGAAATTCCAGTACCGCTGAATGATAAAGGTTTCTATTTGAGTTTTTCCCTGTTCACCAACGGGATCGTATTAGGGTGTACAAAGTTTTGCAAAGAAAGTTTAGGCTGAGTAGTTGTTTGACAAACTTATTGAAAATATTTCAATAATTTTTTTAGTTTTCAATCAACTAATATTTTTTTTAAAAAGATGGTGATGTAAAATTCGTAATGAGTCTAAGAATCGATAATAAATTCCTTAATATTTGTAGCCATATTATCCATTGCTGGATGAGGCCTCCCAATTAGGGGTATTTAGCCATGAAACACCACGCGGGCCAGTGCGGGTTGGTGAGTGTGGACCACATGCTTAACGTGAATTCCGAACCACGCCTATAGGCTAGCAACACCATAAGATTTCTTTCAGTGCTAATTATTTATATCTCCACCTAAAGTTACTCTTTTAGACTCAGATATTTTGCACACAGAATTCATTGTGAATGGGTGGCGTCATTCATGTCATTCTTCTGTGTACGGTTCGTTGAGAACACCAAATTCCTCAACTACCCGTGTTATGAAGCTCGGGTACACTTGGGAACGTTACTTTCATTCCAGACATTGAAGAAAAAGCCCATACAGAATTTGCCTTCACCGGGATTGAACCCGGGTTTTCTTGGTGGAACCATAGTACGCTACCACTGAGCCAACCCATTCCTTTGGCCTGTGATTCTTTTCCCATGTAACGGTAGAGTCAAGAATTTAACCAAAAGTTGAGCATTACATGTATGTTTACCCTCTATGAAAACCATGCATTACATGTAGGGTATTTTTTACCTCAATGAGGTAAAAATTCTGTTTTCACTAGTGAAGTAAAAAAGTACCTACATGTAATGCATGGTTTTCGCAGAGGGTAAACATACATGTAGTGCTCAAATTTCGGATGGATTCGCAATAAACATTATACAATGGAATCTGCTACATAATTAATTACTTCGGACACAATTTTGAGAACTCGCAAAATCACTCGTGTTACTTTGAGCAACAAGCGGGGCTGATAAATGTAGAAAATCCTTTGTCAACCTTTCCGGAAAATTCCATACAAAAAAATTAAAATCGTTGAAAATCGTCCCATACAAAAATCATTTGTCAACGAAACTTATGATTATCTGCCCCTTGGAGAAACACGCATTGAAAACTGATATTTTGACTCGTGAAGTTGCATAGCTCGCCTTCGGCTCGGATATGCAAGCTCTACACTCGTCACAATAACGTCGTCAAAGCTTGCTGCTCAAAAAAACACTCGTGAGTTTGGCTCTTTTAACAAAATTGTGTCCTCATGTAATGAATTCTTTCGCAGTGTCCACTGTAATATACCATTCCCTTGACCAACTAATGGCTTTAAAAAAAACTGAAGTGAGAGTCAGAAAAAAATGCCACAGTAAGATTGTGGTTAGTGCAAAAGAATGGAAATGTCGAAATGGCAGTCAACTTCACGATGAATAAAATGAAAACTTAAAGTATTACTTAGTATTAGTATTAGTTGTTAGTCTCGATTTTCAAAAGGTAAATGGACACCAGAGACTGTCGTCGCCCGTACATGTCGAGCTGTCAACCATACAATATGGCACTGGTACTTTCCTCATTTTAGGGCACGTTATCAAAATATTTTTGTGAACCCTGTAAAATTGATTGCTTTTTAGACTCGTACGAAGAACGAAGTTCTTCGAAAAGGGGTCTAATGCGTTTACCACGACGTTTGTAACCAGTCGAATTTCGACCCGGGAGTAGGGAGAGCACCGATCAGTGTCCTTAAAATACGAATCAGCAATAAAAAAAATGTCCGTCCGTCCGACACGATAAATCGAGTAAAACTCAACCGATTTGCAAAAACATTTTTTATTCACTAAAAGGTAATCGAAAAATCTTTTATGGGATGGAATCTGGGCACTGTCGGCCCAAGGGCCACCGAGCTAGGGCCGTTTGAGTGATTTTTGGCTTTTGTACATAACTCGAGTAAATCTTTTCTGATTTTCAAAATTTTGTCCGGTTTTTTGAAAGACCTGTGCATAGCCGACAATTTATGGAAGAAACTTTTTTAAATTTGATTCCTTGGACTTAGCTAGGGCACTATAATCGAGTCTCTGCTAGGGCTCTACGTGTTTTTTGTCCATAACTCGGGCAAAACTTTTCCGATTTTCGTAATTTTTTTTTGTTTGAAAGATCTGGGCATGACCGACAGTTTATAGAAGTAACTTTTGCCTGTGCTTAGGGCTCAAGTGGGCCATGTCGGTTCTAAGGTTCTAAATTTTTTTTGCTATGTTGCACAGGAAATTGAACGAAAAATTTTTGGCTATGGAATTGTGTGTCCGAGGCCTCTACTCAGGGCCCTAGGTCGGTACTAAGGTCGACCCTAGCCCAAAAAATGGTTTTTTCTATGTTGTAGAGAAGATTGAGTAGAACATTTTTCTATATTTGGGGGTCAATTTTGTGCTTTCGGAAAGGTTTTTTTACACCGTTTCTTCGGACGGGTTTTTCAATATTGCCCTATCGGCAATTTCCGTGGACGCAATTTCATACACTTAAGAGTTAAGGCAATATTTACTTAAATACGTTCGAGTCTCTTCGTAACATCAACTCTGTTTGCCGCATCTATTCTAATACGTACGGGTCCCCTGCAAATGTTTTTATTATTCTTGATAAGAACTTATGAATTTTGATATAAAAAAGATTTTTCGCACAATCAAAATTAGTTTCAGTTTCTACTCTCCGTTCAAATTACTACTTAAAAAATTGTGTTACCTTACAAGTTGAATATTGTTAAGCACAACTTGCAAGCCGTGACTCCTAGTCAAGTCAGTTAATTAGTAATTTTTAACTTTCAACTGTGTAAGTGGAAGTGCTAAATCAGAGAAATTCGTCCGTCCGTCTTTTATCAATATAACTCGAGTAAAATTTCATCGATTGTCGAATATTTTTTCCCTGAAAGGTAATCGAAAAAGTTTGATTGAATTTTGGCAAAATCGGTCAAAAACTTTCGAAGACAAGGTCAAAAACGTGGTTTTTTGAAGGTCGGTGAAAGTTTTTTTCCAATATATCTGTGAAACTAGCGCGGAAATCATTCTTCAAGGTTTTGAATGAAAAACTTGGACTTCATCAAACCACAACAAAATTGGTGAAAATCTGTTGAGTGGGTCAGGCTCAAGGGTCCAAGTACCACATACTCCCGCGACTACTTTTGCGCTATGTTGTAGAGAAAATAGAGCGTAATATTTTTGTCAATGGAAGTACAAGGGTCCAAGGCATCTCTCCAATGTCTCCGATCCAAAGACATACTATAAATATAGACTGGCAGTCTTTGAAAAAAAAAATTATCACAAATTGAAGCAAAAGTGAAATGAGAAATGTTTAGTAGGTAGTGTTGGTAAATTACGTAAAATTTAGGTTTATTACGTATATTCAGCAGAACTCACCGTGGATTGTGTATGAATTGGTGTGCAAAGTGTATACTATACACAAATTACGTTTTTTCATTTTTAGACCCGTACGAAGAACGAAGTTCTTCGAAAAGGGGTCTTATGCTTTTACCACGACGTTTGTAACCAGTCGAATTTCGACCCGGGGAGCATCGATCATGGTCCTTAGATGACGAGTCAACAATAAAAAAAATGTCCGTCCGTCCGTTTGCCAACACGATAACTTGAGTAAAACTCAATCGATTTTCAAAAACTTTTTTCTATGAAAGGTAATCGAAAAATCTTTTATTGGATTGAATCTGGGCACTGTCGGCCTAAGGGCCGCCGAGCTAGGGCCATTTAAATGGTTTTTGGTTTTTTGTACATAACTCGAGTAAATCTTTTCCGATTTTCATAAATTGTTTTTATTTGAAAGAACTGGGCATGGCCGACAATTTATTGAAGAAACTTTTTCAAATTTGAGTCCCTGTACTTAGCTAGGGCAATAAAACCGAGTCTCTGCTAAGGCCAAATGTGTTTTTTGTACATAACTCAAGTAAATCTTTTCCGATTTTCATAATTGTTTTTTTAATCGACAGGTCTATAAAAGCCCTACTATTTGTAGAAGAAACGATTTTGAGATTGGGCCCTAGGATATAGCTAGGGCACTAAAAACGAGTCTCTGCTAGCGCTCTACATGTTTTTTGTACTTAACTTGAGTAAATCGCATCCGATTTTCAAATTTTGTTTGATCGAAAGGTCAAGGACTGTTTCCGTTTTATGGCAGAAAATTTTTTGATTATAAACCCTTGGACTCAGTCAGGACCCTAAAACTGAGATTCTACTAGGACCCAACGTGTTTTTCGCTTACATAAGTTGGATAAATACTAACTGATTTTGTTAATTCTTTTTCTATTTGAGAGGTAATCGAGTGTCGAATTATATTTAAAAACAAATTAGGACCCGGTGCCTGTGCTTAGGGCTGAAATGGGCCTGAGGTCTGTTCTAAGGGCGCCCTAACCAAAAAAAATTTTTTTTGCTATGTTGCAAAGCAAATTGAGGGAAACATTTTTGTCTATGGAAGTATGTGTCCGAGCCATTTGCTTATGGGCCTAGGTCGGTAATAAGGTCTCCCCTAGATAAAAAAATGGTTTTTCACTAATTCGTAGAAAAATGGAGGGAAATATTTTTGTCTATGTAAGTATTTGTTCGAGGCCTGTCCTGAAGACCCTAGATTTTAGATTTTCTGGTCGAGGCGGCCAACTGGCCTTGAAACACAGATCCTATGATCCTTTGTTCCTTCCCCGTTACTCTTCTATCATTCCACCTAGTCATGTATTCTGTCTTAGTTATATTCCCACATTTAAATGTTCCCATTTCAGAACGCATAGTTGTAACCGGTACGCTGAATAAGCCTCGTCGTCTGAGCACAGGTACTACGATACATCTTCTAGCCTCCGGCACAAGCCGTACACGCCAAATGAATCTCGCTGTTTCGGCCTGGACATTACGATACATCTTCAAGCCTCCGACTTAACTATTCTAAACGAGCCCGTAAATGCAGTGTATCACACACAACTGAAATACCTTTTTCTAGGGCATTTGTGTGAGCAACCATTAATCTGTTTGTTGGACCACATGCTTAACGTGAATTCCGAACCACGCCTATATATTGTAGCTACATATATGGGATTTCATCTAGTGTTCATTATATCTCCGCCTTAAGATAGACTCAGATATCTCTACACAGAATTCATCGTGTATGGGTAACGTCATACATGTCGATCTTCTGTGTACGGTTCGTTGTGGACACCAAACACCACAACTACCCATTTTTAGAAGCTTGGGTGTGCTTAGGAACGTTACTTTCATGAAGACCCTAAGTCGGTCCTAAGGTCGGCCCTCGACCAAAAAATGGTTTTTTCCTATGTTGTAGAAAAAATTGAGATGAACATTTTTGTTTGGAAAATATTCGATGTCTTTGCAAAAAACATTTATTTTAAATCAACTATCTATTCAGCAAATAGTTTCTTATTGTTGGATCAATGTCCGGGGTAACAAAAAATGGGTCGATGTTGGCTATGGTGGCGCCACCAGCGTAAAATATGTGAAATATTGAATAGAACGTTTGAAAAAAATTGCAAATGCTAATAAATAAATGAATCTATCTACAAAATTTCCTTCCACCCGAAAATTATAGAAAAAATCTAAGTCCTTGCCACCAATGTTTTTCATTGAAACAACCCTTCAATTGCATAGAAAAATGTCTTCACTGCGAACAAGTACAGTGTTTTTGGTGTTTGCTTTTCTGGCTTTTATTCATATCAAAGGAAAAAGGGCGAAACATGCATCTTGTGGTCGACAGACACCCAGTACTAACTCTATGATGAATCAAACATTTGATGCAGGAAGCTGGCCATGGCACGCTGCAATTTATTATCAAAAAAAATATCAATGTGTAGCAACACTAATTAGTGAAAACTCAGTTGTTACAAGCGGGCACTGTGTAGCCAATGATTTACCTACTGAGGTTGAAGTGAGATTGGGGTCCTCAAAATTTCTTGAATCTGAAACCGCCATGCAGTCTTTTGGGGTAAGTGACATTCGCTCAATTCAATTGCTGGTCAGTGGTCAATTCACTACCGACAATCTAACGATCGCAGGTCGTCAAAATTTTCCTACATCCGAACTACGACGAAGAAACTTTTAACAACGACATTGCAATTTTACGGCTGTCAACCTACGCTGTTTACAACGAATTCATACAGCCTATTTGCTTGTGGCCCTCAGATCAAACGAATCTTTCAGAATTTGTAGGCAAAGACGGAACAGTAATTCGCTGGGAAATTACAGAAACGAACGAACCATCGATGTCACTCCAAGAAGTTTCCATGAGGATCATATCTCATATGGATTGTCTTGGAAGTGATTTGCGCCCATACATTTCGACCACCAATTTCTGTGCTCGCTTACCAAATGGTTAGTTCTGCGCTAAGTGTAATTTGAAATCTGTAACACTCAAAATTCATTGATCTCTTTTCCAGATACGAATATTTCCGAGTTAAATTCAGGAGGATCCCTGATTTACAGAGGAAATGATGAACTGTACTACATCCGTGGAATCGTCTCAGTGGCTCCAATCTTTAACAGTACGAGACATAATGCACTATTCACTGATGTTGCCCAATACTTACCTTGGATTGAAGACATGAAAAATAAATGCGAGAAAGTTGCTCGATGTGAAATGTGAGTTAATTCAAGTCTCAATTGGCCGGAGAAATGATGAAATGGCACAGTCGGCACAGCTGGTTTTATTGAACCACCTCGCAGTCATTTGACACACGCATTTTAGCCAGCACCAACTGTACCATCGTATCACTTCTCTGCAATAGCTCTAGATGTTTTTATTGTATTGCGAGAATTTTAAATTTTAAACGCGTCAGGACCGAAAATGATTGGACCCGTACGAAGTACGAGGGTCGCTGCGTTTACCACTATGTTTGTAACCAGTCGATTAGGGAGGTGGAGTAGGGGGAACATCGATCATGGACCCTTGATGCTTGGTCCCCAAAAATTTAGTTTTGCGCGGTGTACCCAAATGTACCCGTACTCGTGTTAAATCTGAAAGCGCAGAAAAATTATTACGTTGGAAGGGTCCATGACGCATTTTTTAATCAAATATATTTTAATAGAATTTTTTGCGTTCCGGAGTTTAAAGCGTCACCCAAATTGTTATCACTTGAATGCCTGGAAGGCTGGCCAAGTCTCATTTTGGGTAAAGAAGTTTTGAGCTTCACTGACGGCTCTAAAACTTCGGAAGGCGCGGGAGCCGGGGTATTTTCTCCAGGGCAGCTTGTTGAAAGGTGGTATCACCTAGGAAGGTTAGCCAACTTTACTCAGGCTGAGACGTTCGCGGCACTGATGAGAGTGCAGGAGGCAATCCCAACAGAGGCATGTGGAAGAAAAGTCACAGTCTGTTCCGACAGTGAGGCTTTGATTGGGGCGCTCATGTCGCCTGCCGTGACATCCAAGCTGGTGAAAGAGTTAAAGGAAACCCTGAATCGGGTTGGACTGAGAAATCAGGTAAAGCTGGTCTGGGTCACCGGACACTCTGGCGTGGAGGGAAACGAGAGAGCGGATGAGCTGGCGAGGAAAGGTTCGACAACTTTAAGTTGTGGGCCAGAGCCTTTCATACCCATACCACACTCGGAATGTGAGAAAGCAATAGAGTGTTTGGTTAAGTCGGAATTCGTTAACCATTGGATCACCTATGAGGGAATAGTGCACACAAAGGGCTTCTTCCCGGTGCCCGATGGGAAGTGGATTCTAGAGACTCACCAATGATCCCTATTGCACCTGTGGCTTCGGCGAGGAGACGGGCGTTCACGTGATATGTGAATGTCCGAAGTTTTCCTCACTGAGGCTTAGGACTCTAGGTAATTATGTGGTCCAACCCACAACAGTACCCAGCATAGGGCCTGCCGCTCTAGATAGGTTCTTGGTTGGGACTGGGAGGTTTAAGGAGATTTACATGATGAACGGGTGACGAAACAAAGGATCACTAGATCTGTGTTTCATGGACCAGAAATGGACCGCCCCAAACTGATAAATCTAAGAATATATCACTTGTTTTGGAAGAAGGGACAAGGACTTGCATCACATTTCTCTTTTAAAAGGGGTTTTTGTTGTGATATCAGTTCTTTTAAAGGTAGAAAAATTGTTTTTGACGAATTATATATAGAATTTTATTCGAGTCTGCGGCTATTACTCCTATGGCCGAAAATGATACCCTTAACTTCCTCTACAACATATCAAAAGTTTTTTTTGAGCCGCCGCCGCCAAACGAAGGCGCGGCGGCTACTACTTCCTTGGGCGAAAATGATCCCCACAACTTCCTCTACAACATAATAAAAAGTTTGTTTTTTGAGCCCACGTCTACCCCCGATACACACCCAAGCCAACAACTTTCCCTCTGACACCAAGCCTCTATCTCGAACACCCAACCTTTGTCTCATAAAAAATGTGCTACATTACACACACAAACACATATTCTCCCCCCTTTTTCAAATATCTCATATGGCGTAGAATGCCGAGCCGAAGGACCCTGCAGGATTTCAAGATAAGTTATCGAGCCGCTTTCGAGCGGGAGCCAAAAAAGTCGTTTTTCATATAAGTGCCAATGAAAACCAGCAACTAATCAAGTAATTAACGCAGGATGTTTTTATTAACTTTGGATTCTATGAAAACGCACTTTTTATATAGGAAATGATCATTTTCAAAAGGTCATATCTCCAGATCCACTGAACCGATTTTAGTGAGTAAATTCGGGAAAAATATTTTTCGGGGGGTACGTAAGTCAAAACTTAGCTGTATATATGGTTCCACAGTCTACAAAAAAAATGTTCTTAATTTTTTGTTCGTATGTGGACTTGCGTCACATGCGCATTGCTACCGCGCGTCCATGATGCGTTTCTCTTTCATGCGCTTGACTTGATACCATTTTGAATGTAGCAAACAAAAGGATGTACATTTTCCGTCAAAAGAGACGCAAAATAGCTACTCCATCTCCTGAGTATTAATTGTATACCAGTTTGCTGTCTAATTAAAGCAGAGTGGTAAGCTTAGAGCATCTCTATAAGACTCCAGTGGACATTCGTAGCATTTAAAATCGTTGAAAAACGCCTCGAATTATCAAACTGTTCATGAAATGTAATGAATCTAATAAAAAGTAATGATTTCAAACGATTTTCGTTGATTTCATCATGCCCGCTGCGGTGGGCGTGACGCATTCCCCACACCCAAAAAAAAAGTCCACAAACCCAAAAAACTCCATACAAAAACCTTTGGGACAAGGAGCCATATATACGCGAACTTTTGAGTTTTTTCGCCTCCCCCTTCAAATTATTTAAAAAAAAAACTACGTCGCTACGTCGCAGCAGCTTTCAAACGAGCCCTCACTCATCAAAATCGGTTGAAAATTGGCTGAAATATCGAGGTTTGAAAATGACATTTTTGTATGCAATTGGATTTTTCTATTATTTTCATCATTATGAAAACTTTTTTTCTGATCTGTCGGTTTCTATATATCTATCTTCTATCTATGTTCCATCTATTAATAATTTTCGATCTCGAGAACTAGACAGCCGATCTTACTGAAATTTTGAGGGATTGTCAGTCTCGGCCCCAAATGAAAAATTTCATATGCCGCTTTTCCGGGAAAATTCTGGAAAAGCCGTGGCATGTGGAAAAGTGGTCAATTTTGAGGGTTTTTTAGGTAATGCTCGGAGTTTTCGAATTTTAGCTTCGAAATGACAATACTTAGAGAGTTGGTTTCTTCATGAAAGGTATAGAGTTTGATCAGGAGAATTTTTTGGGATTTTTAGAAATCTGCCAAAGTGACACCATCTTGGATTTTTG
>CM055403.1:16195131-16216472 GCA_029228625.1 Pseudolycoriella hygida | reverse complement strand
AAAAAATTTTCTTTTCTGAAAAAATTTTCTTTTCTGAGAAAATTTTTTTTCGGAGAAAATTTTTTTTAAGAAATAGAAATTTTTTCAACAACTGAGAACTTCCAAAACGACTGATATCACAACAAAAACCTCTTATAAAGTAGAGTGTGACGCAGTCCGTGAGTCTACTTCCAAAATTAATTATATAGCTTGAGGTGACGCTATCGCTGATAATACTCAGAAGTTTGTTTGAATAGAACCTTGTTTTCAAAGTTTTAATATCCTGAAAAATTACAGCGCTGTTTTCAAAACAAAATTACGTTGTGTTAAAAAAATTGCGTCACAAATGCCGGACCCACCAACGGAATAATTTTTCAATACTTTAAATTTTTACACGCAAAAATTTAAATTTACCTTAAACAATCTACGCAATAACAAACAAAAGTCAAATTAAAACTTTGAACACAAGATTCCATTCAAACAAACTTCTGCGTATTATCAGCGATAGCGTCACCTCAAGCGTTATCATTAATTTTGGAAGCGGACTTTCGGACTGCGTCACACTTTGCCTTATAAAAGGTTTTTGTTGTGATTGATTTCTATTGCTCAAAACGCAATATTGAATAACCCGTTCGAAGGAACGGTCCGAATAACCTTTTCAACCCCCAACCAAATTCACCGAACTCGTACCGGCACTAAGCAGAGGCCACAGACCCATACTTCCATGGAGAAAAATGTTAATACATTTTTGGTCACTTTTTGACCGTATTCTCGAACGATTTTGACAGATGTTATCTGAAAATCGGTCAAACTTTACTCGAGTAATCGTGTTGACGGACATACGGACAACACTTTCGACTGGTTACGAACGTCGTGATAAACGCATAAGACACGTACTTCGTTGTACGTTGAAATTTTCTTGATACGAAAAATCTAGAGCTAACTTCTAAGATATGCCGATTAAATTGTGTTATTTCTTGAACAGGTTCCGATATCGATGCTACATTACCGTCACATTAAATGAACCAAACTGCAAAATAATTTTTACTACGGATTTTTATAACCAGAATTCGGCAGCTCTTGTATTATCTTTAAATTCAATGTTTCAGCCTGATTTGTCTGATGCGGCTGTAAAATTTAAGCACTTGAAAGAAGTTAAGATCATCGTTGAGTTCGAAGAAGTCCTTGACAGATCGACAATTACTCCTCTGAAGAATATTGAGTTCTTAAGTATAGTTTTACCTAATGGAGGAGAAATTCCTGCGCACACATTTGACGATTTAACGAATTTATTGAAAATTAAAATTCAGTACAATCGCTTCACAGATGACGGCTTGTTCGAAAAGCTTCTCAATCTTGAAGAAATGGTTTTATCGCTTAGTAATTTACAGACTTTGCCCGAACGGCTATTCAAAAATAACTCGAAATTGAAACTTATTGACCTTTCGTACAATAGAATCAAAAATTTATCCGAACATTTGTTTGAGGAACAACAAAACCTTGAAGTACTTGAAATCAATGTTAATGAACTTTCCACTTTACCTGAAAACATCTTTACTAACAATCCAAATTTAAAGGAAATATCTCTATACAGAAACAACATCAATAATCTGCCTAGACTTCTTTTCAGAAACAATACAAAATTGAGAAAAGTTTTTTGTGCTGTCAACGAAATAACAGAAATACCTGAAGATTTATTTAAAGAAAATCGTGATCTTGAAATACTTGATATAAAATCAAATAAACTGACGATATTGCCGGAACACCTCTTCAGGAACCAAGCAAAACTGAAAAAAATTGTTTTTTCTTACAACAAAATTATAGAAATACCTGGAGATTTCCTCAAAGAAAATCATGATCTTGAAGAACTTTATATAGGTCAAAATAAACTGACGATGTTACCCGAAAACCTCATCAAAAACAATCGAAAATTGCATGAAATTAGCTTTGAATCGAACAACATAAGAGAAATACCTGAAGATATCTTCAAAGAAAATCGTGATCTTGAAAAAATTGATTTTGGCTTGAACAAGTTAACGATATTGCCGGAAAACCTCCTCAGAAACAATCCAAAATTGAGAGAAATTAGTTTTGCTGCCAACAATATAGTAGAAATACCTGAAGATTTCTTTAAAGGAAATCGTGATCTCAACACACTTTATTTTAGTCTAAATAAACTGACGACCTTGCCGGAAAACCTCTTCATAAATAATCAAAAGTTGATAGGAGCTGATTTCAATTCAAATAACATTGTGAAAATCGCAATTAATTTTCAAAAGATTCCAAACTTGCATTATCTCTCACTTGAAAGTAATGCTTGCATTAACGAGTACTGTCATATGATTAACTTTTGCGGTACGGCATCACTAAGTGAAATGCAAAGAAAACTTAGGGACAAATGTCCGGTGTAAGTGTAGCGCACAAATTGATGGAATAGCTTTTATCTTAACAACGACGGAAATTGGGATATAGTGTTTTCGTTCCGACAGAGGAATCCTAATACTAGTGTAAGTATGGGTGGCAGGACATTTCTCCGCCGCAAATAACGCCCGGGGCGTTAATTACTCCCGCCCGGGCGTTATTACCGCCCACACCCCGGGCGGTAATGACGCCCGCACTCCGTGCGCTAATAACGCCCGGGGTGTTATTAACGCCCAGCTGAATAATTGGATAAACGCTACAACTAGAACTAGAAGAATTTAACTTGAAGAAGGGGAAAATTTTCCTTATACAGAACGTCAATAGACGGAGTTGAATAGAGGAAAATTTTAAAATGCAGTGAAGGTTTATTTTCCCACTTTTTGTGTAATAAGTTTTTTAAAAAAGGTGATAGTTACAGTTAGAGATGTACAACGTGAAATATATAGATGACATTTGTACAATGATTTCTAACAGCTTCAAAAAAAACATGATGCAGTTTCAAAGGCAGAAAATTTCAACTAGAAAATGGTGACTGTTGGTGACTTTCTAAAAAGTGGAAAATAAACCTTGGCCGCACTTTACTTATACACGTGTCTGGAAATAATGTTTTTTTCCTGATAACCGAGTCAAAATTTCCCGGGAACCAGAAACCAGCTTGCGATTTTCCTAAACCTTAGTTGGGATTCCCAACGCACACTTTTCCATATTTTCAATACATATTTCCCAATTCACAGTAGTACACGCTTCCCAACTATCTTGCTAATTTACACTTTTTCTGAGTTTTTAAGGCCACCAGTAAGATTTCCCAAGTCCAATACGAAACTTTCCAATTTCTTATGACTTCCCTAATTTCCTTTTAACTTTTCCTTGCGAACTAAAATGTTTCACCAATAATTGCCCAGTAACGACGTTCGCACGTTCGCGCATTATTTCCATCCACGCTTATCCGACACCTCACTTCGAAAGAGTTGGTACCTAGCGGAAAAATATTCAAATGCCTTTTTGACGTAGAAAGTGGGGCCATGACGAAATAATGGCGAAAATATTAACTATAATTTTGCAATTTCCAGCAAAGAAAATGCTTCCATCTCTTTAAATAATTTTTGTCGAATACAGAATGTCACTAGAAAGAGTTGACTATACAGAACGTCACTGGAAGGGATTGATTAAGAGAATCATACAGAATGCCACTAGATGGAAGAATTTTTTTCTGTGCTCTTTTATTTTTAAAAAAGTTGTCAATAAGAAATCAAAAAATTACATGAAAACTTTATGAAAGTCATTGATGGGACCGCGGCACATTGGACATTGTGCTTTTTTGCGCTTACCGCGGCCCATTAACGGAAGTACGCAATTATTACAAAATTTGTGTGTGACGGTGCAGTCCAAGTATTTGCAGAGCAGCGCAAGAAATTTGTTCAGCGAAATAGATTTATTCACCAGACCCAACAAAATTATGACGAAGGATCAATGAACATTATTCAGTTCTTTGACGAAATTGTGAAATTTACCAATCTAGAGCACTACGATTTTGAAACTTAAAAAATTGAGTAAAAGGGAGAATGAAAACAATACAAACCGAGATGTGTACAGTGTACATTGAAATGTCCTGAACTTCTGAATTTAAATAACTTCCAATTTATTCTTCAAGCTCAATAGTGAGCATGTACCGAATTATATAGCTGGGCGTTATTAACACCCGGCGCGCGGCGGGCGTTATTAGTGTTCGGAGTGCGGGCGTTATTAGCGCACGGAGTGCGGGCGTTTTTAACGCCCCGGGCGTTATTAGTTCCCGGAGTGCGGGCGCTATTAACGCCCCGGGCTTTATTAGCGCCCCGGGCGTTAATTGCGGCGGAGATATGTCACGTCATCGTAAATATGGTCGTGAATAGAAATTGTGTTTTTTCCTTCAGTCCTCCAGTACAATTTACGCGTGATAAAAGTAGTTTCCTTGTGAGTTTTTGTGACATTTCTCTCTTCACATTTTACAATTTTTCCCAACTGGCACAACATTTTTTGACTTCCCTGTGAAAGCCAAAGTCCTAATTTTTAGAGCGTCCGTAACAACTCCAAAATTTCCAAACGATTTGAGCTTGAGGAGTTTATAGATTTTCCTTCACAAATTTATTACGCTACGTTCAAGTACGTTCCAAGTCTTCAAGTGTTTGTTCTAAATCATTTTTATTTCAAAATTATTTCAGAGTTTAAAAATAGTAATTTATGCAACAAGTGTTTTTGTCACTAGATGTGGAATTTTCAAACGAGCGTAGCAGAACGTTTTATGCAATTTCGCAACTGGTGATAAAAGAAACAGTTATCGCCATTTAAAAGTAGTGTTAAAAACGGTTTTCGCAACTGTTTTTTTAGTTACGAAAAGTATCCCGTTTCGCAGCTCAAAGCAGCGCGTAAAAGTTCTATATGCAAAATTGCGTAAAAACCCAACCAAAATAAAACTTCTACTCGTCTTAAGAGTTTTTTTATGTATACATTTCGTACAAATACACTCGGTTACAAATACATAAGGATTTTTCTTTTATTTAGACCCTGAAACGAGAAAGAAGGATGGAAGGAAATGGATTGTACATACCCGTAGGTCGTTGTGAGGGGGTAGTCACTATGGGCATTATTTAATTTTTCTTCTTCAGCCATTTTTTATCCACCGCTGGATGTAGGCCTCCCCTAAAATTTTCCAATTGTCCCTGTCCTTTGCCGTTTGTTGTCACTTCACTCCTGCCACTTTTTTTATGTCGTTGGTCCATCTCTCAGGCGGTCTTCCCTTTGGTCTTTTGCATGGTGGGCTCTAATGATATGTTTGGTCCATCAGCGGTCGGTCATTCTGGAAATATGACCTGCCCAGTTCCATTTTAGCGACGCTATCGTTTGCACAGCCATCGTTTGTTCCCGAATCCATTGAATGAATATATATATATATATATATATATATATGTAGGTACAGGGTACCGGCGTAATCGGTAAAGTTAAAGAGTTTATAGAATTGTAGAGAGTAGAATGAGAATTGACAAATGCAACCATTCTTGGTTGATACGTCGACATGTAATCTCCTTACACAAATCAATTGAACTAATAAATTATTTGATTTTAACCGAAAATCTGGGATTTTATTAAAATTAATAGTTAATATAATATTAATATTTATATAATTTAATACATATAAAGCCCATATGTATGTGTTTGTGTGTGTGATGTGTATGGTAGCACATTTTGTATGAGACAAGGTTGGATGTTCGAGGTAGAGGCTTGGTGTCAAAGGGAAAGTTGTTGGGTTGGGTGTGTAGTGTATTGGGGTGACCGCCAAAATGGCGGAAAATAGACGGGGGCTCAAAATACAAACTTTTGATGTGTTGATGTGTGGAGGAAGTTGAGTGGATTATTTTCGCCCATGGAAGTAGTAGCCGCCGCGCTTTGGTTTGTTGGCGGCTGCGTAGCGGCTCGAAAAAAATTCTATATATAATTCGTCAGAATCAATTTCCCTACTTCCAAAAGAACTGATATCAAAACAAAAACCCTTTTTAAAAGGGAAATGTATGCAAGTCTTCTTTCGTTCTTCCAAAACAACTGATATCAATTTGGGTAACGATTGCAGCCCCGGAACGCAAAAAATTCTTATGAAATATTTTCACATTTGATTAAAAAAATGCGTCACAAATGCCGGACTTCCACAACGTAATTATTTTTCTGCGCTTTCAGATTTTACACGCAAAAATTTGGCAACCCGTACTCCATACATCATGCAAAGCTAAATTTTTATGGTGTGGAATCTGAAAACACATAAAAATTATTACGTTGATAGGGTCCGGCATTTGTGACGCATTTATTAATCAAATGTGAAAATATTTCAAAAGAATTGTTTGCGTTCCGAAGCTGCAAGCGCCACCCAAATTGATATCAGTAGTGTTGGAAGAAGGGGCGAAGACTTGCGTCACATAACCCTTTTAAAAAGGGTTTTTGTTGTGATTTAAAATAGGAATCAGTTTACATACATACACAACATGTTGTGTAACCATTAAAGTTAGCTGGGTCTACAGGTGATAAGCAAAAAAGCTAGTAAACATATGAAGGGACCCCTACGTATCAGAATAGATGCGGCAAACAGAGTTGATGTTACGAAGAGACTCGAACGTATTTAAGTAAATATTGCCTTAACTCTTAAGTGTATGAAATTACGTCCACATTAAGTTGTATTGGAAATTGCCGATAGGCAATATTGAAAAACTCGTCCGAAGAAACGGTATAAAAAAACCTTTCCGAAAGCACAAAATTGACCCCCAAATACAGAAAAATGTTCTACTCAATTTTCTTTACAACATAGAAAAAATCATTTTTAGGGGTAGGGTCGACCTTAGTACCGACTAAGTAGAGGCCTCGGACACACAATTACATAGCCAAAAATGTTTCCCTCAATTTCCTCTGCAACATAGCAAAAATGATTTTTTTTTGGTTAAGGCCCACCTTAGGACCGACATGGTCCCCTTGAGCCCTAAGCACAGGCAAAAGTTTCTTTTATAATCTGTCGGTCATGCCCAGATCTTTCAAACAAAAAAAAATTTTGAAAATCAGAGAAGATTTACCCGAGTACAAAAGACCAAAAATCACTTAAACGGCCCTTGCTTGGTGGCTCTTGGGCCGACAGTGCCCAGATTCAATTCCATAAAAGATTTTTTGATTACCTTTTAGGGAAAAAAGTTTTTGAAAATCGGTTGAGTTTTACTCCAGTTATCGTGTTGACAGACGGAAGGACGGACGGACATTTTTAGACCCGTACGAAAAACTAAGTTCTTCGAAAAGGGGTCTTATGCGTTTACTATGACGTTTGTAACCACCCCAATTTCGACCGGGAAGTAGGGGGAACATCGATCATAGTCCTTAGATGACGAATCCCTAAAAGGTAATCGAAAAATCTTTTATGGTATTGAATCTGGGCACAGCCGGCCCAAGGGCCGTTTAAGTGGTTTTTGGTCTTTTGTACATAATTCGAGTAAATCTTTTCAGATTTTCATATTTTTTTTTTGTTTGAAAGAACTGGGCATGGCCAACAATTTATGGAAGAAACTTTTCCAAATTTGAGTCCCTGGACTTAGCTAGGGCACTAAAACCGAGTCTATGCTAGGGCCATACTTCCTATTTTCAAATTTTGTTTGATCGAAAGGTCTAGGACTGTCTCCCGTTTGATGGAAGAAAATTTTTTAATTAGAAACCCTTGCACTCAGTCAGGACCCTTAAACTAAGTTTCTGCTAGGGTCCAGCGTGTTTGCTTACATAAATTGGATAAATCCTAACTGATTTTGTTGATTCTTTTCCTATTTGAGAAGTTATCGAGTGCCGAATTATATTCAAAAGCAAATTTGGACCCGGTGCCTGTGGCGCACCGCAAAAATTTTACTTGTATGTAGGAATGAATGTAGTATTTTTGTACAGGAAGTCAAATTTTTGCGTATAAAACTGAAAGAACAGAAAAACTATAACATCAGTGTCCGGCATTTGTGACGCATTTTTTAATCAAATGTGAAAATATTTTGAAAGTTTTTTTTGCGTTTCAAAGCGTTAAGCGTCACCCAAATTGATACCAGCTGTTTTGGAAGAAGGAACAAGAACTTTTTGTTGTGATATCAGTAGTTTTGAGAGCAATTGAAACCGATTAACCCAAAAATATATAAAAAAAAAACTGATGGAAGTTGAAAAGTGCTAGAGAAACCCATAAAAATCCTTAATAATCCTTTCAACCTAGGAAGCTCCATTGCATGACCTGTATCATGTCGAGAATAACCGAAAAATATCAAATGGAAGTTGAATACCTCACTTACCTCACCGTGACACTTGAATGAATGAATGAATGTTACTTTTATTGTCTACTATCTTCTAGCTGACATGGCAAAAAAAGAGTAATTATGACGGAAGTCATAATCCTCGTTAAAAAAACCAAAAACGTTACAATAACTACTTACACAGCAAAATTACAATAACATGAATCCGAAAAGTAATTAAAAAACAAAACAAACAGAACTACATAAGGAAAACATTGAAATTAAAATTAAGAACATTAAAAAATAAATAAAGTATAAAAATCATCACAAGGCTGTCGTCAAAATGGCTAAACCAAAAGGATGGAGTCGTCAAAAATCAAAATAAGGAAATTCAGATTAGGCTTTTAAACATATCAAAGCATTGAATCAATAAATTAATAGCCGGGCGTGGAGCTATCTGGCTTCTTTTATTTAGTGGAAAGAAAGCACTTAAACAAAGACACTAACAAACACCAAATGTTCCAAATACTGAGTCGTCAAGTTCCAAGATACTTCGACGGAAGTTCATCGAAGTTAACGACGGATCTACATGGACTGCAGCAAGATTAAACAACATGCATGCAAAATTAAACGATGAGTATTCGTGCTTGGTTGGACCGACATATGCGAATTATTGAAGGATTTCTACCACTTACCACACACATTAATTTATATGGGATTTGTATGGGAGCTTCCAGGAGCCCTAGCACCCAAACGAGGCCGGTGACCCCATTTTTTAAATCTTAAATGGCGTAGAATTCCCATCCGAAGGTCCCTGCAAAATTTAAAGAAAATCTGACCGCCAGTTTTCGAAAAATCGCCAAAAAAGTCGTTTTCCATACAAATGGCTCTGGAACTACTAACTAACTAACGTAGTATAGGATGTAATTCATTTTCTTCGGCTTCTATGAAGCAGCACATTTTGTATGGAAAATGACGATTTTCTAAAAGTCATATCTTCGGATCCACTGGACCAATTGTAATGAGTAAAATGTCGATTTCAATCAAAATTTTACGTAGAATCCGATAAACTAGGTCTCAGGGGGGTACGACGCAAGGGAAAAAAGTCAAAATTTAGTTGTAGCAGTCTACGAAAAAAAATTTCTGATTTTTTTGATCGTATGGGGACTTGCGTCACGGGTGCAATGCTACCGCGCGCCCATGATAGCGCACTACTTTGAAAGATCTTTGGCGACTTTCCCATTACAAAACTTTTTTCTAAACATTCTCTTGAATGAGTTTTATTGTCAACATTTAAATGAAGGAAAGATTCATGGCTAGTCTCTGCTAGGAAGCCTTTCACAGAGAATAAAAATTCTGCGTGAAATAAAATTCATCGGGAGGTACATACGATTTATTGGGAATTGTAACGTGCCATTTGGATATACCAGACAGATAAATATGTGGAGCCTATAATTGTGTAACAAGCTTTTGTTGGATATCTCGACCAAGAGGGATTTTTACCTAAGTAGAATAGTTAATGCTTCTATGAGAACTTGGATCTGTTCATTCGAACGTTGATATCAATCAGCTCAACGGATTACTCCACTTATTCTTTTGTAATGGTTTCCGAATATTTAAACTGAAAACAAAAACTAAAATGTGTGATACATTTAGTGCTTATGTGCATGTAACAAGTAACCAAGTACATAATAATAGCGCAACCTAGTTCATGCGAGTTCATCGACCACATAGTTAGACATGACATTTTTATGATGAATGCTCGATAGTTTCTAAAAGCAAACAGCAATAAAACTTGAAGTAATACAACACGACTCTATAAATATTTCACATTATCACATTGTAATCAAATTTGTCATGAATTATCGCACATCAAATTAAATTTCTTTTTGTGTCAGTTATTTTACGAATTCACAACAATAAATCAACTGATGTGGCATTAAAATTAAATGATATATTTTTTGGCAGAAATTGCGAATTAAAAACATTTTCAAAAATGTTATTTATGTAATTTCGGGTTTCATGGCTTTAGATAAATCTTATATGATTTTCATTCCACTTTGCACGTCTTGAAGAGTACGTCGCGCCGTCGGTTAGACAATAGTAGATTATATTCGATGCTGTGAAAGTAATTCATTACATGAGGGATCAATTTTGTAATATGAGCGGGACTTACGAGTATGTTTTGAAGAAACGAGCTTTGGAAACTATTTTTGACGTGGGTAGAGTTTGTATATCCGAGCCGAAGGCGAGGTATACAACTACACGAGTCAAAAAACAGTTTCCAAAGCGAGTTGCTTCAAAACTCACTCGTAAGTTCCCGAGTTCACAAAATTGATCCCTCATGTAATGAATTATTTTCACAGCATCCAATGTGAGTTATTTTTTTACCTCCCCATCTGAAAATTCATCGTTACTATCGAACCCCTGTAAGAAAATTTGATTTCACGAAGAACATATAACCTCATCTTAACAACTTTCTTCATTCAGACTTGTCATCAACTTAAACGTGAATGAATTTGATTGATATTTAATTTTATTTAGAATTAAGAATAAGAATTAGAATAATTTATGCCATTCTCATGGAATACAATCGACAGGTGACAACAACATTGAACCAGCATTTTTGGTTCCTGTCACTTTTTTCGGTCTATTTTTTCATATCTTGTTTTTTCGAATAAAACTGAAAAGGATGCTAAATTGACATCTTTGCCCGTTATCTATCGATTGTAACTTCTAATAATGAGATTGGAACAAACCAGCTATAAATCGACACAGCTTCACTTTTAAGTCGACGAAAAGTGTTAACGAAAAAATTAGAAAATCATTTTTTGATGTTATGTTTTATTCCGAGGATTGTTTGTTATGTCGATTTTCTAGTTTGAGTGAAACAAAAAGTCCGAAATACGTAACAAATTATGCTAGGATTACCGTAAAGTTATTATTTTTCCAATCGGACTGATTACCAAGAAGTGATTGTTTGGGAAAATGATCAAATGAGCACTTTTCCGAAAGCCTTTGTACTGGCAGATATTGTTTTGAATGCAAAAAATAATGACTTTACAGCAATCTTGGGATCGCCGACATCATTTTAACATTTTGTATTATTGAATTTGGTTTAATCGAAATTAATTTATTTCTTTGTTGAGGTTAAGACTTTCGGTTGTAGATGTATGTAATAGGAAACATAATGTGGTTTCATCTTATGAGCGTCGACTCATATCCCTCCAAAAAAATATCTCGTCCTCTGACATTTTTACGTCGAATTTCGAAGATTCGAAAGAATATGGTGCTGTCAAAGAAGTAAACAAAAAAAGTAAATTTGGTGCGACGATGTGATATTTTTGTTTTGTAATTTTATATTGAATTTTGTGTTGAATTTGTGTTTACAGTAAATAAATCAATTAAATGTTATTTGTTATAATTATATAGGCCAGTGCAGTCTGAATTACTTTAGTTTTTGTTATTTTTTTTTTTTTAATGTAACATGATCATTCTAAGACGTTGTGTCGTTATGAAATGTGCAACTGGTCTGGACCTGGAAAGATTTTTTTTTTTCATTTTCAATACTGGATCATAGTAATAACAATTTGTTGGCCACACCACAGAATCGTCGCACCAAAACTTTTTGTTTACCTTTTTGACAGCTCAAAATTCGAACTCACTTGGTGTGGGTATGTCCTTTTTTGTTTCAGTTAATACAGCTTATATGAAGAAAAATTTGTGTTAAATGTTGTTTGAAGTGAAATATCATTAAATTTAAATTAAATATAACAGTGATCAGTGATATTTATCGGCCGAGTCAAAATTGTGTTTTTGCGTAAAAAATATGATGATCAGCGAAAACAAAAATGGCCGATAAAAGTTTCTGTAAATTATTCAACATTAAGTTGACATTAATTTTTTTTCGACTGTTTTCCTAGTTTCTTTTTGTCACTTCAAGCAATATTAGGATAAAGTTTTTAGTGAATGAAACAACAACAAAAATACAAATAGTTTTTGTATGAATGAAAACAATTCATATGCATTATGTGGTATCGCAAGTAATGGGTCCTCAAGTAATGGCCATTACTTGTGGGAAGTAATAACTATTACTTGAGGATCAATTAGATGACAAAAATCCTCTGAGGGAAATCAAATTTTCTTACAGGGGATTTCGATAGTAACGATGAATTTTCAGATGGGGGAGGTAAAAAATGCTTTATATTTAAAGTTACACTGCCTGTACATCTCCAGTGAATAGACGGCCAGGGATTTGTTAAAATTAAACCGACTGAGGCGTAGCGTCGGTTAAAGGTGTCACACTACTAGTGTGCAGACATGACAGCCGACGAAAAATGGTCGACTGCGGCGCGTTGATTAAAAATTACCAACTTTTGGTTAATCGGCGGCTCAAGCCAGCTGTAAACCGACTCGAAGTTTATTTTTCGACTTGAGCCGAACTTACACAAAATCTGTGTGCAAAATTTAGTGCTTGTCATGTCTTTAAAATCAGGAAAAAATCTAGAGCAAATATAAAACGAGTTACCAAGAAAACTAGAAAAAATTGTTTAACTGTGACTTGATCGGCGGCTATCTGTACTAGTGCATCACAATGAATGAGCGATAGCTTAAATTCAATGGGCGACCAACGGGCGGTCGTTTCAGTCAATCTCCATTATGCAAAAAATATCGGGAATGTGATGAAAATTTACAAATACAGCAAAATAAATAAATAAGTTACGAGCACGCTAATGCAATTTCCCCGATGAATGGCTATTAATGTGCGATGAAGCAGGAAATCTGAGGATTACGGGTCACAGAATGCTTCGAAAGCGAGTCGTTTGAGGCCCTTTTTCACAACTTGCGCAGCAGCGATAGCCATTTTTGCGCTATTTCGCTATATTGCGGCACCCTTCTTCAAACCTAGACAATCAAAAGTTTGAAAACAAATGCAAATATTAGAAAACAGGAAATAACAATTGGCAACATGTAAATATAAAGTCATAGTATGGAACTCACAACTTTAACCAAACTACGGACGCGTCGTGAGAGTCGTAACGGTCGTAATTGATTAAAACCTCGTTTTATTTTACTGTTTTTTGCTTTCCTTGAAAATGAATGAATGCGCTCGTTTTTGTAGAATACACAATCCCCCATCGCAATCATTTGCACCCTATTCAAGAACCCAACTCTCCCATTATCATGAGCGACAAAATTAATTACAAATTTTTAGAAACGTACGAAGTACGAAGTTCTTCGAAAAGGGGTCTGTTGCGTTTACCACGACGTTTGTAACCAGTCGAATTTCGACCCGGGAGTAGGGAGGAGCATCGATCATGGCCCACAGATGACGAATCAGCAATAAAAAAAATGTCTGTCCGTCTACACGATAACTCGAGTAAAACTCAACCGATTTTCAAAAACATTTTTCCCCTGAAAGGTAATCGAAGAATCTTTTATGGGGTTGCAACTGGGCACTGTCGGCCCAAGAGCCGCCGAGAAGGCCACTTAAGTGGTTTTTGGTCTTTTACACATAACTCGAGTAAATGTTTTCCGATTTTTGGACCCGTACAAATTACGAATTTTAATGTAACATAAAGTTGATCGAGGTGGCAGTTGGGGGGATGCATTTATTATCATCTAAATATGACGAATCAACAATAAAAAAAATGTCCGTCCGTCCGTCCGTCTCCACTTTTTTTTTCCAAACCGTTCAACTGATCACCCTAAACTTTTTTTTCCCTGAAAGGTACATGCCTCCCATGATTCAAGTTCGAAGATGAGCAAGATCGGACATCGGACATGAAATTTTCGAGGGTCGATGAAACTTTTTCGCAAATATCTCAGCAAGTGTAGCACAGAAATTCCTCATTTTGGTGTCAAATGAAAGCATTTAAAGTCACGAAACTGGGAAAAAATTTTGTGAGAATCGGGTCAGGGGTCTGAGCACTGGGACGAATGGAATGGACGAAATTGAGATTCTTGGCCATATACGAAAACAGTTTTTCGTCTATATTTCCTTAACTATGCAATATGGAGATTTACTTTCAAAGGCAAAGTTGTAGAGAATTCAATTTAAGCGAACCCATGTTTAAGAGTTTTGGGGAAATATGGCCCAATTCTGGTATATGGCCACTTCCATAATTGGGCAGGATGACCTGAATCTCCAGAATTATGAGAGGTAGAAAGTTGCTTCCAAAGGTAAAGTTGTAGATAATAAAATTTTAGATAACACGTCAGACATGGGCGCCGCCGAAAATCAGTCTCCGCCGACACCTTTTGACCCAGCCGAGCCACCGGTACTTTATACCCGGCTGAGCCGGCTAGAAGGAAAAAAAAGCGTTACTTCCGCAAATTTAAAAAATAACATCAAAAAATAGTAAATTTTTTTAATCGTAATTCATCCCAACCCTTGAAATTAGGTCGGTCCAAAAGAGTTCCATTCTGGCAAATTTTGTAAGTTTTGTTTGTTTGTTTTGAGATCTCACTAACAGCTTTTTACGGCCAATTACAAGTTCAGTCTGGACCACCGGCTTAAGATGATTTCCGAACCACACCCCACGAAGTGTGCAATACTATCGGAGTAAAGAATTTGTATGACACGGGAATCGAACCCGGATCATTTTGATGAAAGGCTAGTTCGTAACCACTGAGCCGTCCCGTCCTTAAGCTATTGATCTCAAGAAAAAAGTTTCTCATAATTGGTTCATGGTTCATGGAACTTGTGGTGACGATCCTCAGATTGAGTATTTGTCGAGGTAGTCTTCGTTATTATGTAGTAAAATTTCATCAATGTTGATGATTTTGTTTGAAGGGAAATGAAAACAGTAAAACCCTTGCAGTATTCTTGGGATGCTAACAAAATGCCGGATGCCGCCATATTGGATTTTGTATCATATATGGCTGATTCCAAGCAATCTATGAATTTTGTATCTCTTTCACTCTTCAACAGTTTGACTATATTTGTCTCTTTTACTCTACAGCGTTTGTATTAGTCTCAAAAATGTTTCGTGGACAGTAATGTTTTTTGTTTCATTTACTACTGGCTTGCACTTAAAGAGTGAAAGAGAAGCATATAAAAATGCGTGCCGTGGACGGTAATAGAAATAGCCATATATATTTCGGTAAAAATTGTTTTTAAGTAGTTTCGTTAAAAAGCGAAATGCCAAGAAGAAGAAGCGATACTAAGCAATTCTAACTTCGTTCGGGTTTTCTTAGCTGTATTTTGAGCACTATTAATACGTACTAGAGCTACAAACGCATGAAGGGCACTCACGCTTCTCGACTAAGGATATCATAACACAACTAAAGTTTCTAAATATTTGACATTATATTTCAAATTTTATTTTAGAAATTTTGAATTTTATCTTTATTTTTTGTTATAATTTGAAAAAATTCAAAAATGTACCCATCCGCCGCCGCCTACCGCCTTTTTTTGGCTAGCCGCCGCCACCGTTTTTCAATCGGCGCCCATGTCTGTAACACGTGTTTCAGGGTTTTAGGGAAAAATGACTTAGTCCTTGGATCCTATTCCTTTTCTAGATTTGAATGGTCTGAGGGCCCTTCTGAGTCTCTGCTAGGGCCCTTCGTATTTTTTGTTACATACTCGAGTAAATCTGTTCCGATTTTCAATTTTTTTTTAATCGAAAGGTCTAGGAATGTCTCACATTTTATGGAACAAAATTTTTTGAAATCCTAAGCGATTTTGTTGATTCTTTTTCTATTTGAGAGATAACTGAGTACTGAATTAAATTTAAAAACAAATTTGGGCCCGGTGCCTGTGCTAAGAGATTAAGTGTGGAGCTCGGGTAGGCCCTAACCAAGAAATGTTTTTTTGCTACGTTGCAAAGCTAATTGAGGGAAACGTTTTTGTTTATGTGCCATAGGTCGATCCTAACGTAGGCCTAGGTCGATCCTAACGTAGGCCTAGGTCGGCCTTAGCCCAAAAAATGGTTTTTTGCTTTGTTGTAGAGAAAATTGAGGTGAGCATTCGTATCTATTTCTATTCTATATCTATAATACGACTTAATGTGAATGTGGACGTAATTTCGTACACTTAAGAGTTAGGGCAATATTTACTTAAATCTTTCGAGAACGAAAACGTAACATCAACTCTGTTTGCCACATTTACTCTGATACGTACGGGTCCCTTGCATATGTTTTTTTTTTCAGTTCTGTGAAAATTTTATTGATAACGGTAAGAAAAGTAACAAAATAAAACTTTAAGAAGTAAAATATCGGATGGAATCGGAACGCTTCCGGCTACCACAACCGCAAGCTTTCCGATCATTGACGAAGCGTTAGCGCGTTGAATAGCCATCGAGATCCGTTGTATCAAATATCCGTGAGAGCGTGAGTCGCCGGTTACTTCTATAAGCATTTAACCGATTTTGCTTATCAGTTGTAATTCATCGGTAGGCCAGCCCAATGTTGCAACGGCAACAATTTTCTTAGAAATTCTTTTGTTTAATTTTTCCACTAACTTAATTCTTCTCCAAGTATTTTTGTGTGTGTGACGGCGGCACTAGAGAAAATTTTTCTCTGCGGAAGTTTATTTCTCTTTGGGAAGGTCGTAGGTCGGGAAATCTAGTCGGTGACTGTTCCTAATCACCCCATTTTAGGGTACATTTTTATTTTCATTCACATAGAAACCACCCTGTGTTCAGTTCATTTTATTTCCACGCTCAACATGGTAGCGGACCATGGTTGTTAAATGCTGACTACACCACTATTGGTGCATTTGTTAGATTGAAAAATAGTACGGGGTGGAATTGATTTTTATTTCAAACTGATTCAGTTTTGTGTACGTGGTTCGTTAAACGAAAAGACTGGAAGTGAATTTCTTATTTTTTTCGGGAATTCGGGACTAGTGACGTCGACACAAATTGCAGTGAAATAAAGTCATAGAAAAACTGTGAATGGATTTTTGGATGGATGAAATCGAGAAAGATGCAGTCCGGTTCACCATTGAGAGACAGAACAACAACCGCCTTCCTTTCCTGAACACCATGGTTGAGATCAATGATAATGTTTTGACCTTGGACGTTTATAGAAAGCCCTCTAGCACCCAAAGACTGATCACTTCTGATTCCCATCATGACATGAAACACAAAATGGCAGCATATCACTCCATGGCTCACTTTATGGTTAATTTACCACTCACCGAGGAAAAAATCCAGAAAGAGAAGGAGACAATAATTGAAATTGGCAGAGTGAATGGATTCAATAAGAACTCTATCACTAACATCATCAAGAAGCACCAAAGAAAGAAAGAACTTTTAAATTTCTCCACTTTCTATAAACCAACTCCTCCTATCGAACCACCGCAACGAGTTGGGTTTACACATTACCCACTCATTACCAGCAAGCTGAGAAAAGTGTATCGTGAACATAACATTCAACTGGTTCATAGGAATGACAACACGCTAAAAAACTCCTTAGGCTCCATTAAAGACATCCACCCTGACATCATGAAATCGGGAATTTATAGAATACAATGTGCGACTTGTGGGAAGTATTATTTTGGTATGACAATTAGACAGTTATTGGTCCGCTTTTATGAACATGTGAAGTCCAAAAATTGGAAAAAGAAAACAGCCGTGGGAAAACACCTATTCGACATCGACCATTCCTTAGACATCACCACTCTACAGTTGGTCCAAGAAATCCGACGCCCATGGAATATTGAGTTCAATGAAGCCATACACATAGCCAAACAAGCTCATTTGAATCTCATGAACGCTGATAATGGAAATGTCACCTCTTCCCTTCTAAAGTTATTCCGTGTGAAGAGAACACTTGACAAAAATGTTATTATTATTGACGACGAAATTGACATGGTCAACGAGACAGTTGATGACGAAGAGACATTTTTTGACTGTGAATAATAAACCCAACTTAAAAAAAGCTACTAGTTTTCGACGACACATTGTAAATTTCTATTTCAACAATGTTAGTAAAATCGCCTGTGAGAGTAGAGAAATATATCTTTTGTAATGTTTTTAGTTTTGACCGAGCCTTGAAGATGAGAACTTAGTTCTCGAAACCGGTCGCTGAAATAAAATAAATTGGTACAATTTAAACGGATAATGTTTCAACTCATTTCCCCTTCGTAGTAATCTTCGATAATTGTGCCGTGTTCTGCAGATCGAATAAATTAATTTTAATTTGTTTAAAAGTAAATTGCTGGATTTTGAAGTAAAGTGGTCAAGTTAAAAGGTGCCGAGAATTTCCACACTTAGAAATTTGCTATCCAAAACTATCTTCAGTTTAAAGGATTGTGTAGAGCCATAATCGAAGGCGAAAATGCCGAGAAGGATGGTGAAGGATGAGTTTATTGAGAGCATTAACTACGACCAAATTAGAGGATTGTGAATCCATGAGCCAATTTATTGACAAAATCGAAGACACGGCGAATAAATTATTCGGTATAGGGTTCAAAGTGGATCCGGAATGGCTGGGTACGATTATCCTGGCCGGACTAACGGAAGAATTTCGGCGGCTTGTCATGACGATTGAGACTAATAAAGATCCAATGACAGCAGACGTAGTGATATCAAAACTGACGGATGTGCCTGCGAGCAGTTCGCAGAGTGCTTTCTTGGCGAAAAAAGTCAGTGACAGCAGTGTTAGGTTACCAAGAGTAAAGGCAAATATTGGAAATCGAGTAAAAATGAAAAATAGAAACCCAAGGAGGGCAAAACCTGTTACACATGCGGCTCCAGTGAACATTTGAAGAAAAACTGCGACAAGAAGGAGAAGAAAGGAGGTAATTCCAATAATACAGCTTTGCTCTCTTATATGTGCGCAGTTAAAAAGGGTCCGGAAAGAAAGAATTCCTGGTACTTGTATAGTGGCAGCAGCCGCCACTCGACTCAAGTTCAATGTTGGAGAAATTCAAGAATAGGACCACACCACCCTCAAAGGGAATAATGACAGCGAATGGTCAGACAATGAAGGTGGAATTCTCAGGTGATCTGGAAATAGTGGTTGGCAATAAAGTCATTTATCGCCTCGATGACTGATCGCAAATGGCATTCGCGGTCAGAAAGTACGGTAATGATGTCGAGTTGTGGCATAAAAGACTTGAACATTTGACACACACAGGATGTGTGAAAACAAAAAGTCTTTCGAAATGGGCAGCTGGTTCTCGACACCCAACAGTGGACGACGGAGAAGTAATGAAATGTGGTTATTCAAGGGGAATCAAGCGGTGACTATAGCTTCGATATTTTGGTCGTCACGACAACCATTTGCGCCCTGAAGATACTTGAACTTTATATTACTGTAAGCGACACACCAAATTCGTCAGGGAGAATATAAGCGCGATTTGAAGTTGACGAAAAAGCATGAAATTTTTTGAATTGGATTTTCCAAAGCGAAGTTCCACATATTGATGGCGAACTTTGTTACAGTTTTACTGAGAATCTCCAATACATTCAGCAATTATAGTTATGCACTAGAATAATCCTTCCTCTAGTGCATGAAACTACTGGATCTTGAATCCGATGTACACAGCCTTCAAAAAGTTGCAAAAAGTGGAAGACTGCATTTTCGGCTAGGAAGCTTGGGATCAAAAAATGATCTAAGGCAATGTTAAAGCCAATAGCAAGTACTCCTTGGAAAAATAATTTTCAATTTAACAGCAGCCTGGTGCCAAAAATTTCAACATATCACTATGACGGCATTGACGAATGATTCACAACGCATCAATTTTTATCTTGGCATCTGGCTACCTTCTTGACCTATGCTCGTTTAAATGTAGAAGGCAACGGCAGCACGGCGCCAAGATGAAAATTGGTGCGTTGTGAAGCATTCGTCAATGCCGTCATAGAGATAATTTTTGGCACCAGGCTGCCTTCCTTTTCATTGTTCAAGTTCACATAGAGGGCAGCCTGGTGCCAAATCAAAACGTTTTGCGCCGTAATGTACTGGATTCTAGATACAGCCTGCCTTCCCCGACTTGGCTACTGCAACGTCACCTTGGAGGGTTTTGGCTCCGCGAATTTCGATATTTGGCATATAAAGTTTCAAAGTAAAGTCAATCTATTCAAAATTGTTTCTTTTTCGGGTTAATGAATATCAATAATTCGTGTGAATTTGATTTAAATTCATTAGGGGAGGGTGTTGGAATGTGTATCCGAAGTATATTTCAACATACGAGTGTTGCTATGTTAAATATGACGGAAACACCGTACACAAAACATTTTGGCTTTATATCGATTCATTTTATTAAATAACATTTTTATATTCATTCACAGTTCATTTTATTTCCACGCGCAACAGGTTGTTATGCGCTTTAATAGTTACATTACGTTGCAGCTTGTAAATTTGTGTTGTTTTGATGAGTGGGCAGAGGCGGCGACTACACCGGGGAACCGGGGCGAGTGCCCCTGTTGCGGGTTAGTTTGAAAAATATTTTATTTCAAAAATTAAAAAAATAAAAATTAAATACTTGCAATACACCAAAAATGTTGATATTGAAAAGTTAATGTAATGATTATGTCCTTCCTGCCTTAAATGATTAGATTGACACTATTGCTTTTAATTACATGCATGCCAAGTCTTTTGCAGGGCCTATTTTTCGGAAATCGATTTGCTAAATTCGCTGAAATTTGCTAAAATTTTTTGTTTGTTTTTATCACAAACGGCAAATAAACAAACCCCAACATTTGCTAAAATTTGCCAAATGAAAATTCGGAAAATTTTAGCTTTTGGCAAATTTCAGAAAATTTTAGCAATGCCGGACCCAACGACGACATAATTTTTCAATACTTTCAGTTTTTCAGGCAAAAATTTAAATTTACCTTAAACAATCTACGCAATAAGAAACAAAAGTCAAATTTTTGCAGCGCACAAACTCAAGCCACAGAAAAATTATTTCGTCGTCGGGTCCGGCATTTGTGACACAATTTATTTAACACAACGTAATTTTGTTTTAAAAAAAAGCGCTGTAATTTTTTCAGGAAAATAAAACGTCAAACAAACTTCCGCGTATTATCAGCGATAGCGTCACCTCAAGCTATATAATTAATTTTGGAAGTAGACTTACGGACTGTGTCACACTTTACCTTTAAAGAGGTTTTTGTTGTGACATCAGTCGTTTGAATGTTTTCAATCGTTGAAAAAATTTCTATTTTTTGAAAAAAATTTTCTCAGAAAAAAAAATTTTCGTAGAAAAAAAATTTCTCCAAAAAA
>CM055403.1:16165472-16190472 GCA_029228625.1 Pseudolycoriella hygida | reverse complement strand
ACAACCTTTAGTTGGATTTAAAATCGAATTACATGTTGTTCTTATTCTCATAAAATAGTATTATGTCGCAACCTTCAAAGGTTATTACAACTCAGTGCATCAAGAGCAAAGTATTTTGTTTCAAAATTGAAACGATTATTAATTTGTTATGCAATGAAATATGAGTGCCAGATTACGAAATAGCGTGTGTTTATAATGAGTTTAAACCTTTGTGGATTTTTGTGCTTAAGTCATTCATATTTTATGAAAGAATTGTAGAACTTTTGCTGTTATAATTTGTACAAAAAAGTGGAATATATAGCGACCATAAAGTATTTAGCTTTTCAAGCATATAAATAATGGTACATACTACAAGGAACTCCCTGTAGGCAATAAAATCATAAAATATATTACGAAGGAATATGACTACGCTTTGCACACAAAAAAACTGCTCAGCTTATGAATCTCATAAAATCTGATTTTAAACTTAAACGAATTTCACCCTTGGGAACAAGCGAATTCTGAAATTGGCACTTCACAGTGAGAATGTGTAACCAAGATTAATCGCTTATAAGCCATACTTGTGATGTGCTACGTTCCTATTACTTTGTAGGTAACTTTTTTATATGAGTTTTGTCTACAACTGTAGCACTAAAATGCAGGTTAAGGATAACATGTTTGAAATGCATCACTTTTATTGGAATAAAGTTTTCTTTTTAAATGAAATTACTTTTCCGACAAAAAATGTTCTTACGGTTTGCCGATTGCATTCACCAAATATCATCATATAGTGTATCACAACAAAATCCTCTTTAAAAGTAAAATGTGACGCAGTCCGTAAGTCCGCTTCCAAAATTAATGATATCGCTTGAGGTGACACTATCGCTGATAATACGCAGAATTTTGTTTGAATTCAAAGTGTGTTCAAAGTTTTATTTTCTGAAAAAATTACCGCGCTTTGTTTAAACAAAATTACGTTGTTTTAAAAAAATTGCGTCACAAATTCCGGGTCCAATGACGAAATAATTTTTCTGTACGTTCAGAAAGTGTTAAAAGTGTTATTCCGCTGGTGGGCCCGGCATTTGTGACGCAATTTTCTTAACACAACGCAATTTTGTTTTGAAAAAAGCGCTGCAATTTTTTCAGAAAATAAAACTTTGAACACAACATTCCATTCAAACAAAGTTTGGCGTATTATCAACTTTAGCGTCACCTCAACCGATATCACTTATTTTGGAAGCGGACTTACGGACTTCGTCACACTTTACCTTTAAAACATTTTTGTTGTGATATCAGTCGTTTTGGAAGTTTTCAGTTGTCGAAAAAATTTCTATTTTTTGAAAATATTTTTCTTCGAAAAAAAATTTGCTCAGAAAAGAAAATTTTCTTAGAAAAAAAAATTTATCCGAAAAAAATTGTCTTCGAAAAAAAATTGTCTCCGAAAAAAATTTTCTCAGAAAAAAAGTTTTTCTCCTAAAAAAAATTTTCTTTCCGAAAAAAAATTGTTCTCCAACACCTTCGGATACCATCGAAACACTTCGCATCACCTTCGGCTACATTCGGAATACTTTGTGTCACCTTCGCCTGCTTTCGGAACACTTCATGTCACCTTCGGTTGCCTTCGGAACACTTCGTGTCACCTTCGTGTTACCAATTCTTCTCACTGATTCATATAACTTTCCTGAAGAAACCAACTGTCTAGGTATTCTTATTCAGAATTTAGCAAAAAATCCAAGATGGTGTCACTTTGACAGTTGGCAGCCATTTTCTTAAAATGCAAAAAAATTCTCCTGACCAAACTTTATAACTTTCTAGAAGAAACCATCTCTCTAAGTAGTGTCATTCTGGAGCAAAAATAGGAAAACCGAAAAAGCATAAACGAAAATCCAAGATGGCAGCCATTTTCTTATGATCCCAAAAAATTCTCCTGACCAAACTTTTTAACTTTTTAGAAGAAACCAACTCTCTAGGTATTGTCATTCCGGAACTAAAATAAGAAAACCCAAAGAAGCATAATTTATACCTAACAAAAATCTAAGATGGCGTCACTTTGGCAGATTTCTGAAAATCACAAAAAATTCTCCTGATCAAACTCTATAACTTTCCTGAAGAAACCAACTCTCTAAGTATTGTCATTCCGAAGCTAAAATTCAAAAACCAAAAAAACCTAATTTATTGCTTGGGAAAATTCAAGATGGCGCTGGTTTGACTGCTGGCAGCAATTTTCTTAAGATCGCAAAAAATTCTCCTGACCAAACTCTATAACTTTCCCGAAGAAACCAACTCTCTAGCTATTATCAATCCGGAGCTAAAATTCGAAAACTCCGAGCATTACCTAAAAAAACCCCAAAATTGACGACTTTTCCACATGTCACGGCTTTTCCAGAATTTTCCCGGAAAAGCGGCATATGAAATTTCTCATTTCCCTGAAAATTTCAATCGGCTGTCTAGTTCTCGAGATCGAAAATTATTAATATATAGATAGAACATAGATAGAATGTCATTTCAAACCTCGATATCTCAAACAATTTTCAATCGATTTTGATGAGTCTGGGCTCGTTGGAAAGCTACTGCGACGTAATGATTTGAATGGGGAGGGGGCGAGGGGAAAAAACTCAAAAGTTCGCCTATATGTGGCTCCTTGTCCCAACGGTTTTTGTATGGAGTTTTTTGGGTTTGTGGACGTTTTTCTTGGGGTGTAGGGACGCTGTCCACGTTTCATTCTTTGTACATAATTTAAGATATCTTACGAAACATAAAACTTACGAAAATGATAAATACAGCGTTTCCTTATAGTTCACACATGCCCTACAACTTTCTAGAAGATATTAAAGCTCTATCTGTAACAGAAACCGAAATTGCGTAGCTGTCCACAGTTCATTTTTCTAAAATCGAATGGATTTAGCCGCTCCTTGTCCCAAAGGTTTTTGTATGGGGTTTTTTGAGTTTGTGGAGTTCTTTTTTGGGGTGTGGGGACTGCGTCACGCCTTCCGCTACCGCTGCGGGCATGATCTTTGACGTTTGTTCGTTAGTGGATGTTCATGAATGACATGACACTATTTTTCAGAATTTTGATCCCCTTCCACGTCACGCAAAAAGGACCGTTTTGCTAAAATTAATGAAATCGAATAACATGACAAAAATTGGCAGTGCCCGATCGTACAAATCAGCTATCCAGTCACTCGTAGACATTAAACGAATTTTCGAAAATTTCATTATCGCAATGTAGCCTCACAACAGACTTCATGTTCATTTTCCTCTATTACCATACGAACGCTCCGAAAACGTTTGGTGCAACAAACGAACAATTTCAGCAAAATTTCACTTAATGTACCTTGATGCACACATAGTATTATTTTGGTAGCTAAACGTATAAGAACAATAGACAACAACCTCACCAATAGTTTAGCCATAAAGTGTTTCTATAACACTTCGAAAATGTGTGCTTAGCATTCAAATCCAACCTGTAAACGAATCAACCCCAAAGGTAAAATTGTATGTTGTATCCACACTTCCACACGTAGCTAGCTTTTCGTGATTCTCGGGTGGTCTTTTATTTGGACATTCATGTATGAAACGTGGGCTAAGATTAAGCGACAATAGTGTTACTAGAGTAAAACGAATTCCTCCTACCACACCAACAACATGAAACAGATACCTACGTTTGTGTGTATTATGTTGAGGAAAAGGTAGTACGTTATTTTTGATTAGGGGAGTCGAATAACATTTTGATGAAAAGTAAACTTTAAAATGTATACAAATTGTACTATAAAAATTAAGTAATTACTATCATGTCTATCAGCTGTATAGCATTGTTCATATCAAATGTGACGCGTCTTTGAACAATTAAAGTAAGAAGTATAATTTATATCGGCCAATAAAGCTAAATTATAGAGGAACCGTTTAATAAATAAATAACGAGCAATAACACACCAACACAACTCTCGTATACGTTCGTAGCAAACCCTACCCTCATTCATACATTAAATGCAAGTAACTAACAATAAAAAAAGTGCTCTAATGGAGCAAGCAATTAACTATTCATTAGAAAATAATTTAGGAAAACGAGTGTTTTACCATCGCCACACATCTAATTCAGAATTTGTTCGAATAATGTTCTTTTTTATAGAATTTTGTGTACATCTATTACTCATACACACATGTATAAATGAAATTACTGATAATTTAATTGAAATGAAGCGTAGGGTGACTCATTCTGCAGATGAAAATTTGTGCATTAAAATTGTGAGCTTCAAACACTAATCTCATAAATACACTAATGCAGATCCCTTTTTTTAGTGCGTATGCGTAGTCGGCTTACGTTGACATAGGGTAAATGCACCAGTTTTCGGCAATGCGGTAGTCTCCGGCGAAACCATAGTTTCACTAGTTACCGGCCACATTTCGCATTGAAATATGACCGATTACTGGTGCTGGCCGTAGACTACTACATGGCCGATAACTGGTGCATTTACCCTACAAGGATTATTACCCGCCTGCATAAAGGACACACAAGAAGTTAATTGAAGAAAGAATCTAAATTGTACTAAATTTTTAATTTTAAACATTATTTTAAGAGCGTGCTCTGTTAAAAGAGCACGTTGTAAAAATGTGAACTGTCAAATTTGCGATGTTTTTTTAGAATAAAATCTTGCGTGAGTAACAAATTATTCAAAATTTTAACTCAGGTACTGTAAGAGGATGACTCTTACACGAATAATACATGAATCAGAATTCAAAAAGTTTGAGTATGAAGGTCGAAAGTTCCTTTAAAAAATCATCGCATTCCAAGTTCATTTGCGATGTTTTTTCAGAGCAAATTTGTACCTTCATACCTAAACATTATGAATTCTGGTTCATCTATTATATGCGTAAGAGTCATCTTTTCACAGTACATGAGCTGCAATTTTGAATGATTTGTGATTTACGCAAGGCTCTAGCCTCAAAAAACATCGCAAGTTTGACAGTTTACGTTTTTGCGACGTGGTTTTAATGTCCCTGTGATGATTTTTTTTTCGAAGGTTGTTTGGAAGATATTTTTTGCGAGCATTCTTTCATAGGAATAGAATCATAAGATTTTCCACCTTCTTTGTTTTTCTTTTATCTCCATTTTCAGTCAATCGCCTGCATTTTGTTTATGCAAAACTTAAATTTTTGGTTAAAATAGTTAAAACGAAACGTTGCACAATTTTACTGTCCCTGTAATTGAAATTGTTTAATGTGATATCAGCTTCCGTCAAAGTATAGTGAATTTCATAATAAAATGTTTAGATTCCACACCAATAGTGCATTTCACTATGCAATTCGCGACTTTCGCTGTACTAAGCGCATTAAAAAATATGAACAATTGACACGTTTAGGGCGATATGGGCCTCTGTCCTTCTGTAAAGATACAGCGAATTGCATGCTAAAATGCATAAACTTTCAAACTGTAATATTTTACGATTGAGAAGTTTAAGCCTCTCGTCTTATTCACTTGCTTGTGATCATGAAATCTAATCTGACAAAATCCTACATGCTTCCATGACGGTCAAAACTTCCAAAAAATTTTATTATTTTGATCATCGGAGTTCCATTTCTGGCGTCAAGCAGTTTGGACGTGTGTATTCTCTGTAAATAGTTTGTAGCTAGTCATCAGTTAGCATGTTACTTGCTAGTAACATCTTATGACTGATTAAAACAAGATTGGCGAGTAGGTCTGACTCCTAACAATCTTGTTTAGTGATGGGGAACGATGCTCTTAGTTTGTTTCTGACTAGTGAGCGTTCCTATAATCAGGTTTTGCTTGAGATTTGCGCCGAAGCTCGAGTGCTATAGAAGGAATTCCGATCAGGATTTTTTCTATATCTGTCATCACCGGGTAGAGGTTCGTCGAGCAACAATAGTAGATTTCATGCTTGCTAAGAAAACGAGTTATTACCGTGTTACGAATAGTTGCATGACGAGCAGCCACTGACGTTAGCCTTTTCAAGGTTGCAAGTCACCTTATCCCTCATAAATCTAAAACAGAAATGCTTGCAGGCATTTCGACTAAATTGCAGATTGTAGTGCGTAACTCAACCAAGTATTTCGAAACAAGAAAAGAATACAGTCTGACCTGGTGGTTGCAGTTGGTAATACGTTCGAACTTTTCAGTTTGTCGGTCAAACGCCAATTTGTTATTGGCCGGAAGTGCTTTTTGTTAAAAATTGCGTAAGGCAGTAAGTGAGCGGTTGCTCTTACCGGTCTATAAGACTAGACTATAAGATGGCAATCATAAGTCTGGGTCTATTCTGCAGTAGACGGAACGGTTAGCAGTAGACAGACTGACTTATAGCGATGAAATGATTTTCCGTTTTAGTTCGGCGCCTTTCGAAGGCTTGCCGTAAAGAAGCCGAATTTGTGAGATCGTTATCGACTCGGAGAATCGGGCCGCGAGCTTCACTTGTAGTGAATAGCAACTGTGCTGAGATTACCATCGTTCGGTTAAGCCTTCTGCGGAAAGAGGATCTGACCAGTTGGTTGGGATTCCTGTGCGTTTTGCTGACCGAAGGATTGAACCAACTCTAGAGCATGAGGCTGGATTCCGATTGGCTCAGTTGTCGGAAATCGTTTGGCGTGCATACCGCTGGATGATTTCTTTGTAGAGCTGGTTTATGACCCATACGTGTAGTACATTAGCAGTTAGCTTTTACCGTGCAGTGGTCTAAAAGACCTGCAGTAAGTAAGCTGTTCACTTGTACTGATGGCTAGTTTGGAGTTGGTCCAGTAGCCACTGGTTCAGAAGATAGCTGGCCTACTCTGAAGCACCGTGTGACCCATTTAAATTCTTGGGGCTACTGCCTGATAGAAATAAAGTGGTTGTCTTAATTTATTGCGTGGCTCGTGAGATTGCTTGAGAACTTAGCTATTAAATAGCTAGTAGTTCTGAAGAACGGTGAGATTAACTTGCATTTTGTGGCAAGGCTATTAACCAGTCAAAATAAGTTAAACGAGCTTCAGAAGTAAGTTCTGAACGTCCTGGGTTACCAGTTGTGGGAATGAAACGAAACAACTAGTTGTTGTTGATTTGAATTCCCAAACAAGACTCGATTTTATTCGTCAAATATCTCTTCTTAAATACTAAATCTAACAACAACGCGTCCGTTATATGAAGTAACATCGTTTACAATTTCGGACACAATCGAAATAGAAAATTCTCTTCGTATTGATAATTTCTTGGAATTGAACAGAATTGGCAGGCGGGTAGAATGTTACGCTCGGTTGAGCGGCATGCCAAATATGTGGTGACAAGATTGCCACAGCCCAAGTTGTTTTATCACTTTGAGCACGCGCTCTGGCAGTAAATTCATCTCCCTCATTGCCGACAGCTGGTTAATCACACCTCACTGTTATAAACGGATCGTAGGCATTGTCATTGCAACAACTACCTCTAATGATTGGACGCAATACATCGAGAAAAATTGAAACCCAACTAAGAATGACTTTCGTTGCAAGAATCGGATGACTTTAATCTAAGCATGCCCTTGATGATGAGTACGATTATGGACATCAAGCAAATGACATTTCTTTCCTCTTATTAACACTGGACTGTTAACAGCAGACAACACTGTAGGTCACATTTACCGTAAATGGCTGATATTACCGTGAATGGCTAATAAAGGTAATGGTTGAAACTGAAACAGTCGAATGACGATTCTAAATTGTTTTGAAACGAATGCTCAAATGAAATAATAATGTAGGGTAAATCGGCCATGTAGTGGTCTCCGGCCAAACCATAGTTTCATTAGTTACCGGCCACATTTCAGATTGAAATATGCCTGATCACTGAAGCCGGCCGGAGACTGCTACATGGGCGATAACCGGTGCATTTACCCTACAAACTGTCAACCCGGATAATACAATAATGGGTGCAAATAGATAAGTATAAGTAACTCCACAACCTACTACGGTAGTCTCGTTCATCGAGGGTACGTGTAAAAGAGACGGTCATAGTAGGCTGTGGAGTTACTTTTGAAAGACCGCGTATATTTACTCGCGAAAGAGGTAAGAGAAATAATTATCAAATTCATTAAAAAAAAAAATTTGTTGGTCCAACGACGATGATTGTTGTTTAGACCCGTACGAAAAAGGGTCCTATGCGTTTACCGTGACGTTTACCCCAATTTCGAGTAGGGGGGAGCTCCGATCATGGTCCTTAGATGACGGATCAACAGTAAAAAAAATGTCAGTTCGTCCGTCTTTCACCGCGATAGCTTGAGTAAAACTCAACCAATTTTCAAAATTTGTTTTTCTCTGAAAGGTAATCGAAATATCTTTTATGGGATTGAATCTGGGCACTGTCGGCCCAAGGGCCGCCGAGCTAGGGCCGTTTAAGTGGTTTTTGGTCTTTTGTACATAACTCGAGTATATCTTTTCCGATTTTCATAAATTTTTTTTCTTAGAAAGATCTGAACATGCTCGACAATTTATGGAAGAAACTTTTTAAACTTGATCCTTGTACCTAGCTAGGGCACTAAGAACGAATCTATGCTATGACCCTACGTGTTTCATGTACATAACTCGAGTAAATCTTTTCCGATTTTAATTTCTTTAGTCGACAGGTCTATGAAAGCTCTACTATTTGTAGAAGAAACTTTTTTGAGATTGGACCCTAGGATACAGCTATGGCACTAAAAACGAGTCTCTACATGTTTTTGTACTTAACTCGAGTAAATCTCTTCCGACTTTCAAATTTTGTTTGATCGAAAGATCTAGGACTGTCTCCCGTTTTATGGCAGAAAATTTTTTGATTAGAAACCCTTGGACTCCGTCAGGACCCTAAAACTGAGATTCTACTAGGGCTTACATAAATTGGATGAATCCTAACTGATTTTGTTGATTTGGTTTCTATTTAAGGGGCAATCGAGTACCGAATTATATTCAAAAACAAATTTGGGCCTGGTGCCTGTGGTTAGGCCTGAAGTGGGCCTCAGGCCTGTTCTAAAAACAATTTTTTCAATATTGTCCTCTCAGCAATTTCCAATACAATTTAGCGTGGACGTAATTTCATATACTTAAGAGTTAAGGCAATATTTACTGAAATACGTTCGAGTCTTTTCATAACATCAACTCTGTTTACTACATCTATTCTGATACGTACGGGTCCCTAGTGGAATCACTTCCACTATCTCTCTCTAGCTCTCCTGGGATAGTGCATTGCACATGTACCAGCTCTTGATATGCGAAGGTCAAAGGTCTTGCTTGGGGCTGGGATTAGTTTTACCCCCGACATCAGACAAAGTTTTTGTGTAAATTGTGTTGTAAAGAACAATGAAAAGACCAATTTATTGGTGAAATGGCGGAAACGCCATATTATATTGTGAAGTGATAAAACGCACGATGCAACTGTAAGTACATAAAAAAGTAAAAAACCGTCTACAAATTCCCTTGTGTTTCGACATGCTACTTTACCCATGATATGCTCTTTTTATAAATATAACGATATTAAGACGATTTTCTTGGCATAATTCCTTACGATTTTTATGTCTAGAACAGAAATTTTCTAATCGTAAAATGTTGTAATTCACGTGATATTTAAAGACGCTCATATGACGAAAAAGTAGGACCAGAATTTTATTTCAATTTTTATCTCTTAACAACCATCATAATAATGCATGTAAACCAATGTCATTGACCTAAAAATAGTCATTATTTTGGCCATGATATTTGGAGCATTTAGTTTAAGGTCATAGGTTAATTTCATTTAAAATTTATAATTGAGCTCGCGGTCGTGTATAACGACGGGAAAATATTTTGTATATCGAATCGCTTATCAATAATTTATACTGTGTGGCATAGGATTGATTGACTTGGAAAACTATTAAAAGACCAATCGATTCAATCGGTTTCGTTTAAGTTATTTAACTAAGTGTAAATTGATTAAAATAAGTAGACGTTTTAGGTCAAATTATGTTGGCAGTATAGCCGAATACATTTTTGTTTTCTCGTCTTCAATGTGTATTTATAAAACGACTAGAAAGTAGTTCATCACTTCGGAAAGAGCAAACGAAAAACGTGTTTGTGAAAAGTTTTGATAGGTTTTTTCGAAGCATAATTTAGAAAACACCGCGTTTCTCCTGCATTTCTACAATTTATTTATGTTATATTTTAATTCACTATATTAGCCAGATAGCGACGAGAGAAAAAAAGTGAAGATAAATCTTTTATTGACGAATGTAGGTCAGTTAATTTATTGGTGTGTGAAAAGTCGATTTTAATTAGAACTCTAATTATACGAACATGTGCTGGGCCTATTATAAATGTATCTTCGTGGGGAATTTATCGCCGATCGAATCAATAATTCAAGTAATAAACTCGGTAATCATTTTTAATGGGCCCTCCAACAAATATAAATCTTTGATTCAATCAACTTTCTGAAAATAATGAAACATGTGCCCAGGTAACTTCATGTTAACAAATATTCCCATCATTTATAACTACGATGAAACTTATTAACATCCAACTTCTTCTACAACACCAAGAAAAATGTCAACGCACAACAATTTAACTCTTTTTTTTCAATGTCACAAAGACTTTGTCTCACGGTTTTTCTTTATTTTTTCACGTTATTATGCAGAAGGTAAATGTATTTAGTGTATCTGCATCTATACAATGGTTTACATGTAAAAAATATGGCATTAGCGTAAGTCTCAGGGGTGTAAACCTGTTACTTTTGTATTTCCTTTTTCATAATGCATTTTTTCGATCAATAGAACTCAACAATTATGTATAGTAAGTCTGGCGCAATTCATAATGTTACGCTACACCCATGGTATAAATATTTAAAAAAATTCAATTTAAATTTTTGTTTACGCCTGTTTTATCGAAAGAATGAAGTATGAAATTCGCGGTACAACAGGTTGAAGCTAATTCGATATCAGTGGCCCATAAAGGTGTTTTTATGGTCTGGTTAGAAAAGTTACTGAAGCAACGGAATAATTTCATCAAATTCGAAGGTTATTGATCTCTACCAGTAAATCTAACTGCAGCAAACTGCAGCATTGGACAAAATCAAGCTATTACAAATCATCCCCGCCGGAAATCAAATCAACACAAATCTTGGCAACGGAAATTTTCTATGAGAGAAATTATAAGTAAAATATTCCCCCACAACCCCACGCTTTCAGGGAGGCTCAATACATATACAGTTTACGCCATGCTCTGCTCTGCAGGTCACGATAGATTGCTAGTCTCCCCCTTAGACACGGTTTGGTTTTGTCTTTTCTTCTCATTTGGTCATTTCTGTCATTTTGTCGAACAAAGTCGAACTTGCTAGGAACCTGCATGTTACTCGGGCTTCGTCCGGGATATGGTTGTAGTATGAAAATTGGTTACCAGTAAAAATGTTTTTTGACTTCAAACCTTTACCTCCACAATCAGCTATTTCCGAAAACTCAAATTATATAAAATACTTTATTATCCTACTTTGAGCTCTGATCCACACAAACATAGACAAGAAGTTGAAAAACCCATCGCTAGACTCATGTCCATTGCATAAACCCTCCTTGAATTGAAACGGTCAACAGATTTCCGAAAACAGAGACCTTGCTCACAGTTTGCGTGGTGTACTTTCGACCTACAAAGAAACACTTTTCTCATATAACTCTGCCCGACCGATCGGTAAGATTTTGCTCGTCTCTGAAATTCAGATTTTAAACATGTCGTATAAAACAAACCTCACCAAAATCGAGACTTTGAGATAATTATAATATTGATTGAAATGAAAAATAAGGCAGATGAAGAAAAGGAATTTTTGAAAGTGCAACCATTGTGTTTCCTTGGACAAGGCTAAGTTATTTAGACCTTTTACAATGCAAACTTCTTCCACAGTCTTAAAAAAAATTAAATGAAGTGGCAAAATCTATCAAAAATCTTTTTTAGGCCCTCGGACGACCTCGATTAAATATGAAATGCGAATTGATTTTACCTGCAGTTTCTAAGAAACGCACAGGAGTTGAATGGATGTAATTGTAAAGTTGGAGAAATGCATTAAATTGTGTTCCCCTTGACGTTTACTTCAGCAAATCAGAAATTAAATTTTAGACTTAAGCCAACTCTAGCATAGACCGGATATTAGAGGTTAGCGGGCGTGTCTTTTCGTGATGCACGTGAGCCCGTGCTCGCCGGCACCCAAAAATACTCAGCCGATCGGGCAGGCTCGCAAAGTTATTTTTGAAAACCAGTTTTGATCCACACACATCAAAAACTGCACGTACATTGTGTGCGTCATTAAGACTCCTGCGATCTCGACAATCAGAATCTATCGATCATAATTGTAGACGTTTTCTCTAAGTGAGAATCAAGTTATCTTACGAGGAATCGTTTATGTCCCAAAATTTTTAGATAAATTTATTTTACCAAAAGATTGACTTGAATTTGCTCAATGTTTGGGGGCCGTTCAATGATAAGTGCTGCTACTACTCTTTTTTAAATAATAAAATTTTCAATCGAGGATCATGCAAAATAGATTTTAATGAAGACTTTTGAAGTTTAGAAAATTGATTCAAATCAGCAATGTTTTCTTTGATAAGCTTTCTTCAGAGAAAATGTAGCATTCGATAATTGGCTGTTTTTGAAATAAGTGCAGTCTTAGTTCTACCAACTAAACTTACGTTCTTCCTTGGAAAAGATTTCATTCTAAAACTATCTAGCATAAATCAACTATTGCAGTGTCATGCATTACACTTTCACTGGCGTAAAAACTGACCGCCGACCTGGAGCACTCGCTTGAGCTGTACAGTGAGGCGCACCAAGGTGTAATCAGGTGCACCAAGGTGCGGTCAGATGCATCAAGGTGTGGTCAGGTACACCAAGGTGCAGTGAAGTACATCAAGGTGCAGTGAAGGGCGGTGAGGTGCAGTGATGTTTGGGATTTATATTATAGACTATTCGAAGTTCGCATGCTAAAATTGGCCAATCTTAAATTTTCTCTTTATTGAAAATGTGTTTATGAACCGCGTGCTTTTGTCTAACATCCATCCTTTTTTACAAGCTGTTGTCTATTGATTCCGAAAAAGAGTTTTCAAGTTTAGTTAACTCTTTTGAATTGCTGGTGTTGATGTCTTTATTCAAAGAGAGAAGAATTTCTATAACAATCTTATTGTCTAACGTTGTCTATAACGTATTTTGCGTGTATCGCGACGTTTGTAACACGTCGAACTTCGACCCGGGAGTTGGTGGGTTTTTCGTTTTGGGGTATAAATAGGAGAAATATGCAAAAAAAAAAACGTTGACCGTCAGTCTGTCGCCAAGTTATCTCGAGTAAGGTTTGACCGAAAGGTAATCAAAAAAGTGAGGTCGAGTTCTGACATGGTCAAAATTGGTCAAAAACTTTCGAAGTTACGGTCGAAAAAGTGGTCGAAAACGTGGTTTTATGAAGTTCGGTGAAACCTTTTCGCTTATATCTCCGCAAGTTTGTACAGAAATTGCTTTTTAAGGTTTTAATAGAAAGGTATGGACCTCGGGAAATTGGTTGAGTGGTTCCGGATGTAGGGTCTTTAGTATGGCTCTAACTCACGCTAAGCGACCCTACGTACAAGATAATCGACGCTTATTCATGAATATTTCTTTAATGATGAGGTTTTATTATGTTGTGCTGTGGAGAAAATTGATGCGTACAATTTTGTCCATAGCAATGGCTCCGAGACCTTTCCTTAGGACCCTAGGTCGGTCCTAAAAGTCGGTCCTACAAAAAAAGACTTTTTTTTGCTACGTTGTAGAGAAAATTGAGTGGAACATTTTTGTCCATGGAAATATGGGTCCTGGGTAGGTTCTAAAGGTAGCACATAAAAACTTTTTTTGCTATGCTGTAGAGAAAATTGAGTAGACCATTTTTGTCCATGGAAATATGGGTCCGAGGCCTATCCTTAAGGCCCTACGTCGCTCCTAAAGGTCGGCCCTACCCCAAAACACTTGTTTTGTTATGTTGTAGAGAAAATTGAGTGGAACATTTTTGTCCATGGAAATATGGGTCCGAGGATTCAGGGGGGTCAAAACCTATTTTCTACAATGCTTCTTCGTACGGGTTTTTCAATGTTGCCATTTCGGCAATTTCCAATCGAGATGAACATGCGTCATTAGTAATTTAATACAACGGGAATACATGCAACGGGAATCCTTGAAAGGATTTCGTACGGGTTCGCAAAGCTAATGTTTTGCCTTGGTCTTACCTCAGATGTCGATTTACAGCAAAAACAAAAGAGACTTTTAACCAAGTACAATTTAAAAAACTAAACAAAACCGACTAACAAAATTTTGCGACGGTATACGTCCTGTTACTAATTGTTTTATTTGTTATTCATTGTTTTCAAGAACTTTTTTATTCGAAATAAAAAAGTTGTCATAACCTCAAGAGAGACACCATGTAATATTGCCGTACCATCGAGTAATTAAACACCTTGTGATTTAATTTACTGTTAGTCGTTTAAAGCGCGCTTGTTAACGAACAATACGATATGGCTACAGTAGAGTCATGCTAATAGTTGGCTTTTGCGTATTCTCTAAATGACATAAATTTGATCACATTTGCTCTGGCAAAAAATAGATGAAACCGGAAGCCAAGGTATATAAGGCAGACAAAACAATGAGAAGAATACAATACTGTGCCGTTAACAGGATTACTGCTCACCTGAATGAATGATTTGCAAATGATGCTCACTCATTAACTGGCATGAAACATTTTACTAACAAAAAGCGAATGGACTTGTACTGTTGCTTTTACTTTCTTATTTTCTTTTAATTAAAGGATTGTCAGGCTCTATCGTCTTTCCACATCAACGCTATGCTCGAGCCGCCTGGCTTACTACATTGGTCCTATGGTCGAATGGAGGGAAAAGGAATGTAGAGAAATAACAGCGAAAAAATACAAATGACAAATGACACAAATCGTGACTATAAGTTAATAATAGAAATTCAATCAAGCAGATCCAATACCAGACTCCATCCACACGGTCCGCAGATACCCACTGTTCAGCCAGCATTTGTCAAGCTCCCGAGATAGGCTCTCCGGAACGAAGAAGTAGAATTAAGCTTTCTTATGTACCGCGGTATGGAATTATAGTCCGAGACACACCTTACGAAAAATGAACGATTATATTGGGTAGATAAGTGCTTCGGTATCGTAAAAACATTATTTCGTAAAGAGACACCTCGACTCAACTTATCACTCAAATATGATGGCGCCTCCTCTCTAGCAATACTATGAACGAATGAACTACAACGACATTTGAGATAACGCGAAAGCTGACAGCCGTGGAGTTTATTAATATATCGGCTTGTGCTTTCATAACGCCTCAATCTATAAACGAAACGTATGCATGCTGAGAACGCCCGCTCTAATGACTTGACATCTGCAGCGCTCAGGTTAGTGGTGTACACACACTCCCCATATGTAAATGTAGGCAAGACTAGCGCTTTCATCAACATGGCACGAGTTTTAAGCGGAAAAAGACTGCTATTCGGCCATAAGCTACGAAGCCTTGCAAATACCTTGGAGCACAACTGATTAGCATGTTCTTTAAACATCATCTTCTTATCCATGAGGACCTCCCGATTCAGGACACTTTTAGAGTAGGGTATCACAGTGCTATTTAACAATATATTAGGCAATCTCTCAGGACGTAGCTGATCATCCCCCAATTCCGAAAACAATATCGCTTGTGACTTCTTGGCGTTCAAGTTGAGACCGTTACTACGCGCCCATCGACTCACCTCATACAAGTCTTGGTTTACTCTGAAGACTGCTTCATTTAGCGTGCCAATGTCAAACGAGTGAAAGAGCTGCACGTCGTCCGCAAATAAATGGTGAGAGACACTTTTCAGACAGCTCGGTTTGCCCACACTGATCATCATGGGTTCTGAAACATAATCGTCAATAGAGACGCACTGATAGCGTTCCGATAAGTAGGACCGAACGAGGTCGACGTCTGAACTCAAGAAGCCGAATTTCGCTGATAATTTTGCTAAAAGTTTCGAGTGATTGAGCGAGTCAAATGCTTTACTAAAGTCAAGCAAGACCACAACCGTGGGAAATTTTTTATCGAGAGACTTTCTAATTTCATCGGAAACGTGCAGCAACGCCGTGGTTATACCGGTCTAACAACGAATACTCATCGAGGTAAGTCACAACCTGTTCTTTCATAAGAATCTCGAATACCTCCGAGAGACACGGAAGAATACTTATCGGCTTGTAATCGTCCAGGCTTCGAAGCCTACTTTTTTTGTGGATAGGCAGCACCTTTGACAATTTTCATGTTCGAGGTACAGAAGAGGTCGTTAATGTTCGAATGATGATGTGAGTGAGAGGTGGCAAAAAAAAACTACTGGCACATTATCAAGCCCTAGGGCATCAAGGGCAAAACACTGAAAATATAACGAACTGAAGGCGAACAATTATATTTTTAATGCCGTGGCCGTTGAGACTCTCGGACCCTGGTCTATCGAAGCGAAAACATTAATTAATAGAATCGGAAACCGATTGAATGAAATCAGCGGCGATCCACAGTCGTGTGACTTTTTGCGTGAGCGATTTTCTTTGGCGATTCAGAGCGTCAATGTTTCATCTATTTTGGGCACGATCCCATCATCAAATTTCCAAGTGTTTGTCTATAATTTCTAAAACGTTATAAAAAAACCCATCGGTCTCATAGTGTAAGCCCAACTTCGGCTACTCAAAGGTACACGATATTTCGTTTGACTAATCTTCACTAATTGTATGCTTAAGATATAATACGTAAAAAATCGTATGTTCATAACTCACATAGAAAGTAGCGACATCTGGAGATCATAGAAATCGTTATTGTTATAATGCATTCATCGAAGCATTTCGAAAAGCGATGCGATGAAGTGACCGTAAGTGTTCAATACTTTTTAACAATGTTTGTAGCGTGGAACAATGCAAACACACACCAAATCACCAACATCAGTAAAATATGTGGTGAGACTGGGTAGCTATTTCTACATATACTTAACTCAATAAAGAAATGTAGAAAAAAATAAATAAATAAAAAATGTGTAATGTAGACATTATAATGGGAGTTTGATGTTCATTACGTTTGTTTCAAATAATTTTTCTTTCGTGCATTGTGTGTGCAGTACAATTTGTGTTATTATCATCACAATTATAATCGCTTTGATGAGAACGTACAAAAGGTTCAATCAAGCATACGACAGGTACACTCAATTAGAGTCAGATTTTATCAAAATCTAGACTCCAATAATCTTAATATTATTATGACTGTAAGTGCGAAAAAGCCGAACAATGTACATATTATCATCAAGTAACCGATATAAATTCTCGGTAAATTCATCATTTTTCTGCTTTTTTTTTTGATTGACACGACCTTGACGATAAACGTATTACAATGAACAAAGAGACATTCTAGAAGAAAAAATTGTATGACTTAATCAACAACGCATTAGACAGGCACATATTTACATCTACGTAAATAATGACGAGAAGACTTCAAAGAATTGCAATAATGACTTTCAGATTTTCTTATTTTTAGCAAAAAACCTTTCACGGGAAAACTGTTTTCAGTCGAATAAAAATCTCAGCAGAGATAAGCTAAGACTAAGTAGACTAGGTCTAGGTGACAAACAAAAGTTTTATAGCGCTTTGTTCCTTCCCCGATAATCTTCTATTACTCCAGATAGTCAGTCATCTATTCTGTCTTAGTTAGATTCCCTCATAACATTTTTTTTAACGAATCTTGTGGTTTGTATGCCCACACTGAGATTAATCGTTTAGCCTTCCCAACCAGCCATTATTTATTGAAACTAGTCCATCAATGAAGTGTGTCACACACAACCCCTCTTTTCTACGGGCAATTCTCGAGTAATCATAAGTTGTTTAACGTTAATTCCGAACCTCGGCGGGTATTTTGATTGTTAATAAGCGTGGCGCATGATATTCGCATTTCTCTCGGACTTACAACTAAACAATTATAAATTGAAACAAAACATATCATGCTTGACGTATCAATACATCTACTTTGTAATTTAATTTGTTTGCGATAAAATTGTTTTCAACACAAATTTATATCTTTTTCATGGTAAGTTAATAAAAATACATTTGGCACTCAGTTTTAAAAGATAAGCTCAGATCGAGGGGGAAACCACTGGTAAAAATGTGTACCAACAATTCCAATTCCAAAATTTAATTAAAAAAATTCCATTAAATCACAAAAATTTCATTTATTTCCAAGAAATCCCATGAATTCCATTCGTTTCTTGAATATGAGTAACGCTGAAATGACCCAAGTATCATTTCAGAAACGAATGGAATTTTTTGGAATTTAATGGAATTTTTTGGAATGTAATGGAATATTTGGAATGTAATGGAATTTTTGGAACTAATTTTACAATTACAATTAACTGTTTGAACTTATTTATGTGATTCGAAGATAACTTACGTGTTCTGGTAAGCCGGAGTGGTGAAGTACGAGTGGGTTAGTGACGATTGGATTATGAAAGTCCAAATAAACTTATCGCGAAAGAATACAAAACATCAACCTTGTCAGACAAATTCAGACGGAACTGAACTCCCAACAAAAATTACTGTGAAGATCAGACTTCGATCTGAACCATTTGATTTAAATCGGATTAATTTTGACTAGACGGATATTTTGGTGTCATAATATTCTCTACTGGCGCAGGACCTTAATCGTCGTTGTAAATCGAGCTTCAAGTTTCGAACTCTGTAGGCGCAAAATTTAAAAGGAAGCTACGCAATATCAGAAAAGACCTCTTGTGGTTGTTACCAAACATTTCGTTTTTTTTTTATTTTTTAATCGTAAAAAAAGAAAAATACCGTCCAACTGATATGGCAGAACAACTCCAAAAACTACCGAGATACTATGTAAGCTTTCTAACCAATGTATTCGTGTTTACAATCTGTGAGCCGCTAAGAACTTACTCCGGCGCTAGTAATCTCAACAAGCATCTCAAAACTAGCCATCAACACATATTGCAATGGAGTGCGCCACCTGCAACGAGGAATTTAACAATCTAAAAGTTTGCAAGTCACACCAAGCTAGTGTCAACCACGGTCAAGATTGGATTGGGTATCACAAATACAGAGCTCCATGCCAAATTTTACACCGCAAGCTAATAGAAACACAACAACTCATCATAGGCAATTACCAATGACAGCGGCTCGCTTGCAGAGGCTATATCGAACAAACAGGAAGAAGACTACGAAATACATCGACTGTATGGGCGCTAAAGACTGCACAGTTAATATGGATACTATCAATCAATACTTTGAAAGTAATGCACAACCAGTGATCTGTATGCAAGGCGAACGTCCACATCTATTTCCTCAGGAGTCTAGTGAAATACATGAACCATTACGGTTCCCGTTCAAACTTACGGAACACTTCAAAAATCTGATCCTCACTGCCTAATGCTCCATACGTTGTTCAATAAATGCCGTCCACTACAAAAAGTTCCAAGGAGTTTCAGAAAATCATCTACGATTTTAATCTATAAAAAAGAACCGGAGGACGACTTAATTAACTGGAGGCCAATCGCGTTAAGCAACACAACAGCGAAACTGTACGCCTCGTGTACTGGTGGTAGACTAATTACAAGGGCGATTCAGAACAATAAGATCTCGAAATGTCAGAAGGGCTTCATGCCGGACGAAGGTTGTCTACAGCATAACTTTCGACTCCACTCAATGATTGAGAATGCCAGGAGATCTCGGCGAAAAATTTGCTTGGTTTGACTCGACTTGACCAATGCATTTGGCTCAATCCCACACGAGTATATCCTCCACGCTCTTAAGTCGCTTGGTCTGGGCGAATTTACATTGACGTGTGTAGAAGACATGTATAGCAACTGCAAAACTCAAATCAAAACAGTCAATGGCACCACTGAGGATGTAAGAATTAATCGTGGCGTAAAGCAAGCGTGCCCTTCAAGCCCTATAACATTCAATATAGAATTTATAATTCGAGCTATTTGCAAGCTTCTACCCGAAACAGGATATAAAATATTCGATGAGTGCATCAATATCCTAGTATACGCAGACAAAGTGCTTATCTCGGATTCGGAAGCTGGACTCCAGAAGCTCCTTGGTACCATAAATCAAGCGACTCTATGGACTGGATTGAAATTTAATATCTCAAAATATGCTTCGTTGGTCATATGTGGCCAAGCTCGTAAAACCTGTAACCACATATTTAACCTTGGACTTGGCGACTCGGATAGCTATATTTACCTTGGTGCAAACGCAGGTTTCAAACTAGGCAAAAATATAAACGGCACAGTTGCAACGATCATGAATGAAATCAGTAAAATCGATGCCTCATTACTAGCGCCCTGGCAAAAGATCGATGCAATCAATACCTTCGTTTTGACCAAATTAGGCTTTGCCCTTCGCACGACCACTATAAGCAAAACATCACTACGTGAACTAGATGCTGCTGTTACAAGAGCAATTAAGAAGTGGATGAACCTACCAAGGACAGCAAGCACCGAAATACTCTACCTTTCATATAAGAATGGTGGAATTTCTTCTTTCCCATTAAGTCATCTGCATGATATCTGCGCGATAACACAGGCTGCAAAAATGCTGAACTCAGGCTGCAAAAATGCTGAACTCAGGCGACCAATCGTTAGATAGCTAGTCGAAAAAATTGATCACCGAAATCGCCATTCGCAACACCGATGAAAGGAATCGATGGAGACCAGATATAATTTGTAATTTCCTCAACGGTCTCTACGGTCCCAACATTTGCGTCGATGGCGGAGACATCGCATCAGTTTGGTAAAGAGCGAGAGCAGCTACACGTAAAGCGAATAGATGCATCGATGTGAAATGGGTGGAACGGGAAGGTGAGATAAGGCTGACTATCAATGCAAACGTCACTGAAAAACGAATGGAAAATGCAATGAGGAATTCGTTTAAATACTATTTCCTTCGTCGACTGATCAACAAGCTAGATCAAGGCAAGGTCTATGCTGCGTCTTCACGGTTTTCGTATTCGAATCACTTTTATCGCAATGGCAACTACATTCGTTTCTCTGATTGGCGTTTCATTACCAGAGCTCGTCTCAACTGTGTTCCACCACTTAGAGGATGCATTAGAGGAAGAACCAACCTAATCAAAAACTGCCCTTTTTATGCCTACACCAACGAAACCTTGCCCCATGTACTCAATCATTGTCACGATCATAGCGGACAAATCATTGCAAGACACAACGCAATACAAAATCGATTAATACGAGGTATGTGTCCCATCGCCTGTAAAATTTTACTTTAGGATGTTGGTGGCGGAAGGTGGGGAAGTGTGGGTGTTAGAGGTCAACCTCCCCAACAATAATATGTTGTTAATAGGTGGCGCTTACATTAGGTTTAGTAGTGGGAGCCGTTTGAAGTTATGAATTAGTGGTATTAGTACATGACAGAAAATGCATTATTGGGGGTTGAAGAGCACAAATACATCCCTGCGATTGGTTAAAAGTGGATTTTAGCGCTTTATGTTAAGTAATGTTATGTTAAGTAACAATGGAATTCGAAATTAAATTTTAGCGCTGTGATTGTGAAGTTATGATGGAAACTTGTAATTAGACATTGGATTTTAGCGCTTTAATTATGTAAATATCGTGCTTTTAAATTTACTTGTTATGCTGTTTTCAACATTATCGACATTATCTCTTTTTTCAATGTATTTTTTCTACCTTGAAAACAGCTGAAACTTGATAACAAGTAAATTTATAAGCACACGACCGTATGAATGAAATAATTTCGAAATTGAGCGCTTTATATTTGTAAGCATCCGCTAAGTTTCAACTTTTTGGAATATAATGGAATTCAATTCCAAAAATTCCATAAATGCCATCAGCATGTACCAGCCATTTTCGAAGTGGTTTTCCACTCGGCTCAGATATAGAGAGGAGAGTTCATAATGTAATGCATGTGTGACGTCATACATATCATTCTTCTGTACGTACGGCTCGAGACCAAACACCACAACTAAAATATCTAGAACCTGCTTCGAATCTATACTTCTATGCCACAAATTTAAGAACGACAGGTATTGAGCCCGGATACTTTTCCTGTAAAGGTAGTTCTACGTTAGGAGCAAGCTTGAGTCTCGTGAAAAATGTTTTCTTGTATGCTTCCAGAAAATACATCACACATCACAATTCCACGTAAAATTAGATGCAGAGCTACACAGATCAGATCAAAAGTTTATCACTGAAACTCACACAACGGGCTATTCTTCATTCGCATTTAATATTTTTTGATTATCAATTCACATAAATTGTTTGAAGCAAAATACAAAGACTCGTACGATGGCAATTCTTCATTCAATTATACATTTTTTAAAAATGACTTTTTTCAAAAATATTTTCGAATTCTTGTCCAAACAGTTTCCAAACGCTTTAAAGCTTTCAGTGAAAGAAAGCTTCAAAGTCATTTCAATTCGGTGAAGTGTAGAGCTAAACGAAACTCAAAAATTATGGAGAAACGATTTGTCAGTAGACAACCGCTTCAGATTTAGTCATTATCAGGGACGCGTCATTCAGAATTGTTTGAACGTGGTGGCGTGGGACGTTCTGGCACCTAACATTTTTGAATCACTAACGAATATTCACAACAAAATTTACTTGTCAAAAACTACTAGGTGCTTTTACAGTGGCCGGAACTTCGAAATATACATTCCATTTTGGTGTAAATCCCACAATCATCATCACATGCAGAAATGCTGACGTGAGCTAAACGTTGGAAAAACCGTTTGTCAGTCTAAATGCGTACGCACTACAAGAAAATGTTTTTGCTGATAACGATGACCAACTTATAGTAAGGCTGCAAAAATGCCAAAAGTATATCTTCCAGCAGTTGGAGGGCTACAACATTTGTAATGGAGAGTTTCGGCTTTGTTCGGTAATTTTCAAGCTGTTTCGTGTGTGAGAGAACATTGAAAAAGTCCTGTAATTAGTACCTGCTAGTGCACATTTTGAACAAGTGAGAGTGAAACATTTTTCAAAAGAAGTTATTCTAAACGAAGCGGAACGTAAAGTAACTTGTACTCATAACTCAAAATGATTTTAACCCACGAACTTCTGAACCTAGATTAACTCTTATTCATGTGTTTTTACAGGAGAGACAAATATCTAGGTCATAATAGAATTATGAAGGGAGAAGTGGAAGACTTTAAAACTCTTTACATCTTTAGGGGAAACAACATGGAAAAAGTTTCCATTGTTCCTGTTAAAACTGAAGCAAAATGAAAACAAAAAGGACGTTTTCGACATCAAGTACTTGCTACATTGTAAGATAACTATGGAAGCACCAAAGAGAGTAAGAGGGATTCCTCAGTGCATCAACAGTAAGAGACTGGGGCATACCAAAAACTTCTGCACACGAGAAGCTATATGCGTGAAATGTGCAGGGAAGCACCCTACATCCGTATGTACCAAAAAACTTAGTGTCACTCCTAAATGTGCATTATGTCAGAAAGAAGGAGACACTGCTAACTACAAAGGATGTCCTATTTAGCATAAGAGCGTTAAGGCCCAAAACCAGCCAGCCAAATCGCTTGTCAGCCGCCTCCGGGTATGTACAAATACAGAGCCTGCGCTAGCAAAAAAATCAACAAGTTCAACATACGCCCAAGTGCTAAAGGGTAGAGTGAATGGCCTGCAAGACAAGAAACAACATTACATCGCGTCGTCAAACCAAACCAACGAGCCGTCAATCTGTTAGATACTGAAGCTTCTCACAGATGTTAAATCCGACATAACAAGTCTGTCAAACCGCCTAGACAAATTGGAAGGTGTAAAAAAAATGAAGAATATTTGAATAAGTGAATTGAACTGAATAAAGATCAATCTCAAGTGAAAACAGGGTACGATTAATCAATGGATTAAACACCAAAGCAATGGCACACGTCCTATTAATTCCAATGCAACAAATTGTAGTGAACTGATACATTTCAAAAATGATAATAAATTAGTATCGTGACTAAGATTGTACTACTAATGTCTGAATAAAGATGTTTTTCAAATAAAAAAAAATCTTTAGGTGCCTAAGAAGATGTAAAGTCATAAAAAAAAAATAAAAAAATTGATTGTGATTTGCACTTCTAAAAAAGAAGAAAAGACTGTTGGATAGCTTTTGTCTCTCTTTTCACGTATTCGCTTGTATTTTGTGCATGTGAAAATTGGTTTTTCGGTGCAACGAGTTAGAACGAAACGATGCACAATCTTATAATGACGTCAATCGATAACTTGCATTCAAAACTGCAGTTCGGGCTCAATGTCGATCTCACGTATAGATTCCACAAAGGAAAAGTCGAACACCAGCTCAGTAGAAACTCTTTTGATTTTATTAAAGAAGGAAAATTACTTGAATTTTTTAGTCAAGCTGACGCAACACCAAATTTTCCCTACTTCTTTATGAAAACAACTTTTGTTTATCGGAATCGAGTGGATTTTAGAATTTCGTCAAAAAATTGAACATTTGTGTTTATCGGAAAACAAAATTAAAATATTTTTTAACGTCAAACAGACTACTTTTGCGCAATAAAAAAATACAGTCGTTGTTTGGATGAGCATTCTCTTATAGTAACAGCTGACAGCAGAGTTACACAACCGGAATCTTGTTGGCGTTGTAGGCGTTGCGGGACCCCAGCTGCAGTAGGTAATTTGGAGTTCCTTGGCTTTCGAAAAGAAAATGATTTCGGAACCTACATGCACCATCTCGTGCCAATGACGTCCTTGAATCATCACCTTCTCCCTCTTCTATTGTTAAATTCCGACTAAACAAGACCCAAACAATGAACAAGTCTTTACGACTCACATCTTGCTGGAGCTTTTTAGAAAAATTCATACGCCATACGTGATGATTTGTTAAAAAGCGAAAAGTGAGCAAATGAGGTTCGTGTCATTTGTTTTATTTATTTGATTGTATCGACGCCTATTACGTGCAAAACAGGGTAAACAAACAGAACTTATAGCACATAAAGAATTCATACTGGCTGGCTTTGCA
>CM055403.1:16153972-16164972 GCA_029228625.1 Pseudolycoriella hygida | reverse complement strand
CGTGCATTCCATCAAATATGTCTATTAATTTTTATACATAAATTCTTATAAAAATGTAGTAAATAGACTTTCAATCGATATCGACCTACTTTTACAAATTGATCACATCATGTTTTCAAAGCCTTATTTCTCGGGATATATTAGTCCGATTGAGAAACTAAGTACTTTACAGGAATCCTATGATCTCGCACGACAGACTGGCATTATGTTTCACCAAAATCCTTTTGGGCAAAATTGAATTTATGTTGTTAACAAAATCAACGACGCGACGCGACATATGAACTTTTTGAATCCCTTACAACTAAGTGTTTGATTTCTAATCGTTGTTCGTTACAGGAATCATTGGGATAATGGTTAGCATATAAGTCGCTGAAGTGGATGTTCCGGGTTCAAGTCGCGGTCTGGAAATGGTTCTTTTTTTCTTGAAAAAAATAAGAAGAGTTCATTCTGGATGAACTGGACCATAATGGCTCATTACGTAGGTCGCATCATTACAGCCTAGCATGATAAATTGCATCTACATAGCAATGAACCTGCAGCGTATACTCAACGTACCGTGTGCGTACACGTTAAAATAAACTAATAAAAAAAAAAAAATAAAAAAAAAGCTCAGTACTGACAGCTGAATTTCTCTTTGATTCTTTGACACCACGACATCTACCAGCATATAGCGAAAAACACCACATTGAGATGACGCAACAAGTTTGACACAGTTCTAAAAAACTCCAGACAACGCAGCCAACCAACTCACTCAGCTTTCGATTAGCAACTCGCATACATCTTACTTTTAGTTTGTGCAAGCTTAGTCTAACAGAAAGCTATTGTTAATACAACCTTGTTGTTTTCTTTCCAAAGTCTTTTACAATATCGAAATAGTACGCGCCTTACTTTTAGACCGCACCGTTGATATCTGTTGAACGGCCAACGATTCGAACCGCCAGCCCCTTCATCGCGACACCGTTCTACAATTGAAAATTGCCGAAAGGACAATATTAAATCAGAATTCGAACGACCCATAGAAATTACCTAAGGCAATTTCGAAAACCATGCCGAAGTACGGCAATTGTAGAAGTGGATATTTTCCGGTATAAGGTTATTTTTCCGTAAAACCCTGAAACACGTGTTCGCTAAAACTTAATTTTTAACATTTTTGTCTTCAGAAGCAACTTTCCAACTGCAACTTTCTAGACACATGAGTCATCCCTCATGATTCTAGAAGTGGCTTTAACCCGGGATTGTGTTACAGTGACCCAATCATAAGATTGTGCAACTTTTCAGTTTAATTGTATTTTGACTTACGTCTGAGCATGAATCAATTTTTAATTTAATTAGAAATCGCTTTCTCGGAATTGCTCAATAATTTATTTATTTCATACCAAATATTTCGGTCTACTATTCGAGACCATTATCAATGGTAAATCTGAAAACATTTAATACATGTTTCAATTACAAATATTCATCAAAACTTACATAGACTTATATATTACCCTAAAAGTTACTATTGACATGAAACAATTATTATTTATGAATGAAGTTCTTATATGTCATGGCGGTAGTGATTTGATCTGTAATTTTTGTATACGTGTCAATGACTTAATTTGTGCAATTTTGATAATTAAAATTGATTTTATACCTTAATTGGTCTGTTAAAATATTTTAGAACTAATTTATGTTATTAAAATATCACGGTTTTATATCACAGATTCGTTTTACATCAACTTAGGATCAAATTCAAATAATTTATGTCTTACTCCATATGCTATAATCGACATATCACTTCACACTGATAACAACGTATCATGTGAATACTGTAGCAAGTTCCGTGTCATTTAAATGTATTTTTAATTATGTTATTATATATATTTGATAGGAACTTGCATTCTTGTTGTTTTTTGATACTATTTGGCGAAGTTTTTATAGCAATCATTTCCATTATATCCCTATTTTGTTTCTTAGGTTCTTTAAATAAAATTTCAACATTATCCCAGTTAATTTGATGCTCCGTTTCAATAATGTGTTCGCAAAGAGCACTATGTGCTTTATTTCTTACCCTACAATTATATTTGTGATTTTCTAGGCGCTTTTGAAGACGCTGAATCGTTTGGCCTATGTATACTTTACCACAAGAACATGTAATTTTGTATATCAAACCAGATTGTAGTAGTATTGGGGTTGTATCTTTAATTTTAGTGAACATCATTTGCTTCAACACATTATCTCCTTTGCCAACTACCTGTATATTATGCTGTTTAAACGTAATTTTAATTTTTTCGAATAAACCATTGACATAGGGAATAGAAACATATTTAACATTTAACTCAGTTTTTTTTTTCTTTTGGTTCATCAATGTTATCTATCACTTTTTTCATAACTTTTTCAACCAATTTAGGTGGGTAATTATTTTTTGATAATGTTTTTTTAATTAATTCACAATTTTCTTGGTGATATTCAGGTGATGCTAACTTAATACTACGTTCTGTCAAAATTGCTATTGTATTCTTTTTGTAACTAAATGGAAGATTAGAAAGGAAGTTTAGGTAGCGACCTGACCATGATTCTTTATGATACCAGTTAGTAGTAATACGCCCATTCTCGTCACGAATTAATAATGTATCTAAAAATGCCAATTGGTTTTCGTTTTCAATTTCCATCGTAAATTGTAGATGTTCGTTTATACTATTAAAGGTATTTTTTAGTTCATTCACTTTATCACGTGGACATGCTGTACAGCTATCATCAACATATCTGTAGTAGAATGGCGTTCTAATTTTAGATTTCTTAGCTACCTCATCTTCCAACATTTCTAGGACTAAGTCTGCTACAACAGGGCTTACTGGTGATCCCATTGGGGTTCCAAATATTTGATGGTAAATTATATTGTTAAAGCTGAACACACAGTTTTCCATCACGATTTTAAGTCCAACCACAAATTCCTTTTTTGGCAATGTAGTGTATTTTTGGATTTGAAACCACCTTTTTTCTATAGCTTTATACACTAAGTTACACGGAATGTTAGTGAATAAGGAGACTGCATCTAATGATACTAACACATAACCTTCCGGTAATATGGTATCTTTAATTTTTTCTTTGAATGCAAAGGCATTTTTTACTAATCTCCGTGTTTTACCCGTTACATTCTTAAGATTTTGTGCATACATTTTTGATAAATTATAAGTCGGCGTATTAGTGCAGTCTACTATAGGTCTGAGAGGATTACCTTCTTTATGGATTTTCACTTGGCCATACATTTTACCCAAAATTGAATTGTATCTTCGAAGATTTTTTGCATAGTTTAACGAGATGTATTCTTGATCTTTCCACTTTGATATTATCCGGTTACATTGTGCTTCTATCTTATTAGTTGGATCAGCATCAAGAATTTTATAAGTCGTATGGTCTTGAAGTAACCTTTCCATTCTTTCTGTGTATTGTGCTTTTGGTAAAAGCACTGTTACATTACCTTTATCAGCACATAACACTATCATATCGGGGTTTTTAGCGATAACATCCTTCGTTAGTTTTACTTGTTCTTCTATGATGAAGTCCAATGTGTTCTTCTTAGCTCTAGCTTTTTTATGATTAGTGAGAACGTTACACAGTTTATTTCTCAGTTCTATTCTATCTGTAGTATGAGGTAAGTTCTGAATCATAGGTTCAAGTCCTGAAATAATTTTTGCTACAGGTGTTTTCTCATTAGGGATTCTAAGGTTAAATTTTTGTCCTAAGCCAAGGATGTTCTCTACAGGTTTGGGTATTGTTTTATCTGTTAGATTTTTTAACCATTTGTCTTGCTGATTAACTTGCTGTATCTTTGGTTCAATTAAATTATTTAGTTTAACGTTAAGTCTATCTGTGAATTTTTTTAAAATAATTGCTGCTGAAGTTTTTACTTTATGTGAAAACTCTTTCCATAGTTCACCTGGAACTATTTTTTGAATCGATTGTGTGCATTTTTTCATAATCGATTGGGTATATTTAATCCTTATGTATATTTCTCTGATTGTTTCATTGAGAATGATGTGAGAGAAAGAATTACTTAAACGGCAACGTGTCTCTTCCTGAATGCAGTACTTAAATCTATTTAAGTTCAATTTCAAACTTTTGGGGAAGATTTTATGTCGACGGCAATCAAGTAGGAAGTTTTTCTTTAACCGAAGGCTAAGTAGCTTTCTATTTGTCACGATGTATTTTTTCATCAACTGTTTTGTCTGGAACCCATATAAGTTTTCCATTTTTTTGAAGAATGTTGTATTAGTTGTCTCCATCGTTATTTATCCGAATATAATAAATTTAATTGTATTTTGACTTTCAGTTTAACTCTTTTCGTCAAAAATCCGGTTTTATATGAAAAAATACAAGCAAATACGTCAAAAGAGAGATAAAAGGTAAAAATAAATGTTGCACAATCTTACGATCGGGCCGCTGTATGTTTTCGAAAAACACTGAGATATGTGTTTACTAAAATTTAATTCTCCTCTGACCTATAATTCTATGGACAAACAGTTCCCCTCAATTTTTTCCACAACATAGTAAAAATAAAATTTTTGGGATTGGTCCGACCTTAGAACCGACCGACCTAGGGCCCTAAAGAGCCTCGGACTCATAACTTCCATAGACAAAAATGATCCTATCAATTGTATCTAAAACCTACGACCGACTTAGGGCACACCTAAGGCTCTAATAAGAGGCTTCGGTCTTTAATTTGCTCTTGAATAGTGTTAGTCATTCTCCTACCTCTCAAACAGAAAAAGAATGCAGAAAAGCTAATAGAATTTACCCGATTTACACAGAAAAAACATGTAAAGCCCTACATACAATTTTAGGGCCCTACCGAAGTCCAAGGGCCCAAACTAAAAAAAATTTCTTCCATAAATTGTTGTTCTTTCATTTACCTATTGATCAAAAAAAGATTTATGAAAGTCGAAAAAGATTTGCTCGAGTTAGGTACAAAAAACACGTACGGCCCTTGTAGAAATTCATTTTAAGGGCTCTTGCTAAGGCCAATGACCCAAACTCAAAAAATGTTCTTCCATAAAATGTTGGGCTTTCATAGACCTGTCGACTGAAAAAAAGATTTACTCGAGTTATGTGCAAAAGACCGAAAACCACCTAGCGCTGAGGCCATTGGCTCAAAAATCCACAAGTTCGAACTTGAACTCTTTCAGGAAAAAAAAAAAGATTTTGAAAATCGGTCAAGTTTTGCTCGAGTTATCGTGATGACCGACAGACCAAACGTACAGTTTTTTTTTTTTTTGCTGATTTGTCATATCTAGGCAACAAAAGAAGTTTTCCCCTTACTCACGGAGTCGGATTCGCAATGTAACAAATGTGTTAGCAAACGCATAAGACACGTACTTCGTACGGGTCTAAACATATTTTTAGCAAAATATGATTGATTAACACTTCAAAAAAATATTACGCTCATCGCAAATTTCGGAATTATGATATATATTTTTTGTTGGTTTTTTCTCGATGCCTCATTGCTGTGATATTTAGGTAAATGTGCTGTGATTGTACGGGATAAAAATGTAACATCTGGCTTTTGACAAATTCATTGTATTTCGTTGAGGACGTTTCGTTTTGAAATACTTGCAATTGTCAACGGGACGTTTTAATGAAACTTTTCCGAGTTCTGACTTGAAAGACAATTTTTTCAAAACTTTCTCGATTTTTTCAAAATTGTCTTAATTTTCTCAATTTTTTTCCAAAAATTTTCTCAAAAATAGCGAGAAAAATAGTCCCTGTACTAAAGTCAGTAAAGAGGATTAATTGTAGAAAAATATTTAGTTAATGGAATTAAACATGAAATTGAAGAGAGAGGAAATGATGACGATGTTTAAACTAACATACCACTCCTCCACTTTCTTAAAAATGGTCATAAAGTAACATCCTTTTGTCTTTCTGTTCAAATTATCTTTAATATAAAATCTTCCCGCTTCTATGATCACATTTACTATTCACATTAAAAAGAAAATTACGTGAGTATTCTTTGAGTTAAAAATTAAAATAAAAATTTTATTTTGGTTTCAATTATCAAATTTTACCGCACAATGGATCTAAAATTACTTTCGTCATGGTTCAAAAGAACACATTGCTTTAATTGTACGCCTAGTTATTCCATAAATCATTCAATAGTATGCGTGTCATTGCGGTTCGTATATGCAGCAACTTTTTAGGATGAACAACTCATTAAAATTTGTTTTCTGCTGATTAAATTTCGTTTAATGAACAACATTTGTAGAGGATTGAACATGGGAACTTGGCTTCAAATTGGACAAAATTCTTACATTTTAAAACGTCTAAAGAACAATAATAAGGACAGACTTGAGAAAACAGACAGGACATGGGGTTGGGAATATTTTACAATGTTACTTTTCGCAAGACGTTCTCAGAACACCGTGTTTTTCGGATTCCGTGGAATAGTCAGAGTAGAACACCAATCCACACGTTTCGAGCGACACGACGTCAGCTTACGCCAAAGTATACGAATTTTCATAATGAAATGCAGAAGCTGACCATTATCGTTACCATATTATGAATTTCATCATGAAATTTTGTATACTTTGACATAACGTCATCATCATCATGAACACTCATATAAAAAATGAGAGTGAGAGAATGGATATTTCCAAACTAAGTATTCATATGGCGATAAGTCGACGCCATACTAAAAGAAAATTACCGACTGGAATCTGGAATATTTTTAAAACATACTTTTTTATAAAATTTGCTTCGGAAAATCTCTGTCCCTCTAGTCGCTGTAAACGAGGGACACTTCAAAATTTATTTTAGAATAAAAGTTCAAAATTTATCAGCAATAAAGGATGTGTAGACCTGGACCTATTGTTTTTTCAGATAACGTTGATCAATTATTTAACAAGTAGGTGTCGGACTATTCATATTTGTCCAAATACTGGTCCCCGCACCCATTCTATTTTTTCAATTTATTGAACAAAATTTAGTGCCTCGGCAGTTGGTGAATACATCTAAAGATTCGTTTCCACTATCGTCGATTGATTGAACGTTTTTTTCCAAATTACAATTTGTACAAAAATAAGCACTTAGGCCACCCTTGTTGGGCCCCTTGCATTGCATCTTCCTTGTTTGATTTATGGTGATATGGGGTGAATGTTGATGATGAGTAATGATAAATTAGCCGATTCTATTGTAGGTTGTCTATGAGGTGATGTGGTTTTTTTGAATTTTTACCCATTCATCACTGACGTTGCTGCTACGTCCCTGGTGCTTCCAGCCAGGCGCTGTCTGTGATAAATGGTAAGATAAAAATCCCATAAATGATTTGTCCTCAAGTTTGCTAAAGCCGGGCAATGGCAAAGGAAATGCTTCGATATTTCAGGTACATCACTGCACCTTCTGCAGTAAGGATCAACATTAAGTCCCATCTTATTGAGATCTAATGAGTTGTGCCCCGTCAGCATTCCTATCAATCGCCTAATTCTGCACTTATTCAAGCTTAGCAGAAATCTGGTGGTTTTTAAGTTACGGCCCAACAAGAATCATTTTGCCTGCCTGTAGTTTTCCAATTTATTCCATCTACGTTGGTGCATTTCTTCGGCTTCTGTTTTAAGTAGCCCTGTAATGCATCCAGCGTAAGTGCCTAGCGTGGGTTCAGAACCAATAAGCGGGAGCTGCTTCCCTGTCTTGTCAATTCGTCGGCTCTCTCGTTCCCTGATACGTCTGAGTGACCCGGAGCCCAGATCAAAGAGATAAGGTTATTTCTTCATATCTACGTAGAAACGATTCTTCAGGTCCGTTAAGATTACGGCGTGTCCCATTTCTCTGCCAATGAGCCTGTAAGTCTCGCCACTGTCGACCTGGCTTCTCTTCCCAAAAACAAGTCGATAGGGTCCAACGACCGAATCATCTCCAACGCCGCTGCTGGAGTCGACGTCATCACTCAGACATGCCAGTCCTTGTACTTGGGTGAGCTTTTTCTCGCTTTGTGAGATCAGAGCATACTTCCGTAACTCAATATCGGTCTCACTATCGCCACATACAATGTGGTTCGACTTTGGGTCAATTTTATGGTTTGTGGTGGTTAGTGTAGGTAAGTAGAATAATCTCGTGGGCCGAGTGTTAACGATTTGCTGGTTTAGATGATTCTGTCTAGTTGATCTCGTCGGTTGATGGAACCTTAGCTGTTTATGTAGGGATCGCGAGTCTATATACTTGCGTATTATTTTGCACAGAGTAATTTCATCATTTTCAAGTCGCCGTGTTTGAAGTGAATGCAGTTTCAAAAATCTTAAACGAGTGATGTATTCCGGTCATGCGATTTGTATGTTGAATTTGAAGTAGAACATCCTCGTAAATTTTTTTTGATCAATCGCATTTTTGTATTGCGGATTCCATACAGATGAGCAATATTCTAATCGATTCATGACCAGAGACTTATAGAGCAGCATTAGACTTGACCTGTTTTTAAAATATTTCCCACAACGAAAAATAAATCCGAGCATTTCATAGGCTTTTTTCGTAATCATTTTAACGTGTTCATTAAACGTCAATTTTTCATCGAAAATTACTCCTAAGTCCTTTATTTCAGACACTTTTTCCAGAATCACATTTTTGAGACCATAATCGAATAACGTTTTGGATCCATGCGTTGTTGACATAATAGCGCATTTTTTTAAATTTAGAAGCATTTTGTTATCAGTGCACCAGTTGTAAATCTTGACCAAATCTTCTTGTAACAAGACACAGTCATTTTCATCTCTAATTGCGCCAAATACCTTCAAGTCATCCGCGAAACCGTAACATGATGATAGAGACATTAAGAGATCATTAATGAATATGATGAATAAAACTGGTCCGAGAATCGAACCTTGAGGTACTCCAGATGTTGGTACTATCTTATCTGACCTCGATTCACCAATTACGACGAACTGTGTCCTATCACTCAAGTATAACTTGAACCATTCCAGCATATCCATGCTGACGCCAAAAGATTTTAACTTTCCTATTAGTCTTTTATGATCAAATGATGTCAAATGCCTTAGTGAAGTCGGTATCTCCCTGTCCACCATTAACTATTTGTTGTGCTACTTTAGATGTATAGTCCATCCAATTTGATTGAGTGGATCTACCAGCAAAGAATGCATGTTGTGTCTCAACTATGTTATCCTTTGCCAAATCAAATAACTTGACAAATACCAGCCGTTCAAAGATTTTTGCTATTGCACACATTATCGATACTGCCCTGTAATTTGCAATTTCATCTTTCTTACCATCTTTAAAAATCGTCGAGACAAAACTTTCCTTCGGCCAAAGATTTATTGAAAAGAATGCTTAAAGGTAGACTCAAAGATGACGACAAACTTACAATGAACAACATGGGTATTGCATCTGGGCTAGCTATTTTATTGACGTTGAATCTTTTTAGAGTCTCCTTAACCTGCATTTTGATGAAAGGATGGATCGTAGATTGATCCATCTTCACCCGATTTGTCGTTCCGATCGTTGTAAACCGATTTTAAAAAGTTTGCGAACAGGTTGCATTGCATATCGCATATTTATCACTGCTATCCTCATCTCCATATCTGATACTACTCGGAAGTGAATTCGTTTTTTTCAGTGCTTTCGTGAATGTGAAAAAACATTTTGTATTAGACTTAAGCTTATCCTCGCAGTCATTGACATAATTGTCAAAGCATTCATTGATTATTTTTTTTACCCTTTTCCGCAGACTAGAATACTTATCTTCTAGTTTTTGCTTCTTCATTGGGCACGACATTTTACCGTAGCTCCTTCTGGCATTATCTTTCCCCTTTATCAAGGAGATCAGCTCTGGGGTATTCCCTATTTGACATTCTAGTTTTAGGAATGGAATCTATGAACGGTCGGAGAATTTCGTAGAACTTATCCACTGCATAGTCCGTATCAAGATCACTTTGCTCATTCCATCAATCAATAACAGAGAGACTTTCATTCAGCTTCTCATAATTGGCTTTGAAAAAATTAGTTCGAGGCGCTCTTCTCTCTTTCAAGAGTTTCGGTTTTGACAGATCCGCTTTAACTACTATGGCCGGATGATGTCCACCTTCATACACTAACGGATGTGACGACCTCGACACTGACATCTTATGCGGATCTAGATTTGATATAATTAGGTCCAAAGTTCTTCCTAGAAAATCATTAGGAACGCTCCTAATGTTTGCAGGCCTACATGCATTGATATTATGGTCATATAGCCATGTCACACTGTCATTGAGGTTATAGTCTCCAGTTAAGAAAAATGAATCACTCTGATTTACTGACAAAACTAATTGAATGATATTCTCGAAATGAACCAAGTACTCATCCAGTTTACTATTCAGATTCCAGGTTTCACCCAGGAGAATAACGTCATAAGAGCTGAAGATAAGATTCGACATAGAGTTTTGTTTTCGTTTTTAAACCACGAACGTTTTGGTAGTAGTACTTCATCTTCACTTCCCTTTGCTCCACAATATTGGCTGAATAGTTAGTTTTGGTTTTACGTTCGGTTTTTAGTCTTGTAGCCAAATATGTACAGAACAATGGAAGAGAAAGAATTCTTCTTATCCCTTGTGTGATACCGCAAACCGCAAGGATAAGATTTATCAATGGATAGATAGTACCTTCACTTCAAAGAGAAGAGAGATTAAATTGGTGTTACGTTTGGTTTTACGGTAAAATATTCCTCTTTTTAAAGGTGATGAAGATTACAAGTTTACCTTTCGGATTTTTTTAAAAATAGATTGAGGCCTATGCTGGACTTCGTCAGCAAGGATTTTTAGATAGATTTTTTGTTTGGGTTTTGATACTTTCACTTTCAGAATTTTCGGGCTTACAGTTCGGTTTTGAGATATTCAGTAAAGTCAACCTTAATATTTGTCTTACATTTCGAAATTTACGTTCAAGTATTCACAAAATAGAGTGATTCAATAAATCAATAATTCGTAAGCACTCACCCGACTAAAATATATCAAAATTACTGTTGTCAAGATTCATGAACAATA
>CM055403.1:16110097-16144382 GCA_029228625.1 Pseudolycoriella hygida | reverse complement strand
CAATTTTCAATTTAAAAAAATATATGAAATTAGCGAAGGGATGCGATAGCTATTAGCGGCTGCTACTAGCGCGCTAATTTTATTTCAACTAGCGAATCGCGTTAGCGACGCTAATATTTATCAAAATTAGCGTCGTTAAAAAAAGTAAGGAGATGCTATTCGCCGGCGGCGGCGAATAGTCAGAAGATATGATAATGGCTATTCGCCGGCGCCACCATATGAAAATTTCGTCTGGCCTGAACTCGTTTATTTCATGATTAGTGCTATTAGTCATTTTCATATATTTTGTCACTAATTTCGTTATTCACCTAAGTTTCGTGGCATTTCGTAAAAGGAATAATTCCTAGGTCTTCCTGACGTTTCCTTAAAGCTCAAGTTCACTAGTTTTCTTAGCGACCTAGTTTTCGGAACAATTCGTAAAAGCACAAATTCGCTAGGTTTCCGTGAATATTTCCTCACAGCGCAAAGTCCCTAGTTTTGTTACCCGCCTAGGTTTCGAGGCATTTCGTAAAAGGAAAAATTTCTAGGTCTTCGTGAGGTTTGGTTAAAGCGCAAGGTCCCTAGTTTCGTTACCCAACAAGATTTCGTAGCATTTCGTAAAAGAAAAAGTACCTAGGCCTTCGTGACGTTTCCTGAAATCGCAAGTTCACTAGTTTCGTATTTTCGTTACAAAATCACATGCTCTTTGGCCGTTATTTCACTCGTCACCAAGTTTCTTATCGATTTCACGAGCATTATTTTTAGTGTTTTTTCTTGTGACGTTTCATAAAAGGATAACTCCTAACTACCTAAGAGTATCGTAACATTTTATGAAGTGCGCAGCCATTTTCATATCTTCTGACTATTCGCCGGCGCTGGCGAATAGTCACTCCGAAAAAGTAATTAGCGAGTACAACCATGTCATATACAATAATGTGTTGAGTCTTTATTTCAATACATTCTACATAAAATGAACAGAGTAGTACAAGTTAAGTTCAAGTCGGTCACAGTGAGTAAACTTCGTCTAATGTAGAACATTTCGGTATGCTAGACAAGACACACATTGCGTTGCCACGCTGGATAGCCAACGACATCCTCTGATAAATGTATAGCCGCGCTTTAGGTTCACCTGATTGTCTGATGAGATTGGAGCCTATCTTGTCTAACAACTTCACCATGGACCAGGGACCAGGGACAATAATTAAATGTTATCAACTGTACATTTTGTGTTTCATGTGAATCATAGGACAAACGTACCTTTCAGGGGAAAAAAGGATAGGGAGATCAATGCAGCCGTTTAGAAACAAATGACGGGACCGACGGGCGGGCATTTTCTTTTCTCTAACCCACACTTCCATGGACAAAAAAGACTTCTCTTTTTTCTCTACAACCTGAAAAACCTAATCATCAAAGGAATATTCACGAAAAGCCACCAAAGATCGTGTAGGCCCACACCAAGGACACTAGAGCCCGAACCACTCTAAAGATTTCCACTAATTTAATTTTCCTGATTTTCTGATGTCCATATCTTTCCTTCAAATCCTTGAAGAGCGATTTCTGTTGTAATTTCGCAGAAATATAAGTGAGAAAGTTCCGCAAACCTTAAAAAAACCGCGTTTTTGGACACATTTTCGACCGAAACTTCGAAAGTTTTCGACCGATTTTGCCAAAACCGATTCCGTAATCAATTTTTTGATTATGTTTCAGGAAAAAAAAGTTCTTGAAAATAGGATAAGGTTTACGCGATTGATGTGGAAAAACACGTTTGACCCTTGTAGAGACTCAGTTTTAGAGCTCTGGCTGAGTTCAAAAGCTCAAAATCAGAAAAGTTTCTTCCATAAATTTTCAGGCATCCCCAGACTTTATTTATCAAAATCGGAATGGATTTACACAGGTTATGAACAAAAGACCAAAAACCACTTAAACGGCACTTCAATCGCATAAAATATTTTTTGATTGCCTTTCAGGGAAAAAAGTTTTTGAAAATCGGTTGAGTTTTACTCATTGAGTGACGGACGGACGGAATTTTTTTTTATTGCTGATTCGTCATCTAAGGACCACGATCGATGCTCCCCCCTACTCCCGGGTCGAAATTAGGGTGGTTGCAAACGTCGTGGTAAACGCATAAGAACCCATAAGAACGGGTTTAATCATCTTGTGTGAAAACATCGACAAAGTGTCAAAAGAATTTTTTTTAATTCTCCAAAAATGATTAAGTGTTGGTGTCTAGAATGATTGATAACCGGTCAAAATTATTGTCTTAGAACCCAAGATTCCTTCCAGCAATAGCACAAAAACATCTCTTGGCAATGACTGCCGGACGACAAGAAATGACTTTAAAATAACCAGAGTGACTTAACATTCAGCTTCAAGATCGATAGTATACCACACTTTTCTCTATAAGTCAAGTTTTACTAATGTTCACCATTTTTTCTGTTTTTCTTCTTTTTGTTTGATTGAACTCAACCTCAATAGCTCCGTATCTCATCCGGCCAGTTGAGACATTTTACTAGGGTTCAATAGAGTATTGCAATTTACCACTAAAACAGTAAAAAAAAAACTTCGGTAACGAAAGGATCTCTAAAAAGAATCCATATGAGCGAAAGCTCACAAAAAATTGCGGAAATAGTAAAATAAATTGATCTAGCCTGACCCGGACTGGTTGTAACGACGGATTATTATTATTAGTACAACGACGGCCAGTCTGTTATCAACTTTCAGGACCGATTGCAATCAACTTCGATATTTCTAAAGAATTGTGATGTTATTTTAAATGATATCGGAAAGCTGTTGTCGTTCCTAGAAGTTGATATGGCGAATATGACAAGAATTTGCGAAGTAATGTATTGCCGCCTTAATTTTTCCATACTTAGTATAATAAAGTTGATAAAGCTGAATGACGCTCGCGTCATTGATATTTTTTATAGTAATTAATGCCAAATGCTTAGAAATATTACAATTTTTCAATGCTTGAAGTCGTCATGGTTTCGTATTGACCGTCTCACTGACATTCAACATAAATGTTCTAGCTTTCGTCAGTTACTCTGTTTTCCACTTTTTCAACTGACAACATAATTTCCTAACTTACAATTCCTAACGAAGTAAATCTAAGTTTTAAAAATTTTCGTTCGCGTGTAAACATATTTTCAGTTAATGGGCACTTCATACAAGTGTGGCCAGGGCGCGCTGGAAATCATAACCCTCCTACATGTTACGGATCTTTACCTATTTCGTATGTTCGCATCACTCAAAAGGACCTTTTCACGGATTTTCATTGGAATTTTTATACAAAAAATTCGGAGGGAATTTTTTTTTTGGGTTTGCTTCCCACAGGAAAAGGTAAAGTCGGCGTGTCTGGTACGGGTCCAATAATTTATTAAATTATGCTTTGCAACTACATTCGTCCATTTTAGATCAACCTTACTAGTTACTAGACAACGCAATTCAGGACACATGTCGCTACAAACATAATTGTCTATTTACTCTTTAAATTGGGTTGCCCGCTTCTGTTCTTCAGTAACCATTTTCTCAAATTTGACCAGAGTTTGAACGTGAAACTGACCTACATTCACAAGGATGATAAAGCTCCATTCAATCGTCTTAGGAACCTAGTAATTTTTTTTTCGAAGTGACTATTCGCCAGCGCCGGCGAATAGCCAGAAGATAAGAAAACGGCTATTCGCCGGCGCCGGCAAATACGAAACTAGTGAATTTGCGATTTCAGGAAACGTCACGAAGGCCTAGGTACTTTTTCTTTTACGAAATGCTACGAAACCTTGGTGTGTAACGAAAGTAGGGACTTTGCGCTTTAACCAAACCTCACGAAAACCTAGAAATTTTTCCTTTTACGAAATGCCTCGAAACCTAGGCGGGTAACAAAACTATGGACTCTGCGCTTTGAGGAAATATTCACGGAAACCTAGCGAATTTGTCCTTTTACGAATTTTTCCGAAAACTAGGTCGCTAACGAAACTAGCGAACTTTCGATTTCAGGCCTAGGGAATTTGTCCATTTACGAAATTCAGGAAGCCTAAGCGGGTAACGAAACTAGGGACTTTGCGCTTTAAGGAAACATCACGGAAACCTAGGGAACATTTCCTTTTACGAATTGTCCCGAAAACTACTTCGCTAAAGAAAGTAATAAACTTGCGCTTTAAGGAAACGTAAAACGTCACGAAGGCCTATGAATTTTTCCTTCTACGAAAAGCCACGAAACCTAGGCGGGTAACAAAATTAGGGACTTTGCGCTGTGAGGAAATATTCTCGGAAACCTTGCGAATTTGTCCTTTTACGAATTGTTCCGAAAACTAGGTCGCTAAGAAAACTAGTGAACTTGAGCTTTAAGGAAACGTCAGGAAGACCTAGGAATTATTCATTTTACGAAATGCCACGAAACGTGGGTGAATAACGAAATTAGTGACAAAATATATGAAAATGACCAACGACCAAAATGACTAATCATGAAATAAAAGAGTTCATTTTCATATGTGGTTGCTATTCGATGGAGCCGGCGAATAGCCACTTTAATATCGCCGGCGAATAGCCATTTTCATAACTTCTGACTATTCGCCGGCGCCGGCGAATAGCATCTACCTTTTTTTCTATCCTAGGCGCACTTTAGGATCCCCTAAGGCACTAAAGTGAGTTTGATTCTTCTTCAAAATCCAGAACATATTTTAAATTTAAAAAAATTACAATTTGGTACGTATTGGAAGATAAACACCTTACAAAAAATATTAGGAATTCCAGAAGAGTTTAAAAAAATTCTCAAGCCACTGGGTTCTAACGGTTCTAACTGATTAAATCTTCGTCGGATTTTTTTACATCAACTAAATATTTGTTGAGTTTTTTCAGAAAAGAAAATATTTATTCGTCAGAACATAGCTTTCGGTTCACATAAAATATAAATCTCGCCACATCCACTTCCACAGTCTACAGGTTAAGGTATTTTTACTTTACTATATCTACATTACTAATCAATGAAGAATTTTATTATCAAATGCTTCACCTAAAGAATTTTAAGAATTAAGGTCAGTTGAGCTCACTTTCTAAAACTATACGGTGACAATCTATTTCCTGCATTCGATTTGTTTCTTATCAAAATCACTCCGTGGAAGATTATTGTATCAAAAAAAGATAAAAGCCTTCTATTTTAAAGCATAAATTAGCGAAAGCATACAAAGAAAAGGGATCGCTTATAGCTAATTATGTAACACTAAACGAGGGAATTATCGATTGCTACGTTACCTGATAATGGTAGTGTTGTAAGCCATAGAAATTTCAACCTTCACATTTACTTGGCTTTATTTCATGAATATTTTACAATTTTTTTTTTATAATGAGCCCTACTTTTGACTAGATGAATGACGTCTACAATACAAGGCGTGTACAATTTTATTCTGTAAGTTTGTTCTTCTTCATGTCAAAACTGATGGATCAATTTTTCGATATCAATTACTTTACGCAATTGTCTCTCGAATATTTTTCCCTTAATCTTTCAATCCTCCACTAACTTCGTCTTTCTTATAGCTTCAACATTATGCGTAGCGTTTGGTCAGATCATTCTTCCTTCAAACCAACGCGTAATTTATGTAGTACTTGCCAACACAATGATTGTTTTGGACTTAGAAACGAGATCAGAAATCGAACACGTAAAGAAAATGAGTCAAATTTGTTGAGCAAATCCGTATCTAAAAATTTCTATTCCTTTTTTTCACCGATAAAACAAAGGCTGTAGAACTGTTAAGAATTACAAAAATCTAGGAGGACTTTATGATTAGACAACACTAATTTGGGTTCTAATAGTAACTAGTGCCATCGTGCTGTCACTGACGTATTCATGAAATTTTACATTTTCTGAGATAAACACCATTGACAGATCGAAAAAACGTTAAGTCGTTCTGTTAGACCATTGTTTTAAAAAATTGTCCACTTGTATGGGAAAATTTCCGTCATTTTTTCCCGACGCCATTTCTAGAACACAAAGCACATGTGGGTGGCAGTATTTTGTTTTTATTTGTACAAGTAACACTTAACGTGGAGTTATCTGCAGTTGCGACCGAAGCTAACTTCATTGCAAACATAATCAGCTGATTATTGAAACTTTCAATGAAGTCAGCTGATTTTGGTAAATTTATTAATGAAATCAGCTGATTTTTTTGCAATGAAGTTAGCTTCGGTCGCAACTGCAGCATGTTGTGTGTTACTTGTACATATTAAAACAAAAAACTGTCACCCCCCTGTTAGTACCTGACATTTTTTTATTGCTGATTCGTCATCTAAGGACCATGGTCGAAATTGGGGTTTTTCAATAACAGTTTCACAGTCGTACTCATACGAGTAAACGATAAGAAGTGAAGGCAAAACATGCTCATGAAGGACTGGAAGAGCTTAATTTAGCCGGCTCTTTGACCCTCTCTTTCCCTTTCAAGTGACTAGACACTGACAAAGAACGACAAGATCCCGCTCTTTTACGCTTGTTTAGTCATTAACAGTAAGCAACACAACTGTAGATTGCTTTGCTCTCCAATGCAAAGCAGTAAGTCTATCTTGTAAAACATTATTTTGTTTTCAAAACGATGTTCCAATAGAACGAGTTAATGTTTTCTCGATCTATCAGTGGTGTTTATCTCAGAAAATGTCAAATTTCATGAATACGTCAGTGACTGCACGATGGCACTACCATTAGTACCTGATTGCAGAGACATTCGGGGCAACCCTCGTAATTGAAAAATCTTTTTTGGGAATATATCTGGGCACTGTCGGCCCAAGGGCCGCCGAGCTAGGGCCGTTTAAGTGGTTTTTGGTCTTTTGTACATAACTCGAGTAAATTTTTTCCGATTTTCATAAATTTTTTTTGTTTGAAAGGTCTGGGCATGCCTGACCATTTATGGAAGAAACGTTTTGTTAGTTTTGAGTTTTTGGACTCAGCCAGGGCCCTAAAACTGAATCTCTACTGGGGCCCAACGTGTTTTTTCTGCATAAATCGGGTAAATCTTATCCGATTTTCAAAAACTTTTTTTTCCTGAAAGATTATAATTGATTATAAGATTGAGTTTGAGCAAAATCGGCTGAAAACTTTCGAAGTTACGGTCGAAAAAGTGGTCAAAAACGTGGTTTTTTGCAGGTTGGAGGAACTTTTTCACTTATATCTCTGCGAAATTAGAACAGATATCGCTCTTCAAGGTTTTGAATGAAAGATGTGGACATCAGAAAATCACGAAAATTAAATTACTGAAAATGTGTTGAGTTGTTCGGGCTGTAGTGCCGTTGGTGTGGGATAAACTCACGCTACGCGACCCTACACGATATTTGGGGTTTTTCGTGAATTTTTCTTAAATGATAAGGTTTTTATGCGGTGTTGTAAAGAAAAAAGATGAAAACTTTTTTGTCCATGGAAGAATGGGTCAGAGGCCTCTCCTAAGTGATCTAGGTTGGTTCTAAATATTTTAAGGATTAGGAGAGGTTTTCGGCGCCGTTACTTCATACGGGTTTTTTGATATTGCCTTTTCCAGTCCAATTTGATGTGGACGTAATTGTATATACTTAAGAGTTAAGAGGGGCTGTCCCTAAATTACGTAGCACGATTTTCGGGCTTAGACCCCCTCCCCCCCTCGGTGTCACATCGCGTAACAATCTCTTGAACCCCCCCCCCCCCCCTATGTTACGTAACAAAATTCAAAAATATGTTTTTAAAAAATACTTTCAAGTACATTTATGATGTCAAAAACGTCACTCAGATGAAAGTGCATAAACTAGAAAACGTTCTCACAAAACGATTTGGAGAGCAACCGACTTGGATTTCTATAGCTTTTGAAGAATTTGAATTTGAACTAAGATGAATTTCTTCGTAATATTAATTTATCCGTGGGCCAGTTTTCAGTGCGATCCGTTATGTGAAAATGATTTTTAGCTTTTTGTTGAATGAGCTCTTGATATGAATTTTAGAGTTGCAATCGTAATAGCTCAAAACATAGTTTGAATTGCCATCATGACCACCAGTTTGCAATTCAAACAGCCTTTTGAGCTACTCCGATTGCAACTCTAAGATGATCTTTAGCATGAGGGATCGTTACAAAATTTAAAAAATTCAGTGAAAAATATAAATCTTCGTTAATCTAACTTTGTTACGTAAAATTGTCACAAATACCCCCCTCCCCCTCGAACGTTACGTAATTTAGGGACAGCCCCTAAGGGAATATTTACTGAAATACGTTTGTCTTTTTGTAAAATCTATTCTGTTTGCCACATCTATTCTGATGCGTACAGGTCCCTTGCATATGGTTTTATCTTTAGAAATTACTCAATTAAGGGTGTTACAGGATGATCATTCTTGGTTTAAAATGGTGCATTCTTTCGCAGCTTTGGCCAGACAGACCTAAATTTCACCGGTACACGCAAATGTGAAACTCAAATTGACGCATAGACCCACTCTAAATGGGGGGAGAGGGGTTGACATACCTTGCAAGTTTATAACTTTGAATTGCGTAGGTCCTTGAGGGATGTCTAACAATCTGAAACAATGATTTTTATTCGAATTAAAGGGAAACCGGATTTCAAGTGTTTGACATGAGAAGTTTCATTATTTGTTATTGAAACGCCAGGTTGACCCAGACTGTACCAAAAGTCACACGTAATCCAATTTCTGTGAGCAATCAACCTGACGTACAATTCAATAAATTATTTCATTTATTTCGTTTCGCATAAATTAACCGGTTCCTAACATAAAATATAGAATTTGTGTAGGTTTTTTTTTCAAATTTATCATTTGTTTGTATATAACTTTTGATATATGATGTTGGTTAGATGAACTCGAGCTCAAAACACCGCAAAAGTGAGTATTTGAGTGAATTAGCTAATTATAACAATACCTGTAGGTTGATGAAGTCATAAATTTTCATTTCGCTATGTTTTCGGGAAAGTGATCACGATTCCAAACAAAATCATTGCTAAATTTGTTTTGGATGCTATTGGAAATACAATCGTGAGTAACATTTCTTTGTGAAAAACTATGTACACCTTGTTCACGACCCAAACGGGCGAGTCGTGAATCATTTGAAATAAAATAATTTAGTTTTTTACAATGTTTAAACAAAAATTAGGTGCGTAATTCTAGTATACATAATTTGTAATTTGTATTATTGCTGTGTATATTGTAGGCTATATACTACGCATGTTACATTGCTGCCATCGCAATAAGGTATTTTCTGATGCTGTAAATTCGATTAGTCATTGAGTTACGGATGAGAAAATATATTATGTTTTTTCTGATAAAAATTGTGTGTGTTGTAATTACTTCGTTTTTTCGATACATAAAATTAACGCAATTCGCTTTCGTTATTATTTTGGGAACCACATTAGAGCAGTAAACTATTAAAGGCCAAGTTGTGCCTTAAGTTGAGTTACGTTGTTCGAGCTAACAATACAAAAAGAGTATCAACATCATCAGCGTTGAGTTTCTTTTGTCATGATCCATTATTCATGTAATCTTTGCAGGGGAGAAGTAGAGAAAAGAAGACATGTGAAATACAAACACATAAGCTAAGACTTGTACATTCCCTAGTAAATTGTGGGTAGTGAAGAAAGCCCTCCTGAAACACTGACTTGCAAAATTGACCTACTCCCCAATCCCACGGAATTCAATAACCCTCGAAATTTACCATCTGCCATTATCACTGGGACCTATAATTCCATAAGCAAAACTTCAGTATACGATAACTACAACATACCGAAAGTACAACCGAATTAGGGTTCTGACCTAAATTTTAGGACCTCTATGGGTTAAGAAGATGAAATTTTTACCTCAATGTACTGCATCTGCGAGTGCTTATCTGTATCTCCTGCTTAAGGAAACATACATAAAAACCACTATTTCCACAAGTTTGCCTACGTTTTCTGAGGTAATGTATCATTAGACACTCTATTAAGCAGTTTCTACCCACCCATGACTCTTCGTTTGTACCTTCGGAACAGCTTGACTGATTTTGCTCATCTTAGACTTCCAGATGATGCTCGGTTGAACGGTTTCTTAAAAAATTTGCACAACGAACAAGTAAACGAACGGACGGACTATTCTATTTGCGACAATCTAGTGACCTCCCTTACTTCGGCATAGATCTAGCTCATGCTACAAGCCCCGTAGGGTGCTGTATACCCAGTATGAAAGTTATGCATTGCATTTGGGGTCTTTTTTACCTCACTAGTGAAAACAAAAGTTTTACTTCACTAGTGAATCAAAAAGTTTTACCTCACTAGTGAGGTAAAACTTTTGTTTTCAGTAAGTAGTTACCTTACAAGTGCGGTAAAACTTTTGTATTCATAGCGTGCAAAAGCGTACGATAGGGGGGGGTGGGGGTCAAAAATCCGACTTTTTGAGCGTACGTACTATTTGAATGGCCCCTAATGCATGGTTTTCGTAGAGGCAAAACATGCACGTAATGCTCAACTTTACGAAGGATACGCAGTAAACATTATACGGTGGTCTCTGCTACATAATTCATTACTTCGGACACAATTTTGAGAAATCGCAAACTCACTCGTGCTACAGTAAGGGAATCATAGGATTGTGCAACATTTCATTTCACTAGTAAAAGGATGAGGGCCCCTAAGCTTTTTGTATGGGATTTTACTTGGGAAATTACAAAAACTCGTTTTGGTTGAAAATCACTCAGATTGTGCGGAATGATAAATACATTAAGATTCAATGATTTTTTTCCAAAATATTGGGGGCTTCATCCTTTACTCCTGAAATAAAAAGTTGCACAATCTTATGATTTCCCTACCGTACCTTGAGCAACAATTTTTGAACTCGTGAAGTTGCATACCTCACCTTCGGCTCGGATATGCAAACTCTACACTCGCCAAAATAACGTTTTCAGAGCTTGTTGCTCAAAACAAAACTCGTGAGTTTAACTATTGTAAAAGAATTGTCTCCTCATGTAATGAATTACTTTCGCAGAGTCCACTGTAATATACTATTTTTGTGGCAGCAAACATAATTGGACCCGTACGAAGTAATATAACATGAGGTAGATCGAGGTGGCAATTGGGGCGATGCATTTATTATCGTCTACATATGATGAATCAACAATTAAAAAAATGTCCATCCGTCCGTCCGTCTCCACTTTTTTCCAACGGCTCAACCGATCACCCTAAACTTTTTTTTCCTGAAAGATACATGCCTTCCATGATTCAAGTTCGAAGATGAGCAAAATCGATCAAGTGGTTCCGGAGATATGGTCGAGGAAGTGACCAAAAACATGGTTTTTCGAGGTTCGGTGAAGCTTTTTCGCAAATATCTCAGCAAGTATAGTACGGAAATTGCCCATGTTGGTGTCAAATGAAAGGATTTGATGTCAGAAAATTGGTAAAAAAATTTGTGTGGGAATCGGGTCAGGGGTCGGGGCAACGGTACCAATCGACGAAATTAAGTTTCTTGGCCATATACGAAAACAGTTTTTCGTTTTTATTTCCTTAACTATGCAATATGGAGATTCACTGTCAAAGGCATAATTGTAGAAAATGAAATTTTAGGGTACACTTGTTTCAGGGTTTTGGGTAAAAATGCCTCAATTCTGGGATATGACCACTTCTAGAATTGGGAAGCATAATCCATATCTCTAGAACTATAAGAGTTAGAAAGTTGCTTCCAAAGGCAAAATTAGAAAAAATAAAATTTTAGAGAACACGTGTCTCCAATTTTATTCCAGATTTGGCATTAACTTATGAGCCTAATCCTATCAGCCTCGCTTTAATTATTGAAAAAAAAACACAACATGATTCGAAAACACTGAGCCATTTCGTTTCAAACTTCGATTCTCCGGGGAGTTTAGTAAAACTTTTCTTATAGATTATCGTTATGAGACGACGTTTTGTCATATTAAAAAGCTTTTTCAATAAGAGAACCGGCAAAGCCTCTTCAATAAGAGTATCGAGAAAATGGATATCCTCCATAACACATGGATGTTATAAACGCTGTATCGCGTAGGGTGTGCATATTATATTAAACACTCATTCCTTCATGAATATAAATTTTCAATTTAGATATTTAGATCGTTTCATGTATTTTGATGTATGATGTGGTGTGTAGAATTCCAATATTAACACCCGACCCCACGCTTAACGATTTTTGAATTAGTATTATTAGATTGAGCTGAGATAAATTTATTGAAATATAGCACAAGAATGGATTAGTTTGCATTTTGGAATTGGATTTTTTGATTTCAATTTACATTTTTACTTTGAAAGAAAATGGAATTTCTTTTTTTTATTTCATATAAAATTTCAAGGCAACTTGTTGTATAATGTTTAATGTGCACCCACTGAGTGACACACATTTAGTTTGCATTGCGATTCCATTCAAAGCTACTTTTAACATTGTTAGACCCGTACGAAGAACGTCTTAGAGTTTTGACAGTAGAATAAGTGACAAATGACCAAAACTGGAAAAACTTGGGCCAAATTAGTTTTTAGACCCGTACGAAGAGCGTAGTTCTTCGAAAAGGGGTCTTATGCGTTTACCACGACGTTTGTAACTACCCCAATTTCGACCCGGGAGTAGGGGGAGCATCAAGCATGGTCCCTAGATGACAGATTAGCAATAATGAAAATGTCCGTCTGTTCGTCTGTCTGTCAACGCGATAACTTGAGTAAAACTCAAACGATTTCCAAAAACTTTTTTTCCCCTGAAAAGTAATTGAAAAATCTTTTTTTTTTTTTGCTGAATCTGGGTACTGTCTGTCAAGGGCCAATGAGCTAGGGCCGTTTAAGTGGTTTTTGTCCTTTTGTACATAACTCGAGTAAATCTTTTCCGATTTTCATAGTTTTTTTTTGTTTGAAAGATCTGGGCCCAGCCGATAATTTATGGAAGAACTTTTTTGAATTTGAATCCTTGGACTAGAGCCCTGCTAGGGCCCTACGTGTTTTTTGTACATAGCTCGAGCAAATCTTTTCTGATTTTCATTAATTTTTTCTTGTTTGAAAGATCTGAACACGCCTGACAATTTATGGAAGAATTTTTTTTAAATTGAGCTTTTACACACAGCTAGGGCCCCAAAACTGAATCTCTGCTATTGTCCAACGTGTTTTGTCTACATAAATCGGGTAAAAATTATTCGATTATCAAAAACTTTGTTTTCCCTAAAGGATAATCAGAAAATTGATTACGGGATTGAGGTTGGGCAAAATCGGTGGAAAACTTTCGAAGTTATGGTCGAAAAAGTGGTGAAAAACGTGGTTTTTTGAAGGTAGGTGGAATTTTTTCACTTACATAGCTGCGAAATTAGAACGGAATTACACGCTCAAATACACTACAAAATTGTGAGCGACGTTATTACACCACTCAAAGCTGCAAAGGTGAGTAATAATAATTGTATTTGTATCATAGTCACTTCTGTAACTAACTAAATTCTTTTTTTTAACATCGATTTTCGATGCTGCAATAATTTACTTAATTTACTCAAAAAAAATGTTTTGGGGTAGGGCAGACCTTTGGCCTAACGTAGGGTCCTAAGGAGAGGGCTCGGGCCCTATGTTTGGCTCTTTTTTCTTCACGGAGCCGTTCATAAACTACGTAACGCTAAAATCGACATTATTTGTTTCGTAACGCAACTGAACAAGATCAGTACTAGCAAAAATAGTGTCTAATGGTGATATTTACATTTATCAACTGAACTGAAGGTATTTCAGATTTTATTAGTAAAGTTTATTGCAAAATTTACGTTCGCTGCCCAGCGATTACCAGCAGCATTACCCATAACTTCGGTGGATAAGTAATAAGGTAATGGTCCTGAATATGTGAAAAGAAGGTTCTGTGGCCTTGATAATTAGTTTGCACAAGTAGTTTGCCTAAGCTGACACACTACTTTATGAAATTGATATTCCAAAAAATTAAATAAGACATCACTTTGAACGCCTAACAAATTGAATTTTCTTTGCATTTCCTTAGCTAATAATTTTTTCTTCAGTCTTTGTATGAAATATTCGGCATTACTTAACACTACTGCCTTACCCCCCCCGCCTCACCTTCCTGTAACGTTGTGTAACGTTACGGTCAGTACCACACTGAACACTGCATGAACACTGCAAAAAAACCCTCACCAAAATAGGAATATTCTTGAAAAACCACCAACTACACCAGGTCGCGTAGCGTGAGTTGGGCCCTACGGCCCGAATCACTCCACATCAGTTATTCGAAAACTCGAAAAGCGATTTCGGTGCTAATTTCGCAGAGATATAAGTGAAGAAGTTCCACAAATCTTTAAAAAAACATGTTTTTGACCACTTTTTCAACCGGACCTTCGAAAGATCTTGACTGATATTGACTAAATTCAATTCCGCAATCAATTTCCTGATTATTTTTCAGGAAAAAAAAGATTTTATGAATATCGTTACGCACAAATTTTTTTGAATAATTCTTTCATATAGACTCTAACTAAGATGAAAAGCCCACCAACTCTGGGGCCCCGATCCGGCTGGTTACAAACGTCGTGGTAAACGCAACAGACCTCTTTTCGAAAAACTATGTTTTTTACGCTGGTCTAAAATCTCAAAATTATTTTGATTGCGTACTTAAAATAAAGGTTTTCTACATAGGAGAAGCTTTGGGAAAGGGCCCATTTTTTGAACTTCGTTGTAACAGAAAGTACGTACTCTGCCGTTGCGCTTGGTGTTTTGCAGAATCAGAAGAGAAATCTATAGATGTGACAATAATTGCTATGTAAATTGCGCTAATGTTAGTGTTCGTAGAAAACTATGGCTTTCCAGCTCGAGCGGCAGGCGAGTTTTGACAATACAACCGTGTGCGTTACCCTCAAAACGTCTATTATGTAACGTTTTTCCAATCAATAGACGTACACGGAAAAACGCCGTTTCAAGGTTTTTTTCAACGTCACCGCAACCATACAAAAATCAGCATGAATAAGCGTATTTTAAAACAAACAAAAAATTCATTTAAATTTTATTCAGTAATTTCAACGTTTTCAATGTTTTTGTTAATGAATGAAGTAATTTGTAGCAGTTAATTTTTCCAAAACATTTAGATTACGTTCTTTGAAGCATTTTCTCACATTAGTTGTTGTTACGCAAATGGATTTGAATTATTTATTTTATAATAAAAAACTGATTTTCTAATCAATGGAGAATAAATAAATGAATTGTTATAGACCACACATCACTTGAAAAGTTTCTATTATTTATACCACTTTTTACAGTCAGGGTTGTATTCCTTTACGGCCAAAATGTTACCGTTTTGTCTTTAAACAAACAACCAAAAATTCTACGCATCGCTAAGCACCGTTTACCGCGAATGGTACACAAAAAAAATTTGAGAAACAACAAATTTTTTGTTCGGTACTGTCCATAAAAGACGGTTGCTTCTGAGGGTAGTGGGTGTTAAACAGACGGCGACAAAGTTAAGAGTTCAAAAATATATTTGACTTAAAATCTTATGTAAATGATTGTGTAATATTTCCGAGTAATATCTCCAGTCTTCAAAGTCTCGATCGAACACATTCCGACAACATTCCATGTGAAGACGATGTATGATACAGTGCCACCTTTGCGTCATAAGTTTCCTTTCAAGTCATCACAATTACTGTTTGCATTTAACGACTGTTACGTTTTACCTTTTGTTTTTGAGTTTCCTCACCCAATTGCTGATGGTGAAAATGTGGCGTTTGTTTTGGGGGAGGGGATGAATTGATAGCATGGCGGAGGTGGTAGGGTTAAGGTGAACGGGCCAGAAAAATGCAAATGGTATTTATAGACAGTCCTCTCTGCGAATATTTGTTGATAGAGTTTGATGCTAGCGTGAGCTATAAGATAGATCCATCTCTTGAAATTCAATCTTTGAAAATCCAAGCTTTTCGATTTGGATCATTCGAAATATTATTCACTGTTTTTAAAACAAAAACATTGTCGTAGGAATTAATTCATTTTGCAGAAGTGAAAAAGAAACAAATTTTGAATTGTTCTCTTAACATTTTCGCGTGGTAACCAAATAAGTAAATCTTTTGTAGTAAAGAATATATCTATTAAAAATGCAAGACGAATGTGAGGAATATTTCTATATTAAAGATAAATATTCAGCAAAGTAGACACACTTCAAAAACTGGTGTTACCAATAAAAGAGTATCATCTCTTTATCTGTTTTTTATTTATTATCGTAGAAAACGCATATTCAACGAATTTAAAAACAGATTTATTTAAATTTTAATTCTTTGTGCTAGGCATTAATGTCGAATCGGTGACAGCGTTGGTTTTTAAAGTATTATTTTAGATATTAATGTCAAATATAGAGGATTGGAAAAAATAATATCACCGTTACAGACTTCTATTTTTTTTTTTTTTTTGCAGTTCACCGACAAAAAGAAGCTTTTCCGTGTCGTCACTTCTGTGTCGCATTGAATGGCTTTACCGCAGTTGTGAAGGTAAAGGTCTTTCATTCCTAGGACGGAAAACTGCTGTTTTCCATCCTATTTTAAAACTGAAAAGCAGTTTTCTGAACCTTCGGAATGAAAAATATTCTACGAAACTCGGAAAAATATATGGTTTTGACTAGTGTGATTGCCGCGGGCTACAAAACACACTTTCGTCAAAAACAATATATTCTTCCTAGTTACGTAAATAACTATTACTGCACTAATGCGCAGTAGTGGCATCATGAACATTCACACTAGTTCGGTTAAACTCAACAAAATTTTGTAACTTAGTGCGACGAAAATTTATAAATTTATATACATGTCCTTGGGATGAAAAGTAAAATGGTTTTATTGTGGAAAGCATAAAAACTACGTTTCCGGGATAAAAAAGAAAAGTCACGTTATGATTATATTGACACCGATCTCGGATCAACACGCACTTAAACTGGATTTTTTAACTTTAAATCTCTAGTTGTGTAATAAATGTTACACCCTTGTCACGAAGCACACGAGGTACACCGAGACTCTTCGTGACAAGTGTGCATTCTTTTTTATCACATAAGCGAAAACGAGACGACAACATAGACAAATTTCGTATTACACTCCCTAGTCGATGAAATTTGACATCCGAATGACGCGTATGTGATAAGTAAGTATTTCACATATAGATTTAAACAGTTTTGACATTTGGCAAAATTGTAAATTACTCCTTATAAAATTCGTTGCTTTTTGGATGCATGAAGCAACTCGTTACTAAAATAGTGGTTGTTGCTACGACGGACGCAAAGCCCCCATGTTCTCCTCATAAATAGATAATCTACAATTGTGCCAATAATTAGTTTAGCAGCAATTGCAAGAGTTGTTTTTGACTGCTGTAGAATTATTTTCTCGTAAAAAATTGTTCTTTTTTCCAATCCGTTCTACGGATGATGGTTTGAAAATGTTTTTCGCTGATTTCATCATCAAAGGAAATCTTTTTTCTTCGTTTGAAACGGGCCTCAAACGGTAGTAAATATGGACTACGAGTCATGCAAAGGATTACCGCAACCTCACACAGTAAAATTCGAAAAAATCTCGATACAAGTAGGATAAAAGTTGTACTGTAAATGAGAATATTATCGTTTTAAACATTAAACATTATCGAAAGGTGTCATGGTACAATTCTATACTCAGAATTATTTATCAGCTTACCAAAATAAATACAAAACTAAGAAGCATATAAAAACATATGTAAGGGAGCCGTACACATCAGAATAGATGTGGCAAACAGAATAGATGCTGCAAAAAGAGTCGAACGTAATCTTAGTAAATATCTAACGTGGCGTTGTCTAAACGAAACCTCTGTTTGTAACAATTTTCCTCCATTAAAGTGTTCTAGCGACGATGAAATAAGGAGTTCAGGCACTAGACTGATCCTTTGCCTATTGGCCGAACTCCTAATCTTATCGTCGTCTAGAACATCTTCATGGAGAAAAATTGCAACAAACAGAGATCTGCATTTCAAGGTGGGCAGCCTGGTGCCAAAAACGTTTCTAAGACAAATTTGGAGTGGTAAACGAACACATTACTATGCACTCGGTTCCAACTCGGCACCAGGCTGCCTTCTTGAGAAGTTTAAGTAGTCTCAAAGAAGGCAGCCTGGTGCCGAAAATCTGTTGATGTCATCGTAACGACAGTAACGAATACTATACGCTACATAAATTTCATCTCGGCACCAGGCTGTGTACTTGAGATTTCCTATTGTAAATATGGAGGTCAGCCGCAGTCTGGTGCCCAGTTGAAATTTATGTAACGTATAGTATTCGTTACTGCTATTACGATGACACAACCAGATTTTTGGCACCAGGCTGATTCCCATGAGGTAATTAATACATATCAAGTAGGCTGATAAGTAGCCTGGTGACGAGTCGGAACCGAGTGCATATCAATATACTCGTTCACACATCCAACATTGTCATATTAACTTTTTCGGCACTAGGCTGATTCACGAAATTGGAGTGCAAATTGCCGAAAGGCCAATATTGAAAAACCCGTCCAAAGGAACGATGCAAAAAACCTCTCCAAATCCCTAAAAAAGACAAAAATTTAAAAAGAAATATTCAAAAAAAAAGTTTGAAGAAAAAATTAAAAGTTTTTTTTTCACACTTAGAACTAATCTAGAGCACTTAGGAGAGGTCTCTAACCCACTTCTACAATTTAATTTTCGTGATTTTTTGGTGTCCATATCCATACCTTCCATATCGATTTCCGAACAACTCGATTGCGTGGTGGTTAACACGTCTGCTTTCGAGTTGTCAGTGCTTTGGTTCGAAACTCAACCGCAGACGGATTTGTTCCGATTGTTAGATTTGTAAACAAAACCAAGCTGATTGAATCGGTTCAAGTCATGTGAAGTTGAGTGTAGCGCCATCGCACGGCTTACCGGTGAAAGCGAGGGGTTAACCACTTTAATTAAATTAATGGAAATTAATTAATTAATTGAAATGGAATTTGTGGAATTATTGGAATTTCGATGGAATTTTTAGAGTTTTTGGAATTTCTGAACTCCGGAATTTCGATGAAATTTTTGGAATTTTTGGAATTTCTTGAATTTTTGGAATTTTCGTTACTTTTGAATTTCGGAAATATTGTGGAAATTCGATGGAATTTTTGGAATTTCTTGCAATTTTTTTATGGAATTCGAATTTTTGGTACAAATTTTTGACCAGTGGATAAGCCCTCGCGTGAAAGGCATTGTTGGGAGGTGCCGGTATTCTACTCCTACTAGTTTCGCACCTAGTAAATCTTATAGATGGCTCTGGGTTTGTCGAACAGCTTACCACTGGCACAGTGAAAAAAAAAAGTTTCCGGTAATGAAAGGATCTCAAACAGTAGAACCACAAAAAGTAGCGAAACGAGTAAATAATGATCGAGCCCCTAACCCTTCAAGGGTTGTTATTATTAGGGGAATGCTGGGGAAGGGCGATCACCTAAGGCTCAAGCTGCTTTTTTTATTAATTCAAGATTTATCGGAAAATATGTCTTTAAAACTAATTTTAACTTCAGGGCTACAAAATTGAATTTGAGGAGCCTTGCGGGTATTTGGGACCTCGCGTGGGGTAATGGCGTCCATACAATTTTAACAATGAAAGTTAAATTTAAACATTGGCACCATTGAAGAAAAGTACTAAGTTATGCATTTAAGGACAGTGTTTCGCAAAAACTGTTCAAAAACAAACTGTACTGTGCACCCGAAAAATGTATGACATTTTAACACATGCACATTACACACATTTCAACACGCATTTTGCATTCATGAGATCCCATATAAATGTCCATGGTCGCAAATGCCCCTCAGAGCAGATGCGGCAAAAAAGTCCTATTTAATAAAGAGAAATAAAACAAATACGTTACACTAAGCTTTGATAATGTTGAAAAACTTCCACTTCCACTGAAACTGGTAAAATAATAAATATGGAAATTATGTGCTAATAGAGCCTTACCTGGAAATATCGAAGCACAAAATCGGAAGAAAATCCTTAAATTTTTCAATTTGATCTGACAGTATGATCGGTGCTCCCCCTAGTCCCGGGTCGAAATTGGGATGGTTAGAAACGTCGTTAGAAACGTTAGAAACGCATAAGACGCCTTTTCGAAGAAGTTCGTTCTTCGTACGGGTCTAAACAAAGAATAATCACAGGTCAAAACGGTGATAGTAGGTTGGAGAAAATGGGAGAACATTAAACGAATAAAAATGGTGGAACTATATGGTCTTCAAACAATTTTCGTCTCGAGATGCCATTGCTTTCAGTCATTTTTGACAAAAGCTTAGACAAAATCGATGAATGTAATTTTTGTACAGCCCTTCCATAAGAAAGACTAAAACGTTTAATTGAATAAAGCCCTAATACGTAAGGCTCACATATCAGGCTATCTCTCCCCCCCCCTTCTCCTGTGAGTGCATTGAGTAATTTGTGAACAAAGTCAACTTACCAACCACATCATACTGATGTAGATTGATGTTGCGACGTCGAAAATTGAAAGTTCATGGAGTAGTTAAACATTACTGAAGCTTGATTTACATGTCTTCTGTCGTTATTTAATGTTGTCTATGTCAGTCATGACCGTTTTCTAATGGCATTCACCATATAATGTTCATGTAAAACAACAGAATAAATTTTCTAAACAAGTTTTATTATTAAAATATTTATTAATGTCTTTTGACATGCAATCACATCAGATTGATATAGATGCTACGGTGCATCCTACGACATTAAAATGTTTAATAAAGCATTCAAACAAGTAACAAACCACTAAGTTTAGCGGAACCAGTAGTAATTGCACCTCTGGAATTTATTTTTTTTTCCATCAATTCTGTGACTAAGTAAAAGCATTTTCACAAACACACAACAATAACCACTTTTATTTTCTCTTTTATTAGACAAAATGGCACTAACCAAAGAATCAACACCTGACCATCATTACACACTAGTTATAGGATTAATATTTATCTTCATAAGGATATCATCACAACATGAGACTGCAATCAATTCAACAGTATCGACAATGTCGTCTAGTATCGCCATTACTCCTAGTGCAATAGTTCAAAATAACAGTACAAACAGTGAAACAACAAAAACTAGTACTACGGTAACTGTTACAGAAATCCCTGTAAAAAGTGTACTTACAACAACAGCTAGCAATGATACGTGTGCGGAATTTAAGAAACTTAAAGAAGAATTCCAACCGAAACGAACAAACTCATCTAAATTAAGAAAGTGTTGTCCTATAGGTGAAATGTACTTACCGAGTGGCAATGGTCGAGATAAATGTGATATTGCGAATGTGAAATTTGAAGCAATTGTCATTGAGGCAGTTTTTTTCGAACACTGTATTGAGGACACAGAAAAGAACATCACTCTCGATTATGTGATTGGAAATCCGTGTGGTGAACATGAAGCATTAGTGTACAGCAAAGAGTATGGTGACAATCTGTATGTCTTACAAAACGGATCGTTGCTGAGGGTTGATGACAACTACTCGGGATTTGATGTATTCGATGATTATTGCCTGGATATGGATCGTGATAATAAATATCTGACAGCTATTGTGTGCAACCAGACGAATCCATCGCAACATTTGGTACATGTTTCGAAGGCACAGTCGTACCTTTATGCAATTTGTGAGTATAAAAAAATTATTTCTTTCACTCTTAGAAAATGAAAATTTGTCGATTGTTATATACATTAATTAGGATGGAAAAAATCAGGAATACCGCAAATTCCAGGTTTCTGAATCAGGAAAATATAATTAGGAATGAACAAAATAAAATCAAGAACCGATAATTAAGAAAACGTTAACAAAAAGTGAGAAAAAAAAACTTTGAAAAAACTAGGAATCAACCAGGAAAAGCAAAAGTTAGGGAGTTATGCCCCCTCACCCCTCACTCCCTACTTCGGAGTACTGCAGGCCATGATCTTTATACTACACTTTACACTAATACAACACCGGCACATCACCAGTACATCACTAATACATCACCAGTACATTGTGATGTATTAGTTATGCACTGGTGTTGTATTAGTGTTGTACAAGTGATGTGTATTTGGTGGGTGAATTTTTTACAACAATTCATACATCGTGAATATACCAAACATACGACGACAACAAGGACACATCAAATATACAACCTTTACGACACTCATACATCAAAAAATACATCGAGAATACATCGAATATACATCAAATTTACATCAAAGTTTACATTTTGACAATTATCATTTTGGTCATGATTTGATTTGAAAACTTTGATGTGTATTCGATGTACTTTTGATGTATTTTTAATCTATTCTTTATGTATGAGTGTTTTAAAGGTTAATTAGTGATATGCTGTTGTTGTTGTTTTGGTGTCGTATATTTGATGTGTTCATGACGTATGAATTGCCTCTGTGACGCAGAAAATGCTACCACCATATACACATCACTTGTACAACACTAATACATCACGAGTACAAAATCATGTATCGATGTCTGGTGGTGTATTTATTTATGCGTATAGTTACATCGATATATTTTCTACAGTTACAATTACATTTCATTACATACAGATATTTACATTAGATTCTAATTAATTTCACTGTTTGTAGTATTCGATGATTCATATTGCCGGGAGGATAGTAGAACTAACAGGTTCGGCAGCCATAGTGATGATATTGTACGTTTTCTGTGCGAGCCAAAAGGCTATGAAGTGCTGTTAGGGCTTACTTGTCAACGAAAATTTCCCATCAGTTTTTTCTTCCGTCTACAAGATGGCATTATATGCCATTCTGATGAAAGTACACATATTACACATTTTTTTGTGTACTTAATTTTTCGTTTCGGGTATCGAACACCGAGAGTACCCAGATTCTGAAGCTTGGGTAAGCTTAGAGATGTTCCATATCGATAGTTGATTACAGAAAAATCCTATACATCCCAAGGATCGAACCCGGGTTTTCTGCGTGGAACCCAAGTGCGTTCACCACTACGCCAACCCATCTCCATCTGGTGATGTATTAGTGATGTATTACTAATGTACTGGCGTTGCACTGCTGATGTATTAGTGTTGTACAAGTTAAGTGGATGTATACGTCACCAAAACAAGAACAACACACCACTAATGCAACCTTTACACTCATACATCAAAAATACATCACAAATATGTCACAAATACAACAAAAATACATCGAATATACATCAAATTTAGTATTTTGCCCTCTAAATTCTGCCATACACTCCTCATTTAGAACGTAGTCAGCTCTGTTAAATACAAACGAATCTTTATCAAGATCACGTATTTTCGATCTCTTTTTATGAGCGTCTTCGTCCAGAGAACAGTTTCGATCTTCTTTTAAGAAGTAAATGAGACAGCATTTTTAAAAAAATGTTCTCTAAGCGTCGAATTATGTTGCAAAAAACACACAATCCGTAAGATTCGTTGAGTCGAATTACGGAAGCAAATTTTCATAAGAAACAAGTTTTACAAATAAAACAAAAGATTTCTATGTTCGAAGTTTACAATATCTTACTTCGTTGAATCGACTTGCAAAGTTTTAATCGAATTTTGAGAAAAGAACTATAAAAACCAATTTGAAATTTAATTTTCTGGTAGAGTTTTTCTCAAATATTTCTCTAATTTTGCATCTAATAAAATATAATTAACATTCGACTGGATTCAAAATTTGGATTGTAAAAACGTTCCACAAAGGTATCATTCCTTCCATACACTGTTTTCATAAGTTCCAAAGGTTCCAAACCTGTCTTTAGTACTTAGTACCTTGTTGTACTAAATATTTCGTAAATGGAAAACGACACTTACCAGATCCGTAACGTTTAAAGGGCTCATTCCATCGGTCGCTCCCATTGAACCTTTGGAACGAATGTGTTTTGTCTAACGTTTGTATAAATCGCATTGAGTGAGTGAAAGAGATGAAATTCGATACCCAGGTGACGGTAACGATGGAATTAACCAAAGGTTTCCGTAGGTACCATTTCAGTTCTATTCAAACTCATCAAATCTCTCAAAAATTAAGAAAAATTTTAAAATTGAATGGATATGTAGGAAGGGGAGTTTCGACATTTTTAAATTTTCGGAAATTTTTCGAATTTTTTCATTGATTTTTTGAAAGTTTTTTAAAAAAATTGTTTTTTTTTTTTAACTCGAAAATCAAGAAGTTTTTTTTTCAAAATTCTGACTTTTTTTCGAAATTTTGAGTGAACAAGAGTAAGGCAAATGTTCTGATAACAATTTTCTTATTCCTTAGGTATGCTAACGTCCGTTCCATGTCTTCTTGCAACCGTGTTTTTCTATTTTTACATTCCCGAGCTCCGAAACCTACATGGAAAATCGCTAGCCTGTCATTCGCTATGTTTAGCAATTGGTTTTCTGATGCTGAGTGTCGCACAAATTAAAGGAAATATTTCACAAGCCATTGGGTTCGTTATTCAGTACTTTATCCTGTCATGCTTCTTCTGGCTGGCTGTAATGTGTGTGGACATTTGTGTAGACGTGTGGTAAGTTACAGAGAAGTCGAAACTCATTTAGCGACATTTGAAATTGTTGCAACGTTTTAGGTATTTCATTCCACAAAGAATAGTGGTCAAGCCATTGGTTTACATAATACGATTCATTATTTACGCTGTCATATCTCTTGGTATTCCGGTAATACTAGTGAGTTTATCAGCTTCGAAGGCGCTGTATGGAATGCCAAGCTATTACCTGAAGGGTTATACTGAAGCGACCAGAGATTCGCAACAATATTTCATACCACCAATCAGCACAATTTTATTTATTTCATTCGTTTTATTGGTTGCATCATATTTCGGCTTCAGAGAGCTAAACCCAATCGTCTTGAAGGCATTTTTGGCAAAGAAAATAATGGAAAAACGAAAAATAGCCGACACATTGGAAACGATCGACGTAAAGTATTACGAAGAGGTTAAGCAAACGTAAGTAAAGAAAATTGATCGTAATGTAGAACTAGTAAATGACAAAAAATTCATTTTTTTAGCGCACGGAGCACCGCGTTCCTCTACATCATAATGACATTAAACTGGATTTTCGAAATAATTTCATTTTATGTTCATTCGTTGGATTCATCCTTGGTTCTGTTTGACATTCTAAATGCATTACAGGGAGTTGTCATTTTTATCATATTCGTCTGTCTCCCGAAACCTATGGCAGTAATAAAACGTTGGTGGCATGATCGAGGATCGTTAGAACTACATGCGACTGAAATGGAGATGTTGAATAACGGTGAACGTTCGAAATTTTAACAGCGAAAAATTGTAGATAGTTTAGAAGGGACAGTTCGCTGAATGAACTTGTCGTGTACAGATATTTAAATTATTTTAAATAAAAATGCCTGGCCAAAATCGTCATGACACTCTCAGTGTTTAAATGTAAATTATTGTTACTTTTGGGAGGCATGATCCATTAGGGGCAATTCACAAATTACGCACACTACTAAGGGGAGAAGGTTCGAAAAAAGCTTGCTGCTATATACATCCTAATGTGCAAGGGGGGATGGGGGCCAAAAAATGTTTTTTTAGCGTGCGTACTTTTTGAATGGCCCCTTGGATTATGCGTGATTACACAAAGTATTTTCTACACACTACGCTAGTTCAAGGGAGGCAATGGAACTTGTATGAGTGTGTAAGGGACTAACATTAATCACCGAATCAAAGAAGAAACCGCTACAATCAATAGAAAACAATTTGTGTTAGTTTTAGACAAGGGGCTGTTCACAAATGACATACGAATTTTTTAGCGATTTTTGACCCCCTCCCTCTGTACGAAGCTGTACAATTCCAAAAACCCCCTTTAAGTTACGAACGAATTTGAGGGGTAATCCATGGTGCCAGGGGGTAAGCTATGCGACAAACCCAGTGGCAGATGTACTCGGAGCGAAACTAGTAGTAGTAGAATGCCGGCACCTCCCAACAATGCTTTTCACCGGTAAGCCGTACGATGGCGCTACACTCAACTTCACATGATTTGAACCGATTCAACCAGCTCTGTTTTGTTTAAAAATCTAACAATCGCAACTAATCCGTCTACGGTTGAGTTTCGAACCAACGCACTGGCAACGCAATCTCATAGTAGCAAGCAGACATGTTAACCGCTACGTTATCGAGTTGTTGTTCCATATGAGATAGTGAGGCAAAAAGTAACTTCGATTTAGAAACCGTAGTCGAAGTGACTTTACTGGAAGGTTGTCTCACCAGACCCGCGACCGTTCCAGGTCTCAAATGAGGTTGAATATGAGCAAAGACGTGGCTACGGTTCTCCACTTTTTACCAAACGGCTCAACCGATCAGCCTTTTCTTTCCCTCAAAGGTACATGCCTCCCATGATTCGAGTTCGAAGATGAGCAAAATCGGCCAAGTAGTTCCGGATATATGGTCGAAGAAGTGGAGTTCGGACAAGAAATTTTCGAGGGTCCATGAAACTTTTTCGCAAATATCTCAGCAAGTATAGCACGAAAATTCCTCATTTTGCTGTCTAATGAAAGCATTTAATGTCACAAAACTGAGAAACAATTTTTTTGGGAATCAGGTCAGGGGTCTGGACACTGTGGCCAATCGATAAGACGAATTGACTTTCTTGGCCTATACGAAAACAGTTTTTCGTCTATATTTCCTTAACTATGCAATATGGAGATTTACTAGCAAAGCTGTAGAGAACTAAATTTAAGCGTACAAGTGTTTCAGGGTTTTGGGGAAATGTGGCCCAATCCTGGTATATGGGCACTTCCATATTTGGCAGGATGACTCGAATCTCCAGAACTATGAGAAGTAGAAAGTTGCTTCCAAAATCAAAGTTATAAAGAAACATAACCAAAGACCCGTACGTATCAGAATAGATGTGGCAAACAGAATACATGTGGCAAAGAGACTTGAACGTATCTAAATATACAAATAAGCAAACAATCCAACGTTTTCTGTTCTTTTATAACTGTAACAATTTCAAAGATCGATAGAAATTTCCCAAGGTAATGTCAAAAGCCCTACATAAGTACGTCTCAGACCATTCAAATCTATAAAACCTTATATCCAAGGACTTACTCATTTTTCCCGAAAACCCTGGGACACGTGTTCTCTAAAATTTTATTTTCTACAACTTTGTCTTTGGAAGCAGCTTTCTACCTCTCATAACTCTGGAGATTCGTGTCATCCTGCCCAATTATGGAAGTGGCCATATGCCAGAATTGGGCCATATTTTCGCAAAACCCTTAAATTTAATTCTCTACAACTTCGCCTTTAGAACCAACTTTCTAACTCTCATAGTTCTGAAGATCTGGGTCAACCTGCCCAATTATGGAGGAGGTCATATACTAGTATTGGGCCATATTTCCCCAAAACCCTGAAACACGTGTTCGCTTAAATATAATTCTATACAACTTCGCCTTTGGAACCAACTTTCTAACTCTCATAGCTCTGGGGTTCTGGGTCATCCTGCCCAATTATGGAAGTGGCCATATACCAGGATTGTGCCACGTTTCCCCAAAACCCTGAAACACTTGTTAGCTTAAATTTAATTCTCTACAACTTTGTCTTTGACAGTAAATCTCCATATTACATAGTTAAGGAAATATGGACGAAAAGAAAAACTGTTTTCGTATATGGTTAAGAATCTCAGTTTCGTCCATTTTATTGGTCCTAGTGCCCAGACCCCTGACCCGATTCCCACAAAAATTTTTTCCCAGTTTTGTGACATCAAATGCTTTCATTTGACACTTGCTATACTTGCTGAGATATTTGCGAAAAAGCTTCACCGACTCTCAAAAAACCATGTTTTTGGTCACTTCCTCGACCATATCTGCGGAACCACTTGATCGATTTTGCTCATCTTTGAACTTGAATCATGGGAGGCATGTACCTTTCAGGGAAAGAAAAGTTTAGGCTGATCGGTTGAGCCGTGTGGAAGAAAAGTGGAGACGGACAGACGGATATTTTTTTATTGCTGATTCGTCATCTCTAGACGATAATAGATGCATTCCCCCCCCCCCTCCCACCTCGATCTACCCCATGTTACAATAAAATTGTTTGTAGTAAACGTATAGGACCCTTTGTACTTCGTACGGGTCCAATAACACGTGTTTAGGGTTTAAGGGAAAAATGACTTGGTCATAAGCTTTTCTCGATTTGTTACAGTTATAAAAGTACATAAAACGTTGGATTGTTTGCTTATTTGTATATTTAGATACGTTCAAGTCTCTTTGCCACATCTATTCTGATACGAACGGGTCTTTGGTTATGTTTCTACATAATGTTATTATCACGAAAGACCTAGAGTACGTATTCGAGTATCTGAACTTTGGCAGATCTAATAGAACGCGCAATGACAGGAATATCGTTAATGACTCTTTTCGTTCGAGGTGTCTCAAAGTATAATTCTTTACCTAACGCTTTCAAACATAAAATATCGTTTACTGGCTTCACACGGGACTGCAGGGACCGCTTGGGACTGACATGACACTAGTGGCCTGCAGCTTACACTCAAAATGACCATACTTCACCTTTATCCACATTCTCATCACATTTCGCTTCACCCTCATCCACATTTTCTCTATATTTCGTTTCCAGTTTCCAGCTTTGCCTCTATTACTGGCAACTGACGGTGTTCCTGAATGATGCTAGCGGATTGGTTGTGGTAACGAACGATAATCCGTTGAAAGCGTTGAAAGACACTACACCCGTCTGTTTTAGTTTCCGACCTTCATGTTATTATTGTCATTTTTCTTTTTTCCCTCACATGTGTTTTTACTTTTTTTTTTCTTTCCTGTCAACTATATTAATTTCTCTCTGTAATTGACTTATTTCCGTAAATTTTATTCTAATGTAAACGCGTTGTTTATGACAGCGATTGATATGTATTATTAAAGAGGTCACTGACCTTACACATATCTGTGACAATAAATTAATATTCATTCATTCAATCAAGTCAAGTGATCCAATAAATTAGAAATTTTCGCAATGTTGGCAAAATAGAGCCAAGCCCTGTGTCCTAACAAGGATTATGGTGACAAGATGTCTACCACACCATTTGCTCTTATGAAAATTCGATGTTGGTTCCTACTGGATCCGAAAAAACATTTTCAACCATACCAGAGTCTTCCAGAGTAAAACTTCTGATTGAGCGACCGGACTATGCAACGATATTTTCGTATTTGCGTACAATAATACTGCATTCGATATGATATAATCGTATTGATGTATGATAATATCGTTCGGTGATGAAATTACACTCAACAATTTTGCCGGTCACCGAGTTGTTCAGATATTACGTCAAGTTATTTTTTGGAATCTTTGGACCTCCTACTCCTGTCACGTATTTTGGGCTAAATCTAAATCTGAATTTCCATACGCAGTCACGTTTCGCAAAAGAAAGAAAGTGACGTAATATGTGAACGACCTCTAGTTTCAAAATTGTAGACCCCTTCCTCCTACTGTAACGTTAGTATACTCAAGCTCGTTCACCTGTTTGCGGATTGAAATCCGGGAAGTTTAGGCAAAATGATGTACGAAAATGCATACAACGGTTCATTGGCATTGGCACGTAAATTCGAAAGTTCCTTTCCACATGGTCGTTCACTAGACAATACCCCCTGTAAATCGTTTCGTCCATTCTTCCATTCTTTCGTTTATTACGTGTTGCGCTACCAACAAATAAATATTCGAATAAGTAATTTGTCCGCTAAAGGAAGTCTTTCTTTGAATAATGTGTTCGCATCGATTTGCATATTAAATCATTAAAATGTCACGCACTTCTCTCCACATAGTTTAAAAGTCATCGATTTGAATGTAATTTGAATTTGAATCGTTTAGCTATGTCACATTCATTGAAAAAATTGTTCCGTTTCAATTCTAATGTTACCTGAATGGAATGTCCCATAAAATGTTGCTTGAATTATTAATTACGAATAAATGGCGCGACACTTATGAAATAATTAAAGGCAAGAGTTTTGCTTCAAGGTGTAACGTCGTTGGCACCCCTAACTAATTCCTAAACATTTCCCTAAATTACTTAAAATCCTACGCAGTTTTTTTCTGTCTAAACTCAAAACAAAATCTCCATTTATCAGCTTGTGATCGTCACTGCTGATTCCCTTGACGATAGTTGCCCGAAAAGCGTCTCTTTACATTTCTTCGTACTCGATGAGTTCTGTTCTAGAACTAGATTTGAATTACGAAAGGCAGTTAGATGTCGAGAGTCCACATACGAACAAAAAATTAGAAAATTTTCTTCAATTTTGCAGTGACCTTCGGGTGGGCATTCTACGCTATATGAGATTTTAAAAAAGTGGGGCACCGGCCTTTTTTGGGCGCCTGCTGGGCTCTTACAAGGCTTCAAATAAAGAGTGTATGTATGTGTTTGTGTGTGTAATGTGTATGGTAACACATTTTCTATGAGACATGGTTAGGTGTTCGAGATAGAGGGTTGGGTGTGTAGCAGAGAGATGATAACGGCAGCTCACGCGTCGGCCCTGCTGGCTAAAATGCGTATGTCGTTGTTTTCTATACAACGCAACGTGTGAATTGTCAAAATTTTATTAAATTTCAGTAAATTTGGGTTTTGATGACGTCACATTTGTTGTGAAAATAAAGTTTATATTTGCGTGTTTTTGTAGTTTCGTAATTAAATTAGTGTTAAGTAAAGTATGATCAATTTAGAATCAATGTTTGTTCTTTTAGCGTAAATTGCGAATGTCGACAAAGTAACCAAAAGTAACAAAACATTTGCCTGGGAAGCTGCCATTTATTAATTTTGGTTGCAGTTTTTACGACTTTATCTTACCTGACTTGTATGTGAAATTGTCAAGTAAACGTGGTGACACCCTACGTCGATAAGTTAATCAAAGTATGAAAATTATTCACTTAATCTGCAGGTAGATAAAATAGAAAGAAAAAAGTCGTTAGGCTGGATGTGTTTCGGCAACTTGTTTCCTTCCATCGTAGGTAATTCCGAATTCTCACAACAAAAACAGGCGTGCTCTTCTGAGCCGATTAACAATTTTAGAGAGAGTGAACAAGATTTTGTCGTTTGCCCCAATTGGCAGACAAATTTTTATTTAAGAAATCTATTCTAATTCTTATGTAAAATTTTGAAATACTTTGGATTAAGGAGTCGTGCCCACAGCGGTTGTACAACAAATTCAACCAATTGTTACGAGTTGGAAAGTATTTTGGTATTCTAGATGTTATTGTGTGTTAATGGGAAAATAGCCGTGGTTTGAAATTCTTCTTACCGATGATATATCACGTTTTTATCATATTTACCATTTTTCACGGCACATTTACGGAGTACATTCATTTTACGTCAACTTTTAAAAATTATAACATTCAGTTATCAATACACCGATAACATAACCACATTTTTTTGACAGCAGGGACAATGCCGTTCAAATATTTTCAAAATATCCGACATACGCATTCTAGCCAGCAGGGCCGGCGCATGAGCTGCCGTTATCTTTTCTCTGGTGTGTAGTGTATCGGGATGACCGCGAAAATGGCGGAAAAAAACTTTTGATCTGTTGTAGACGAAGTTAAGGGAATCATTTTCGCCCATGGAAGAAGTAGCCGCCGCGCTTTGGTTTAGCTGTGGCGGCCGGCGGCTCAAAAAAATTTACATATAATTCGTCAAAAACAATTTTCGTCCTTCCAAGAGAACTGATATCAAAACAAAAACCCTTTTTAAAAGGGAAATGTGACGCAAGTCCTCGTCCCTTCTTCCAAAACAAGTGATTCGATTTGAGTGACGCTTACAACTTCATTTGATTAAAAAATGCGTCACAAATGCCGGGCTTTGCGCGATGTGTAGAGTACAGATCGCCAAATTTTTGGGGTTTGAAATCTGAAAGCGCAGAAAAATTTTGTTGGGAGGGCCCAGCATTTGTGACGCATGTTTTTAATCAAATGTGAAAATATTTCAAAAGAATTTTTTGCATTCCGAAGCTGTAAGCGTCACCCAAATTGATATCAGTTGTTTTGGAAGAGGCACGAAGACTTGCGTCACATTTGCCTTTTAAAAAGGGGTTTTTGTTGTGATTATCCTTTTGAAGATCACTCAATTTTTCGATGGGGATTTTATTTTCAGCATTAGTACAAAGGTAAGATTTAGTTATAAATTAAAAAATGTCTTCACTTCACAGCAAATAAAAAATTTCGTTCATACGTTCCCGTAACTGCTAATGCGTTTCCGCGTTGCATGGCCATATTTAGCCTTTGCTTTAGGAATGACTTGGAGCGGGGCTCATGGGTTTTTATGGAAATCATCTTACTTAATTTATTGAAAAATTTGATCATTTGGTTGCCCCACGGTCCCATTGTCTCAACGGCGAACGCCACGAAATAGTAATTTTGGTTTATCAGGGACTGTCATTTTCTCATTTTCGTTTTCGCCTTGTCTTCTACCGCTGCGCCTGCTTGTCTGGTACTGAAACGGATATTGCTTGGCCCTTGGCGCTTATGTGTCAGTGCATGTTGCGTCCCAAATTAGATGCTTCCTTTGGACAATGGTATACGCATCGACTCTTTTGCCGTCCTCTTACGCTGGTCCTGGTGGTTTTAATTTGGTCGGACATCTGCTCACACTAACGCCCTTTTGATGTTGGAGCTGATTTCAGAATGTCTTGCATGGCGGCCGGCACTTTTTTTTACATTTGAGCCCGTGATGTCTTTTTTTGTCAACTTGTGCGCCACATAGACATATATGAGGAGAGCATATGTCTTAATCCCATTACTATCCGGAAAGAGTTATCGTCGATTAGAGTACGGTAATGCATGTAGCTACGCTCGTCGTCGTCGAACCGCCAGGAATCTTGTCAAATCTTTATCTCCTTCAAATTCTAAGCTGTTCAACAAACGGTCGACAGTTATTGAGTTCCACTGTTTTTGGGAGGTTGAAGTCACTGGTTGTAATTCCGGATGCCACAAATCTTCTTGATTCTTGTGCTGTCCTGGTAAACGGCGATTTCTTCGATGTGCATCGTGGGTTGGTTTAACATAGTAGTGACTAACGAAAATCGAATTAACTGACTACAAATAAGCAGGTAATGTCGTGTACTGAACTCTACGAATTTAAGATTGATTGGTAGCGATGCCAAAATCCAATCATTGGTTACTAAATTGGAGTTTGCTAGCGTTTTTAATGTCGATTTTATTCTGTTATCCATTTACTGAATAGTGTCTCCTAGTGGGTGTTGTTCGTAGCAGGGAAACAATCTCGGGGATTGCAAAGCAATTTTTGAGAACGTAGAAAGCGATGTGGTAGTTGTCTAGTTGCAAAAGTTGCTTGAATAATAATTCCATCTCGTCTAACGTCTTCCTGAACACTTTTTCGAACGCGTTGTCAGTGATTGATGTGCCCAGAAGATTAAATTCATTCACCAAACAGATGCCTGGCCATAACTCATTGAGCTTGTCCAATGTATCTTGATACACTTCCGATAAGAAGAGCACCTCGCATTTCGTAGGGTTTCTTTGTAATCCAATTTTGGCACATTCATGTTTAATTGTGGCAAAATCTCGTAATACGCTGACATAGTCCCCCTCAATGGTTCCGTCGAGATGATGTATTATGGATAAGAATAAAGACAGAGAAGTGATGATTAATGTTTAGAAGATCACTGATTTGTAAAAAAACCCTAAATTCGCTTTCTCAAAGAAAATCGCGATTTTAGTCGACAAAGTTAAATTTTAAGTAAAATTTAAACAAAACATAACCAAATACCCGTACGTATCAGAATAGATGTGACAAACAGAATAGATGAGGCAAAGTGACTCGAACATACCTACATATACAATTAAGCAAACAATCCAACGTTTTCTGTTGTCTTATAACTGTAAGAATTTCAAAGATCCAAGAAATTACCCAAAGTAATGTCAAAGGCCCTACCGAAGTACGTCTCAGACCATTCAAATCTAGAAAAGCTTATATCCAAGGACTAAGTCATTTTTCCCTAAACACCTGAAACACGTGTTCGCTTAAATTTAATTCTCTACAACTTTGCCTTATTCAGTAAATCTCCATATTGCATACTTAAGGAAATATAGACGAAAAACTGTTTTCGTAAATGGCCAAGAATCTCCATTTCGTCCATTACATTGGTGCCAGTGCCCATACCCCCGACCCGATTCCCACAAAACTTTTTTCCCGGTTTCGTGACATCAAATGCTTTCATTTGACAAAAAAATGAGGAATTTCCGTGCTATACTTGCTGATATTGCATGTGTGATATTCGTGATACTCGTGTGATACTCGTTGATTTGCGAAAAAGCTTCACCGACCCTCGAAAAACCATGTTTTTGTTCACTTCCTCGACCATATCTCCGGAACCACTTGATCGATTTTGCTCATCTTCGAACTT
>CM055403.1:16086967-16109734 GCA_029228625.1 Pseudolycoriella hygida | reverse complement strand
AGATGCATCCCCCCAACTCCCACCTCGACCTACCCCATGTTACAATAAAATTGTTTGTAGTAAACGTATAGGACCTTTGTACTTCGTACGGGTCCAAACATTTTAAAAACCACTAAAATGTTAGATTTTGAAACCCTTGATGAAGAGTTTCATTATTGAGTTCAACTTTTCTCAGTCATCAAGAATTTAACTAGTTCAGAAACTAAGCAAGATATCTGTAGCTCCTTCATACTTTATATGAACTTGTGCTTTGCCTTCTTAAGTGAACGTCAGTCACCTTGACTCAGATTCATTTAAAACCATAGAAAAAAAATATAAAGTGAAATGTTCTACATCGTTAAAACATTTTTTTTTTACATTCTTGTTACACGCATTAACTATTAATTACGTTCTCAATTTATGCAACAATACGTCCACGTGTCGATTGACGTAATGTATGCAAACCATATGTTTTGTGATATTTTCTTACACATGATGTTTATTGTATGACTTTGCAGACGTGTGTTGTCCCATGGAAAACTGATATGCCAATTTTACACGTAACTAAGTGGTAAACGCTGCTATTACACCCTACCGCATACGTACGGCTAACACATAACAGAGAAATATGATTTTTGTTATGATAATGTTTTTATTGCGTGTCTCAAGGCAATAATTTCTTTTTATTAATGAACGAGAAAATTGATTCCTTTTTTAATTGTGCCACATCAGCTGGGTAAATACCCTACAATTCTGTTTGCTTTTGTAAAGATTTTGTTATTACTTCGAAATGAAGTGATTTGATGAGAGGTTTCGTTGACATCTGGGTTAAGGTCAAACATAAACGTTTTGTATTATAAATAAGTTGTCAGGAGTTTTGTAAGGTCGCTTAAAGGACGCTTTTAAATAGAAGAACATAAGTCATCCGCGGCTACCTAGACACCATTTTTTCGAAAAATGATCTTCGTAAACGTTGATCGAGACTCGATTATCTACCAGAAAAACAACTCCACAAGCTATCTGATATGAGAAGGGCTAGTACAAGTACAGTTCTAGTGCTACCAACGCATGCTTCATTATTGTCAATGACTTAAGTCCTAAATAAAATCAGGTGTATGTCGTCAACCCAACCCTAGAATTGGTGATAAGAAGGGAAATGGAAGGAGCCGCTTACAAATTGATGAAACATTTTACTTTTAATTTTTCGTTTTTTTCCATGGACTGAAATTGCGTTTGAAACAACAACGGCACTATTTCTTTTTTGATAATTTGATAATTTTCGAAATGACAATTTTGATGTAAATTTTATGAACATTTTATGTATATTCGATGTACATTCGATGTATTTCTGATTTATTTTATTTTGTGTTCTATCGATCTTCAAGTCTTCGTGGAGTTCGCTTTTTGCAGATGGCCACAAATTATTGAAGAGATTAAACAGCAGGTGAGACTGAGAAATTCAGTTCTTCCAATGTCTACATAGTACGGAAAGCAAAAATTTAGACACGTATCTTTTTATAGACTTCTAAAATTTATTTTAGGGCAGAAAAACATGAATTCATTCAAAGCGTTGAAAAGAGCGAGACAGATGTATTACACAATATATCTTTCTCGCTCCAAGCAACGTGTTTGTACCAAGGCAGGCATGAGCGCCGCTCGGAGCGCGAGCGCCGCTCATTTTTCAAACTGACGAGCGGAAGTACAAGCGCCGCTCATTATTAGCGCTCGCGCTCGCGCTCCTTCAGCTCTTTTTAACTAAGCTTTGAACCTGAGCTGGACTCTTTGGACCGGATGTGCGTCCATAGCATTTTCTTTCATTCTCTATGATATTGTAACGAAGAATAAATCCTTTTTATGGAGCTCCGCTGGTCGATTCGAGTTATGTCGTTAAAATTACAAAATTTCTTAAATTTGAGGATTTTAAACATATAACTTAACTTTGATGAAACAAAGGTTTAATAATACTACGAAGAGGCAATGAGGCATATGAGAGGGCTTGAACGAAATTTCACAAATTTTTTAACGAAATAACTCAACTTATGAACAAGAACGTTGAATTTTCTGATGCTTTATAAAGTTTTCCAACCGGATTTGATCTCAGAGCTATCCTATTCGGTTCGTGATGAAATCATTCGCGAAAAAAGTATATTAAGTACCACGCCAAAAAGCAAAGAAATTGGAACGGGAGGGGAGGAGGGATCTAAAAATCAGTAAAGAGTGATATCAGTAGCACGAAAACATTAACTCTAGCTTGTTTAACCTATTATAGTCAGTCCTCTTATATTGATTGGAAAAGATCAAACTTGGTTGAGCAAACAGTTTGTTTAACCAAATCAACCCGAATTTATAAAGTTCTAGGAATTCAAAATTATTCTTCTTTTGTTCTAAAAATATATCATACCGTTAGTGTTTTCACAAAATACAACTAAACACACACAACTCTAAACACAACCAAAATTTCACGAACTATATTAAACTTGCGACTTGATTCACGGCCCACTTCTAACGTCTGGCCATTGATACTTTCTACCATTCAGTATAGAACATAATATGCCTGATGTGCGGATTTATACTATTTCTACCATATTCTATGAACTGAATACTTGTGACATTCTTTAGATTAATGAAAAGTTTACATTGTTTTCTTGAATTGAGAAGTGAGCGCAAATTTCGAGTGCTAAGAGCGGCGCTCCGACGCGAGCGTCGCTCGATTTTTTAGATTTGAGGGCTAGCGGGTGCACCGCTCAAATTTTTCACGAGCGCTGCCAGCCTTGGTTTGTACATTTGAATGAATTTATGTTTCCTTGCCCCAAAATTAAATTTTAGAAGTCTATAAAAAATACGTGTCTAATATTTTTCCTGTAGACATTGGTAGAACTGAATTCCTGACCCGACCCCAAAAAAAACTACATATTGCTCAGTTTGGAGTCCTCAGTACATCAAATATCAGATTGAAAGAGTAGAAAGAAAATTCACTAGACTTTTGGGTCAAGCCGGACTATTATACGAGGTTGAAACAACTCCATAGGAAATCACTCGAAACTAGACGTATTCAGATGGATGAATTACTACTTTGACTGTATAAAATAAAGCACGGCAAACTTAAAACCACCCTCTCATTACAAACTACATTTCACCAGCCTGTGCGATTCACGAAAAACCCCCCAAAATTCTATTTGTCGACAGCAACGTCTAACTATGCATAAAACAAGCCTATACATAGTTTTTCATATGAAAGTGTACAGCCTACTATGATCCTCTCATTCTTCATGTATCGAATTAAACATCACCGTAACACAATATTCTCGTCACTCGACAAATTACTATGCCCCCAAACGTAAAGTAAATAATTTTTTCGATTTTTAAGAAAAAAGCCCGATGACAGAGTTTTCCGAATTCATATTAATATATTTTTAATTTTTGCTTTTCTTTTTTTTAATTTCTTAATTTTTTTACAATGTAACGATTATCAAAACTAATTCACTTGTAATGAGGCGGTCACCTGTTAGTGAATCTATAAATAAATAAATGTCATTGGTTATAACACTCTTGATTAGAACAGCTGCACTCTCACAGAACAGATTTTTTTTTTGTATGTTAAGACAGCGATACTTTACGATTCTTTACGATTTGCTATAGGCCATTCTCAACGAAGATAATCTGCTCCAAAATTATAATAAATTTTATTTGAGTATTTGTACACTAGTCATATAATTTGTTCACAATAACTCATCACAATAAATAAAAAATCTCCTCCATACTATCACAAAACGAAATGTGCCCATGATTGCTGCCGCGTTTTCTCTCTGGATCGCCATGCTCAATCGCTGTTTTAGAAATGACTTTGAATGCTTTTCATGTGTTCTCACTGTGATCCTTTTACTCAGCTTTTCGAAGAACGTGATTGCGTCGGTGCTCCAAGGACCCATGGTCTCAACAGCGAATGGAACCATATGATAATTTTGATCGATGAGCGTCTGGTAATTTCGAGTTTTTCTTTGTGCGGCATTCTCAGCCGCCCTTCCGGCTGCCCTTGTGGTCAAATGGATGTTGCTTGGGCAAATGTGTCAGTTCAGGTAGCATCCCACACCAACGTGCTACCTCGTGACCATGGAATTAGTGACATGTCATCCACTCTCTTGCCGTATTCTCTAACCAATCCGACTGGTTCCAAACGAGCTGGGACACCAGCAAGAATTGGTGCTCGTTTGATGATGACATTTAGTTCGGCGTGCCTAGCATGTCGACCAGCACACTTCTTACATTTGAGGCCATGATAACCTTTCCTGTCCGAAGGACCGAAGCCCGATGATTATTCGAAATGCATTGTTGTCCAGCAGGGTGCCTATTGACTTTGACGGCAATGCACATTACCAAGCACCTGACCCTGGTTTTCGAATCGCGAGAACTCTTGCCGTGTCGTGATTTTGCTCAAACTCCAAATTGTCCAAGTGGGCTTTTCATTGCTATCGAGTCCCAATGCTTTTGAAGTAATGACGCGGCTGGGGGAGCTGGTTCCGGATGCTGCTGATCCCATATGTGCGTTGATACCTTTTCAAAATCTTCATAACGTTTGTCTGAGTCTCATGTAAAGGGTTAATTATATTGCACGCGAGCGATTAAAATCGCTCGAATAAAATTCACTTACTGCGATTACTGCTTAAGTAAATTATTTGTCCGGTACATGCAGATCGATGATAAATCATTTAAATTAGCGATTTGCATTAAAATTTGTTAAAAAAACGTAAATTAAATCAAATTTTGAACGAAAACCGAAAAATCGCGTGTAAACAAAAAAATTCGCGTGAAATGTCAAATGTGGAAGAAAAAAAAATCGCTTGCGATTACGTTCCACAGTTCTGCGAATAAAAAAATCGCCTGTCACATAAAAACACATCGCGTAGATTTCTATTGTGTTTGTTATTAACTTGTTCAAGCTACAGCCATCCGATTTGTATCGCGTTCAGTATAACGACATAAAGCGTTAATTATATTGGACGCGAGAAGCGATTTTATTCGTTGTTGTTAGCATCACTAGCTCGTTGCATGAATACAACCACACTTAGGACTCGTCTTTCTCTTCTCTACGTACGTAGAAACATAGATTTCAACTTACTCTTTTCTACGACCTATGAGTTGGTATTCTCTGCCTAATATTCGTCTCATAAATAGTTGAGAGTTGAGACGAGTTCAACGTGCGGCTGTATTCAGGTAATGCGAACAGTTTGCACAATCTTGTGAATCTTTCACTGTAAGATTGATTCCTAGTTTCTGGTTTAAACCGAAGAGACCAGAAAAGTGTCCAAAGCTAAAAGTGTCGACAGCTAAGAAAATAAAAGCAAACAAAACCACTAAATCCGATTATTTCAATTAACTAAGTATCCAAAGATTTTTCACCGTTAGTTCATTCAACAATTCTTTGAATTTCTTCGCTCTTAGTTACATCAATGTGAAAATCGATTGGCCACAGCCTTATCTTCGGCAAAAGAACACATGTGAATTTCCAATTTTCAAGCTAGAAAAAGACCAGTGTAAATCCTAAAGTTGGAGATCAATTTGTAGGTATCACACATTAGTTGTGTCCTTTCGTACAATAATAAAAATTAGAATACATGAATACGATACAAGTAGTTCAATATGTTCCTGTCTAAATGATGCAACTCTTATGACTGTTTCGGTAAGACTTTTTTTTAATTTTTCCCCGACAATTTATCATTATGCCATACTAAACTCTGTATGAGGAACATAAATTAATTAAATTGAATGATTTTGTTAGTAGTACGAGGCGTTACATAAGACAACCATAAATCCATGCGTAAATCCTATTTAAACAACCACATATGCTTTGACTTGTATAATCCAATTAAATGTTCTCCCCTCGTCAAAAATAATACTCAATTGACGTCTTCGTCTCTAATGCAAATAACGTCGGTATATAAATAAAAATATGCTACTAACGAATTGAAGTTCAGTTTCGTATGCTGCATATTGAGCAGCTATAAACACAAAACTGAGGTTCACTTTTAAAGCTTCAACAGATTCACAAACGACACATTTTTCCGAGGTTTTGTAAGTTTTTGGCAAATTAAATTCACCATATGATTACTCTGTAAATTGGGATACAGTTCACAATATTCACGCCATTCGAGCTACAACTTGGAAATTGCCAAAAATCAGCCGTCCACAACGGATAAGTAGGGTAAATGCACCAGTTATCGGCCATGTAGTAGTCACCGGCCAAACCATAGTTTCACTAGTTAACGGCCATATTTCGCATTGAAAAATTGCCGATTACTGATGCTGGCCGGAGACTACTACATGGCCGATAACTGGTGTATTTCGACGTGCGTAGCATGAAACTCATACTCAAACTCAAACTCATACTCAAACTCAACAGAAAAAGGGCCACGTTTTCGTGTGCCTTCAAACAAAACATGACAGTAAATGAATTTAGGAGACGTCATAAATTATGTGACACAACAGGGAAGGCAAGCGTAACGGAAGTAGTCTAAGAATTCCGATTTTCGCATTATGTAATTTATGACAGTAAAGCATTAATTACATTGGACGCGATAAAAATCGCTCGCGTAAGGTTTGTTTGATAAAATTATTTTTATTTTTGTCATGTTGAGCTTTCAAATAACCCTTACGCAAACGCACTGCTTAATTCGCGACATAATGTGAACCTCGACTTGCATATTGTGACACTTCGAATACGGCAATACACCTCAGTGGCTCTCTAGGGAGATAAGTCATGCATTACTGTGTTGTGTCAAAATTTGTTTTGTTGTTTCTTGCTTCAGTGCATAAGAACTCTTACGTTTCTGCACAATAATTTATTTATCCTCTCGGCTCGTGATACAAGATTCCTCCTTGAAGACAAATAAATTTTCCCGCAGATGCGTAATAATTATTATGACGTAAGCGCGTCGTTCGGATGTCAAATTATATCGACTAGATAGTGTCTCGTCTGGTCTATGTTGTCGTCCCGTTTTCGCTTATGTGATAAAAAAGAATACACACTTGTCACGAAGAGTCTCGGTGAACCTCGACAGCTTCGTGACGAGTGAGGATTATATCCCTTGCCTTCGGCTCGTAATTCAAGCTTCCTCGTCGAAGATAAATAAGTTTTCCCGCAGGTGCGTAATAATTATTATCTATCTAGAACGATAACCTCGAACTGATCACTCCAGGGCAAATTTACTTATCTCGATATATCTGTTCTCGATAGATAATAGTAGATTATGCACCTCTTGCCAAAATTGTTATTTTGACGTGTGGCATTATGACCCACGCCTGTGCACCTCTTGCCAAAGATGTTATTTTGACGCGCGGCATTATGACCCATGCCTTCGGCTAGGGCCACAATGCCCCACACGTCAAAATTACAATATTGGCAAGAGGTGCATAATCTACTAATTTCAACCTTTAAAAGGAAAATATCATAAATCGAGAGTAGTTCGTTAGAAACAAAAAGAATTCTAAATTACCTAAAGACTGTACCTGAAACTTGATAAATTGCATTTTTCAAATGATTGCGAGACAACATGAGATCAATAATATTGGTTATGACGTTGAATAATGCGTCATTGAATGGCAAATGGTTTGAACGTTGTATTCTGCACGTTCCGATGGAGGTAATACCATTGTGTCGACCTAATTCAACTGGAGAAAAGCATTTGTGAATTTATTTATCCAATGAATCTACGCATTCGTTCTTCGTCTGGTCTCTGAATTAGAGTTTTCATCTTTTCCTCCCTAATGTAATAGTGCGTATCAGATCACAGCAGGGAATTTAAATTAAGATTTTTGCGGATGTGAAGACTAGTTTATTATTCTTCACTTTCATTCCACAAGCATGTAGAAAACTAATTCTTAGAAATTAATAAAATTTTTACAGGTGTCGCGTGTCAGCTTAAATCAACAAATTGACAGACAGATGTTTTATAGTCACATGGTGTATTTACGTGTGTTCTTAAAATATACATTTTTTATAGATAAATAATTCAATTAGAGTTTTCTAAAAGAAAATCAATCGATTATAATACTCTTTTTGAATGGAAATTGAATAGAAAAACTTTATCGCTAACCTTGAGTGTTATATTACTTTTCTTGCTAGGCTAAACGTTGTTAATTAAAAAAGTTTTTCCTTCCGATAATTGGAACGAAACCTTTAATAAAAGAATAATAAATTTGTTCTGTACACTGTATATATTTACCGTCTCTATAAAAATAATGATATTGAGTATACTTGGACCCAACGTTCCCTATTCAACACAACGAATTATTTTGTCAAGTACCCCCATGAGGGTTTGCAATTGTTTGCGACTCCCCTTTGGTATATTTTATTTTTTGTTTGGTTTATTTTTATTAATCCTACTGTTTTCAATTGATGTAATGCACATTACATTTTTATTGGATCAGTTCAAGCGTTGGCAGCCTATGTTGGAATTATAATTCTATTTTGCGGCACGAATATTTTTTCAGTTTTTTTCGTAAATATTTTTTGCGTGCTAAGCTTTCCATTCCAACAGATAGAGGGAGTGCTGATATGATCGTTATTGGTTACGATATTGGTTAAGAGGATAATTAAAGACATTGAGTTATCTCCGTTCTAAATTTTTTTTTTCACAAACACCATTTATTTGGTATGGATAGTACAATTTGTCAATTTAATACTACGGTTGAGTTGTACTAAAGCAATTTCGAAGAAATAACTTTAGTAAGACGCGTGCGGGACGGCCGACTCAATAGTCATGTCCCAGATTGCCATTCGAAGACTCCGGAGATTTCAGAATGTTCTTCTACTCATTGGATTTTTAGGTCTTTATGAAGTTCATTGTTTGTTACAAAGCGGTATGCGTTAGTAATCATGCGAAGGAAAATATTTTGGCTACTTTGTATTTTCTCTGGATTTGTTTTTTTCGCGCATTATCTGAAACTGGTACGTCTGCTGTCATCAATTCCTGGGGCCTTTTTAGCGTTGAGTTTTTTGTCAATTTCCCTGGCAATTTCATACGGCGTAAACTTTTTGATCTTTGTGTCAGGTTGGTAGTTTGGTGTTGTGTCCACATTCGACTCATCGTGCGGTGTGAACACCTTAGCGAGGTGTTTAGCGAAGAACTCCGTTTTATCGTTGTCATTTCTTATCCACTTTCCATTGGAGTTTTTGATCGGTGGAACTTGGGTGAGCGGTCTTTTGAATCTTCTCGTTGTTGCTTTCCAGAGTGAGCAGTCTTTGTCCTTCCCGGGACCCAACTTATGTAGTTATCGAAGCAAGCCTTTTTGTAGGTTATGTTGGCTTTGTTGCTAGCATTATTGAAGTCCTTTTGTCGTTTAAATTTCTAGTTCGATGTCACATTCTACGGGCCTTTCTCCTTTCCTTGATTAGATCTCTTATCTCTAGCGGATAATTGATTGTTTTATTAGGTTTGTCTTTTGGTATTGGAATGGCTCGGTTCGCAGCTACTTGGAGTAAGGCAATAAATTCCTCGGTATGTAAGTCAAGTTAATATTCATTTTTTCAAGTTCTAAAATAAGCAAACGAGTTTTGGTGAACATTTCAACGATCATTAAGGTGCTTATCAATCATAATAATAACGTATGGTTTCTACGTTGTTTTTGGACTCCCAACGATATTTTGCCCCGTAGGTTTTTTGTGATTGACTATTTAAAAAGAGGACCAACAAAAAAGGTTGCAAGTTATTGGCCTTTCAATTGCTACCTTGGGGATCGCAGTTAAAAATAGAAAGTCCTTTGAAATCAATGATTCTTTGATATTGTGTAATGTAGGCAAAAAATATAAGCAAACACCCTTACGTACCAGAAAATATGTGGGAAACAGGATGGATGTTGCAAAAAGACTCAAAAGCATCTAAATTTAGAAATGAGCAAACAAGCCAATGTTTCGTGCTCTTTTGTAACTATAAGAATTTCAAAGATCCATAGAAATTACCCAAGGTAATGTCAAAGGCCCTATACCGTAGTACGTCTGGGACCAATGATTTTGATGACCGAAATGCTCTGCACCATATGGGCCATTCCATGTATGAGAGAACGATGGCTGCACACTGAAATGTTTATTTTTAAGGGATATATTTTATGGAAGATCGTTTTTCAGACGTTTTATCTGTAATTTGTCCATTGAACAAAAATCTGGTCAAAGCTTAGTTTCTTAGTCGTCGTTCTCTCATAATTATACATGAATGGCCCATATAACAAACTTTTTTCTCTAAAATGTAATTAGACCCGTACGAAGAACGGAGTTCTTCGAAAAGGGGTCTTATGCGTTTACCATGACGTTCGTAATCACCCCAATTTGGACCTGGAAGTAGGTGGGGAGCATCGATCCTACTGCCTAGATGACGAATCAATAATAAAAACGTTGTCCGTCCGTCCGTCTGTCACCGCGATAACTTGAGTAAAACTCAACCGATTTTCAAAAACTTTTTCTCCCTGAAAGGTAATCGAAATATCTTTTAAGGGATTGAATCTAGGCACTGTCGGCCCAAGGGCCGCTGAGCTAGGGCTGTTTAAGTGGTTTTCGGTCTTTAGTACATAACTCGAGTAAATCTTTTCCGATTTTCAAATTTTCTTTGATCGAAAGGTCGAGTACTGTCTCTCGTTTTATGGCAGAAATTTTTTTGATTAGAAACCCTTGCACTCAGTCAGGACCCTAAAACTGAGTTTCTACTAGGGCCCAACGTGTTTGCTTGCATAAATTGGATAAATCCTAATTGATTTTGTTGATTCTTTTCCTATTTGAGAGGTAATCGAGTACCGAATTATATTCAAAAACAAATTTGGACCCGGTGCCTGTGCTTAGGGCTGAAGTGGGGCTCAGGTCTGTCCTAAGGTCGGCTCTGACCAAAAAAAATTGTTTTTTGCTATGTTGCAGCGCAAATTGAGGGAAACATTTTTGTCTATGGAAGTGTGTGTCCGAGGCATTTCGTTATGGCCCTAGTCCTAAGGTCTGCCCTACACAAAAAAATTTTTTTTTCCTTTGTTATAGAAAAAATTGAGATGAACATTTTTGTCTGTTTGGGGGTTAATTTTGTACTTTCGGAAGGCTTTTCTTCGGGCGGGTTTTTCAATATTGCCCTCTCGGCAATTTCCAATACAATTAAATGTGGACGTAATTTCATACACTTAAGAGTTAAGGCAATATTGACTTAAATACGTTCGAGTCTTTTCGTAACATCAACGCTGTTTGCCACATCTATTCTAAGAAGTACGGGTATTCACATGTTTTTCACCAAGTTTGCCTTTAGAAGCAAACTTCTAACTGCTATAGTTCTAGAGATATGCGCCATCCCTCACATTTCTAGAAGTTGCTTTATCCCGGGATTTGGTAATTTTCCCCTAAAACCTTGAAACACGTGTTCTCTAAAATTGTATTCTCTTGCCTTTGGAAGCAGCTTGCAACCGGTTTTAAAAACAGGTGAAAAACCGTTACGATTGAAAACCGGTTTTCTACATTTGCGAAACCGGTCTTTTCATCAATTTTTTTTAAATTAAAAAAACGCGCCGCATTATCGTTTTGGACTGTACTTGACAGAATATTTTGATTTTTTTATACAAATAATGAAAAAAGCGAAAAGTAGGAGGCGTTATTAAGTAGCGGTAGCTACTTTATCGGAATGCTCGGGCTGTCTGTCTGTCTGTGCACCCTTCATCGGTGATTTGTCATCGATGAGAAGGTTAGGTTTGCTGACGGAGGTCTCGCATTCCCAAGCTGGTGTTGAACGGAATCGATATTGAGTACTCAGATAATGTTAAGGACCTGGGGATTCTCATTGACAATCGGTTGAACTGGCATGCTCATGCTCGTTCAGTTGCCTCAAAATTGTTTGCGAATCTACGCTGTTTATGGCCTCATGTGCACTACCTTCCTAGATCTATGAAGCTGCTACTTGTGAAATCTCTCTTAATGCCACACTTCGGATACTTCTGTCAGGTTTTGGGAAAACTTCAAGCTTCGGCTAAAGAAATACTGATTAAACCCTTTAAGGCCTGCATCCGTTTCGTCTATGGGCTTAAAAGATTTTAGTCGACCGGGGATTACTTGCATATGCTTCTGTGTTGCGATCTCTTTTCAAATTTTGACTATCTCTCTTGTGTCCTTATACATAAGACGCCTGCTTTAGGTTAACTTGCAGAGACTACTTCAATAATAAATATCGTAAACTGGCCGTCATCGTCTTTAGAGATCGTGTCAATGAATAGGAATCTGTTCATTTCATTTCATGTCATTCAGTGGTATACTTGCCTTGCTAAATCTATTGATGCTCTGTGTAATTAAGGTTACTATGTCATTACAATTTTCGCGGTGTTTAGCTAATTTTGTTTGTATTGGTTGATTGACTCTTTGTTTTCTCTATCCATCTTTAGACCCGTACGAAGAACGAAGTTCTTCGAAAAGGAGTCTTATGCGTTTACCACGACGTTTGTAACCACCCCAATTTCGACCATGGAGTAGGGGGGAGCAGCGATCATGGTCCTTAGATGACGAATCAACAGTAAAAAAAATGTCCGTCCGCTTAAGTGGTTTTTGGTCTTTTGTACGTAACTCGAGTAAATCTTTTCCGATTTTCATAAATTTTTTTGTTTAAAAGATCTGGGCATGACCGACAATTTATGGAAGAAACTTTTTTAACTAACTTTTTAACTTTTAACTTTTTAACCTAATTAAATCAGATTTAGGAATTAGGGGGCTTTCACTGGGCGAACAAACCATCTCCTTGGCACAGGATAGGAGGGTATGGAGGAGAGTGGTCCATGATCACTGGGAGTAAAGACCTCACGCCGAAAGGTATAAATGGTCTATAAAGTTTGATGATGATGATGATGATGACTTTTTTAACTTTGGTCCTTGGACTTACCTAGGGCACTAAAACCGAGTCTATGCTAGAGCCATACGTGTTTTTTGTGCATAACTCGAGTAAATCTTTTCTGTTTTTCATAGATATTTTTCTAATCGACAGGTGTATGAAAGCCCAACAATTAGTAGAATAAACTTTTCTGAGATTAGGCCCTAGGATATAGCTAGGGCACTAAAAACTAGTTTCTGCGAGTTCTGAGTTACTTAGTGAGGACCCTAAAACTGAGTTTCTACTAGCGCTCAACGTGTTCGCTTACATAAGTTGGATAAATCCCAACTGATTTCGTTGATTCTTTTTCTATTCGAGAAGTAATCGAGTATTGAATTATTGTCAAAAACAAATTTGGACACGGTGCCTGTGCTTAGGGCTGAAGTAGACCTCAGGTTTGTCCTAAGGTCGGCCCAAACGAAAAAAAATTTTTTTTGCTATGTTGTAGAGAAAATGGAGGGAAATATTTTTGTCTATTTTTGTCCTGAGGACCCAAGGTCGGCCCTAGACAAAAAAATGGTTTTTTGTTATGTTGCAGAGAAAATTGACATGAACATTTTTCAATTTCCAATCCAATTTAATGTGGACGTAATTTCATACAATTAAGAGTTAGGGCAACAAACACGTGCGAGCCTTTTCGTAACATCAACTCTGTTTGCCGCATCTATTCTGATACGTAAAGAGTTACTAATAATAATAATAATCTGCCTTAACAACCCATGAAGGGTTAGGGGCTAGATCATTATTTACTAGTTTCGCTCCTTTTTGTGGTTCTATTATTTGAGATCCTTTCATTACCGGAAAGTTTTTACTGTGCCAGTGGTAAGCTGTGCGACAAACCCAGTGCCATCCATGAGATGTACTAGGAAGGAAACAATGCCTTTCACCGGTAAGCCGTACGATGGCGCCACACTCAACTTCACATGACTTGAACCGATTCAATTAGCTTTGTTTTGTTTACAAATCTAACAATCGGAACAAATCTGTCTGCGGCTGAGTTTCGAACCAACGCACTGGCAACTCGATCTCATAGTAGCAAGCAGACGTGTTAACCACTACGCTATCGAGTTAAAGAGTTACTAGTGAGGTCAAAATTATTTGGCAGAAACATTCTAGAGACATGCGTTTACAGCCTGATTTAAATGAAGCTATCACCTGCTTAGATGCTAAAAGTCTAACACTTCAAAAGTTATATTTGAACTCCATTTTGTTGTATCGATTAATGCTTGACAATTAAAAGATGATTTTAAGATGTATGCCAAAAAAAAATTGATGTGAAAGTAATGTGAGGGTAATGAATTGGTCATGAATAATTCAAGCACTGACCTTAGAACTTACATCAAGAAATCGGATTCAACCTCAAAGTGTCTCCAGCATCGAGATTAGAGGATCTGAGGCCGTTATTAGTGTGAAAATAAAAAATGAAACACGCTGCTACAACTTTAGCTATTAACCCATAACCTATTAACATTTATTGAATCGATTAAAAGAATCGTTTCAATTAAGAAAACAACATTTAATTAGTAGTTGGAGCCAAACCTTTATTTTCATAACAGAAATCCATGTGCGACATTCCATTTCCAATGTTAAAAGATTACGTGACATTAATAACTTTTTTTTCTAAACAACCCTTTTTTATCGTTCAAACAACAAAAAAAAAAAACGCCCCAAAAAATAAAAGTTCGTCCGTATATATTGTAACGATATAACGACATGAAATTAAGTTGCAATTTTTGGACAGTTATGGCCTAACGACCTCAGTATACACAAGGAATATATGAAAATGAGTTGTTTATCATTTTCCTTCATGCCTATTTTCTATAATGATGTTTTATTGCAATTTGTTGTATAGATATCACCCACGTAACAATATTTTCGGTGTCCATTTTGTAATTTAATCTGTTTTTTCCAGAGCTTGTTTATTTTCTGTGCTTCTCGTAGATATAAATCCTATATTGGGAATAACATTTAAAAATAACGAGCGAACATTATGCAGCATATCTATCAATCAATATTTCCATGTCGGTTCTAGAGCTTTATTTCCTGAATTTTTCTCGTCATATGAGGGGCTTAGTGTGTCACAACTAAATTACGTGTGATTCAAGAGGGTGGTTGTTAAACAACATTTTTAATCTCATTTGGGAGTAATTTCGAGATGAATTATGAGTTTATCATACGAGCATCGTTCTTTCACTTAGTTATTTCATGCTTTATAATTTATTTCATATTTTTATTGTACTAACACAGCCAAGCAATACATCAAGATTTTGCTCGCTAATGGCTATTGTTAGCGACAGTAATGCTTACGCTACCTTGAAAAATTCATGACGCTTGTTTGTAGGAAAAAAACCAGTTTTGCAATTTTCCACAAAAATAGAACTCTTTAACCTTTTTGTAACTGACATCTTTTTGACGAAAACATTTGTTGATGGAAATAAGTTCCATTTTGATGTATGAATTAGAGATGAGTGGGTATAGCAAATTTTTGTGCCCACATGCCAACTATGCCCACCGTTTGAGAAAAGAAGCCCAATGCCCGCAAGTAAAATCTCCATGGGCACTGGCCCAGCCCACAAACTATGTGTACAAAAATCGCCGAATGGTAAAGTTTTAAACGTTTAATTGCATTTCATTTTTTCTGAAACGGTAACGCAAGCATCGATCGTTTTTTATATTTGCGGCTCATCAAATCTTTTCTGTTATGAGAGAAACTGGAACTAACTAGCTAAATTTTCTACTATCGTATGGTTTGAGCGTTATGTTGAACTTAACTTATTGTTGTCAGCTTATAAAAAAAGACGAATACGAATAAGTATCTAACTAAATCCACCAAAACAAAACTCAATCTCAAAGAACACTAAAATTCAACTCGATATCGATTAGCTACACGCTTCTTCATATTGCACTTGCACGCACGTTGCTGTTGAAAAATATGTACATGAACAATGAGTTTTAGAGTGTGGCGATGTTGTCGGAAGAACAATGTACATTAGGGTGTAGCGTTTTTTAAATGTTTTCTTATTTCCGAAGTGGGGGGTCCTAGACCTACTCAGTATGCTCCCAGGATTCTGAAACTGCGATTGAATTTTTTTTAAAATGTCGGTTAGTGGTCGCGCAATTCGAATTTGTGTAAAATTTTGACTTTCCATATTGACCTTTGTGTATTGGACCTGCCGAAAAATCATTTATGAAGTTTTTTTTTCTGAATTTCATTTTAACACATTCTTTGAGGCCCCCAGCAATAGAGAAAATTAAAAGTAAATGGAAATAAGTCGAAACGAGTTTTTGTCGAAACATTTAATTTGGCAGATTTTCATTATTTTCGATTTTTTCTTATTTAGACTAGACATTTTCAGCGGAAAAACTATTTCGAAATTTCAGTATCGTGGCTCATTTGGAAGATATTTTCATTGCATATGTAATGGAATTTCATTTTCGAAAAAATATTGCCTTTTACCGATATTATTACCCATATTGCCTTTGTACATTCTAAGTTGTGGGAGAAAATCGCATAAGGAAAATGCATGTTTTCGACTTTTAAAGGGATTAGATTTCCACAACTGCGACACAAAAAATGTTTTGATCACGGTTTTGACGTTTGGGGACCAGTGTGTGTTTGGCCGCATAAAAATAATTGCAAAAAAAATACGACCGATTTTGGTAGGCTGTTTTTCAAAAGAATCCCTCAATATCTTTTAAACTTTTCAATCGAAATTCCAACGCAGAATATTTTTGCCGAAAATCACTTGCGAACAGACAAACTATGTAGAAATAGCTATTTACAAGCTTCTGGAAATAGCTTTTAAGTTTTAACTAAAAAAATTTCGAGTTCTCCAGCAACGTTGTAGTTGTACGTTGCGATTTTAACTTTGGGAAAAACATATTTGCAGCTCTCATCAATATCATGTAGATTGTACTTCATTTTTGTAGTCATTATCATCGAAATAATTGGGACGTTCATTGTTTACACTGTTCTGACTTTTATGCTTCCCCCACCAATGATTGATTGTCACTACAAACGTTTTGCTAGATAATGTTAAGTAATACGTTTATATTTCTGAAATTAAGACACAAAGATAACAAGGCTGTAACGTTACGAATAATAACAAAAATTGAAAACTAAAGGAGAAAGTAATATTTTGAGCTTTTATGATAAAATTATAACGTTACCCAATTAATTCTGAATTTACACGATAAATGTAATCTACATTTGTTTCGCGTACGTTAACTAAAATACACAAATACACTATCATATTAGCGAAAAACTAGCGACTAGCGAAGCTTTTCGCTAATTGGATTTTAGCGAGCGCTAGTCGCTATTAGCGAGCAATTCCCAAATCTAGCGTCGATAGTACAACCATGATCGTAACATAAATCATGTTTCATTGTACGGTCGTGTGCTTATAAATTTTCGTGAGCTGAAGTTGCAAAAGGCATCAAATTTCATCTTCCAATCACAATCTTACAACCGATTTACAGCAGGTCGAGGTAAAGTAATAGTAGGAGAAGACGATATAGAGTGGAATGTACACGGCCGTGTAAATAATAGCATTCGCCGATGATGATGTTAGTAATATGCGAATTGATCGAAGATATCAAAATTAAATTAAACAGTTTAAAGCTCGAAACAGGTCAGGTTAACCTGTGACCTGACCTAAAAATCCTGAAACCTGAAACATGAGTTGACCTGAACCTAATTTTGTAAGCTGTGGCCTGAACTGATCTAACCTGTATATGTTTTGACCTGACCTGACCTGATTGACCCATTGTTATCTTCATCTCCATCAACATTATGTACTGATGTACACAGTCTACACTCAATAGCGTCCATTAGATCGTCGAATGAGAACGAAAAATAACATTAATTTTATAGTAAGTATAGAAATGGCTCATTTTGCATTGGACTGACTCAAATGTAACCTGAATTTTTCAGTCAAGCTGTTATCTTCTCTGGATAAATTGCCAGAGCACCATGGAATCTATATTTTTCTGACAGCCAAAGCTCTTGGAAGTTATAAAATTTCCTCATCACTAGTTTTAGAATGCAGAGATCGAATCCAATTCTCCACTTTACGTCAAGTCATTCTGGCCTGGGTATCAAGTCATTTCGGTATCGCGGGTAATGAAGAAGCAGACGGGCTAGAGTGCCCTCGTCAGGTCTTGAACCAAGTGTAGCTGTGTCAGCCTCTACTCTGTTTAGTTTAGTGTCAGTATGGAAGGCGAAAACCTTCTCCTACCTCTGGGAATCACTGAACTATGCTAGAAATGCCAAAAACTGCATTAGAATAAATAACTTCTCTCATTCTCCAAACGTGACGTTAAGAGGCTAACAGATATTCTAACATGACACTGTTCTCTTAATAAGCACCTATGGGCTATGCTAACAGTCCACTGTGTGACAAATGTGGGGACATCGAATCCGCCGAACACGTCCTCTGCCATTTTCCTGCCTTTATTTTGACACGAGCAAAATGCTTCGGTTCATATACCACGAATCCGAAATCTAGATTTTTTGGTCGAGGCGGCCAAGTGGCCTTGAAACACAGATCCTATGATCCTTTGTTCCTTCCCCGTTACTCTTCTATCATTCCACCTAGTCATGTATTCTGTCTGAGTTAGATTCTCACATTTAAATGTTCCCATTTCAGAACGCATAGTTGTAACCGGTATGCTGAATAAGCCTCATCGTCTGCGCATACGTACTACGATACACCTTCTAGCCTCCGGCACAAGCCGTACACGCCGAACGAATCTCTCTGTTTGGGCCTGGACATTACGATACATCTTCAAGCCTCGGACTTAACTATGCTTATTCTAAACGAGCCCGTAAATGCAGTGTATCACACACAACTGTTGTTGGACCACATGCTTAACGCGAATTCCGAACCACGCCTATATATTGTAGCTGCATATATAGGATTTCATCTGGTGTTCATTATATCTCCGCCTTAAGATAGACTCAGATATCTGCACACAGAATTCATCGTGTATGGGTGACGTCATACACGTCGTTCTTCTGTGTACGGTTCGTTGTGCACATCAAACACCACAACTACCCATTTTTGGAAGCTTGGGTGTGCTTAGGAACGTTACTTTCATGCTACAAATTGAAGAAAAATCCTATACAGAATTTTACCCTCACCGGGCTTGAACCCGGGTATTCTTGGTGGAAAGCCAGTACGCTACCAGAAGGATGACGCACTTCTGCGGTTTATGGAATAAATGGAATAAATGGGAATAAATGGAATAAATGAAATAAATGATAATTTTTTCAAATTCGTCAAAACCTCAAATAGACTTGATTTTGATGGCTAATGTGTGACCATACTAATGTGTCAAAAAGTGAAAAAACCCACTTTTGAAAACTTAAAAGAATTTTTGTTGAAAAATGGAATAAATGGAATAAATAAATTAATTCCATTTATTCCAAAAAAAAAATAAAATTTAATCTCAAGATGCTCAAAATGCTTTATAATTTCTGCAAACCTTTTTTTGAACTTATTTGTCTAACTTGTGATGTGTTTGGTTCAGATAATCCGCAAAAACAACAACAAAATTTTGGGAATAAATGGAATAAAAGAATAAATGGAATAAATAGAGTGCGTCACCCATCGACGTTACCACTGAGCTAACCCGTCCCTACGAATCCGAAATCTATAAGAATTCTTCTACCGAAAACAGTGCTAGACTATCTAAATCGTATAAGAAGGGATAACCTCTAAGTACTGTGGGCATGCACAACAGGCCCATTAGCGGCTTAGGTGCAGGGATCTGCCGCCGCTTGGCGTTCCTACTATCCTATCCTAGGGTCGAAAAAAGTTAACGTCAATCTGACCTTAAAAAATTGGGACAACATAATATTTATGGGTAAGATTAGGTTAAATTTTGCTTCGAAAACAAGCTCTAAAAACGACAAATTCACCAGATCAACCTGGAACCCAATATGAGCTGCCATTCAGGTCTCAAGTGAAGAAGGATTAGGTGAGGTAGAGAGAAATAGCCTGCGGTTAGATTTCATGAATAGTGGCAGGAGATGGGAATCTCATCGTAATTTCGTACAGAGGATACTGAATACGGCGAAGTAAACTTCTTCCTTCGTCAGGTTGCGGCTGTTTCAGGAAGTACTGGATCGGTTTGGTCATGTACCTTCATTAAGTAATTTGAGTATGTCCCAGATTTGATGTTTCAGGTCGGGTAAAGCGTTGTCATCCTCATGGAGAGGACATGTGGATACAACGGATTAAGCTGTAGTGATTTTCCGTTATAAAGGTAGGTGAAGAAGAATCAACCTTAATAAATGGAGTGGCGCTGCTTCAGTATATAATGAACTTACATACCAAAACCAAGAAGGCCAGTAAAAGAGAAGTACCAAACCGCTGCATAGTTTTTCTTTTATAGTCTCAAAGCATTTTGGTTTCATTGCTATTTTTAGTCAGTGAAAATCCTTCAATATCCTATAAGCGCAAATATAACTCATTATTTGCTCATTTTACATTCACATAAATTATATTTTATTTCGTTTTCTTGTTAAAACCACGCACTGCTGAAAAATAATATTTTTTTCATAGCTTTTTTAATAGTCATTAAATGCTTTTACGGTACATTTAATGAACGTATGAACGCTATTTCATCTTGCTCTCTGTTGTTGTATAGTTGGGTTTATTTGCCAAAAGTTATTGATTTATTCTGGAAATGGTTTTTATATAATGGAATTTTATTTCCTTGTAGATATTTATGTGCAAATACGAGGCTCGTGATATTAGTCGAGAATGATTTGCTAAATGTATTAGAAAAAAAAGTGATAAACGAAATGTTATTCAATTGGTCGAAACACTCTCATTTTGTTTATGCATACACTTAAACCATGGGCGCCGAGTCCACGTACTCGATTTCTTTTTCATACGAATTTTTCCCGGCGAGGAATTTCCTCTGATTTTTATTTCACTTAAAGAATCTCTTTGCTTTATCAATCCCTCGTAAGAAACCTCAGTCCAATCTCAATCAATTCAGATTCTTCGTCACGTTTTACAGTATTATTTTTATTGAATAATTCAGGAACCAGGACAAATCAAGTCACTCTAGTGCCACTAATCCCCCTACTTGTCTTGTAGTCAGGCTCGGAACAGGTCAGGTTTTCCTTTCAAATGACCTGAGCCTGACTTGACCTTCTATATCGATGACCTGACATGACCCTGATTTGAAGAATGTGCAAATAGAGATTTTAAATCGATTAAAAAAATTCCTTCATGACTCAAATTTGGATCAGCCGCCGACGCGGCGCCATGAATCGTTTCAATTATAGGTTATGTAATAGTTAAACCCTTCACCGCAATTGTCGCTGACGACGTTCGGGTATTTATGTGAATTTGGCTGGAAACTTCACCAAATTTAACGAAGTTTGTAGCGTTTTTATCATAAAGTTTAGCATCAGCGCCATCTCATAACAAAAATATTATTAGAAATCGGCAAATTTTTTTAGGCTAATCATGACTTATAGGTCAACCTGAAACCTGATACATATTGTGGGTCAACCTGAGGTTTTGGTCAAATTTGGGTCAGACCTGAACGGAACCTGAGACTCGGCTGCTCATTTTGTGTTCCCGGTTGATATGATGAATTTGTTGTTTTTAGAAGCAAAATTCAACGTTACCTTACTCATAAGTATTATGTTGCCCCAATTTCGACCCTAACTTGAACTGAAAAATTCAGGTCAAATTTTTTTTGAGTCAGTTGGATCCAAAACGAGCCATTCCTATACTTACTATAAAATTGATGTTATTATTTGTTCTTGTTCGACGATGTAGTGGTCGCTATTGCTGAGTGTAGACTGTGTACATCAGTACGTAATGTTGATGGAGTAAGAAAAGCTTGGCATTACGTAATTAATATGAATGGGAAAGTAAATTCATAAATACTCGTCATTTAGATGAAAACTATCGTTTCAATTATCAGGTTTTTTCAGGTTAGGTCAAGACAGGTATGACCTGACCAGCTTACAAAATCTGGTTCAGGTCAACTCAGGTTTCAGGTTTTTTAGTCAGGTCACAGGTCGGCCTGACCTGTTCCGAGCCTTGAACCAGAAAAGAGGACTGTGGCGTTAGGATAGGATAGGTGGACTCAGTTAGGGCGTAAGTAAGAGTCGAATCACTGAGACAGTGGCAGCGAGAGTGGGACTCCACAAACAAAGGAAGGTGGAACTATAGACTCATTCCGAACGTAACGACATAGATTCAGAGGAAGCACGGTGAGGTTTACGGTTCCAGTGAGACGAGAGCATGGTGACCAAAGAAGGAGGTTTTAGTTGGTGGGTCATCGAAAAATGGAATTTAGGAGGACCAAGGTGCCTATGAAGGTTTCCTAAATCTCGAAAAAAAGGTCGACTCACTCTAGAAAGAACCATGCACCTAGGTCGTAGTTCGGACAGTTGTGCAAACTTACGGGCTTTAGTTTGTAACTGTGAAAGAGTTTAGGAAGCTGAGCATGTGTTTATAATGGATGCTCAGGACAGGACTATAAGGAGAACACAAACGAGCAATTTGAATTGTCGATCTCAGCAATTCTGTGACATAAGAATCATCGAAATACGGCGAATTTGCAATTTTGATGAAAATACGTGTGTAACTTGATAGGAGAATCGCAATTAATTTACGTGAATTAGAGTTAGTTAGTTATCAGCCTTTCTAACCCAAGCGGGTTTTGGCTGACTCTACAACGTTTCTCCATCTGGAGCGATCCTGGGCCAGACTTCTCCACTGCGCAACGTCCAACTTTCGCGCGTCTTCTTCAACACCATCTAGCCATCTCTTCCGGGGTCTTCCTCTGCTTCTGTTGTTGTCAAAGTTTCGATCCATTACTTTCTTTGGCATTCGATCCTCGTCCATTCTCGCTACATGACCTGCCCATCGCAGTCTGGCAGATT
>CM055403.1:16053778-16086467 GCA_029228625.1 Pseudolycoriella hygida | reverse complement strand
GTGGCTCATTTGGAAGATATTTTCATTGCATATGTAATGGAATTTCATTTTCGAAAAAATATTGCCTTTTACCGATATTATTACCCATATTGCCTTTGTACATTCTAAGTTGTGGGAGAAAATCGCATAAGGAAAATGCATGTTTTCGACTTTTAAAGGGATTAGATTTCCACAACTGCGACACAAAAAATGTTTTGATCACGGTTTTGACGTTTGGGGACCAGTGTGTGTTTGGCCGCATAAAAATAATTGCAAAAAAAATACGACCGATTTTGGTAGGCTGTTTTTCAAAAGAATCCCTCAATATCTTTTAAACTTTTCAATCGAAATTCCAACGCAGAATATTTTTGCCGAAAATCACTTGCGAACAGACAAACTATGTAGAAATAGCTATTTACAAGCTTCTGGAAATAGCTTTTAAGTTTTAACTAAAAAAATTTCGAGTTCTCCAGCAACGTTGTAGTTGTACGTTGCGATTTTAACTTTGGGAAAAACATATTTGCAGCTCTCATCAATATCATGTAGATTGTACTTCATTTTTGTAGTCATTATCATCGAAATAATTGGGACGTTCATTGTTTACACTGTTCTGACTTTTATGCTTCCCCCACCAATGATTGATTGTCACTACAAACGTTTTGCTAGATAATGTTAAGTAATACGTTTATATTTCTGAAATTAAGACACAAAGATAACAAGGCTGTAACGTTACGAATAATAACAAAAATTGAAAACTAAAGGAGAAAGTAATATTTTGAGCTTTTATGATAAAATTATAACGTTACCCAATTAATTCTGAATTTACACGATAAATGTAATCTACATTTGTTTCGCGTACGTTAACTAAAATACACAAATACACTATCATATTAGCGAAAAACTAGCGACTAGCGAAGCTTTTCGCTAATTGGATTTTAGCGAGCGCTAGTCGCTATTAGCGAGCAATTCCCAAATCTAGCGTCGATAGTACAACCATGATCGTAACATAAATCATGTTTCATTGTACGGTCGTGTGCTTATAAATTTTCGTGAGCTGAAGTTGCAAAAGGCATCAAATTTCATCTTCCAATCACAATCTTACAACCGATTTACAGCAGGTCGAGGTAAAGTAATAGTAGGAGAAGACGATATAGAGTGGAATGTACACGGCCGTGTAAATAATAGCATTCGCCGATGATGATGTTAGTAATATGCGAATTGATCGAAGATATCAAAATTAAATTAAACAGTTTAAAGCTCGAAACAGGTCAGGTTAACCTGTGACCTGACCTAAAAATCCTGAAACCTGAAACATGAGTTGACCTGAACCTAATTTTGTAAGCTGTGGCCTGAACTGATCTAACCTGTATATGTTTTGACCTGACCTGACCTGATTGACCCATTGTTATCTTCATCTCCATCAACATTATGTACTGATGTACACAGTCTACACTCAATAGCGTCCATTAGATCGTCGAATGAGAACGAAAAATAACATTAATTTTATAGTAAGTATAGAAATGGCTCATTTTGCATTGGACTGACTCAAATGTAACCTGAATTTTTCAGTCAAGCTGTTATCTTCTCTGGATAAATTGCCAGAGCACCATGGAATCTATATTTTTCTGACAGCCAAAGCTCTTGGAAGTTATAAAATTTCCTCATCACTAGTTTTAGAATGCAGAGATCGAATCCAATTCTCCACTTTACGTCAAGTCATTCTGGCCTGGGTATCAAGTCATTTCGGTATCGCGGGTAATGAAGAAGCAGACGGGCTAGAGTGCCCTCGTCAGGTCTTGAACCAAGTGTAGCTGTGTCAGCCTCTACTCTGTTTAGTTTAGTGTCAGTATGGAAGGCGAAAACCTTCTCCTACCTCTGGGAATCACTGAACTATGCTAGAAATGCCAAAAACTGCATTAGAATAAATAACTTCTCTCATTCTCCAAACGTGACGTTAAGAGGCTAACAGATATTCTAACATGACACTGTTCTCTTAATAAGCACCTATGGGCTATGCTAACAGTCCACTGTGTGACAAATGTGGGGACATCGAATCCGCCGAACACGTCCTCTGCCATTTTCCTGCCTTTATTTTGACACGAGCAAAATGCTTCGGTTCATATACCACGAATCCGAAATCTAGATTTTTTGGTCGAGGCGGCCAAGTGGCCTTGAAACACAGATCCTATGATCCTTTGTTCCTTCCCCGTTACTCTTCTATCATTCCACCTAGTCATGTATTCTGTCTGAGTTAGATTCTCACATTTAAATGTTCCCATTTCAGAACGCATAGTTGTAACCGGTATGCTGAATAAGCCTCATCGTCTGCGCATACGTACTACGATACACCTTCTAGCCTCCGGCACAAGCCGTACACGCCGAACGAATCTCTCTGTTTGGGCCTGGACATTACGATACATCTTCAAGCCTCGGACTTAACTATGCTTATTCTAAACGAGCCCGTAAATGCAGTGTATCACACACAACTGTTGTTGGACCACATGCTTAACGCGAATTCCGAACCACGCCTATATATTGTAGCTGCATATATAGGATTTCATCTGGTGTTCATTATATCTCCGCCTTAAGATAGACTCAGATATCTGCACACAGAATTCATCGTGTATGGGTGACGTCATACACGTCGTTCTTCTGTGTACGGTTCGTTGTGCACATCAAACACCACAACTACCCATTTTTGGAAGCTTGGGTGTGCTTAGGAACGTTACTTTCATGCTACAAATTGAAGAAAAATCCTATACAGAATTTTACCCTCACCGGGCTTGAACCCGGGTATTCTTGGTGGAAAGCCAGTACGCTACCAGAAGGATGACGCACTTCTGCGGTTTATGGAATAAATGGAATAAATGGGAATAAATGGAATAAATGAAATAAATGATAATTTTTTCAAATTCGTCAAAACCTCAAATAGACTTGATTTTGATGGCTAATGTGTGACCATACTAATGTGTCAAAAAGTGAAAAAACCCACTTTTGAAAACTTAAAAGAATTTTTGTTGAAAAATGGAATAAATGGAATAAATAAATTAATTCCATTTATTCCAAAAAAAAAATAAAATTTAATCTCAAGATGCTCAAAATGCTTTATAATTTCTGCAAACCTTTTTTTGAACTTATTTGTCTAACTTGTGATGTGTTTGGTTCAGATAATCCGCAAAAACAACAACAAAATTTTGGGAATAAATGGAATAAAAGAATAAATGGAATAAATAGAGTGCGTCACCCATCGACGTTACCACTGAGCTAACCCGTCCCTACGAATCCGAAATCTATAAGAATTCTTCTACCGAAAACAGTGCTAGACTATCTAAATCGTATAAGAAGGGATAACCTCTAAGTACTGTGGGCATGCACAACAGGCCCATTAGCGGCTTAGGTGCAGGGATCTGCCGCCGCTTGGCGTTCCTACTATCCTATCCTAGGGTCGAAAAAAGTTAACGTCAATCTGACCTTAAAAAATTGGGACAACATAATATTTATGGGTAAGATTAGGTTAAATTTTGCTTCGAAAACAAGCTCTAAAAACGACAAATTCACCAGATCAACCTGGAACCCAATATGAGCTGCCATTCAGGTCTCAAGTGAAGAAGGATTAGGTGAGGTAGAGAGAAATAGCCTGCGGTTAGATTTCATGAATAGTGGCAGGAGATGGGAATCTCATCGTAATTTCGTACAGAGGATACTGAATACGGCGAAGTAAACTTCTTCCTTCGTCAGGTTGCGGCTGTTTCAGGAAGTACTGGATCGGTTTGGTCATGTACCTTCATTAAGTAATTTGAGTATGTCCCAGATTTGATGTTTCAGGTCGGGTAAAGCGTTGTCATCCTCATGGAGAGGACATGTGGATACAACGGATTAAGCTGTAGTGATTTTCCGTTATAAAGGTAGGTGAAGAAGAATCAACCTTAATAAATGGAGTGGCGCTGCTTCAGTATATAATGAACTTACATACCAAAACCAAGAAGGCCAGTAAAAGAGAAGTACCAAACCGCTGCATAGTTTTTCTTTTATAGTCTCAAAGCATTTTGGTTTCATTGCTATTTTTAGTCAGTGAAAATCCTTCAATATCCTATAAGCGCAAATATAACTCATTATTTGCTCATTTTACATTCACATAAATTATATTTTATTTCGTTTTCTTGTTAAAACCACGCACTGCTGAAAAATAATATTTTTTTCATAGCTTTTTTAATAGTCATTAAATGCTTTTACGGTACATTTAATGAACGTATGAACGCTATTTCATCTTGCTCTCTGTTGTTGTATAGTTGGGTTTATTTGCCAAAAGTTATTGATTTATTCTGGAAATGGTTTTTATATAATGGAATTTTATTTCCTTGTAGATATTTATGTGCAAATACGAGGCTCGTGATATTAGTCGAGAATGATTTGCTAAATGTATTAGAAAAAAAAGTGATAAACGAAATGTTATTCAATTGGTCGAAACACTCTCATTTTGTTTATGCATACACTTAAACCATGGGCGCCGAGTCCACGTACTCGATTTCTTTTTCATACGAATTTTTCCCGGCGAGGAATTTCCTCTGATTTTTATTTCACTTAAAGAATCTCTTTGCTTTATCAATCCCTCGTAAGAAACCTCAGTCCAATCTCAATCAATTCAGATTCTTCGTCACGTTTTACAGTATTATTTTTATTGAATAATTCAGGAACCAGGACAAATCAAGTCACTCTAGTGCCACTAATCCCCCTACTTGTCTTGTAGTCAGGCTCGGAACAGGTCAGGTTTTCCTTTCAAATGACCTGAGCCTGACTTGACCTTCTATATCGATGACCTGACATGACCCTGATTTGAAGAATGTGCAAATAGAGATTTTAAATCGATTAAAAAAATTCCTTCATGACTCAAATTTGGATCAGCCGCCGACGCGGCGCCATGAATCGTTTCAATTATAGGTTATGTAATAGTTAAACCCTTCACCGCAATTGTCGCTGACGACGTTCGGGTATTTATGTGAATTTGGCTGGAAACTTCACCAAATTTAACGAAGTTTGTAGCGTTTTTATCATAAAGTTTAGCATCAGCGCCATCTCATAACAAAAATATTATTAGAAATCGGCAAATTTTTTTAGGCTAATCATGACTTATAGGTCAACCTGAAACCTGATACATATTGTGGGTCAACCTGAGGTTTTGGTCAAATTTGGGTCAGACCTGAACGGAACCTGAGACTCGGCTGCTCATTTTGTGTTCCCGGTTGATATGATGAATTTGTTGTTTTTAGAAGCAAAATTCAACGTTACCTTACTCATAAGTATTATGTTGCCCCAATTTCGACCCTAACTTGAACTGAAAAATTCAGGTCAAATTTTTTTTGAGTCAGTTGGATCCAAAACGAGCCATTCCTATACTTACTATAAAATTGATGTTATTATTTGTTCTTGTTCGACGATGTAGTGGTCGCTATTGCTGAGTGTAGACTGTGTACATCAGTACGTAATGTTGATGGAGTAAGAAAAGCTTGGCATTACGTAATTAATATGAATGGGAAAGTAAATTCATAAATACTCGTCATTTAGATGAAAACTATCGTTTCAATTATCAGGTTTTTTCAGGTTAGGTCAAGACAGGTATGACCTGACCAGCTTACAAAATCTGGTTCAGGTCAACTCAGGTTTCAGGTTTTTTAGTCAGGTCACAGGTCGGCCTGACCTGTTCCGAGCCTTGAACCAGAAAAGAGGACTGTGGCGTTAGGATAGGATAGGTGGACTCAGTTAGGGCGTAAGTAAGAGTCGAATCACTGAGACAGTGGCAGCGAGAGTGGGACTCCACAAACAAAGGAAGGTGGAACTATAGACTCATTCCGAACGTAACGACATAGATTCAGAGGAAGCACGGTGAGGTTTACGGTTCCAGTGAGACGAGAGCATGGTGACCAAAGAAGGAGGTTTTAGTTGGTGGGTCATCGAAAAATGGAATTTAGGAGGACCAAGGTGCCTATGAAGGTTTCCTAAATCTCGAAAAAAAGGTCGACTCACTCTAGAAAGAACCATGCACCTAGGTCGTAGTTCGGACAGTTGTGCAAACTTACGGGCTTTAGTTTGTAACTGTGAAAGAGTTTAGGAAGCTGAGCATGTGTTTATAATGGATGCTCAGGACAGGACTATAAGGAGAACACAAACGAGCAATTTGAATTGTCGATCTCAGCAATTCTGTGACATAAGAATCATCGAAATACGGCGAATTTGCAATTTTGATGAAAATACGTGTGTAACTTGATAGGAGAATCGCAATTAATTTACGTGAATTAGAGTTAGTTAGTTATCAGCCTTTCTAACCCAAGCGGGTTTTGGCTGACTCTACAACGTTTCTCCATCTGGAGCGATCCTGGGCCAGACTTCTCCACTGCGCAACGTCCAACTTTCGCGCGTCTTCTTCAACACCATCTAGCCATCTCTTCCGGGGTCTTCCTCTGCTTCTGTTGTTGTCGAAGTTTCGATCCATTACTCTCTTTGGCATTCGATCCTCGTCCATTCTCGCTACATGACCTGCCCATCGCAGTCTGGCAGATTTAATAGCTCCGACTAGTGTTTCGTCCCCGTAGATGTCTGTCAGCTCTCTGTTTGTTCTTATCCTCCATCGTCCTTGTTCGTATAATGGTTCACATATTGATCTTAGCACTCTCCTCTCGAAGCAGTTAAGTAGCGATTCTTGTTTGAGTGTCAAAGACCATGTTTCACAGCCGTACATTACGATGGGTCGGATCAGTGTCTTGTATAGGCGAAGTTTCGTGTTTCGACTGACCAGAGAGTTTCTAAACAGATGTTTCAGTGTGTAGAAGCATCTATTCCCCTGCATCAGTCTCGTCTTGATCTCTTCGTCTACGTCGTTGTCAGTGTTTATGATTGAGCCGAGGTATTTGAATGACTGGACAACTTCAAAGTTGTAATCGTCAATTGTGATGTTTTGTCCAATACGCGATCTTATCCTCACTGATTACCAGTCCAATCGTCTCTGCTTCCCTGTCCATTTCGACAAACATTTCCTTGATCGCGATCGTCCCTCGTCCCATCAAATCGGCATCGTCGGCGAACGCAGCAACTTGTTTTGAAGACGTAAATATCGTCCCGTTCCAGTTCACTGTCATAGCTCTGATGATCTTCTCCAACGCTAGATTGAATAGGATTGTCGATAGCTTATCTCCTTGACGTAGTCCGGTGTTTATGTCGAATGGGTCAGATTGGACGTTTAGAATCAGCACTTTACATTTGGTATTGGTCAAGGTTGCTTTCGTCAGGTTTATTAGCTTCTTCGGCATTCCAAACTCCTCCATAATACCGAATAACGCTGGTCTATCAATCGAGTCATATGCTTGTTTGAAGTCTAAGAATAGCTGGTGTATGGTCACGTTGTACTCCCATGCTTTCTCCATTATCTGCCGAATTGTAAAAATCTGGTCGGTCGTCGATCTGCCTCTCCTGAATCCGCACTCGTAGTCTCCAGTGATTTCTTCAGCATAGATCTCCAAGCGGTTATAAAGTATCTCCGCCAGTACTTTGTACGCTACGTTGAGCAAACATATACCTCGATAGTTTTTACACTCCACTCTTGCACCTTTTTTAAAAATCGGTATCATCAGCCCCATCTGCCAGTCCTGCGGTATTCCCTCTTCATCCCATACTCTGTCAATTATTTGGTGCAGTCGGTGCCATAGGTCTGGTCCTGCCGCTTTAATCAGTTCAGCTGGTATGTTGTCGTCTCCCGGGGACTTATTCGGCTTGAGTTTGTGGATGGCTTCTGTAACTTCTCATAAGTCGGTGTTTCGATCATCGGCTCAGCGTTCTGAAAAGTACGCTGTGGTCGTTGTGTTGTCGGTTTGTTCAGCAGTTCATGAAAGTACTCTCCCCATCTGTTTGCTATCTCTTTCGTATCACTCAGTAATTGGCCATGTTCGTCATTTATCTTGATGGATCTTGGTTGAAATTGTTTGCGCTGTTGCTTTGTCATCTTATAGAAGTCTCTTACGTTACCATTTCTGTTCTTCGCTTCCAGGTTACTGATTTCCTGATTTAGGTGCTCTCGCTTTTTCCTTCTCAGTAGTCTGTATACCTGGATCCTCTTACGCTTGTAAGCTGCCACCTTACTACGCGTGTTCCCTTTAAGGCGCTCTACCTTCCTTTCCTCCACAGCTCGTTGGCATTCATCATCAAACCAGTGGTTGCTTCGGTTCCGCGTCATTCTCCCGAGAACCTCATCCGCCGCTTGCTTGATGATTACGTTATTCTGTCTTACCATCTCGCTTGAGCTCAGGTCATAGTCAGTATGTTGCTCAATGAGACTTTCGATCTTCCTTCGATACTTGGTCGCCGTTTCATCATTCTTCAGCTTTCCGACATTAAACTTGGGCCGCACGTTCTTGTCTTCTACATTTCTCCTGGGCCACCTCGCTCTCATCCTAATCTTCACCAGCGCGTGGTCAGATTCATGTAGGGTTCCTCTATAGCTTCTTACGTCAATGATGTTTGAGCTGAATTTTCCGTCGATGAGCACGTGGTCTATTTGGGTTCGGGTTCGTCCGTCGTTAGAGGTCCAGGTTACCTTATGGATGTCCTTTCTCTCAAATTGTGTGACGCGAATTAGAAAACTTTCTAATTTTCCGAAATCGGTGTTGACAGTTGTCGATTCTGAACATTGATCGAAATACAACGAAATTGCTCATCCCAGCAATTTATAATTATTTATCGTTTGTTTTCTGCTATACCGAAGCTGGTAAGCACTTAGACATTTGGCTCTGACTTTCATTATAGCTCTACTAATTCGAGCCCGCGAAGTTTGTCACAATATATGGGTTATCAAGAAATTCGGGATGAACAGGTTTAGTGCTTTAGTGTTTAGTATCAGTCATATTCTTTTTACTCTGAGATAGAAAGAATAAAGTGTGATTTCTGCTTATCGAGAGACAATTCTTATCTTATCTAGCTAAGTTCATGTTACTTTTCCATGCGATTATAATTCCTTGTATAAAGTCCTTAACGACACTGGCAGATTCGGTTCGGGTTCGCAAAAAGGTCACCCAAACCCAGATGAATGCAAATGAGCAGGCTGTCTAGATTTAGAACTTTATTTCAAACGGAACTTTTACTTACGATCTAGGAACATTCTCACAAAACCAGCCAATCGTTTTCTTTGCTATTCTTTGTATATCTTTATTTTGTCGTTAGAAATCTGCTACTCCTACAACACGTAGAAATGTTTTATATTGAAAGAAAGGATATTGTTACGTGTGTAGTGCATATAGTGTATTTTTAGGCGAGACAACAACACATTTGTATGCTATGCAAGCGTGTGTTCTGCAGCACGCTGCAAATTATTGTTGAGTTATATGCGTTATTATGTGTTGAATTTTGGGGGAAATATTTTACGATTAATTGCTTCATTAAATCAAAAGTAAGATATCTCACCATTTCATGTTCTGTTATTATAAACGAAAAGTTGTGTACAATTTGAGAAATTATTCATTATTCTTTATTAAATTTCGCACACAACCATTAAGGGAATTAATAAAGCTTATAAGTGCAATAACGTAATTTAGTTGTGCCATTAAAACCTAGCGATTTTTAGATTCACAGATCGAAAGTCTCAACATGAGTGAATTTCGATCTGAAAGTTCGCTTTAGACTTCCTCCAGAATGGACTTTCCAAAAATATTACTAGCCTAAGAGGGAGAGTCTCCGTGACATCCCTCAAAAAATGAACACAAATTGAGCATTTGCCTTAATTACAATAATTTGAAGCTTGGATAACATACTTGACCAGGGCCTGAACTCCACTGAAACTTAATTTAGTGTCGCGGTCGGCCGAAGTCTACCTGTTCCGATGGCATTACAAATATCAAGCATTCAGCAGATTAAATGATTCGCTTTTGTAAGCCTGCATTGATTCAAGACGTAAAATACAGTAATTATATCATATAGTATATGTAATATAGAAGTACGTAACTTCTCTCAAGTTTTTTATTATTTTGACGAATGAGAAGTTTACTGTACTATGAAACGCCCTCATTGCCCATCAAGGTGTGGGAAAATGTATGCGTCCACCAGTTTGTATAAATTATAAGTCACCAACACGTAATGAGACGAACATTAAAAACATAATTACGAGAACATGAGCGTTTATGTTCTGCATTGAACGTAATAAATTTTTTAACTCAGAAAAAGGATGAAGTTACCTAGATAATAATAGAAATAATAGTAGGACATGGAATAATTAGGTTAATAAACGATGAACATTACAATTTTAGAAAATAATGTATCAACTAATCAAGGCAAAAATGACATGCAAGTGTTAAGCGTGTTAAGCCTTAAAGAATTGAAAAAAAAATTATCAGAAAATGTAAATTACACTGTACAATAGGGGGGAGTGATTTTTTTAGTTTTTTAACTATGTCGAAAGGGAGGGGTCTGTAAAAAAACTACGTCTCCCGAGGATTACAAAACACAAAAGAAATCCTTCTAAAAAAATCGTTTTCCACTTGCACAAAATCGGCGAAGTTCAAAGCTTGACATTCGTGTGGTACGCCTAATGTTAGGCAAATAGAAAAAAAGTAATATCTATTTTTCAACTTTTTTCATTTTATTGATGACCTACGGAGTATTCTCTATCAAAAATAAACAAAAAGCCATGGTAAAATGTTTTACTGATATTTTTATATTTTTATTATTATTATACAAAGAATGGGGACTGTTTTTTAAATAAAATTTTCATTTCAATCCCCTGAATAGTTTCTAATATCTGGGAAATTAGCATAAATAGTGCTAAAACATTCTTAAAAGCGATTTTGAGGTAGAGCACAGTCGAAATGTGCCTTTTTTCGTCATCGTCATCGTCGACAACGGACTGTCAGACGAACAATTCGGATTTCGAAAAGGGAGATCGGAGATTGAGGCTATTAAAATAGTTATAGAGATTGCCGACAAGGCGTGCAAGCAAAGAATACGGGGTAGCCGCTGTCCCCGATTTCCTCTGCAGGATGCTGAAAAGCTACTTCGAGCGACGACTGCTTAGGTACGATACTAATGAAGGGAAAAAGATAGTAGACATCACAGCTGGAGTACCACATGGATCCATATTAGGACCAACGCTGTGGAATGTAATGTATGACAGCGCTGCGGCTGAAACTGCCACGATGCGCTAAGACGATTACTTTATCCAACGACTTGATCCTCACGGTATCCGGAACGTCGAAGATGGAGGTGGAGGTAGTTACGATGGAGACGCTAGAAACTGTCGAAAACTGGATGACAACGGCAAAACTGAAGCTGGCCCACCAGAAAACCAAGATCGTGCTTGGGAGTAACTACAAAAAAACTGAGCGTATCGTAATGAACATCGATGGGGAAGAAATTACATCCACTCGCCAATTAAAATACCTTGGAGTTATGCTGGGCGACCGCAGAAGTTTTAACAGTCATGTGGACTACACGTACGAAAACGTGCGCCACAGGGCACCTGCGTGGATACAGGCGCTAGATACGAAGAGGAATCGGCCTAATAGAGCCCAAAGGCTGGCAAGCATAAGAGTAGCAAGCGCATATCGAACGATATCCCTAGAAGCGGTATGTGTCATAGCCGGGACGATACTCATATGCATAACTCTGACGGAAGACAGCGAATGTCATAGAAAGAAGAGAAGGAAGGGTCAAACTACCAAAACAGTAAGAACGCAATTAAGACGAATCAATATGAGACAGTGGCAGCGACGGTCGGACTCCTCTGACAAGGAAAGGTGAACCTTTAGACTCATACCAAACATAACGACATGGGTACAGAGGAAACATGGAGAGGTTAACTTCCAATTGACACAGTTTCTGTCGGGACACGGGTGCTTCAGGAAATACTTGCACAGGTTTGGATTCACATTGTCACCTTTCTGCACGACATGCGAAAGGGAGGAAGATACTGCCGAGCACGTGTTATTTGTCTGTTCCCGCTTCGAACAAGAGCGAGGTGAGCTGATGACTGTGAGTAGGTTAGATATAAATGCCGAAAACATAATATCGGAGATGTGCCGGGGTACGGGGTTGTACGGGGAGAAGAGAGCATGAAGACAGGGGGTTTAGTTGGTAGGTCATTAAAGAAGATTTTTTCACCCTTATATAAAAAGAAAGAAAGTAGGAACAACCCTGTAAGATTTACAGATAGCTCGAAAACCATAGAAGAGAGAGGGGTTGGAGTTTAAGCTTCTGAAACGGACACTTTTACCTGGTTCAATCTGGGAAGGTTACAGTCATCTTCCATGAAGAAATATTCGCAGTGCTCGCGGTACCACAATACACAATACGGACCCTATTTATGTGCATCTCCTCATCCACTAGACAACAACAAACAACTTTGTCCTTCACACTGAACCGCTCTCTTCCTTGATACTTTACGACAAAAATCGAATTTTCACTGAACAAGCCACCATAGCCAATTTTTTGGCCACCCTGCTGATCAGAGCTGTGCCTAGCGGCCCTAAAATTAGTCATAAAATACTACTTAGGAAATGCTCAGTATAGTCCAAAGATGTTTTTAAGAAACTAACATTTCGGGAATGACATGTCCCATTAAAAAACAACAAAATTTTATTGTGACACATTTTTGAAAACGGTGGGCTGTGTAGAATAAGGGAAAAATACATTTGTGTGAAAAAGTTAGAAAATTGAAAAGAAAATGTTACACTTAGCCTCACTTTTTTGGGTTTTTCCTAATTTTTCGAGTAACTCTGCTATCTAATCCCGCTTAGTTTGCTTTTGTCTCGCTTTTGCAAGGTGAAAAGTTAATTTCCCTACATTATTACGTACGTTTAACATTCTGTAGGGCGTCTATAAGATGCTTTACGAAAGACGGTGGCTTAAGAGAAATAGGGAGAAAGATTGCGAGAATTCAACTACAATAAATAGTATGAAAGAAGAATTTGAAGGTGATTTGAATAAGTTCACATCGGCTTTTAGAAGCTCATATCTCACTTCACAGACTTTGTCTCCAAAAAAAGAATTTCAGCAATTTGCTACTTTCGTTCTTTAAAATCATTAGAGTAACACAAAAAGAAATGCTAAGAGGAAAGACATTAAAGTACGTCTTAACGCATACTGATAATATTGTGATAATGACATGGACTTACCGTCTGTCCCTTGAAATGCGATTACTCTATGTCGTCGTCTTTAATGTTTTTTCGAATGCTTGAAGTACATTGATAAAAATATTTTTATTACGCCATAATCACTGGGTGGATGTAATTGTATGGTAGCTTTATCGTCGAACACAACAAACTTACACTTAAACGACCAAATTGTTAATAATTAATAATAAATCACATTTTCTATCCACAAAAAACTTATGTTTGCATCAGCGATGTCAACCTAAAGAATACTGATTGTAATGAGAAAATGCCGAAAGTAATTTCAAATCAATTGATTGGTTTTTATTTCAATCTCCAAATGATATTCAGTGCTAGACAGAGTGTAATTAGTACGACATAAGGTTTCATTTCAACACTCGAAGAGACACATTCCACTTCAATAGTAATTGTATTTATTCCAGGAGCGTAAATAAATTGTATGGCTCTATATTCAGCCAAAGTCTTCTCTGGTGGATCAGCCCCCGCTGGTAAGGGTTTGTTGGAAACGCTCTGCAAGTTAATTGACAAGGATCTCACATTCGTTTTTCTTTGTATTTAAATTGCTGGGACTAACCTGAAAGTAGGCAATACAAGCGTCTCGCCACCACTTCGCCTCACGAATTTGAATCCGAAGATCAGCTTCAACATTCTGGAAACGCTCCGGGTCAACATAGATCAACAAAGTCTGCCACATGTCACTCATTTCTTTAGCAGACGCTACGCCGTCGTCGTAAGCTTGTACAATAGAATCCCATAGCGAATTTCCTGATTTCAACGTATAGTCCCAAGACAAATGATGGAACCAAAGTAAATAACGTTCGTCTACTACATTAACGTCAGCGAATACAGCGCTAACCTCAGGAGCATATTGCGAAATAGCGTTGCTTCCTGTCTGCGTACGATCAAAACCAATGCCATTGCCATCTGCGTTGTGATAGTACGCTGGATTCCATTCAGGACGACTCAGGTTATCCACCCAAGGACCAGGACCATAATGATGTCCCGTGGCCATCAAATGGTGTAATCCTAATGGCGTCATGTAATTGGCAACTGCTTCACGGGACATCATCATTATGTCTGCGGCTTTGCTAACAAAGGATGTATCTGTAGAAAATGTCAACCTAAGCCAATCTTCAGCAATGCTGCGACTAGAAGCGTATGGATCCCATGCAAGCCTACCATAGGCATACAAATTGGCTTGATTGAAATGTGAGCCAGTCCAGTCCCGATCGTTTCCCACATTAGAAACACCTGCAATTGCGGTCAACGAATGTTGAAATAGTGAACCATCGATCACACGACTTACTGTTGACCCTGAACCTTTTATAAACGTATCCGAAGTGAGAACCTCTTCCCACATCGGTCCAAGATACGCCAAATGAGTGGCAAAACCAAGATATTCTTTGGTTATTTGAACCTCTATCGATACCGGTGTATTGGGCATTCCTCCAAACAAAGGATGGAATGGCTCACGAGGTTGAAAGTCAATTGGTCCATTTTTCACTTGCAAAATCACATTTTCTGCGAATTGACCATCAAGTGCCTTGAATTCAGTGTATGCTTGTTTAGCACGATCTTCCGGATCGTCTTGACTATAAACAAAAGCACGCCACATGACCACTCCACCATAAGGTCGAACAGCGTTTGCCAGCATGTTAGCTCCTTCCGCATGAGATCTACCGTAGTCTGCGGGTCCTAGAGAGTTATATTTACATCAAAAATGGCGTCAATTAAACTTTATTTCTTTAAAATATTACCAGGTTGTCCTTCAGAACTTGCTTTCACAAGAAATCCGCCAAAATTAGGAATCGTTGTGTAAATCTTCTGAACTTTTGCGCTCCACCAAGCTATGACATCCGAATCTAAGGGATCGGCTGTTTTAGTCTCCTTTAACTCATATGGTGTACTGAACCTAACAGACAGGTATGTCTGTATTCCGTACTGTCTGAATACGTCCGACAAGGCTGCCACTTTACTTATCCACATGGCCTTCAATATGTCGGGTTTGGCATTGACGTTGTTCACGACAATTCCATTAATACCAACAGAAGCCATTGCACGTGAGTAATCGGTGTAGCGTGGACTTACGATATCCGGTAATTTCCACCAGTCCCACAACGTATTACCGGCATATCCTCTCTCAACGGTACCATCAAGATTGTCCCAATGGTTGAGTAGACGCAATTTAACTTTTGGCGTAGAACTAATGTTCACATTCTCGAGACTTTTCCTCATTTGTACTTCTTTTAAAAACTGAAATACACCGTACAACCCTCCTTGCTCTGTGTTACCGGCAATCACAATGAATGTGATGTCGTCGGCGCTCACCTGACGAATGAGATAACCTTCATTCCCGAGACTATCGAGTGGTAGGCTCAGTTGACGAATCACACTAGATGTCGTTGGTGTTCCGATGACTATAGTTCCATTACTTACTGGTTCCTGTATTTGTGGTATGTCCGAGCCCATCATGCCTGAGAGCCCCCTCTGTAACTCGGAAGCAGCAGCTCGCATGACAAACGTAAATGACAGAGATATATGAATGTCACGAATGTATGGACTATATCGGTTGATTGAGTCGGTATCCATAAGGCGATAGCGCAGCCACAGATCGTAGCCATCTTCCGATAATACCATAGGTAGTAGAACAATAGACGTGAAGACAGTCACATATAAAGCAATAGATTTTGTAAAAAGCATTGCACTTTACTAGTTTCCTACTAGTCGGAAAAAAATAAATTGTTTTCGTTTGCAGCTGAATTTAACTTACGATTACGGCAACTGAATGATTAATGAAACCTTATGAAATGAGATAATTCGGTTTGGATAGTGGCCAATTAACTGATAAACAATAATCATTAAAACCTCAAACAGTCACAAATTCAGGGGTTATTCAAAAGTTTCTAATATTAATTTATTGTTTTAAATAAAGTCCCAAGCGCAATTTATAGACTCGTACGGAGCATACGGGCTTATGCGTTTACCACTACGTTTGTCACGAACCGAATTTGCACACCAGGAATCATCGATTATGTTATAGAGATGGAAATGACGAATATTCAAATTTCTTGTTTCCTTTATCGTTTGTTCCTCGATCGACTTAGTTCGGAACAGATAGTTTTTACATGATCTGAATCTGAAAAAAGTAAAATCTGAATTTTCAGATCAGTTCAGATTGCTGTAAATAATTATCTGATCTGATCTGAACATTTCATATCTTTACTGTTCAGATTCAGATCATATCAGATTTTTTTTTAGATTGACTTCAGATTAAACCGAATTATTTGGTTTGGTGCCAACAAATACTCAAGTTTTGTAAGTGAGAAGTGTGTGGGGTGAAGATGGAATAGTGTGGGATGTGTTTTCACTTCATCCCACACACTTTCCACATCATCCCACACGCTTCCCACTTCATCCCACACACGTTCCACTTCATTCCACTTCATTCCACACACTTTCCACTTCATACCACACACTTTCCACTTCATCCCACACACTTTCCACTTCATCCCACACATTTTCCACTTCATCCCACACACTTTCCACTTCATCCCACACACTTTCCATTTCATCCCACACAATTCCCGCTTCATCCCACACACTTTCCATTTCATCCTAACACTTTCTGCTTCATCCCACACATTTCCCACTCCATCTCACACCCTGCCCTGGGGTGCTTACTTAGATCAAATCAGATCAGATCGAATTCAGATCAAAAATAAAATTTCCAGATCACATTCAGATTGAAATTTTTTAGATTTATCTGAAACAAAACAGATAATATCTGATCTGTTCCGAACCCTAATTTACACGCGTGAGCTGCCGTTAGCATTTCTCTGATACAATTCTTTGTACAAAATACGGGATTAGACAAAATTACTATGAAATTCCACAAATATAAAGCGTCGGTTTGGTCGTTCGGTTTGTTGAAAAATCTTTACCTCGACTATGCAGGTATTAGCGGCCAGAATTTATGTCACGCTGAAGAAGGTGGGAGCACCAGTAAGAGTGGTATAAAGAAAACTTATTTTGTCGCTATGTGAGGAGTGGGAGGGGTCAGATATCTCGTAATTTAGCGTGACGTCAGTTCGGGGCGTCCCATTACACTTTAAGTAATTCGCGTGAAAACAATAAAGTGCGCATTTAAATGACACGAAACGAAATTGTTTCGGCCTTCAATTATTGTACCGTATTGACACCGAACTAAATTGTGCTACGGTGCACTCAAATGTCTACACAAATTTCCACATCAATGCGGATTTAATTACTTTCTGTTAAAACCATATAATAAGTAATAAAATATCTAAATCAAATTTTATGAATGCATGCCGAGAAGAGTTATAAATATTTTTCATTAAGAGCTTAATCCTTTTAAAGCATTTTATGTTTCAATTTTTCATGACGTGTGAATGTATTTATGAACTAAAAAAATCTACAAAATCGTTCAGTCGAGCGTAATAAAATGCTATTTTAACAGCTACATTTACAGTGAAATATTATGTCATGTCGACTCATAGACTAAACAAACATTATAATAAGGATTTGTATAACAGTCATCGAAATACATTGCCGTTCTAAATTATCGTCTTGTTTAAGGGAATGTTGTATTTGTTAACTCCTACATAGTAGTAGCGGAGGTAGTAGAGTAACTCAGCGGGAGGAAATGGTTAATACATTTCATCCTACCCCGATTCAACTACTATATGGTTGTGATGATACACATTTTTGAAAACATCAGAAATTCGTTATCCTGCCGTTTCAACTTGGGCACATACACATTAAGGGCCAACGAAACCGGTCTAGGAAAAATTATTTTAGGCTATAAGCCTCGGAAACAACAATTATTTTTTTTTATTATTTTCATATAGGTAGCACAAATTCGAACCTATTCCGCGCCAACGTCCTCCAATCGCTTACTCCTAGTGCTTTCAGATTCCAATCAACTGCATCTTTCCATCTCGTTTTTGGTCTTCCTTGTTTGCGGTTACCATCAGGGTTAGTGTTTAGCAGCTTCAGGGGTATACGTTCTTCCTCTATTCTTTGTACATGACCGAGCCACCGCAGCTGATTGATTTTGATGTATTTGTATATCGGGCTCGTTGTAAAGTTGATACAGCTCGTGGTTCATTCTTCTTCGCCAATATCCTCCCCCGATCACTCCTCCAAATATTGGGCGAAGAATCCTTCTTTCAAACACCAAAAGTGTGTTTTCATCTCGCTGTGTCATGCACTAAGCTTCCGACCCAAATGCTACAACTGGTCGTACCAGCGATCTATACAGTTCACACTTAAGGTTGCGGTTGAGTGCTTTAGTCCGAAAGAGTTTTTGTAGACTGTAGTAATTCTTCTTCTACATTTTTCCCCACCGGTGCTATTAGCAATATTGACTTGAGACCCAAGGTAAATAAAGCTGTCGACAGTTTCGAAGTGTTTTCCGTCCACCTCTAGCGTATGGTTCGTTGGTCTGTCACCAGACAATGAAGTCGTGACGTACTTGGTCTTTTTCTCACTGACTTTTAGACCGAACTCAGCACTCTTCTCCTCAATCTTCGTGAAATTTTCTTTAACAATATCAACGCTCCGTCCAATTAAGTCTAGGTCGTCAGCGTAGCCTAACAGCTGATTCAACTTTCTAAAGATTGTACCGCTGGTTTCCACGTTGCTCTCTCGTATCACCTTCAATGACAAGAACAATGTTGAAGAATAGAGCTGCTAGTCCGTCGCCCTGTCTCAGTCCTTCCAGAGCTTCAAAAACGTCAGAGAGGTTGTTACGAATTCTTTCTTTTCTTTCTATTTCTTTTATATAGCTCATATTGTAGCCTCTTTAATGTAGATTTAGGAAAACTAAAAACGTTTTTAAAACTGTCCTCTAACAGCGGAGTTATAAGCAACAGAATCTCGTACTGCATTTTTCATTAAGAGGGCGTCTGAAGAAAGGTAGAACCTTGTTAATCAAGACAGCCTGTTGCTGAAGTTCTGATTACGCCTAACTGGAAGAACAAGTGACGTTATTAGTTATTAACATCATCGAAGTCGGCTGCCTACTTGAGACCTAAAGCTGGGAATAAAAAAGGCTGAACATATTTTCTTACTAAAGTGGAGGCAGGAGTGAGTTGTATACGTCACATAAGCTTCAATTCGGCACTAGGCTGCTGTTGCCCCCTACATTCAAAGAGTCAAAGCTCAAGGACGCAGCCTGGTGCCGAGTTGAAACTTATATAACGTATAGATCTAACTAACTTCTACCCTTTGGTAAAAACAGATGCTCAGCACCAGGCTGCCTTCTTTATTCGCAGATTATGGGCTCAAGTACGCGGCCAGGTGTCAAATTATAAACTAATACGATGTAATGTACTCGCTACTTCATTAATTTTGGCATTTTCAAATTTTTGGCACCAAGTGTCCTGGCTGAAAGTGCAGACTTATGCAAACTATGCAATTTCAAAAAAGTAGCTCAACTACTAGATGAAAAAAAAAATGATTTTATAAGAGGCACTTTTTTGAAATTTACAATTTTTTTTAACAAAAGTTGTTCTGGAAAAATATCGTTTTTATCGGAGGCGCTCTTGAGCGACATCGCGAAAACGTCAATAGTACACATCTGGCACATGATGTCAGGGTTTTACGCGATTTATTCGACTGTGGGGAGGAAAACACTATATCATTTTTGTGAAATTCATCTTCAATTCGAAGCACGTCCCAATTACCCAAATTCTTCCGCGGAAAGTTGTTCGGACATTGAAGAAAAGAAGCTTTAAGAATCTTTTGAAAGCCTTCATTGTTCCTTGTGCGAACGAATTTCCGCGGAAGAATTTGGTTATTTGTGAAGTGGCTATGAAGTAAGTGCGTGTCAGTGAACTTTTTGTCTATCACTCATGTGAGACTCAATGGAAACAAATGATATTTAGCAAGATTATGAGTGTCAGTAATAAAAACATTTTTTTTATTCTGACCCCTCCCCCCACTCCCACCTGTTTGGAGTTATGTGTTATTTTAGGTCAATTCTTTGGATCACTTTTGCCGCTTGCAGCAGCGGTAGTTAGTAGCCTAGTGTAATCAGGAACCAATTTTTCACAGTTATACCTTATTAAAATGTAGCGAATTACGTTTCCGTGGTTTAGCTTGAAGATGGGCTATGTGGACTAAGGATCTGGAAGTTATTCCCAAAAAACAAAAATTTTGTTGGTTTTTTTCTGGAGTACATGAAAAATATTGTACTAGGATATATTGAAAAAACAAATTTGGTGGTTGTTTCGAATGAAATTTATAGTTGGTTTGATAGTCATGCTGATATTTAACTATCAACTTGATAGTTGCCTATCAACTTGATAGTTGCCTATCAACTTCATCGTTTCCTATCAACTTGATAGTTTCCTATCAACTTGATAGTTAACTATCAACTTCACAATCGTCAAAATTGAGAAGTGGTGTTAATTTGTCAATTTGTATGCTGTGGTGAATTTTCTTCTCTATTGTTAAATGTGACATTTAACAATTGTAGCTGACAGTAGACAACAATGATGACAGTTGACTTACCAACTTGACTTATCGCTAACTATCGTGAACATACTTGAACTATAGTGGTTCAATAGTTAAACCACTGAACTTTCGTTGCGGTATTGTAAGGTTACGAGTGAAATTAATTGTTCGAGAATAAAATTTAATTGATCATTTACAAGTGCTAATGTAAAGTTTGCAGAAAGAGCGAAGCGAGGGCCGTAGTCACAATAGTTAAACTATTTGTTCACCATTAGGGGATTTAACAAGAAAACTTTTACGAGTGTGAAGCTTGGGGACCGAGCGAAGCGAGGACCGTAATCCTACGAGTTAAGCTAATTGTGTGCCAGAAGAATTTATTTGCTCAATTGAAACGAGTAGTCGTCATGTGATGGTGTGAGGTTTGCGGGCAGAGCGAAGCGAGGCCTGTAATCATACGAGTGAAATTGGTTGTTCGGGAATGGAGTTTCGTTGATCAATTGAAAAACTTTTACCAGTGCTAGTGTAAAGTTTGCGCGAAGGGCGAAGCGAAAGCCGTCGTCACAAGAGTTAAATTAGTTTTTCACGAACAGAATTTAATAGCTCAAACAGAAATCTTTGACGAGTGTGCGAAAAGAATTTAGTTGCTCAATTGAAACAAGTACTTGAACTATCGTTGCGATAGTATGATGTTTGCGAAGCGAGGTTCGTAATCATACGAGTGAAATTAATTGTTGGAGAATGGAATTTCGTTTTTCAATTGAAAAACAGGGCTGTAGTCGCACGAGTTCAATTATTTGTTCACAAAACTTTTACGAGTGTGACGTTTGCGGGCAGAGCGAAGCGAGTGCCGTTACTGCATGAGTTAAAAGAATTTAGTTTATCAATTGAAAAACTTTTACAAATGTGAAGTTTGCGGGAAGAGCGAATGAATGAATAGAAGACAACTATCAAACTTTATTCCCTTGACTGAAAGTCAGAGTCTTACACAAGAAATTCACACAGTATGCCATTTCTGTTCAGTATGATGAAAAACGGAAAATCAAGAGACGATGTACCACGCTAACTCGAGAAGTTATTTACCGATTTTCAAAAACAATTTTTTTTATCAAGTATTTAGTTAATGTTTTGTTGATATAAAGTCACATATCTCGGAGATATTCTCAAAAAAACCGGTTTGAGTAATTTTCTCCTTATACAATATCTCTTCTAAATCTCAACAGATTTCAAATTCTTTTTTTCATTCAACTAAGAATGTAATTCGTCACATTAAGTTCGTAATTCGGTGAAATTTTTGTTTCAATAGATGAAGAATGTAAATTCCTTAGGTCAGCTTCGTAAATTAGTGATATCAGACTGGGGGTTCATGAGCTATTCCCAAGAGAATTTTATGAGTATGTGATTCGATAACATGCGAGTTGTTCAGTGTGTGTGAGTTCTGATGTTGAAATATAGTTCTTCATCAAATCCTAACTTTAGAAAAGAACAAAATTGTAAGTTGCTATAAACAAATAAAATGTCTCAATTTCTACGAAATCACCTAAGAATTTCGCGATTACGGCGCTTAAAAAATCAGCGTACTCTCACACTCACGGAAAAGTGAAAGCCGACACATTTCGCTTTTGTGTTTTACTTGAGTTTGTGAATTTTTTGCAAGTATTTTTATATGGAGAAATCAATAAAGTCAGTAAATCACAAAACACAAAAATGTGTCGGTTTTCACATTTCCGTGAGTGTAGAATCTTTTTTGAGATATTTTTTTTGCTGTCCAACAAAGATTATAAAATTCCAGACTCACAGGAGCAAATGAAAGGTCTCGATCCCAAAAAAATTAATTTTTGATATGTTGTTGGGAAAGGTTTGAAACATCGAGAAAACATGGTGGGGTATGGTTCTGAGATAAGAAAGTCAATTTATGGTTTTGCAAAAAGTGTTTCAATTTAGGGTTTTGGAAAAAGTGTTTCAATTTAGGGTTTAAGTATGTGTAAAATTATGGGAGATAGAGTTTCTTGGGAAAGTCTCAGAATTTTGTGGGAAGATCCGAGCGGTATTCATGAAAAATGTCTGGCAGTTGGAGTTAGTGTGTCAATTTAGGATTTAAGAACTATTTGTGAAGTTATGGTAGAAAGAGTATTAGTTTCTCAGTGTTTTGTGGTTAACCATCATATAAACCTAATGTATCAATCATATGGTATCACAGATGAATTGATTCTAGGAGCAGGAAGTCAAAACTATCTTGGGAATACTTACTGACAATTTTCTACATAATTTGAATATGTAGTATTTTTGGGAGAAAAGCATCAGTGAGTCAACCATCGAACCATAATTTACATATATATCTATATAAAACAATGGTGAATAATAAGTCAAGGGACCCGACCCACCCAAAAGGTGGAACCTAGTACTATCACAAGTCATAAAATATCCATATGCAAAACATTACAAAAGTAATTTCGCAACACCTGAGTGCCTACATGGACGACACATTTTAGCAATTGTAATTAGGATGGGGATAGAGCATGTCAAATCTTGTCAAACAACACACATACACTGGTTTCACCAATTTTTACGTAACGTAACGTGTGTGTGTGGTTCCTAGCAATGTAGAAATTTACATTTTTTATAAACAGAATCAGACGGGCACATCGACAAAGCGACAATAATACTAATTTCATCGACGAAATACTTTACAAATTCTCGGTAAAATGGAAGTGAAACGCTGGCGTATTTCTACGTAATTTTTCGTTTTGCTTCCATTTTACTAGCAAGTCCTACCAGCATAAAAGAAAAGAGGAAGTCTCAACATCTCTCAATTTTGCGTGAATTATTTTGATATGTGTTGAGTACTAGCCTTCAACAAAACACCTCTATATGCACTTGTAGCCCGAACGGAGTGAGAAAGTGTCTCAAATCAACCGCCCCAAACAGGTACCGCGTCTTCATCGACACTGACAGTATATTCATAGTTAGAAATCACTTATGCCAAAACGGGAACCCTTTACAAGCTTCAGACTGCCACGTATACAGAAGAATTAACGTTCAAATTCAACAATTCCAGTCAACTTCGTTCCAGACGAGTGTAAAAACTCTTTAGTTTTTATATAAGGTGGATCTTAAGTAACTGGTTACGATTTCACCATTATTGAACAGAAATTTAGAAGACGTTCGTTAAAGACTGAGCTTACAATATTAAAGCACCGTGCAGAGTCATGCTAAAAATCGAGAAACAGTGAACAAATGAAGTGTATTACCAACTTCGAGGGAAATATTTTTGATAAAAATTTACAGGAACAGTAGTAATACTTAATATTACGCTCACCAAAATAAATCATTTCCCATAATATACAAAATAACACTCAAAAACACAATGTACTTTGTACATGTTTTCAAGCAGATAAATCCACAAAAAGTTCATTGAACCAAACCGTGCTTACACTCAAGCTCTCTTTAGATAAAATACATTACATATTTACATTTTATATGTACGTACATAGCTACACATCGTAAATGCGCGTTCTCCAGTCATTCTTTTCGAACAGCATAAATCTACCATTCACCATAAATTATGTTCATCTCTATCCAATTTATGGAGCGTATACACATTTGCACAGGCTATGCTATGCCACGATCAGCAACTGTGTGAAAAATGCTCAAATAAATATATTCGATTGTAAGAAATTTTACTTTTTATGTGATTTAATGGATTTTACAAAGATTCGAATGGCTTCTTATGTTCGAAATTCTCTTGAGCAAATCAATGTAGTGTAACAGATATTAACATTAGAAACGAACCACGTTATCGAATTAATAACACATCTGGATATGTTAGGCAAAAGTAATTTTGCAAATTACGATAGCATCGATTTTTTGTTGCTTGAAGATCTTTTTGAAAGTAATGTACACAACACACACAGCAAAACTCAAAACGAACAATTTTCTCACACTTTCTGATTGTTTATAAGAGATAAGCATAAGACACAATACGTCTTTGTGCATTTATTGCAGATAAATAATGTCAATAAGCACAGGCATATCTCTTCGTATTAAATGTTTTAATTAAATTTATATTGGAACGATGGATTCATTGATAAATTAATTAAAAAGAACTTCAATATCCTTTTCCATAATTTCATTTAATTGAAATCAATTAGTCATCATACGTTACAGTTGAAAAATTGCATTGAATGCTAATTGAATCAATTTGTTACAAACACAATACATTGTCATATTCATAAATAAAATGATTATAGAAATGCTGAGTGCAGCAGAAGTACATGTTTACATCGTTGGGGAAAATTAAGCAAAAATACATAGGGATTGCAATTCCCGTAATTTACGGAAATTTTTTACGGTTTACCCTTAAAAATATAGCTTTTACATTTTTCTGCTCGGTAATCGCGTAAGTTTGCTCAATTTGAATGTTTTGATCGAAAGTTGTGGATGTGAAATCTAGTGAAGGATGTCGGGAGATTTTTAAATCATGATCTACATTGGGTGTTGGCAGGATTTTTGACGATTTCCCTTTGATAGTATCGTAACCTTAACTGATTTCGACGTTTGGGGGCTTGCTGGAAAGACGAAGACAAGCTCTAGGATGTGGGATACTTTTTGAAGACATTTGTAGCGCTACAACACTGCACGTAGCGCTACAATAAGCGATGAAAAATATGCGAATGGCACAGAAATGGGTTTATAATGAAAAGTTTCGGGACTATTTATTGGCACTAGTTAAAAATTAACTTTTGTCAAGTTTTTTTTTTTTGTCAAGTTATTTTGTTATTTTGTCAAGTTGGACATTTTCCTTTTACAAAATGTATTTTTATTAATTATTCCTTAGTAAAGTCTCGTAAAGTCTAGTCTAGTAAAGTCTCGGCGGCGGCGTAAATCGGCGTACGTCAAAATAAAGTTCGGCGGCGGCGGCGCACTTTTTACCTACTTTTTCGGCTGGCGTCGGCGCGGCGCAAAAATTCCAACTTTCTGCAAAAGATCGTGTCGATGTTTCAGTTTTCTCTTTCTGAAGACAAAGACGTCCATAGTCCGATTCATTAAGTCGGACAGATAAATTTAGGACCATCTACAAATCTTTTTATAGTCATTACTACTCAAAACTACTTTTTGCTAAAGATTCACCAATTAGTCACTTCGCACGATTCAACTAAATTGCTTTGAATGTTGTTTATATATAATACAAACAATAAACATTAAACGTTAGGGTCTGTGGAAGTAATTAAAACTAATTCTTAGAACAATCTGAGCGAAATAAATCGAAATTTATGATAAAAAGTTTCACGGGGGTTTTTTGAAATCTTGGTATGAAAAATCGTCGCTTTACAGAAAAAAAAAATAAATACTTTTAAGCTATGGCTAATTTGAAAGACCTTACAATATTGACGTAGGCTCGAAAAAAGTGAAAGTTCCTGTAGCTATAGAGGGCGAAAGTTGAATATATGTTTTACCAGTACGAATCCCGTTTCAAGGATTCCCGATCTATTAAATTACTGATTATGAATATTCATCTGGATTGGAAATTGCTGAAATGGCAATATAGGAAAACCTGTCATCAATTTTCTCTACAACACTTCCTATTCATAGCGGCCTCTTCTACTCACAAAACTCTAAGAATTTGCCGAAAAAACTGATGCTCTATATTCCATAACTTTAAACACAATTCTAAAACCATAAAAATTGATCGCTTTCCCAACTGCCCGACGTATTTCACGAATACCAGCCTCCTCTAACCTCACCTGAACCTACAACTTTGCCTTGGTCACCGATCCTCTATCTCTTATAGTTCTCAAAATATTTCCATTTTTCGAAAATATATTGTCGAGAACGATCCACCCTAACATTAGTGACCTTATGACCGACCTGTGAGGTCTTAGACCCAAATTTCTCTTGATGACTGTTAGGAATTCGCTTACCTCTCAAATAGAAAAATAATCATAAAAATCGAATGTGATTTACCCGATTTATATATGAAAAACATGTAGGGTCCTACTCAACGCCTCTTTTTGGTGGTCTAGCTAAATCCAACCACCCAAATTCAAAAAATTTTCTTCCATAAATTGTTGGGCACTCATTGACCTTTCGAACAAAAAAATATTTATGAAAATCGGATAAGCGTCACTCGAGTTATGTACAAAAAACTCGTAGAGCCCTTATAGAGACTCAGTTTTAGGGCCCTGACTGTGACTAAGTCCAAAGGCTCAAAATCAAAAAATTTTCTTCCATGAATTATCGGGCATGCCTAGGCCTTTCGAACAAAAAAAAAATTATGAAAATCGGAAAAGGTTTACTCGAGTTATGTACAAAATACCAAAGACCAATTAAACGGCAATTGCTCGGCGGCCCTTGGACCGATAGTGCCCAGATTCGATCCCATAAAAGCTATTTGACTACATTTCAGGGAAAAAAATGATTTTGAAAATTGGTCAAGTTTTACTCGAGTTATTGCGGTGACGGACGGACAAATTTTTTTACAATTTTTGTCTTATTTAGACCAAGAAACGAAAAAGTAACCAACTCCCGGGTCGAAATTCGTCTGGTTACAAACGTCCTGGTAAACGCAATAGACCCTTTCCCGAAGAACTTTGTTATTCGTACGAGTCTAAACAGTGGAAGATCAAGGACTCAAACATGCGTACCTGAATCACTTTCCTAAAAAACGGCGTGAAAATTAGAGCCCTTGTTATAAATGAAGTAACTAGAAAGTTATAACTCGTTTGCAAACAAAAAATCTGATTTTTACGTTGTTCCCTGAAAAGTAATTCAGATTTTAATGGTACTTAAGAAGATGCTGAAAAGACTGAATAGTTGTGCCAGAAACAATGAAAAAATTAAATTTTATTTGTTTCCAAACGACTTGTTCCTAATTAGATACTTCATTCATAACAAAAATTCTAATTTTCACGACGGTTTTTACGAAATTGTTTCAGGTTTCTATGTTTGCATCCTGATCTTCCAGCTTTTTCGTCATCTTCCACCCTCCATAGAATCAGAAATTTTCTTTTTTTAAGCAATTTTTTCCTAAGTGAAGTATTGTAATGAGCCAGAGCTTGGAAGAATTTATTAATGTTTTTGTAAAGCAAAGAAAAATTTTGATTTATTTCACTCAGATTGATGTAAGAAATAGTACTAATTTCTTCTTCAGCTCATAGAGTTTATATCTAAACAATATTCAAAGCAACTCAGTGTGGAAAATTTTGTTTGAAAAATCATTATGCTCATGAAAATATTTCTGGGGAATCGTAAGTCTCGTATTTCCTAAAGAATTTAACTCAACGTGTCTTTAAAAATTGACGACAATCAATTTAAAAATGTAAATAATGTTTTAATTTTTTTTGTGTTATAAATTGCAATTACAGAAGTCTTAAATCTTACGAAATATAGAATCACAATATTGGCTGTTTTCGGTCTACTTTTACTTCAATATAAACACTCTAGTTATCAACTATAAAAATTTATTACCGTATTTACCGTATTTATTACCGATAAAAATCTTCGGCGGCGGCGGCGCAAATCGGCGCACGTATAAAGATTCTTCGGCGGTGGCGGCGCACCTTTTTGACACTTTTTTCAGCGGCGTTTGCGCCGGCGCGCGCCGGCGCACGGGTCTAACCAAAACATATTTTCGTTGTACGTAGTGTTTCTGTCGTGGCGTAGTAAAAATGTAGTAACTAGACAAAAAAGTATTTTGATTTTTTAACTTGACAAATAAGTATTTTTAACTTGACATTTAAATAGTACCCGAAAAGTTTCATCAATGCCTATTAAACCCTATGATTCGCGAGGAAATTTGAGGTCAGTGGGTGAATTTTTGGTTGATATAGCGCTAAAAAATGACTTTCGTAAAAGTATACTTTTACGATTTTGCAGATTTCCACACGCTCCGAAAAGTATCGTAACCTAACGGATTTATGCGTTTGGAGGCTCGTTCGAAAGGTTTCTACGAGCTCTATGATTTAATGTGCTTTGAAGCAATGTAGCGCTACAGGACAGCTACAAAACATGATAAAATCATGTTAAAACGTTCTCAAACGTTATGCAAATTTGGTTCAATTTCAACATAAAAGGACATCTAGGAAAAGTCTCGTTAAAACCCAACCATATGGAGGAAGTTGGGTGTCAATGAACAAAAATAGTTATTAAAAAGCGCTAAAATGGGTAAAATCATCGAAAACTTCACATAATTTCATCGAAAAGTAGTTCAAATTCAGCCTATGAGAACACGCTCGAAAGGTCTCTTCAAGACCAATCAATTGTGTAGATTTTGAGGAAACTAGAAGTGAAAGAACTAAAACGTTTACGAAATAGCTGAAATAACGAACAAAATTAAAAGCGGTACTATTCCAATCAACGAGCAATAATATTTTTGGAAACCAGAGGTCAATGCGAGGACTTCGTAAGAAACTCATTTGCGTAAATTTAACCGTTTTGACGAACAGAAATACTCGTAAATTATTGCAGAAATGTAGATAACTGCTCATTAAAATCTGTATATAAAGCGTTTGGTGCAATTTTAATTGAAGATAAACCAAAGACGGGAAGCTCTGACAAATAAAATTTCTTTGTTCAACGCTGTAGAGTACACAGAATTTTGCAAGTGGTAACGGGTAACAGTAACTATATTGCAAATTTTGAATAAAGCTACAAAAATGGTTAAAATAGTCGGTTTTATCAAGCATTTCCCGCACCTCCCGTCCTCTGCATTGATGCCGTCCTCTGTTTTGGTACAGTGGTTCCCAATCAAATTTAATGTCATGTAAAGTTTGACAAAACCTGTAGCAAAGCTACCAAAAAACGTTACTAATTTAAACTTTTCATTTACGATTTAGAACATAATCGTGGATAATTGAATAGAAACATTTTTTGACAGCTGGATTATTTTTGAGAATTTCATTATTCGAAGAATGAAATTTTCAGAAATGATAGGATTGTCAAAAATGTTTCGATTGAATTTTCCCCGTCTGTAGTAAATTTCAATTTATAAGCATTTGTGCTAATCTATACAAGAATGGCGTTTCCGAGACTAATGACCGCTAAACTCATCGAGCTATAAGCTGGAAAAATGGCAGTCATTTGTCTGCTTCGGTGTACTAAGACTCTTAATCTCTGAACAACGAAATTCTTCTATTGGAAACGATAAATTTTGTTGTAGCGATACTTGCGAGCACCACCAAAAACGGCGTCACTGGAGGTGTTGTAGTATTTTACATTATGAGCAATGAATGTCATAGATTTCATATGAGACAGGTATAAAACATTTTTTACGATTTCCTGTGAAAATGAAAAGTTTACGGCTTTACGGAACTTTTTACGGCGCCGTAATTGAATTTCCTAGTAGGGTACATTGATTTTCCACTTTTTTTAGTTGCGGGTGGAACCGAGCAGAAAAGTATACTTAATCCACGGTTTTTAAGAATCGTTAGAGAATTTTTTTATTTATATAAGTTTGCTCGGCCGAATTTTCCGAAAATTTGATACTTTTCCAATTATACTGAATTCTATGACCTACAACACAAAATTGTCAGACCTTCTTCCTTTCAATTCTTTACTAAAACATTCTAAGAGATGTAATTATACGGAAATAGGCTGAAAAGTATTCAATGAAAGTCCAAAAATCGTTTTCGTGGAGCACATAGTTTCGTGGGTATCGACTTTTTTTCATACTTTGAAGATTCAAGGGGCTGGTGTCGGCAAGTTACGAGCTCGATATTTTTTGTGGTGGCTCATTTGAAAGGTACATTGATAGAGATTCTAGGAAAAAATTTTGTTGATCTCCTATGAGGGCGCTCGACGCTGTGAACGTGAATATAAAATCGAACAAAATACATGAATGTTTCAAGACGTGTGTAAGAGACATTGATTGTGCAGCGAGTGGCTTGTATCGTCTAAAAATTGGTTTTCATTGTTAATTCTGGACAAAAGGATTGTTTCAGTAGTTGTTTTATTCATCAAAACACTTTTTTTTACATTTTCTTTGAAAACGCTTTGATATTAGTTTTTAGTGTTAAGGTCAAGCTGCTCTCGTCGATTTCAGTGAGCAGCCTGATGCCAAGTTGAAATTTATACGATGTATAATATTCCTCACTTTCGTTACAACTGGTTTTCAACACCAGGGTGCCTTCTATAAGGCTACTTATACTTTTCAAGTACGCGATCTGGCGCAAAGTTGGAACCGAGTGCACATTAATGTACTCGTTTCTCCATCTCCATCCAACATTACTACAGGAACTTTTTTACACCAGGCTGCCTTCGATTTTGTGTTACAGGTCGTAAAATTCACTATAATTGGAAAAGTATCAAGAAAACCTGGAAGGTAGTACTTTTAGGGCTACCGAAACTTCAATTGAAGTGTTTAGAGAAGAATTATTCAGTCTAAGCATTCAACTGGAATCAATCATTCGAATGAAAGTGAAAAATCTGAATCCACACCGTACACTTTATTTGTAGCATTTCGATGGTAAAGCGATAACGCTAGCGATTCTTCAAAAATAAAAGCTATCAATCATACGATAGTGAAATACACGACGTATAAAGAGAGCAGACTTACGCAGTGCAGAAACTATGGCATGTACAGGCACGGCGGCACGAGTAACTGTTATCGAAAATCTATTTGTAACCTCTGTGGCAGCAATGATCATAATCAAGACGGTTGTCATCTGAAAAATCTACCACCTGGATCATCGCCGGTATTCAAATGCTTTTACTGCATCAAGAAAAACTTACAAAATACGAGACACAAGGCCAATGACTCATCTTGCCCAGCAAGTATATTTTACTCAAATGCACGCGTAAAAGCGGCTAGCCACAATAGCAGAAATCTTGGTAGTCAAATGACGAAAAAGGAACACAACAAAATGGAAATGAAAGCAGCCCTTGCTCCACCTCCACTTACTCGCTCTTTTAAAGATATCGTTACCGGAACTCAAAAAATTCGATCGAGGAATGCGGTCAGTGTAATGTGTAATGTGCGTGTGTCATTCCACATTACACTGCGCCCTAATCAACAACGTGAGCGAAATTTTGTTGAATTGAAGTTGTCATTACCAACCATATGAAGTTGATTTGGCGCTTATTCACAAAAATTTTTCCAATTTATTTGGTGAGTCATTTAACAGTCGATGAGTCGGGTATGCCCTATAAGGTCATTGATACACCGACACCCACTGTATCAATTTTGACTGCTGATTCCAAATCAACCAATTATTTATTAATTTCAATGTAGAATTTACACATTTTTCATAACGAATTCAAAGTAATTTCTTTACAAAATTTGGCGACACTAAAAGTCTGGACCATTCGAAAAAACGGCAATAGGAAATTATCATGTAATACGTAAAAATTGATTTGAATAAATTACATTCAAATATATAGTGGGATGGTTACTCAAAAATTTAGATGTTTACGGGTCGACCCCCATAAAGTTCATTTTTATAGTTTTACATTCTTTCAATACATTTATGCGTACGACATATTTGAGTCATTTGTGTACGTTCTTTATGGTCATCCAAGAATGTTTTCTTTTATTTTTGAAAATCAGGTAAGGGGCTGTCCACAAATGACGAAAATACATGAAAAAAAGGGGAGAGGGTAGTATTAGACCTTAAAAAGCGTCTGGGCCACACAATCCAAATGTATAAAAAAACATAACCGAAGACCCGTACGTATCAGAATAGATGTGACAAACAAAATAGATGTGGTAAATAGAACAAATCTTGCAAAAAGACTCGAACGTATCTTAATATAGTATTGAGCAATCCAACGTTTTATGTTCTTTTATAACTATAAGAATTTCAAAGATCCAAAGAAATTACCCAAGGTAATGTCAAAGGCCCTCCGAAGTACATCTCAGACCATTCAAATCAAGAAATGGTTATATCCAAGGACTAAGCCATTTTCCCCTAAAACCCTGAAACAAGTGTGATCTAAAATTTTGTTCTATACAACTTTGCCTTTGGAAGAAACCTTCTACCTCTTACAGTTCTAGAGATATGAGTCATCCCTCCCAATTCTAGAAGTGGTCATAACCCAGGATTGTGGCATTTTTACCCAAAAACCTGAGACACGTGTTCGCTAAAATGTTATGCTCT